>JAJHZJ010000365.1:277500-877500 GCA_023548195.1 Bettongia penicillata ogilbyi
TCTTTCCAATGCATGTGAGCTCCCCTATAAATGAAGAGCAATTCTCTTGGGTCTGAACCTGGAAATTAAAGCAGTGTCTCAGCTACCTTGGGACAGTTGGCCAAACTCTGCATGTACCCATGGTCCAAAAAGTCCCTAGCCACCTAACTGGAGCCCAAAGGGAAGTGAATAGGAAAAGAAAACTTTTGGTAGACCAAATCTTAAGGCCCCAAAACACATACTATACCAATATGTTTCTCATTTAATTTTGTTGAGTTACCTACTGACCAACTTCACATGCATGGACTCACTGGAGATCAGTGATATCAGGGTTAATCTCCTGGAATGGGCATGTGCTTTAAGGTACATGTAGATGTCCTCATCAGACACTGAGTACACCCCCTTAACACTAACATCAGAAGGATCTTCTTTAAAATTTCCTGGCTCCCATGGATACACATTTGAAAACCCCTATTTGTCCATGTAAAGCTCCCAAAAGGAAAAATAAACCCCCTCTACCCTTCCTGAAATTCCCAGGGACCCCTGTGGTCATCGAAAATATTGTGAGCTAAAAGGAAAAGACTTAACAAAAACCTAAAGTAAGCTTCTGGAGGCTACCAGCCTGGCCCGGTCCAGTCAACTTTCCAGAAACCCAAGCCCCTATCTGACCTAATGCATGTCCTGAACAGACATTCCTCACACAGAAGAAGCCATCCCTGGGATTGCTAGCTTTACCTCCAGTCAGGCACTAGGGTTTCTGGAAAACTACACACACACACACACACACACACACACACACACACACACACACACTACCCCATCCCAGAAAAAAACTCTCTCTGCTTTCCAACTATGTATTGATGTCTCCTTCTGGTTCTTGGGTGTTCTCCCCTGACCCACATGTCAGTTCTTAGCTTTTCTGCCACTACTGTTATATTCAGGCAGAATGTTCTGAGGTGCCTTGTACAACAGCAGCAGGTCTCAGTACACACAGCTGAGAACAGCCGCCCCCACAATCCTCTCTTCTCATTGGCTGCGTGGGCCAATTATTAGTACAATGGGCCAATTCTCATCCTGTGGAGCTGGCTCTTTGGGGAAAAATCTGTAGGCTGGGGAACTGGCCTAGATTTGAAATGGAATAGCATTAAGTGGTCAATTAACATTGACTAATTTTTATTAGGTGACCTTGGAGGGGTAGATTCTATAAAGAACCATATCAAAGGCATTAACCCCTGCCTCCTATGAACCCTTTGTCTGGAATTATATGTAAAGGAGACCAAAAGCTATTCAGAATGAATGAGAAAAATAAAGGCTCTCCACACTGCCAAAGGCTGAGCTGCCTTCACCACTAGGGCACAAAGGAATCCTTAGAGGATCCTAAGGTTGAGAATTGAAAGAAACATCAGGATCATTGATAGATGACGGAATGAAGTCTCAGGGAGCTTTTGTGATTTTCCCAAGGTCACACAGAACTCGAGGGTTCTCTGCTTTTGTGAGAGGACAGAGGGAAGCCAGCAGCTCCTGAGTGCAAAGAATAATGTTGCGCCTTAAATCCTGGTCACCCACTCCAGTGTGATGCAACCACCCTAGACTTCAAAGAAAGGGGAAGTTAGTCTAGCAACCACCAAGTAATTGAAAGACTACTTGGTCCCACTCTGTCCTTGAGTGACTCTGATCTGATATGAGTTCCATTAAGTGGCACCTGGACCCCAGCTTTGGACCTTATCCTGATTCTAACTCTTCCTAATTCTAGCTTTGATGCCCTGGATAATGAATTGAATTCCTGATCTGATTCTAGCCTCCCTGCCTGATCTTCATGAATGTTCCCAACCCACTTCCTCTCACATGCCTAGCTCCTTCCTTTTCATCGTTCCTTCCACTACTTTTTTATTGAGTTTCTTCCTGCTAGATCCAATGACTGGGAGGCCTTCTGGCTTAGCAGAACTGGGATTGGACCTGAATCCCATTTCTAATTCTGGCATCCTCTGCTCTGACGATGGATTCTCCTGTTTCATTCATGGCTATTCACCTGTCCTTGGATCTTGGTCATCCCTTACTGGTGGCTTGAAGCACTACCCAATCTGGACCACTTAAAGAATCACTGAGTCATAAGATTTAGAACTGGAAAGAATCTTAGAAATCACTTAGTTCAACCTTCTCATTTACCAAAGAAGGGAGTGGTGAGTAAAAAGTCCAGGATTCAAATCCAGATCCTCTGACTCCAAACCCAATGCCTTCTCCATTGCTTCAGTACGTGATTTTCATTGGCAGTTGTCCAGTTCGGGGCCACCATGGGTGCTTTCTGTTGGTTGGCCATCTTTGAACGTCTGTTTCTCAATCACCAGAAAAAAATGAACCCTATCTTTTGGATTTGACACAAACACACAATTCATTTCTCGTCTTTTAAGACTATAACCCAGTTCCTATGATTTCAGCCAGAAGGACCACCTACCTCCATATAGTTCCTGATTATCCACTGTGTGAATTAAACAGACACTTCTTTTTTCCTACTGACATCTCTCCCAATAATACTTGCTTTGGAGGACAAGCAAGAAGGAACAAGAAGAAGGAAGAATATAAAGACCTAACCCTTGGGTTTACTTTTGTTGATGGCCCTGGGAGAAGATGAATCAAATATCATTTCAGATGAAGAAGTAGTTTCTGAATACCAACTATGTGTTCTCAGTACAGCAAGACCTATAGAAGGTATACAACCCTCACCCTTGAGGAGTTTATACTCCTGTTTTGGAAGATGAATCCTAACTGAACAGAAATCAACTTTACAGCATTCCCAACAAGCAAACACCAATCTTTTGCTTGAAGATCTCTGGTGCTACCTCCCAAGATAGCATGCATTACTTGTGAACAACTATGCTTGGTAGGAAGTTTTTCTTCTGTTGAACTGAAATCTGCCTCTTCTGTATTCTTCCCACTGATCCTATTCTCCACGGTCAAGCAAAATACATTTGATTCCTCCTGTACATGACAACCCTTCAAGTACTTCAAGAAAGCTGTATCTGCATCCCCTTTGTCCCACCCACTTTTCTCTTCTCCAGAGGTTAACATCTGGTTTTTTCAATAGCTACTAATGTATTTCAAGTCTTCACCATCCTCATGACTTTTCTCTGGACCTCTTCCATCTTGTCAATGTCCTTTCCCAAATACGCCATTCCAGACCTAGAGAAAGGACTATGCATTGTTTTTTATGAGAGCCCAGTGCAATGTGACTGTCCTTCCCGTATTCTCAATCACTCTGCTGCTATGAGTGGATTCTAAGAGCATCATTGGCTTTTTGGTGGCCATATTATCCTGCTGATTTCCCTCTAGTCTTAGTCCTCTAGAACCCTCCGTACCTCATGAAGAATAGTGCAAACTAAGGCAAGAATAGCATACAAGGAGTTAAAAAAGAACAGACGGAGGGAGGGCCTCATCACTATGGCAACTAACCCAAGGATTCTGAAAGACTGGGTTTCTGTTTCTTTTCACCTGTCACTCTTCTCCATACTACTCCTCTCTTCCCCCAGCAGGAGACAAGTTGTGACATTTTCACGCCCACTGACAAGCTGCCTGGCTTGGGGGAAGGGGGGACAGGACTATGGACTTGGATAGTTCTCCTAAGCTAGGGATGACTAAACAAAGGGGGTCCCAGAAAGCAGAGCTCCAAACCACCACCACCTTCTCTTCTCCAAGACATAACCAAAAGGTTTTTAAAAAGACACAGCAGCAGTTTCAAAGCTTAGCTGGAAGTTAGCTATATGGGATGTCTACACCAGCACATGTGTACGCCCCACACACATATGTTTGTGGTAGGGTAGGGCAGGAAAAGAGACAGGGATGCAAGCTACAACTCTAGAAAAAAAAGAGTGACTTTTAAGTGCTTACTTCTGTTCCATCACAGGGTATACAAAAGCAAAGTTACAGCTAAAGGAGGCAGTAAGGGGGTTCACATCCTATACAGCTAGAGGAAGCAGCAGGGACCACCACATCTGGCACTACTGAAGAAGACAGCCACATTCAGCCTAGAAAGATAGTAAAGTGGCTAACACATATTGCTTCTTGGAAGAAGGCTAAATTGCAGAGGTCACTTCCATGCTCCTAATATGCGAGGGTCAAGGGCCCACAGATGAACAAGATACATACCACATAAGGCCACAACCACATTTCTACCTAAAAATAAGTAACCAAAGAAAATTATAATTCCTCAGAATCCATCATGGCTAATCCCCAGATACATGTGTTTTCTAGGTGTTGGTGGCCAGAAGATAGTATGTCTGCTCTTTTTCCATACTCAACATCCTCCTATAAGAGATGTGTAGTCAGCCTCCAGGAGTGGAAAAAAGCCCATTCTGTTATTTTGACATAGATGGCAGTGGCACAAGAGTGCCCCTTGCATGCCTAGTTGATCTTCCCTGTAGCTTACTCAAGGTTCTTACTGCCTTAGGTCCAGCTAGGAGACTAGGAATGGGATCCCTGGTGCTAAAAATGGGGAATGGTGTCACTGTGATTTCCAAAGCAACATTAGAGCATTTGGCTGGACCTTTGTGGTGCCCACTGGACTTTTCTAGCTGTAGTATTTAGGATCCTCTCATCAGATGTGTGATTCCCCCTCCTCTATACTCAGACTAACTTTTCCAGCTGTGAGGGATACAACCCCGTCGTTCTCTGGGAAGAGATATGTGCAGGAGGTAACACAGTTGCCATCTCCAAGTGTGAGGCCACTCCTGCCTTCAGCTGTGAGATTACAACCCTGCTGTCATCTCTCAGCACATAACCCCACCACCTTTGTTGTATCCAGCTCTGGAGGAGATGGTCTTCTAGGCATGACTCCTCCCCATTATATGGGCACACATACACACTCACTGATAATTGCAGGAGATGGCCCTGTTACCTTCTTCAGATGAATAAAATGTAACCTTCATTGTATTCTCCAGTGTTGTAGAACCATACTTTTCCAGATGTGTGGAATATAGCTGCTCTGACTTCAAGTTGTGGAGGACATGGCCTCCTCACCTCTATCTGTCCCCACCTCACTCAAGTAGGGACATTAATTGAGCTATGTGTAGCAACCTTCCACAGGATCAGTGGGGAAGATGACAGAGAAATTGAGGAGAACAAGTCTGATCTTTAAGAGATTCCAGTCTAGCTGGACATGACCCTCCACTGTTCGGAATACGAACAAGATTCCCCCTATCTGACCCACTCGGGAAGAATGAAACCACAAAGGGAAAGAGCAGCTTGGTATGAAATTTTCTTAGGACACTAAAGCCCATCAGCATGAAAGAGAGTAGCCCTGGGTCTCATCCATCTGGCATACCTGCTACCTACCATCCTCCGGGCATCCCAGAGCCTAGTAGTGGGCATATAAAGTCAAGGACTTCATTCTTTAAAAACTTATAAAAACAGTTGCATCCACAGTCTTTCCACCCACCCTCAGTGCCATTACTCCAATACTAGGAAAAGACCACATGGAGACGTGACAACTTTGAATGACAAAATAAACGAAACAGTCCAACTTCTGCTCTCACTATCTTAATCTCAGCCAGACTCCATATAATTGTGGAGTTGGCAAAAGTTGTCTTTGGCACCCTTTTCCAGGTGCCTCTCCTGCTCCCTGGCACCTACTCCCTGCTTTGGTGCCTACTTTGTATCCTCCTCCCACAAGCCCTTGCTCGTTTGCAGCTTGCTTTCAACTAATCCACAGTAAGGTGTTAGCTGATAAGGGCTTGAGATAGTGCATCCCAAGAATTGGAAAGGATCTGAAGCTTTACTCCACCTCGCTCCCTGCATAATCCGTGAATCTACTCCACAATATACCCAATATGTGTTCATCTAATCTCTACATGAACAGACTACTTCCTTGGTCACTCAAAATAATGTGAATTTTAACAGGATGCTGAAAGAGCCAACACTTTGAGATCTTAAAGGAATAAATTCCTAATGGTGGAATATCAGGCATGAATATACCCAATGGGGGAGATATAGAATCATACATTAAGGATCAAAATGTACCTCAGAGGTTACCTGTTCCAACCCCTTCATTTTACAGATGAGGAAACTGAGTCCCAGAAAGATTAAGTGACTTGCTCAAGGTTTCATTGGAAGAGTAACAAGACATTTGGAACCCACGTCATCTGATTCCTAATACCTCATGCTTTCTACTGCACTTATATCTATCCAATTACACAATATAGGTGACTGGCCCAGGATTCATTTTGACATACTTTCTTTGTCCAATGAAGAAAACACTATTATATTAGAGCAGGAGAAATGCTGTCCTTTGATTAATAATGTATTGGGTTTTTTTTTTAAGTGAGACCTTGACTTTCCAAGCATAAAGCATGTTCAACTCCATCTAATTTAACAGTTACAAGAAAGTCATTCAGGGGTATACATTTGGCACCAAATCAAGGTGTGGATTTAAATCTTCCATTTGACTAGGAAAGTGTAAATTCTGGGGAGCCACTTTTGGCTGTTAGCAGTCATAATACTGAACCCTGCTGAACTCAGAACAACGCACCCAGTCCAACAAAGGCAGAAATCATCAGCTGACTAAATCCATCACTTTTGCATAATGGGGACCTAACTTGTAGGTGTCAGAGGGAATACAAGGGGAAGTAATATTCATGACTGAATCCATAATATATAATACAACCCACCTAATAACACAAGACATGTTTTGATTTTAGTTTGTTTTGTTTTGTTTCTTAAAGCCCAACCAGCCCAGAAACCCAATGCCCACACACTAACAAATTTAGGGATGTGTTTATGCAAGTGGTTTGTGCATTTTGCTTGGCTTCTCAGAGACAGATTATGTCTAGAGTCATCCCTGGGGAAATGTTATAATCAGGATCATTTTGTTGTTAAGAAAATCACAATAAGTTAATCTTTTACATGGGGCAGGGGCACTTTTTTGTAGAAATTTGAATTATCTGTCACTCTAATGAACCAAATTTTTTTCACTGATTTGCTGTGTCCCATCATAGCTCCTATTTTGGAGTGATTTTTTTTCTACTCATCAGTAAGGCCTGACCCTATGTTGTGTATATCTCAAGCCAGTCCTCTGCAGCACCTCCCCTATAGTTCAACAAGGACACCTTTAAACACCACAATGCAGGAATGATCCCAGACCTATGGGAATAACAGATCATATCTGCTGAATTTTCACCTGGTGCTGTGTCCTGATGGCAAGAGATTAGACTGGGCAGTGTTTGTCCCCTAGCCCTGCAGGCTGATTTCTGAAGACTATCTTTAGTCCCTTACAACATAGATCTCAAAATCCCAGCACTTGGGTCTGCTCCCTCTCAAGCTTTTCAACCAGCACGTTAAGTACAAAAATGACTCCAATTAAACCTAATTAATAGAATTTAATAGAGCAATTTCTCTGTTTCAATGCTATTTTGCTATTTAAAGCCCTTTTTGAAAATTGAGCCACTACAAGCTAAGTTAAAATGTATGCATACATCAGTTAGTCTCTATTTCATGAACAATCCCTGTGTTAGAAAAAATTGAGATCAAACACTATCTGGGAAAAGTTGATTGCAAGGACCAGTTCTCAGGCTAATACTGAGAGAAACAAACGTAGAGCCGGACCAACGTGTTGCTGGGCAACAGATGGTGCGGGGGATCCAATCTGGGAGGAAAGGGAACAGTATTCCCAAAGAAGAGTTGGGGGGAGGGACAACAATGGCTGAAGTCCATTGCCTCTGAGATGGGGGAAGGTGTTTTTATCCATAATTGCGAATAGATATTTGGGGCCTAGAGACAAATCCAAACCTTGAATATAACCAGAAGGAGTCCCTAATGTACATATGCAGGAGGTCATTAATGTTTCAACATAAAAGATGTTTTAGAATCATGGTATCATGGTGTGTGTTAAAGGAGGGTGGGGGTAGAGGGGAGGTGGGGGATGAAGTGCCTGTGTGTGTATCTCTCTCTCTCTCTCTCTCTCTCTCTCTCTCTCTCTTTCTCTCTCTCTCCATATATATATATATATATATATATATATATATATATATATATGTATGTATGTATGTATGTATGTATGTATGTATGAATGTTACAAGGTTTTTCAATAGCTTTTGGTTTACTTTTTTTCTTTCTCTCCCCGGTTCCTTCTTCCTTTCTTTTCTTAGGATAAAACAAGTGCTCTGAGCCTCAGCAATGTGGCCGGGGTGTTCTACATTCTGATCGGAGGCCTCGGACTGGCCATGCTGGTTGCCTTAATCGAGTTTTGCTACAAGTCTCGTAGCGAATCCAAGCGGATGAAGGTGGCATTCCTTTTGCAAGCCTAGTCTTACCCCTTCTCTAGTCCCCAGGTTCCCAGGGGTGCCTTCAGGAATGGAAATCTCTTTTATTAGAATGATGATGGGAACATAATAAGGAAGGAAAATTTGGGGGGAGGGAATAAGTATTTATCAAGCTCCTAATATTTGTCAGACATTACGCTAAGCACTTTACAGATAATATCTCATTTTTTTCATTAATAGTTCACCAAGGTGATAGTAGTTAATATTTCTATAGTGCTTGCTATGAGCAGAGGTGAGTCAATTCAACATCCATTTTAGGAGTGGGGGAGTGTTGTAGGCCCAACAACGCATTTTTAATTTTGATCTCCACTATTAGCATTTCCTCCATTACTTTCTCAAGTCTAGAGGACAATCAACTAAACTATAAATCAAGCCCTGATTTGCTCTTTTTGCAAATTTGCATTGTACAAATGCTCTTACAAGTCAGTTTGAGCTGGCTCAGGTATACCCCTGGAGATAAGGTTTAGAAGACAAGATGCTTTTCTCACAACAGCCTGGAATCATTCTTATTCTCTTCCCATTTGCCTGAGAAGGAAACTGTGGCTCAAGGAAGTTGTGTCAGAACCTCAAGGTCTAATGACTCCAAGTTAAGGGATTGTCCAGCTATATCAAGATAGAAAAAGAAGGCCACATGTGGAAAAGAGAGAAAATGTCAATTAGCCAAAGGGCAAGTACCAAACTGCTCCAAGTATGGCCAGCATGCCGTAGCAGGCAGTCTGACACCTCCAATATCTGAGACCTTTGGAAAGGTCATCCATGGAAATGGGGCTGGATTTAGAGGCAGAGGACCTGGAATCAAACCCAAGTTCTTTTACTTAATAAGTATTAAGGACTTGGGAAAATCATTTAACCTCTCTGGGGTGGGGAGGAGTAGACTACATGATCTCGAAGGTTCTTTCTAGTCAACTTTTGATTCCATGGCCCCAAAAGTTGCCCATGTGCATTGATGGAAAGATTTTCCATACCAAGAGAATCATAGGTCCAAATAGTCTTTAAAATTTGATGTACACTAAAATGATATCTTAAAGGAAAGATATATATATGTGTGTGTGTGTGTATGTATATATGCATACATATATATATACACAATGTTGGTTTAGATATATAGATATGATATTGATTTAGATATCTCAATTTTGCATATGCAAAACTCAAATGTAAAACACAGTTGGGTTTTTTTCAGTGTATACCTAGATTTTTTTTAATAAAATGAATTTTAAGGGTACACCATCTTTTCAGGGGCAGACTATTATGACCATTATGGTAACTATACACTAAAAATACAGTGATTACAGGCTGGAGTTCTGGGAATTTCACTGAAACCAAATGAAAATGTTTTACTAGCAAAGTCAGCAAGATGTAGAGAAGTAAATTAACTGTGCAATTAATCACCATCATCATCCCCATCCCCATCCTAGGATATGGATCTGGAAGGGAAATTAGAAGTCTTCTAGTTCAGTCCCCTCCTTGTACAGATGAACATGCTGAGGCTCAGGTATCTCAATAATTTCCATCACAACAAAATAGCAGCTAACATCCATAGAGAGATCCAATGCTTGCAAAGTGCGTTATTCCAGAAGTAGTAAGTAGGAGAATAAATATTTTAACCACTGTCCTCTAAACTCTAGGTCTCCACTCCCTTGCAAGCTCACATCATAACACTGTTCTGCTCAAAGAAGCCAGTGTTTCAACTGTCTCTCCACAACCACCACCAGCCAATCTACCCAGCAGAGTTTAGATCCTTTAAGTCTAGCATGGGCATCTAGGTGACCTAATGCCTGGAGTCAGTATGATTCATCTCCCTGAGTTCAAATCTGGCCTCAGACCCTTACTAGCTGTGTGACCCTGGGCCAGTCACTTAATCCTGTTTGCCTCAGTTTCTCATCTGTAAAATGAGCTGGAGAAGGAAATGGTGGACCACTCCAGTATCTTTTGCCAAGAAAACCCCAAATGGGGTCATAAAGAGTCAGACATGACTGATTAAGAATCCCAACAACCAAAGGGTCTGGCACCACCCTACTTTTCCAGTTTTATGTCTTTCTGTACCTCATATCAGACAGACTGAACTATTTATCACCCGCATTACTAACCTTAAGCTCTCCCACCCTTCTTCTCTGACTCCTGTTTTTCCCTGCGTTGATTGCACTCCTCACCTCTATCTACTGAAATCTTATTTATACTGTTTGGGTCACCAAGTCCTTTTTCCTATGTTACCTTTCTCAATCTTCCTAAGAACTGTAATGATAGATATAATTATCCCCATTTTACAGACATGGAAACTTGCTCAGAACCACCAAGGGACCTGCCCTTTACTACGTAGTCAGTGAGTGCTAGAATAGTGCATTTTGTTTGTGTAGGACTTTAGGAAAGTCAAAGCCTTGAAGGCAAGTAGGTGGCATAATGGATAGACCACTGGGCCTGCCTGGTGTCAAGGAAAACCTGAGTTCAAATCTGGCCTCAGACACTTACTAGCAAACCCATTTAGCCTCTGCATGTCTCAGTTTCTTCATTTGTAAAATGGGGCTACTAGTCACACCTCCCCCCTCTATCCAGAGTTGTGAGGATCCAATGAGTCATATTCATAAAGTGCTATAGAAATGTAGATCTTATTATTCAATTCAGCAAATATTTGTTAGGGGCCACTATGTTCATGGCACCGTGCCAGGCACTGGAGATAGAAAGACTCTTATGAAGACACTTCCTTCAAGGCCTGTGCCTCTTAGAATAATACACAATACAGGACTGGACCTTTATTTCATTAGTGTGGGAAACTTCCTCAGACAGTCCAGGTAGGCACCTTCTCTACAACTTATAGTCTAGGAAAGTTGCCTAGAACACCATTGTGTGTCAAGGGTAGAACTTGAACCCAGGATTTCCAGGCTCTAAAACCAGTTCTCTATCTACTACACTTCACTACCTCTCAAAGGTCATGTACATAGGTAAATGTAAGATAATTTGAGAGGGGAGAAAAGACTAAAAAGTAAATGCAAGGTAAGAACGGGAGGTAGGGGTGGGGGAGTACAAAGTGGCTTCTATAAGGGGATGAGTGAGCTACACCTTGAAGAAAGTTCTGTATCCTAAGAGGCAGAGGATTTGGAGGGAGCCCATTCTAGTTATAAAAGACAGACAGCTCCATGGAAATGGGAACTGGAATGTTGAATTTAGGGGATACCTCATAGCCTACTCTAGCTAACAAATAAAGTATGAACAGAGGAGTAGTGTGGAATACATCTGGAAAGAAAGGTAAGAGCCAGAATATGGAGGGCTTTAAATTCTAGGTTGAAAAGTTTAGATTTTATTCTAGGAGGTTATCTCATTTAGCTCTCATAATAATGCTGTGAGGTTATCAAGGTAAGGGATTATTATCTATCACCAACTGAAGGTCATATAGAGGTAGTGGCTTGCTTATGATCACATACAATCTAGTTAAGTGGCAGATTTGGAATTAAACCCATGATCTTTCTATAATGAGAGTGTATCCCCCAGGCTAAAATATAGCCTCTTTGTAAAGTTTAAGACTTAGAATGTAAAAGTTGGAAGGAATCTTGGAAGTTTTCTGGTCCAACGTCCTTATTTTAGAGATGAAAAAAATGAATCGTACGATGCAGATTCGCCTGAGGTCAAATGACAAATTAGTGTCTGAATTGGGACTCACATCTAGTTCTCATGATTTCCAAAGATCTACATTTTTCCTAGGTAATTACCTAGCTTTCTTCTTTCAAGAATTCTAAGTAAAGGTTTTAAAAGTTTTCTCTTTGAAGTAATTGTAATACTTCTCTCATAGATTGTTACCTGGATTGGCCTTAGAGGTCAATTAGGCTATACCTTCATTTTACAGATGAGGAAACTAAGGTTTAAAGAGATTAAATGACAGGCCAAGGTCACGGAGATAATGAGGGGTAATCAGGCTTTAAATCTGTGCTCTCTTATGACAGAGTTTGGACTCAGTAACTTGATTCCTTCAGTCTCTATCATTCCACTGATCAACCATGATTTCTGTCCAACATATCATTTCATAGACTTAGAGCTAGAAGTGACCTCAGAAGTCATCTAGTCAGACTAAAGCTGTCAGGCTAAGTGCCTTACCTAGGGTCAAGTAAGAATCTTGCAACAGAAATGAAGTCTTGACTCTGACTCCAAAGTCCTCTAACTCCAAACCTAACACTGTTCTACTCCACCACATTGCTTCTCCACATGCCTAAACTCTTAATATAGTTTTTAATATCTCAGCCTATCTAAAAGAAAGGGCAGTTACATGGAATAGTGGATAGAGTGCCAGACCTAAAGTAAGGAAGATTCATCTTCCTGAGTTCAAATCCGGCCTCAGACACTTACTAACTGTGTGACCCTGGGCAAATCACTTAGCCCGGCTTGCCTCAGTTTCCTCATCTGTAAAATGAGCTGGAGAAAAAAATGGCAAACCCTTCTAGTATCTTTGCCAAGAAAATCTCAGATGGGATCACAAAGAGTCAGACATGAGTGAAAAACTACCTAACAGAAGGTACTTTCATTGGCTTCATTAATCAGTATGACCCTGAATGCTCTTTTATTCAGCGTGATAAGCTGACTCTGACCAGCTGGTCTTTTAGAGTTTTTAAGTCAGTCATTCTTATTATTCTGGACCTCGCCATCTCCAAAGGCAATGATCTGCTTTCAGAAGCAGGAGGGCTTGCCTCTCATAGTGGTCCAAAGAGACCATGACAGGGATTTGTGCTGATAACTTTGTCACCTGATTTTTTTTACCTTCTTATCTCAGAGTCATTCTTAAAGCGCTGCTGGTGAGACATTTTGCCTCAAATCCCTGTGCTCAGAATCAGACGCTCCCCTCAGTTTAGAAAGAGTCCCTCTATGATAAGGCCATCAATCTGGTTTCAACTGCAGCTGTCTTTTCTCAGAACAGGGGGATAAAATATAATCTCCATTAGAGTCATAAAACAATCAGATCTAATGGAGTAGCAAAGCCATCATGTGTGATGTCGGAGGGCCTGGGTTCAAGTCCAGACTCTACCACGTACTAGCTTTAATAACATGGGTCCCACATCTGCCTCCTAAAGACACCAGATATACCCCTCCCTCTTAGCCTGGGAGGCAGCACAGGAGAGTGATAGGGACTGAGGATCTCAGATCAAATCCTGCCTTTGCCACTTAGAATCTGTGTAACATTACACAAGAAGACACTTCATATCTCATCTCAGACACTTGACACTCACTAGCTGAATGACCTTGGTCAAGTCACTTAACCCCAATTGCCTCATCCTGGGTTATCTCCAGTCATCCTGATGAATATCTGGTCACTGGATTCAGAGGATTCTGGAGGAGAAGTGAGGCTGGTGACCTGCATAGCCCTCCCTCACTCAAAACAAAGTCAAGTGCAAGTCATGTCATTATTTCTCTGATGGCATGGTCTTCTTCAGCAATGAAGGACAAACACACAACATTACACAAGATACATTTTCTCTCTAAGCCTCAGTTTCCTTATTTGTAAAATGAGAATTTTAGACTATATGACCATAAAATCTCTTCCAACTCTAAATCTGTGTTTTTGTGAATGAAATTATAATACTAATACTAAAATAGCTAACATGATGTGCTTTAAGGTTTACAAAGCACCTATACATATCTTTTCTCATTTGAGCTTCCTAACTACCCTGTGCAATAGGTGCTGTTATTTACTTCCATTTTACAGATGAGGAAACTGAGTCTCCATGGAGGTTAAGTGATCTGCCCAGGGTCACACAGTAAATCTGAAGCAATACTGGAATGCAAGTCTCAGACTCCAAATCTAAAACTATTCACTGCAGGCTAAGATTTAAGAGATATTTACCAAGCACTTACTAACCTATTGAAGGAAGCGGGATATAGCAAAAACAGATATGACTTAGAGTTGGGACACTCCAATTAATCAGTAAGCATTTATTAAATCTAAATATTTACCAGACACTGGTAAACACTGAGGTTAGAAAAAGGGGCAAAAGACAGCACCTGCCCATAAGGAACTTAAAATCTAATGGGGATGACAACATGAAACAAATATATACAAAGCAAACTATATACATGATCATTAGTAAATATTTTACAGAGGCAGCATACTGGAATTAAGAGGGGTTGGGGAAGGCTTCCTTTATAAGGTAGGATTGTAGTTGGCATTTGAAGGCAGCCAGGGAGGTCAGTGGTCAGAGGGAGAAGTGAGAGCATATCAAGTATGGGGGACAGGCAGAGAAGATGCTGGGAACCCAGAGATGGAGCCTCTTTTTTTTTTGTAGAAGAGCCAGGAAGCCAGTGTCACTGGATAAAAGAGTACGTTTTGGGGGAGGAGAAGACTGGAAAGGCAGGAGAGGGCTAGGTTATGAAGTGCTTTGGATGCCAGACAGAGCATTTTGTATTTGCTCCTGGAGGCAATAGGAAGCCAGGGGAGCATATGGGCTGTGGAGGAAGGGGCATGATCAGATCTGCTTTTCAGGAAAATCTTTTCAGTTGTCAATAGCCTCAGAGTGCTCCCCTAGAAACTGAAGGGATTGGACTAAACAACTTTAAAGTTCCCCCCTAGCCTGAAAATATCTGGCCTTGGGGATGAGATTATTTTTAAAGATTTTAGATTCTCCAGTCTTGGGAACCCCACTCCCAGTTAGGGGAGGAATGGCCAGACAGGGCTGTAGAGTTATCATTAGGTAGAAAGACATCCAGTGTCTTTACCATTTTCCCCTCAGCTCCCAAATGAAATGAATCCCTCGTTCCCCCCCCCCCACCGTCCCTCCACACCCCGAAACCAGCAACCCTACCCAGGAGAGTTGCTGCCCTTTCATAATTAACCACTACAGTGTTAATGGGCTATGTATTTAAGCCCCAGCAGTTGCAGTCTGTCATACTTGCTCTCTGGAAGTTAATGAGCATCTGGGAGAGGTGGTGGCCCCCTGAGGACGATCATTAGCCAAAGGTGGTCACGCAATTTCTTCGCAGAGGCGTCCTGATGAAGTCATTAATGAGGTTATAACCTATCATTAGGCCACTCTTCCCTCTCTGTCTTGTCACAAGGCATCCAGGCTGCCTTCAACCTTAGCTGACCTTTGTCTAGAAGATGAGCAGGCAGGGGGTTGGAGGAAAATCTCCAGTAAAGTCACACTGTGATCAGATGTGAGGGCAGAGGTCCTGGGGTTGAAGTAGTGGCCAAGAGCATCAGATCTGCAGTCATGATGTGGATTCCAGACCACACTCTACTATTTATGAACTATGACACCTTGGGCAAGTCATTTAGTTTTCTTCATTTGTAAAATACTTTACATCTGTAAAATGAATATGAGTTATGAATAGTAACTTGTCAGTGGGTGGAATTCTAAACTACCATGTGTTGTTTCTGCGTATCAGTTCCCCACCAAACTGTCATGTATCATAGGCCTTCCCCACACTCTGCTGGCAGAGGACCTGGATTTCAATCCTGGTTCTTACTTTCCATCTGGGTAACCTTAGATAAATCGCTTTATCTGAGCCTCAGTTTCCCCATCTGTCAAATCACCATGGTAATAATCACTACACTGCTTACAGAGGTAGCAAGAGTAAAAGTGTTCTGTATTTATAAAGTTCTGTTGAAATGGACTTCAATATAAGAGTTTTCAGGTTTATTTGGGTTTGGGGGTCCATATATGATTTATTCAGAGTAAGAAATTCCTGGTGTGGAAACTCCCTTCAGTGACTCGGATCAACAGCTCATCTCCATCTTATAATCTTAATGAACTACTAAAATATGTGAGAAGAGATATAAGCTAGCTATGGGCCCATATCTATTATATGTCAGAGACAGATCTTGGACCTGTCCTTTCCAAGGCTACCTCCTTGCTCTATGCTGTGGAGAGAATAACACATGATACGTAGATAGTTTTATGAGAAAAATACTTATTTACCCTTAAAGTTCTAGAAAAGTCAATTATTTTTTCCCTTTATCCATTAGGGAATGAGAGTATGTTTGTTATACTGTGCAAAATTTTGATTGCTATCACAAAACAATTTTACAATAGGAATTGCTGCTAATCACTGGAATTCAGTTCAGGCGGCATTTCCTTACATGCCAACAACAGGCAAGACTCACTGGAGATACAAAAGTAGCTATGAGACAATCTCTGCTTATTTAAGAAGTTTAGCATCTAACAGAGATAGGGAGATATATGCAAAGAGTTGGAGAATAATGAAGAATGAATTAAGTGCAAAGGGTGAGGCCCAGGGAAAGTGCCATCAGAAAATGAAAGAAAGAGGGATCATTTTCACCCAGAACAGTCAAGAAAAACTTCCTGGAGGTAGTGAGGCATAATAAAATGACCTGGCATCAAGGAGACTTGGATTCAAATCCTAGCTCTGCCATCTCATAGTTATATGATTTAGCTTCTCTAAGCTCCAGCTTCCTCATTTATAGAATAGGGATAATAATGTTTTTCTTCCCCATCTCTCAGGATTGCTGTGAAGAAATCACTTGATAAACCTTAGAACACTATAGAAGGGGGAACTGTTACTATCATAAAGGAGATTGTGGTATTGAAATTGAACCTTGAAAGAAAATAAAGACTTAGGAAGAGAAGAGAAAGGAATCCTTTCCAGGCTTGAGGTTGGTTGGTTGGCTGTTGTCCTTCATTCTTGAAAAGGACCAAAATGGCATCACTACGTCAGGCTCAAGGAACAGTGTGTCCAACTGTGGCTGCTCAGACCAATACAAACTTAAAAGACTCTACCCCAGGTCAGGTACACATAGTCCACATGAACATTTGAAGTTGAGATGAAGTATAGCGTTAAGTGAAGGTATAGAGATGGGACAGGGTAGGACAAAGACAAAAAAATAGAGAATGGGCCATTTCAGCTAGAATATGGAATAGTATGAAATAAACCTGAAAATGTAAGGCAGAACCAGATGCTGGTGAGCCTTGAATGTCAGGTTCTAAAGTTTATGCTTTGGACAAAATTATTGAAGGGCTTTTTTTTTTAGAAATATGATATGATCAGAACAGTACGTTCAGTCATAAAGGTTTTAGACAACATGAAAAGGCTAGGACATAAAAGACAAGAGAAACAAGTATTAGGCACTATTATAACAGGTTACACAAGGAGAGATGAGAACCAGAGCTATAGTTGTGGCAGTGATAACGAAAATACCAGGGGCAGTGAAGGCAAGACAGATGATAAAAGGGAAGATCTAGGAAGGAAAATAACTAAACATGTGATCAGAGATTTAGAGCTAGAAGGGTCTTTACAAGACATCTAGTCCAACCCCTCATTTTACAGATGAGGAAACTGAGGCCAATGAAATTTAAATGACTTATTCAAAGGCACACAGGTCGTAAATGGGAGAAGTGGCATTTGAACATAGGTCCTTTGACTCCAAACTCCACATTACTTTTCTCTGTATCATAGTGCCTCTCTAATGCCAAGCCTGGAGTGCCCATGGAATTTCCAGTTGGGGATATCCAACAGGAAGCTGGAAATATGGGACTAGGAGGTTATGAATTTTTCTTCTCTGGAAATCCCCTTTAAAAAGTTTAAGCTTTGCCCACTTCCTGCTAAGTTTTGGTGATCCTTCTACTAACACCCAATGTGGTTGTCCCTTAGCCTTTGGACATAGATATCAGGTGCACAGAATGTCCCAGGGAATACAACTTGGAGAATAGGAGGCTGGCATCATTGGTGTGGGTCTGGTAGATCATTTTTCATTAGACAAGGGATTTGGCTGAAATAAAACTCAGAGAATAGCATGTCAAAGCAAAACCCATCTGGAGCCGTGGGGTGTTCCCTGCCCTCAAAAAAAGTTCCTATTTGTTTTTCAAAAATCTTTTTTCAGTAGCTGCTAATTCCTTGAGTTTCCATTTTCATATTTCGAGGGTTGTAACATCTCAGTTATATTTATAAAGCCTTTGATTTAACTTCTCACATTCCCTCCCAACAGAGGGTGGGATTTAAATAAACCAGGCCAGGGAGAGTTGTGGGGGGAGGCAGAGCTTACTCATGTGGGTGTGGCGTTATATGGGACAAGCATGGCTGAATCACGGGTGTGCCAAAAAAGAAAACCTTCTTGTCAGCATGATTGGTAGTACGAGGATGCCCCCAGCCTACAGATACTTCTTAGTATATGTAGCACCGTAACTGGGGTGGGACAGAAGGAATTAAAAATAAGCATCCTGGCAGAATCATGGCCTTTCTTTTAAAAGGGATCCTAGAGAATACAACCATCCTCAATTCACTTAATGTTTGTTAAGCTCTCATCAGAGCAGTTCACACCTATAGAGAACTTGTCACATCATTTGATTCACCCAGAGACTCCATAAGGCAAATAGGGCAAGGTTTATCCTACCTATTTTACAGATGATGAAGCTGAGGGACAAAGGAGAATGACGCAGCCAAGGTTACACAGCTAGCTAGTGGAAATAAAGACTTGCCTGCTAGAAAGGCAGTGTGGCACAGTGAATAGGGAGCAGACTACCAAGCCAGGAAGACCTGATTCACAATGGGTATGTGACCATACAGGTCATTGAAACTCTCAGTGTCCCAAGCTGCTCTCAAAAGTGATGAGTTTTAGAGAAAGTTCTGACCTGCATTGATAGATGGATTTTCTCCATCTGGGAGTTCTGTGAAATCACAGGTAAGTCCTTGGATTAGGGAGAACCAGGCAGAAAGGGGAAAATAATGGAAACAGGGAAGAAAGGTGGGGCCTTTTGAAACCTAATATTGACAATTGATACATATTAGTCATTGCCAAGGACATGGGGAAGAACCCCCTGTCCTCCTGAAAAGGGTTTCTGTTTGATCCCACAGCAATCCATCAATGAAGCCATACGGACAGCGACTCTGCCCCGGAACAGTGGGGCAGGAGGCAGTGGAGAGAACGGCCGTGTTGTCAGCCATGACTTCCCCAAATCCATGCAAGCAATTCCGTGCATGAGCCACAGCTCGGGGATGCCCTTGGGAGCCACAGGATTGTAACAGGAGATGATCACGTCCCCAGGGGAGCAGGGCTGGTCTCCCTAAGCCCCATCCCAAACCCTTCAGTGCCAAAAAATATTGAAAAGCAACCATCACCAGTCACCATGACCATAGCAGGACAATTCGACGGTCTTTCCTGAGGAACTAAGAATCCAGTTTCCTTTCTTTTTCCCTTCCTATTTTGCTTCTGTTATCATTGCTCTCTGAAGGAACCCAGTATAGAGGATGGATAACTTCATTGTACTGCAATAAGCAAAAAAGTAACTGGATTTAACAGACTCACAAACTCTGAAAATGGAATCACTAATGAGGAGATTGCACCACTTTGTTTTAACTTGGTCATTAATATGTCTGAGTATGTGCAATATTATTTTTTTCCTTACTAATCTCCATGGTTTGCAGGTTCCGTTTCCCTTCTCCTCACCCCCACCCCTCCTTGTTTCAGGCTTGATTGGAATCTGTATGACCAAGCCAGAGTTTCCAGCAAGTCAAAGGAAACGTCCAAGCTAACACCATGGGGAGGATTCAGAGTTGCCCTTCATTCATTCCATGGCCCCTTGGCCATCCGTTGCTTTAGCTGTGGCCCAGGGCTGGGTATAGAACTGTGTGTAGTTGGGGAGAGTGATCAGCATTCTCTCTGGGAAGACGGGCAGAGGTCACTAAGGCACTGACTTAGTCTGAAAATGATGCAAGGAAAAGAGAAAAAAAAGAGGTGGGCAAGTAGCACTGTGAGATGAGGGATAATTTCAGAAGACTTCCCTTTGGGGAGCATAGGGAATGTTGACTTTGAATTTTTAAGAGCCAGTCAGTCAGACTTATGTGGGAAGTTAGGTTCTGTACAGGGCCTGGCTCAGCCCTGAAAACTGTGCATGTCTGAGTTCAAAGAACTTCTGGCCATTGAAGGGTGATGAGATCTGCCAGGAGAATCTGAGACTTGAGAGTAATGAATGAACCAGGTAAAGAGTTTAACAAAAAGTATTCTCTACCTTACCTGACAGCTGGCTGAGGTCTCCAAAACTGGGAGAATAGTTTCTTCTGTCCTGTGCCTCTAAAAGGACAGGGAAGTGATGGGCAGGACATTGCAGAAGCTCATAGGCAAAAGAAAATCAGAGGAGTGTTGTGGCTAATGGAGCCTGGAGCACTGGAGACCATGAATCCTTACTATTCTAGAACAAGGCACAGAGGGGGCATCCCATCCAGGTGTCTCAAGTCTAGCACAAGGGACTAAGTGTGAACCTTGGGTTTTAGAACCCAAGTAACTTATTTTTGTTTAGATCTAAAAACAAAATAAAAAAAAAATTTGTTTGAACAAGTAGCCAGCCTGGCAAGCTAAGTCTTTCCTTTTTTCTTAATTTCAGAAGATGTGATGCCTGCGGGTGAATCATTTTTAAGGAAGTGGGGGAAGAGAGATTAAGAAGCCAATTAGATCTGGGGATTTTAAGACCCCAGACCCCCAACATCCTGGGCTTGCTAGCCAGAGGAGAACTTTATGTTTGGGTTAAGTGAGCAAATCCTACCCCTAAACAGGTATACAAGGTCCAGTTTCATTTTCTTAAGGAAATAATTGAGCCTTTGAGACCATGAGTGGGTTGGAGAGAAAGTATAGGGTCTGAGAAGAAAGCCCCAGGCAGACATGTGAGTTCAGTGGGATGGAGGGTGGAGGGTCTCTTATGTGAAGCTTCTCTTAGGGCCATCCAACCATTGTATCGGTGTAACTGGCTTCCAGCAACCCTACAGCCATTCTTGTTAATGCATGACTCGGTGCCGTAATGTGTCACAACTTTTAATGACAACCCCGCTCTGACCTGTTCTGTATCATCTGCTGACCTGGTATCCACATATGATGTCTTCTCCACTAAGGGTTATCATTGGCAGTTGGCAAGCTAAAGGACACCTGGTGCCTAACTGATGGCACAGCATGCATGTCCTCTTGTCTTTGGAGTCTCTCAGTGGATGCCCCCTACTTTTCCAGGTTTCTTCCATACCCCTCAAGGGACCACTGTCAGCTGTGAAGAGTGCCCTCTTGAGGTCAAATCCAAGCATTGTTTTTCTGTACAGTGTGTCTGGTGTGGGCATGGCACATACAAGGACCCAAGATGGACTTCCAATATTCACTGCCGGGAGACTTTCCCTCCAGATTTTTCCCAGCGCACTGCCCCCACCAACACCACAGGGACCAATCAGGACAGGAAATGGAGATATGCCATTTCTGTGGAGTTGGAAATAACCATCCCCTTTCCCCACCTCCCTATAACTGCTCTTCAAAGACATTTTGCCTTTGGCCAGAGCATCCAATCACCCTCTCTCCACCCACTGAACCAGCCAGAGAGATGGTCAGACAGGGAGAGACCTCCTGGGCTAGGACCGAAGGCCTGGGAATAACCGAATCTTGTGACTCAATCAAAAAAAAAGGATGGGACAAAAAAAGCAAGAAAAAATGTTAACTTGTAATATGTATTTTTATTACACTTTTCTTAAAAATAGAGAAATGGGAAAACTTGTAAAGGCATTGACATTTTTCTCAGCAGGAATCTCTATTTAATAGTTGTGACTCTCATTAAATTTTGCTCTTTGGTACCTGGAGCTTTTATTTAACATCTCTGTTTGTTTTAACTCTCTTGGCAGATGTGCAAAAGGATTCTTGTGTGATCAAACACTGAAATACTTTCTCTTTTCTTGTTTTTCTTTTAAATGGTCAACTTTTTAGATCACTTTTTTCTTTTCCTTTCCATCATTTGCATAAAATGGAAATATTACCGAGAATTAAATCACTGTGGATCCATGATCTATTTTTCACACTTGTCTATTCAGTTTTGTCCATTCAGGGCCAAAATTATTGCAAATGGAGACAATGTTACCCCTAGGAAGTATGATTGGGTTGCAACTGAATGGAATCTCCCCTGGTGACTGCCACTCCTGCCTTACAATTAGCGGTCAATTAAATGGATTCAGGTTGAATTTCAGCTGGTCCAGTATTTACAGAGGGAAATGAGGGACTGGGGATTGGGGGTAACCTTGAAAGTACTTCCTTTATGGGGTGTAGTCTAACATACTGATGTCACAGAACATCAACTATCAGGGATAAAAGTGTAGAGTCTAAAGGAGTCTTAGGAACCACCTTGAAATCAGGGTGAGACATCTAGTTCAACCTTCTGATGTTATAAAAGAGGAAACTGAGAATAAGAAACTGGCACAGAAAGTACAAATTAGAAATGGGATTAAGGCCCTATGTCTCCTGGGCTCTTTGTTCCATACCATGAAAAAGGCATTAGATGTTTCTGGTTTTGTTTTAATTTGGGAATCATAGAATATTAGAGCTGGAAGAAACCTATGAGAACATCTTCTCCAGACCCCTCATGAAAGATGAGGATGTGGAAGCCCATGGAGGGGAAGTAATTTGCCCACAGCTCAGTGACAAAGTAGGGACAAAGCAGGAGTTCAAACTGAGATCTCCTGACTCTTAGTCAATCGGTCCATCCACATTTGAAGGGGCAGCGTGGAGTAGTGGATAGAGCATTGGACTTGGAGTCAAGAAGATCTGGGTATAAATCCCTCTTCAAACACTTTTTAAATGTGTAACCATGAGCACCTCCCTGGGCTTCAGTTTCCTTCTTTCTAAATGAAGGGATTGGACGCAGTAACCTGTAAGGTCCCTTCCAGGTGTAAAATCTAAGATTAAGCCCCTACCGTATGTGTCAGGCACTGTGCTAAGTGCTGGAGATACAAAGATAAAAAAAAAAATAATGTTTGTTGACTGACCTACTGATTCCCCTCTTTCTTCCCTTAAGTGGAATATTGCTTTATTTCATTGTCCATTTAATAAATAAATATTCGTTAATTTTAATAAATATTCATTAAGGACCTAGGCTTCCTTTGAGGTACTATGCCGGATACAAGAAGCATATGCCTCTTGATCCCTAAGGGTTCAATCTAGCAGCAATTCTATTTCCTCATTCATTGTATATGTGACCTGTTTCAATTTTCCAGTCTTGGATATAAAGCTTCTCAGCTTGAATCTTCATTCCTTCTAGTCAAGTCATTTTCTTTCCTAGACAGTGAAGCTGACAGTTTTGATGTCATCAATTCTTTCTTACAGGGAGACGGAACCATGGGTAGGATATTGGGACTCAGAGAGACAGTCAGAAAACGATTCACACAGTAGGCGCTAAAAGAGTTCAGAAGAGGAGGCGATGAATCACTGTGGGCTTGGGTAGTTAGGGAGGAGTTACCTGTGTGACCCAGGGCTAGCCACTTCACCTGTGAGCCTCAGCTCCTACACACATAAAGTAAGGATAATAAGATTTTCACTCCCTACCTCAGAAGGTTATGAGGAAAATATGTGGTCATCTTAAAAGCACTATGGAAAGGTGAGTTGCTATCAAATGGTACAATATGGAATCTGTATTCTATTCAATTGATAGTGGAGAATGAATTAAAGTTTTAAAATAAATGAATGATAAAAATCAAAGTGATATTATAAAGTGATTAATCTGTAGTGCTATGTAAGGTAGAGTTCCAGAGGCAGGAAAGGAGACCAGTTAGGAGGCTACTGAAATTATCAAAGACAAAGCCTAAACTTTGAAGGTAGCCATTGGAATGGGAGGGAATGGTCATTTCCCCCCCCCAAAAAAAAAGCCAACCACAACCAATGGGAATTTGACAAATAATCAGATGGGAAGAGAGAGACAGAGAGGAAGGACTACAGGATGATACTCGGGTCATCCTGAAAGGATGATGTTGCTGGTAACGGAATGAACGATGGGGATTGGGGCAGTGGGTGATCATTTCCCTTAGGGACATATTGTGCTTGAACTTCCAGAAGAATGTACAGGTGGACATGTTCAGCATCCAGTTAGAAATGTGAGTCTTTATCTTAGGAGGGAGATCAGGAAGGGTTTTGAGAGTCAGGACAAACTGAAAAATTGACTAAAGGCAAAATACCCCAACCCCATGAGCAGTTGAAGGTAGACTGGGAGTGGGAGGTGAGGGACACATGGTAGCAACCGAGTGTGGGTAGACCTGGGCACTGACAGTTCTGTTTAATCTCTATAGTACCCAGATGGCACCAGGGAGCCCGTGATGCCACCTGTCCTCTCCTACACCTCCCCACTCCTCCATCTTACCCATTTCAAACAAGCAGGAGGCAGGAAACTGAGTAGCTAACCTATTGATCCTGTCTACTTCAGGCCATTATTAATCCAGTATAATAAATGGTAGACAGTTAGGAGTGGATTAGAAACCACCTTGAAATTAGGCTAAGACACTTTCTTTTCATCCACAGATACCAAATACATCTCCTTCCTATTCCAATGATTTGGAGTCCTCCAGACAGTTGAGTAAAGGATGGGTCTTTTACCACATTCCAGAATAATAGATTTAGAGTTGGAAAGGGCCTCAGTGGTCATCTAGTCCAGCCTTCTCTTTTTGTACATACAAGGAATGGGCTAAGTAATTTGCCAGAATGACATAGGAAGTAGGGTACCAGAGCTGAATTTAAAATCAGATTCTCTAATTTCAAATCCAACTCTCTTTCACCACAGCATGCTGCCTCTTAGAAAGTGGCTTGACAGTGTTTTTTGTTTGTATAGTTGTGTTTGTTTTTAAGATGAAACCATTTCAATGAAATATTGTTTGCTGGGTCTTGATTATTGCACATATTCCATCATAATTGTAAAAAAATATTTAGGATGAAATTATGGGATTGAAGGGGACTTTAGAGGTTACTTAGTCTAACTCTCTATTGTAAAGACACTGATTTTGCCCTGCCCCACACCTACCCACTTCTCACATCACACCTTGATCCCACCCCTCTCCCATTCAAAATGTACTTCCTCATTTCTCTAACCTAAATATTCCCGTTCTTTCAACTGATGCCTTTATGGCATATCTTCAAATGCCTATCACATCCTGGCTGTTCCACTCTCCTCTGGATATAGCCAAGATAGGAAAGAACACAAAAAAAATTCATATATATATATATTTCAGTCATTCAACAAACTTTTTTGAGCTCTATGTGCCAATCCATGTGCTAAATTCTAGGTGTACAAATGCAAAAAAAAAAAAAAAAGAAACAGTTCCTACTCTCAAGAACTTGCATTCTGATGGGGAGATCATAAGTTATATATGTGTGTATAGATATATACATACACAATAAATGCAAAGAAAAAATAAAATATAATAATATAAATGCAAAGAAGTTTGAGAGAAAAAGCACTAGGAGATGGCATCAGTAAAGGCTTCATGTAGAAGGCAGAGGTGAGGAAAGGGGTGCATTTTAGGCACAGGGATGCTAGTATATAGCCACAGAGATAAGCAAACATCATGTAAGAAGCAGCAAAGTCAGTTTGGAAGGATAAAAGAGTCAATAATGGAGAAGTAATATATAATTAGACTGGGAAAAATAGTTTGGAACATGTTGTGAGAGGCTTTAAAGGCCAAATAGAGGAACTTCCATTTTATCCTAGAGGAAGAAGTCACTGGAGTTTTTTGAGTAGGATTGGATGAGTGATATGGTCAGGTGTGAATTTTAGTAGGAGTGTGGAGGATTGACTGGAGTGGGATGAGACTTGAATCTAATTAGGAGACCATTGCAGTAATCCAGAAGAGAAATGATGAGGCCCAAAATGGAGGTGGTAGTAAGTTAGTGGCCAGGAAGGACCAAGAACCCAGATCTCCTCTTTGCCAATCTAAGGTTCTCTGTAGTCTCCCCTACTGCCTCAAGGATGGCACTAGAGTCAAACCACGTCAGGATTTCTCTCTTACACCTCCAGCTTCCTATCTTTTCTTGAACTAGTTACTTTAGGAACTATAAACTTTATAAGAACTATTAATTTTCCATTGGCAGAGAATGATGGAAGAGAAATCAAACAACCCTACTGGGTGAGAGAGTGATGTTACCAGATGTTCTCCTCTGCGATGGCCCTTAGCCTCTCTTGCTATCTCTGTTGAATACCTAGATACAATAACAGGTGAGTTCCAGAGAAAGACTAGTTACAAATTCATAACATTTTAGTGTAGAGTAGAATCACAGAATTTTAGAGCCAGAATGGATGCTATTGATCATTTAGTCTAATCCTAACACCTCTTTCATTAATTTAACCTTTCTTTTTTATTATGAATTTAACATTCATCTGCAAATATGAACATTTCAATATACAAAGAATAAAAAGAGGATTGTATGCAAAACCATGAACCTCTGTTACATGCAGCTTGTTTTTTTTAAAATGTATATTAAATTTAACATGGTAATGACACCATTGCTGCTTGTGTTCCCTTCTGAACTTTTGTTTCTTCTTGTTGTGGACTTTTTGCATTTTATCGATGCTCCTTTCTTCCCTTCTTTTTACACTCCCACTACCACTGAGTCACCCACACCCAAACAGAAGCCCTCCATTGAAATAAATAAATATAATAAGCAAGACATATACTGGCCACATCTGGAAATGTAGGTCCCCTTTCAGCACCACTAGTCCATCACCTTTCTGCCAAGACATGTAGGTGGCATACTTAATTAGCAGTCTCCTGAAGTCATCACTGCACCCATCAGAATTTTGTAGGCTTCAAAGATCTTTTCTTTTTCACTTCCCATCATTTTCCTAAATCAGAAAACAAGGTCCAGAGAGAGGAAGTCATTTTCCCAAATTCATACACCAAGTAACTGCTGTATCCCAGGCCTAGAGCCCAGCTCACTTGACCCTCTCATTCTACAGTTCTAAATGAAGAAGTTATTATCCCACCTGTGTCTGGTAATTAAGTTGGCCGTTAGAGCAGATGTTTTAAAAGACCTTAGGTTCATATATGTGCAATATAAGCCTTTAACTGTCTCTTAGTTTCATTAATTCAAGATTAGTGAACCACTGTTCTCTTTCTCCCTGATCTTATAGGTTGCCTTTGGAGACTTCTTTTTCTTCCTCAATTCATTTCAACAAGTGGAGGCTGATATGGAGAAGTAGAAAAACTTAGGTCTGAATCCCAGCTCTCCTACCAGTCACCCTCCCTGAGCCTCACTATCTGTTTAGTGAGAAAATTAATGAATAGGACTCTAAATTATATCTAAGGGCTTTTTCCCCTAACTCTGAATCTAGGATTCAATGTTCATTTTAACTTCATTTCATATCACTATTACCTGTAATAATAATAGCTCACATTTTCCCAGACTTTACAATTTATATAACACTTTTAGTATCCCCTTCAAGATAGATAAGGCAAATATTTTATAACTCCTCTAAAGAAGAGTAAACTGAGGCAGAGGGAGGCTGAGACTTGCTCAAGGACACCCAAGTACTATATTCCAAGAAAGCTGGAGCTGTTCTCGCTGAGAACAAGGGGAGAATCCCCTAAACCTGGTAGTGACTGCAGCAGTAGCAAACAAACACTCTTGACAAATTCACAGAGTTGCATTTGGATGGAAGAGGGGGAAAGGAGTGGAGTGGGAACTAGTGCCCATCAAATAGCTCTTCTACTTTTAACCTCAATCAGTCATCCAAGGAGGGGAGGAAGACACTAAGTGACCAAGAAAGTATTAGAACCTAGGTCTTAGCACACTGGGATCAGCGCTCTTTCTACCATTCCATTGCCCCCAAAAAGGTAATCTCAGTGACAAAGTCTTAGGCAGTCTAAGATTGCCCCAGTCTTTCATTGCAATTTGCACCCATCCTTCACTTTGTTGGTCCTTCCACTGTCTACAATCTAACCCTCAGATTTAGATTACCCTGCAAATAATATCAAATGAAAAAGATCCAGAAGACAAGAAACTGACATTTTGAAAGGACTGTGCAAAGCAAATTGTTTCCTCTCTCCATGAGTGGATGAACGTTTTGTCTTTTTAAATCTCTGGGTCAATTTCCAGAGGCTTCCGACTAGCATCACCATTGGGACATACACTTGTGTTACCCAACTTTTGACACAAAGCAAAGTGCCTTGGCTTAGGAAAGAAAGGATATCAATTTATGGGGTGCAAGGATGACTCCTTCAAGAAGATCCAGATTCTCAAGATAGAAACAATGCAGGATCTTTGAAGGAGGGGTCCAATTTGGGGTCAGAAGACCCGGCCCAATCATTTTCTCTCTTGGAGCCTGTGGGACCGGTCCTCTCCCCTTTTTGAGCCTCAGTTTCATCATTAAAATGTCTGTTATGAGAACCAAAGGAAAACAAACTTTGAAAACCATAAGACCCTAAATAAATTTGAGTTGGGGGCCTGAGTGCTCAAAAGTCTTTTTGTTGGTGCCAGGTGGAATGCCTGCACCTCTCCTAAGCAAATCCTGCCCATCTTAATGACCCTGCCACCTTTCCTGGCCAACCAAGACCTTAATGACTTCCCTGTCCTCTGGGCCTCTGTTTCCCCATTTTGAGATGAGCTGGTGGGACGAAATGATCTCAAAGCTTCTTTCCAGATAACTGAAGCATTCCATTGACCTCTAGAGATCCTTGCAGCTCAGTTAATTATTCTACAATCCTTCTACTATTACTACCATTCATTTCATATTTAGTAGTGTATGGAGATCACATAGAGAAACCCTTCCCACTGGAAAGAGACCCCCTGTACTTAAAAAAACCTGAGCATTTGTTTTTGTGGAGAGGAAGGAATGAGGGAAGAGACCTGTTGCTGTGATTTCACCAACGAAGGGAACATGTGGTGAGGAACTTCTTCTGCCTATACAGATGGGTGTTTTCCCTGTGATTTATTATCCTATCAAGTTGCCTTGACCATGAAAGATTAAGTGACCTCCCCAGGGTCATACAGCCAGCATATGCCCGAGGGGGTATTTTCTGTACAAAATAAAAATCTTCAGACAATTACCCAGAATTCTATCTGGAGCTATGCCTTTTAAAATGTCCTTTCCATCTAATTTACACTTAATAAAGCATCAGCTCAGGGTTTAGCTCTCTTTTAACAGGTGCACTTTGGAGAGGCAACAGTGTGGTCCAGATATCATGGAGGTTCACCTGTAGCCTTGCAGGAGGAGTCAATGAATTCAAAACTATTTCTGTAATAATGCTATGGTTTAATTTCTGTTACAGTAAATATCATAGATATCAGTAAATATAACTCACATAAACAAATACTGTTGGGAACAGAGATCCTCAATAATTTTTTAGAGTATAAAGGTATCCTAAGAACAAAACCTTTGAGAAATTCTTACCTTGTATTCAGGAAGACCTAAGTCAAAGGTCTGATTATGTGGCTCTTGACAAGTCCCTTAACTTCCCAGTGTCCTCCAAAACTCCTTAAGATTATAAATTATAAATAAGTCAGTTTCCACACATCAAAGTTCTCTCCACAGTGAAAACACAGTTCCAGACCTCCTCCATCATCAACACCAGATAGATGGATGGATGGATGGATGGATGGATGGATGGATGGATGGATGGATGGATGAGCTTTCTTCTAATGTTTTCCTAGCCAAGTGAAATAAGGTGATAGGTTGTCAAACTTCAAAGGATTTAGAGACAAGGTTATCTAGTCCAATTATTTCATTTTGAAAAGAAGAAAACTGAAGCTCAGTGAAAGCAAAATTATTTTCCCAAGACCATAAAACTCATAAATAACAGCATTGGGATGAGAGGCCAGGTCTTCTGATGCTGCCTGGCACTATACCATACTGTACAAAACCAATACTGTACTGGACCAATCAGGTCTTGAAACTGAGAACTAGGAGAGTATCATTGTAATTATACTGTTATTATCTTGTATGCTTATTTGGTTTTTCTATAAGCCCTCCAAGACAAGGGTGAGAAAAGGCAAGGAGACAGGAAAACCCTGAGGATGGAGAAACCTAGTTTGGCTTAAAAATAGTGTACATAATGTAGGATACAGAGACTACTTTTGGGGAAAGAACCTACACCAACCATCCCTCATTCTTGAACTTTGTCACCATGATTCAGCTGCCTCCTCCCTCAGTCCCTGTGAATCCCTTTTCCCATTGGAGAGTTCTTTCCAGAACCTTCATTTTAGGAAAAGACTCACCCCTCATTTTCCCAACGTGACCCCTCCCAAGCTGGCCTTTTTTACACTCTCTTCTCTCCATTAGACCATACATTCCTTGAAAGCAGAGATTGTCCTTTTCTTTATTTATATTTGATTCTCCAGTGTTTAGTACAGAGCCTGGAACATACTTAATGACTGACTATACAAGTGAGTTAATTGATCTATGGTTCAGTAAAATTTCAATTGTGGAGTTATTTTTTTCTATACTTAACTTTAAGGAAAAAGAGGCAAATGGTAAGGAAACAAGTTGATGTTAGTGTTTTAGTCCAAAAACAAGTTCTAATAGAACCAGGGGATACTTTAGAACATAGAAGATGAGAAAAAAAAAGAAGCCTGAGAACATAGAACCCAGACAATTGGAGCTAAAATAGGCTTTAAACAATTCCTTATTTTACATATGAGGAAGAATCAGTTTCCAAAAGAGGAATGGATTTATCCATTTATTACAGCTTAACAGCCAAACCAAGAAAAGAAACCAAGTCTCCTCATACCCAGTTCAACTCTCCTTCCTCTAAATACTATCCCAGAGCACAGCACAAGAACCAATCCATACTCAACACAATCTCCTATCCCTTCTCCGTTTTCATCCCTATCCTTGAACTGCTGATAGTGAGAATGACCAACCTGACATCCTATAAACTCTCCAGGCATCCAGGAAAGATTGATTCATATTCCATTGCCTCTCCTTATTAAAAAGACTGACATTTTAGAAATAAGTTCTATAATAAGAACTGACATGAAAAGAGGATTCTGGCTAATTTCCAGTTAACCAAAATATTCCCAGTTCCCTCAGTCCTTGAACATTCCATTAGAATGTAACCATAAAATATGGCTGCCTCCCAATTTATCACTTTATGTATTTATTCTTATGATACAGAATGCCCCATATATTTTGCTCAACTGTGTGAAAGAAACATGGAAGTGGACCTGAGAGATCATGTTCCCAACCTTTTGGTTTATAGAGAAGAAAACAGAGCCTAGAGAAGGGAAGTCACACTCAACCAATAAGTAATAAAGATAAATTAAAAACTAGAATTTTGGTTTCTTACCTGGTAAATTTATATGTCATGCTACCTCTCTGATTATTAGACTAGCCCTGTTAAGCTTGATACCTATGTTTTCCCCAGTTCATTGAACCAGCCATAAGAATTAATAACCAAAATGATATAAAAGTATTTGAAATTTATTGGAAGTTTGGGGTCTAATTCAATATAGATTGGATTCATTCTAATAGAAAGCATTGGAGGTAGGAGACGCAAATTCTTGTCTCAATCTACAATTAACTCCCTTTACAACCTTTGGCAAGTTATTCAATCTCTCTGGGCCTCAGTTTCCTCATTTGTAAAATGAGAGTACCTCTGAAGTTCCTTCTAGCTTCAGCACCCCCTGATTCTCATTACAAGAAAGACCCTTAAGAAAATTTTTGTACAAGAAAGGGATTTGCAATTCCCACTCATTTCCAACATTTCTGAAATGCTTTGTGGTCTTAGTTTATGTTATACCTTCCAAGAGGAGGTTTATTTGGCAAACAGGAGTAGGGCTCTGAGCCTCTAGGATCTGGGCCAGCATCTGTGCAGGGCTGGGATGAGACCCAGGGACATGGAGGTGATCAAGCTCAAGCAGCCAGCCCCTTTTCCCACATCAACCCTGCCAAGCTCTGCACTGCTGGGATTCTCAGTGCTCCCAGACTATGTCTTTTTAGTGACTGCCCCCTTTATGGTCTCTGGGAAATGTGACTTGCATTGGCAAGTAGTATCGCCTATTTTCACCAACCTCTGATTTTTTTGCAGTCCCCACTCCAGGTCATCCCTCTCCCTGTCAAGAAGCTTTGTTCTAACACCATTCCAAACGTACCTTTTGTTATCACAGTAAGGATACCAGGGCAGCTGGGCCATGGAGGCAAGAAAGCAGCAGCTTTCAGCTAGAATCCCCAGGGATGATACCAGACTCTCCTGTGCTCTGGGTGACCACAAGAAGCACATAAATACAGGAAGAAACAGGGCATTCCCAATCAGTATCTAAGATTCGCCTTTCCCATTTTATTTGTATAAACCTTATAGGATGCAGAATTGGAAGGAATCTTGGAGAGACCCATATCAATTCCCTCATTTTACAGATAAATAAATTGAGGTCCAGAGAGCTTAAGTAGTTTGCTGATGGCACCACAGGTAGGAAGTAGCAGAGCCAAAATTTGTCCCAAGGTTCATTGTTTGCTAGAGTAAGGAAAAGCAGACAATGTAGGGATCAGCATGCAGTTGCAAGATTCAAGGTGTTCCTGGGTCTCTCTCCCTGTGTCACTATGGATGTGTTTCCTGAGTTCTATGCATCATTAAAGGATCTTGTGAGACAGGCCAGAATGCTGAGGCTCAAGTTGCCTGAGGTCTGAAATACAGAGAATATCAAAAGGAATATACATTACTGTTACTACAATGAGGTAGGCACAGTGAGCTATGGGGGCAGAAAGGCAGCAGATAACAGGAGAAAGACAGACAACTTCTAAGTCAATTTAGCTAAACTGTACCTTATGCTGTACTCTGACACACAGTAGGCACTTAATCAATGATTGCTGACTGACTGATTGATTGAAAAGATGGTGATCAAGAGCGTAAGGTAAGATCTCTTCTTGGCAAAGTTATATGATTCGCAGACTATCTGATGGACCTGCGCTTTTTCCTTTGGTGTCTGTGGTTTTGTTCTGCATTCTGCATGTTCCTGAGAAAGCTCTGTGCTCCAGAGTATGCCTTGATATGACACGGCAGCTAAGTGTGCAATGGATAGAGTCTATATCAGGAAGATTCTGGTTCAAATCTGACTTCAGACATTTACAAGCTATGTGACCCTGGACCAATCATTTAGCCTTTGTTTACCTCAGTTTCCTCAACTGTAAAATAGACACAATTACAGCACCTACCCTGCAGGATTGTTGTGAGGACTGCATAGTGTGAGATAACATTTGTTAAAGTGCTTAACAGTTTTTGAAACATAATAGGTGTTCTATAATTGCTTATTCCCTTCCCCAAAGTCTTGGCAGGGGAAATAAGCCCCACCTAGAAGGATGTGGGTGATGATATTACAAGGCAGGTGATAACTTCAACCTTGGCACCACCTTCTTAGGCCTTTTTTGCGTCGAGTATGCCTAAGACAAAGGTCAGGGGACCTTGACAATTCCTAAGTCAGTAAAAGCTACATCAACAATACATTAGAAGCTATCCCTTCTTTTTTAAAGCTGGTTGAGTTCAGAGAACCTAATACCTTCCTTATAGCCAGCAAAGCCAACCACAGGAGCTCAGGTATGGGAGGAGAGGGAATTACTAAAAGTCACAAAACAAATTAGAGACAGAGCTAAGACATCAGCCCAGATCTCTACTACTTTCTCTAAAATATGGAGGATCATAGTATTTTCAAATTGCAATGCAACTCAAAGATCATCCAGTCTAGAGGTTCTTAATATTTTTGTGGGTCATGGACCCCTTTGACAGACTGATGAAGTCTATGGGGCACTTCTCAGAGTTATGCTTCTAAATACATAAAATAAAATATATAGCATTACAAAGGAAACCAATTATATTTGAAATAAATTTATCAAAATATCTTTAAGATGCTCATGGTTAAGTTAAGAACTTCTGATCTAGTTCAACTCCTTAATTTCATAGTTGCTGAAACTGAGATCCAGAGTCTTCATCAATTGATTGGTCAAAGGCCACATAGCAAGAATTGATAACATCTTCCTCCTAAGCAAAGAAGAACCAAGAAATTCATAGACTGATCACTTTCTTCCACTTGTCACCAAACACCTTGTACTGCTGCTTGTGTATGGAAAAGATTTTCTTTACAAGTAAGAACCTAATGATTTAGGCCTTATCTAATTATGAATTCTGCATTAAGCCCACTGTCTATCGCTGCCGGCATAATTAAACTTAATGTACTTTTAATGATGTCTTCTTAACTCGTGCATTCAAATGCGATTAGAATCAAATGCAGACTGGTCCCCATCAGCCCAGTTTGGGCCTCCTTCCTGATGAGGCGCCTGTAAAATATGAATCAGTTTGGATTACAAGGTTGACAAATGGGACTTGCAGGCAAAGGATGCTTGTCACATCTGTCAAGCTGAGTCACTAAAACACTGGTCCTTTCAGGGCCAAGGGTGTCCCTCTTCTCCACCTGCACTGAGGGAGAAGAGGGCACTATCAGTACAAGGAGCGGCATCTGCATTGACCAGTGATAAGGCTCACGCACTGCCCAAGCCTCAACTCAAATGTTACTGCCTCCAGGAAATCTTTCCCATCTCCATGCCCCCACCATGACCATCTGAAAGTGATCTTTTCTTTCCTACAGCCACACACAGTCCACTATTTTGAATTTCTACCATGTTCTAATTTATAGTGGTCCAGTTACAGGCTACTTATATAAAACGAGTGAAACCTTAGATTGGTGTTATTTTTTCACGGTATATACTTTATGTTTTTTTTTAACCTTTAAAATGCATCTTATTTGAGAGATATAAGTTGTATTTAAGGGTTCCCTTGCTCAGTCCAATGTGATAGCTTTCTATGCATTTGCCACCTACCTCCATTAGACTGCAAGCTCTGTAATTATTTATGGAATCATAAAATTTTAGATCTGGAAGAGACCTTCAAATATGTAATGTTAGATCTGGCGGGGACCTCCCAAGATAATGGATCATATTTATTTACACTGGACTTTAAGATTTTCAAAGCACTTTATCCTCCACTATAATCCAAATGAGGAAATTAGAGTTCTTCAAAGTGAAGTTTCTTGTACAAGCACATGTTTGAAGTAAGATTCAAAGGCAGCTCTCCTGACTCCAAATCTAGCAAGTTTCTTACTACCCCTAGGCTACCTCCTGAGACAGATATAGGCTGGGCTAGAAGAAACCTTAGAGATGGGGACAGGAGCCAAGATGGCGGAGTAGAAAGACTCACGTATGCTAGCTCCGAACCCACAGCCCATAAATTTCCTGCAAAAAGAACTCCCCACAAATTCTGGAGCAGTGGAAGCTGCGGAGCAACACAATGGGGGAGATTTCCTTTCCAGAGAGCCCTGAAAAACCGACACCAAAGGTCCGTCGCGCACCAGACCCGGAGCGGAGCCCAGCCCTGCCCCGGCCACGTGGCCCTGAGAGGAGCAGATCCAAGCAGGCTTCAGGGATGGAAACTCCGGTGGCAGTGAAGGTCCCTCTACCACAGGCGCTACAGGTCAGTAAGAGAGACTTCTGGGCTGGCCAAGAGGGAAGCGGGGTGTCTCCATAACTCAGGCCCCCTCGGGAGGCAGCAGCAGAGGCAGCTGCAGCCCAGGATTCCCAGAGCAGGCAGGAGCTCTGCTCCATTACTGAAGATCTCTGTATCTCCCTAGCTCCTAGTGCCAAAGTGGGTGGGTGGGGACAATCATTTGTCAATCACCTGCTATACGCTAGGCTCTAAGTGCTTTATAAATATTATCTCATTTGAGCCTCACAACCACCTTGGTGAGTGCTGTTATTATCCTTATTTTACAATTGAGAAAACTAAGGCAAAAACAGAGATTAAGTGACTTGTCCAAGGTCACACAATTAATAAGAGTCTGATGCCATAGTTGAATTCAGATCTTCCTTACCTCAGGCCCAATCCATTATGCCATCTAAATACATACCATTCTAATTACTCACATTTTTACATAAAGTGTATATTCAAGATGTACAATACTCTTTCTTTATCAAAGTTCTGTGAAGTCAGTCATGTAAATGTTATTATCTCTATTTTGCAGTTGGAGAAACTGAGGCATTGTCAGGTCATGTGGCAAATCCAGGATTCCATAGAAAGTAACTGTCAAAGTCAGGTTGCTTGACTCCAAAGTTCAGCACTATCTCCTTACCACATACTGCCTCAAAATTCTGCTCATGGTGGCCACTTAATAAATACCTGCTTTATTAAAGATGTCAGAATTCTAACCCAGATTTCTTTAATTAAAATCTAATGGGGGGATTTTCCCACTATAAAGGATTATTATTCCTAATTTACAGGTGGCATAACTGGAATGACTTGCCACAGGTCCACAGCTATTAGAATCCAGATCTCCTGACTCTTTGTGAAACTCTTTCCAACTAAACCATGATATTTGTCTCCCATCCAAATATCAAGCAGGTCCATCCCTGCTTAGAATAGCTGAGCTCAGAAAAACATGCTGTTGTGTTCATTTAACATAAACTTTGGCACTTTGTCAAGAGGCAATATGGTGTAGAAGATAAGATTCTGTACTGGGAACCAGGAAGACCTGCATTCACATCCTACCCCTAGTCTACTTACTAGCTGTTGCGATCCTGGACAAACGCTTAAACTCTCTATTTCACAATTGCTTCATCTGTAAAATGAGAAGGTTGGACCACAGTGGCCTCTATTGTCCCTTTCAGCTTGAAAGCAATGATCATTCCTCATTCACCTTTTTAGAGCAGTGGTCTCTGACCTAATGTGCCCCTTTTTAAGGACCACATCTCCTTTTCCATCAATACCAGGAATCTCTCAAAGAATTCACAAAAGTTTTTCCTCAAACATGGGCATTTTTTTCAAATAGCATATTTTGAAACAGCAGCAATGAGGTTAGTGAAATTTCAACCTACTCAGCCAAAGGTGCCCTTCTCCTGCACCTGCCCAGCTGAAAGTAAGGAAATTCACCACAGAACCAGGTTGTTAAACTGGTATGAAAGGAAGCATGTCACGAACCAAGTGCTCACTTCTTGCTCTGCTCATCACCAGGCAGAACAGCAGGCTTGACACTGGGTAAATTGCCAAATCCTATGGATAGACAAGTACTGATTTGTTTATGCCATAATTCATCAGGCAGACACCACCATTCCCCTCTCATCATGGAAGTCAGAATTTACAGAAGACAACATGCCATTCTTTTTGTCAGGAACCCTGTGTTGCCTTCCCAGAAGGCTAAAAAGAGCTAACTAGCCTTAAAGTCAGAAGACCTAGGTTCTAGTGCCAATTTTTTATTTAGACTAGTGCTCATGATCTCAGCAAAATAATTTATGTATGGAAGGTCTCAGTTTCCCCATTAATAAAATAAGGAGGCTGAATAAGATAACTGACATTCATATTTTTAAGTTTTTCAAAGTGTTCTTATATGCATTTGTCCCAACAATATGAAAAGACGCCAAAAATTATACCCACTTCTGAAGCGGGAAAACTGAGATTTAGTCATTCCTATGGTCATACCACTAGTGGGATTTGAATCAAGATTTTCCTGCCTATACATCCATCACTCTCCCCAGTAACCATGTCTCTATACTTCCTTCCAACTATGACATTCTAAAGCACTTAATACAATATCTGGCACAAGTGAGCACTATGTAAATGTTATTTATCTATTTATTTATTATTGTCTGAATTCCATTCCAGCTCTAACAACAGCTGATGGACCTGGCAGTGATTTCCCTCCTCTCTAAACTCAAAAGAGATTTTTTTCCTTCTCTTATGTACTTCTATTCTAATTTGCGCCATAAATAACTGGGTATATATTTCATCTGCACTTGCTAGACAGTAATTTTCCTGAGGGCAAGCGCCTCATCTAATACTTTTTTGTGTCTCACATATTAGGTGCTTTGATAAATGCATGCTCACTGAATTAATTGATTGATTAATGTAATCAATTCAATTATTTATTTGCACATGAATTTTTTCTTAGGATTGGGGTAGCAATATATGTTATTTTGAGGCTTTCTGCAACATTTTCCATCATCTTGAGCATGTTTTTCTTCTCCTTGTACTTCTGCCTTAGCCCTTGCAGAGCCATCAGTTCTGTGTGGCGTCTTGTTCCTTAGTCTTTCCCTTTCCTGAAGGGTTAATCCTTATACAACACTGAGAGGTGTATTCCAGGTCAGGGTCTCCATTCTGACAGGTAGCAAAGACTGACTAAAAAGAATCTGTGGATACTGTCAGAGAAGTCAGGAGCAGGAAAGGAGAGAGAATGAAGGGCTTCTCTAAACTTGCTCTGTCACATTCCTACTCCCACTTGACCCCTGCTGATATTAAACAAATTAGCCAATGATCTTGGAGGTTCAAGTTGAGGTAATTAATACCATTCCCTTACATGACACCAACTTCTCCTGATCTCATGGGGAGGCGCAGACACCAGAGGGAAAGATTTCAATACCCCTGACCCCCTCTGAGCCTTAAAGAAATAACTCCCTCAGCAGGGGAAGGCCTTCTATATGAGGAACCTGCCTATTACTGTGTCTGTAATCATCATAAATTGGCTCTATTATCACACAATGACAGGTTTCTCTCCTTCCTTCCATTTCTCCCTCCTTCTCCTTTCCCTAAATAAAAGCAGGCTTTTCAAATCAGTGTCCCAATGGGGCTTCTTAATGACCCTTGGGTCTCCCTCATTTGTCTCCTCCCCAAAGGTCCTACTGGCTTCCAAGGGAGTTGGGAACAGAGCGTGGGTTGAAGCCAGTGTGCTCTCTCTTGCCAGCTCTACTAAGGATGGAGAGAGAGAAAGGAAGACAGAGGGAGAGGAAAGGGGATGTGTGGGAGAGAGGGCAGGGGAAGTAAGGAGAGAGATGGGGAGGAGAGAGAGAAAGAGAGGTAGAGAAAGACCAAGAGGCAGAGAAAGACAGAGAGATAGAGACAGAGACAGAAAGAAAATGAAACAGAGAGACAAAGACAGACAAAGAGATAGAGAGAGACAGAGAAAGAGAAAAAGACAGAGACAGAGAGACAGAAAGAGAGAGAAATACATATATATATATATATATATATATATATATGTATAGAGAGAGAGAGAGAGAGAGACAGAGAGACAGAGACAGAGACAGAGAGACAGAGACAGAGAGAGAAGATAGCTCAGGGGAAAGGGAGGGAAGGTAGAACAGCCACCCAGAAGTTTTTGTTCACCAACTGGTTTCCTAGCAGGAGTCCTAGAAGGTAACAACACATATAACCAAGTTATACACCAAAGCCACCTGGTAACACACACACACACACACATACACACACACACACACACATACTTTAAGGGACCAATTCTGAGTCTTCTGTGGTGTAAATTGTGGTCAGCTAAAAGTATAGTAGATAGAAAAGTGAACCTGGAGTCAAGAAGACCTGAGTTCAAATCCAATCTCAGGTACTCACCAGGTGTGTGACCCTGGGCAAGTCACTTAACTTCTATCTGCTTCAGTTCCCCACTCCAATCTGTAAAATGAGCATAATAGCATGCATTTCCCAGGGTGTTTGTGAGGATCGAATGAGATGTTTGTAAAGTGCTTTGTAAACCCAAAAGGGTTACATAAATATATAAATTATTCTTATAGATTAACCAATATCTCTTTGAGAAAAAAATGCAGTGTTTCCTTCCCAAATTTCATCAGACTGTGGTACAGACCCTTTTCTGACTGTAGTAGTACAGTGTAGTGAAAAGAGCACTGGAATTGGAGACAAGGGATCTGAGTTCAAATCCCAGCTCCATTATTTACAAGCTGTGTGTCCTTGAGCAAGTGGCCCACAGCTTCCTCATTTGCGAAATAAGAGAATAGGTTAACTGAGGTGAGATGTGAATCTTATGATCCCTTATGATCCCAGAATGCTGAATATATTATCCATATCACAGAAATTAGTACATAGAGAACTGTTGGATTTCTAGCTGACAATGATCTTATCATCTAGACAGCCAACACTTTTATTTTGCAGGTGAGAAAACTAAGGGCTAGAGAGGAGAAGCAATTTGCTCAAAGTCATCCAGGCAAGACTCAAAGACTCCAAATCGCTCATCCTTTCCACCTTCTACAGATTATCCACTTTGTACCTTCTACTGTTCTACAAGGGTTCTTTGTGTGTTCATCCAGTTTGGTTCCAGAGGAGCCAATGGGATCCCTTAGAGGCAAAGTTAGCCTCAATATAAAGTATTTCCAAATAATCACAGTTAACACCCAGTGGAATGGGCTACCTTGAGAAGTTAATTGTGCTGTGTCACTGGGAAGTGAACTTATCAGTGATGATAGAGTTCTTGGGCACTTATTGGGGACAAGGCTACACACATAGAAACAAAAGATAAATGAGACAAAGTCCCTGTCCTCTGAGAACTTCCAGGATTATTGGGGCAGATAAATCATAATAAAAATTCATTTAGATGGCTCTTTCATTTAAAATTTGCTTTCTTCACAATAATCTTTTGAGGTAAATATGGCCAGAATTATCCTCCTCATTTTTGGATGAAAAAACTCAGAAAAATGAAGTAATTTGAAGTCAAACTCTTAGTAAATGATAGAACTGCTGTTAAAACAGCTTTCCTAACTCCTAATAGAACCTTTTTCTAGTGTCTTTTCCCTCACACTACAGTAAATAAGGCACATTCCAAACAGGAGAAATTACAGAAGAAAAGTCGCTGATCTGTTTACATCTTTTGAATCAGCAATTCAACTATTGCACATGTCCCCAAGAAGTCAAGATAGAAAGAAAGACCCAGGATATATCAAAATATTTGGAGCATCCAACAGTATTTGGATCAATGCATTTTTGTTGAATGAATGAATATTTTGTGATATCATTGAATGGGAAAGAAAATAGTTGCCCATCAATTAAGTCATGATCTAGAAAAAGCAGTAATATATGTATGATTGCTCCATGAGAAGCAACCCAACAGAGTAAATAGAGAACTCTCTCTGTCATTCAGAAAATCAGAAAGACCTGAGTTCAAGGCCCATCTCTGACATATAAAAGCTGAGTGGCCCTCACCAAATCACTTACCTTCTCTGTTTCTCAGATAGTTTTCTAAGTTCTATAACCTTTGCCCATCTTCATTGATAGAGCATTTCCTCACTGAGACTTCCTGACCCCGATGCAATTGAAGGGCTGACCCAAGAAATTAAATAATTGCACTATGAAGAATGCTAGATATGAGAAATTCATGAAAACATGTGTATGGCCTGATGTAGAGCAGAAGAGGAGAAAACAGGAGACCTCACAATAATGAAACGCATGAAAAGGCAGCTGAACTCAGATGAATTAAAATGACTGCTCTTGGTTTTTGAGATTAAAAACATACTTTCCTCCTCAGGGTAGGGGTGGGGAGGAATAGGATGGGTTAAGAATGATACGGGCAGGGGCAGCTAGGTGGTTCAGTGGATAGAGTGCTAGACCTAAAGTCAGGAAGACTCACCTTCTTGAGTTCAAATCTGGCCTCTGACACTTACTAGATCTGTGACCCTGGGCAAGTCACTTAACCCAGTTTGCCTCAGTTTCCTCATCTATAAAATGAGCTGGAGAAGGAAATGACAAAACACTCCATTATCTCTGACAAGAAATCCCCAAAGGAAGTTACAGCTGAAACGACTAAACAACAGCATGGTGGGTGCCATCTGTTATTCTTTGTTATAAGGAAAGGATCCATAAGGACCATTTTTATTGGGGAAGAATCAGGATATAAAGGCAAAGGAACAAAAAGATATCAAAGGATGGTAGAGGGAGAAAGGAGCTTAGAGGCTTTCAAGTTCAATCCCCTCATTTTACAGATGGGGAAAAAAAGGCACAGGGACATCTAATGATTTGCCCAGGGTCATACAGCTTATGTGTGTCAGATGGAATTTGATCCCTGGTTTTCCTGACTCCATGTCCCAAGCCCTACCCACAAAACATTTTTAAGATGTCTCAGACAAGTAAACCATACCATATGAGACAGCAAAGTCTCTTAGGTCCGGAGTAGTCAGGGAAGGCTTCCTGGAGGAAGTGAAGACTGGAGCTGAAGACCTGATAGTATGTAGAGAGGTAGAAGAGAGGACATAAAAAGAAATATGTGAGCTAGGGCCCAATGCCTGGAAAACATCAGATTTATGCCAACTTGGCCAGAGTGCCAGGTTTCTTTGAGGCATCACAGAGTGATAAACTCTTAGAGATACCGGATAGTGATTCCCAACAACATCCTCAGCATTTGTTTATTCACTTGAATATCTCCAGTGATGCCCCTTGGACTTTTGAAACAACCTAATTGTCATTTTTAATCCCATCAAGCCTAACTCTGCCTCTCCGTAAATGCTCCTTGACCCACTCCTCGTTATGGTTCTTTCATTCAGAGACAAGTAGAATAGGTCTAATGCCCGCCTGTACACAAGTCTCTAAAAGACTGGAAGTCATAGGAAATAAGGCAAGAAAAGGTGGTTTGGGATGCCAGAGGGAGAAACTGAGTCTGATTCAGGGATTAAAACCAAATGCCTGAATCAAAACATCTCAGGGTTCTTGCTGAATGAGCAGTTCATCAATTGCAGTTGTCCCGGTCCTGTTTCCTCTCTTTCCTTCCCTGAAACAAGGAGGCCAGAAGGGAGTGTGTCTTCATAATCAGATTAGAACCATACGAATGCTGGTTTCCATGGAGCTCAAACCTTGTGTCTGGCACTGCCTGCTCTCCTGACTCAAGGCCCACATATGCTTCCTGCCACTGCAAGCCTTGTGGGGCCGAGCTGGCCGAGAGAGTGGTGGGGGGAGCTGACTCATTAAGTCGGAGGCGGGGGACACCCAGGCCATGCTGGTGCTGGCAGGCTGCCAGGAAACCCAAAAGGCGAAAGCAAACAAGAGACAGGTGAGAATGGGATGAAAGGATTCGCAACAAGAGCCCAGCCAAATGTGGGCATTTCAGTGTGGGTTGATCTCGATTCTCAGGGTCAAAGGACTCCAAGTTGTTGATTGGGAGAGATACTGCTGACACCTGCTGCTAGGTGAGGAGGCGGAAGCAGTTCCGGCTGCTTCAGTGAATCCTGGCTTTCTCCAGGGATTTCCTAATCCCCAGCATTCCTCCTCCCCAACCCCAGCTGCTAGTGCCTTCTCTCAAAAAAACTACCCTGTCTTTATCTTCTATTGTTGTTTTACTCAGTAGTTCAGTCGTGACCCCACGGAACCATACTGTTCATGGGGTTTTCTTGGCAAAGACATTGAAATGGTTTGCCATTTCCTTCTCTACCTCACTTTGAGGAACTGAGTTAAACAGAATTAAATGACTTGTCCAAAGTCACATAGCTAGTCTGAAGCCAAATTTGAGTTTGTTTCTTCTCAGCTCCACCTATTGAGCCAACTAGCTGACTCCTAGGCAAACAGAGGTTAAGTGACTTGCCCAAGCTCACACAGCTAGTAAGTGTCTGAGGTCCAATTTTTACTCAGGTCTTTCTTAGTCTAGGCCCAGCACTCTATCCAATGAGCCATCTAACTGCCTCTTATTTTCTACATAGTTATATATTAATTCCCTGATCAAATGTATGCTTCTTGAGAGCAGAAAATATTTTGGGTTTTGTCCTTGCATTCACGGTGCTGGACATAGGTGGTGTGGTAATAGTAAGGACCCCAGCATACACAGGAGGGCCTGCTGCACAGGTTCTTAGATCTGTTTTTCTAAAAGGAATGCAATTTTTGAGGTGTCAACAATCTACATATATCAAGCATATATATCATTCACTTAGTTCAGGGGGAAAAGCATCCTGAACTCCAGAGAAAATGCCAACAGAAATAGCGACCAACAGACAGAGATGCCAACTATCTGACTATAGACGATACATACATCATTACCAGAGAGAGAAGCACCAACATCTGGGTTTTCAAAGCCAGGGAGCTCCTTTGTGGCTACTCAGAGTCTCATCTGGCACATGAACCTTCCAAAAAATAAGCCCCAAAGTAAAACCTCACCTCAGAGTGCATATATGCACTTTTCAGAGATGAAGGACACAACCCATGACCAGTGCCTCATTAGAAGTTAAAAAAGGTATTTGAAGCCTATTAATGAGTGGTAAGATCTTTAACCTTTCCCCCCACCCACCATTAACCTTACATTAACAATACAGGTGTTAAATAATGTTTGCTGATTGATTAGTAAAGAGAGAACTTAGTATTTTTCCTTTACTCTATATTGGATCTACCTGAAAAAAAATAGTTTGGGATATGGTCCGGGGATCATGAGTGGTTGATTGGGATTCTTCAGGTGGTTCATGAGCAGGATTTGATTTTTTTTTTTTTTTAAGGAATAACAGCCTACTTTTCTAAGAAATGTCACAACTTACAGAGCACTTTCCTCACCACAACCTCAGTAAAATAGGCAATAAAAGTATTATCTCTATTGTACAGAGGAGAAAACTGAGGCTAACCAAAGCAAAGCAGGCTGGCTAAAGTCACACAGTCTGTAAGCGGCAGTTCCCTCTGATGTACTGTTTCTCTCGCTATCAGTTGTTGGTGACTTCCAGCATTAGCCTCTTGAGGCATGGCCCATTTGTGTATTCCAAGTAATTAAACAAACATTTTCTTAAGTGTCTGCTGTCTACACTTCTTCAGAAAGACAAAGACAAAACAAAACCATCTCCAACCACAAGTAGCTTACATTCCACTGAGAAGATAGAAAATGAGCACAGATAAGTATCATACAAAGAAGAGAGTGAAGCAGACAAAGGAGAAATCGGTCATAGTGTTCTAAGAAACCTTGAGAATGGAGGGAACACTAATAGCTACAAGCAAATGGATGGGGCTTCATGGAGAAGGTAGCATCTGAGTTAAAGTTTGAGAAAGATAAAGAATTTCAAAGACAGAAATGAGGAAGGCAGATATTCCAGGCATAGGGCATGACTTGTGCGAATACATGGAGATTGATTTAAATGCCAGATGATGGGATCATGTTTAACCCTAGAAATTAAAGGGAGCCACTGAAGATTTTTGAGCAGGGTAGTAACCTGGTCAAACTCACAGGACACAAATATTATGTTGGTAGGTATGTGGAGGACAGATCAAGAGAGAAGAAAATGGAAGTAAGCAGCTAAATGAGGATGCTAGAACAATAGCATGGGTAAAAAGTGGTAAAAAGTGGTACACCAGTAGTGTCGTGGTCATGTAAATGGAGAGAAGAGAGCAGATGGGAACAAGGATGTGGAAGTAGATTCATCAAGATTTGGCAACTGGTTAGATTTGAAGCATGAAGAAGAAAGAAGAGCTAAGGATGACTCAGAGGTTACAAATAAGGGAAACCAGGCAGATGATGGTACTCTTGATAAAAAAAAAATCCATATATTTGTTATTTGTCTTTGCAGAGAAGATAATTGAAACCACAGGGGTACATGAGGTTACTAAGGGAGAGAGCACAGAAAGGGAAAAGAGGGCCCCACGGAATCTTAAAGGATACCTGAGCTTAAGGGAGGAGGAGAGGGATGACAATCTAGTAGAGAAAAAATGAGAATGAACAGGCAGACAGGTAAGAAGAGATTCAAAAGAGGTAAGAGTCAAGGGAGCCCAGGGTAGGGGCAGGGGCAGGGGGACCTGGAATGATACACAAGAGAAAAGGGTGGTCAGTAGTGTTAAAAGTTAAAGTAAAATAAGGAATACAGTAAGAAAAGGACTAAGGACTAAAAAAAGACCATCAGATTTAGCAGTTAAGAAATCTTTGGCAACTTCTAAGAGACCATTTCAGTAAAATAATAGGGTCAGATGTCAGATGTCAATAAATTGAGAAAGTTAAGGCAACACATATGGATGGCTCTATCTAGGAGTTGATCAGCGAAAGGGAAAAGAGCTATAGGATAATAGCCTGAGGACATAATAGAGTCCAGTGAAAGTTTGTTTGTCCCTATCTTAAGGCTGGGGAAATGCCAATGTATATGCTTGCAGGCAAGGAAGAATGAGCCAATAAAGAGAATGGGGATCTAAAAGAGGTTGTGAAGGGTACAGACAGAATGGGAGACAGACAAAGACAGAGAGGAGACACAGAGAGACAGAGACAGAAAGAGACAAATATGAGAGAACAGAAAGGCAAGGAGAAAGACAAGACAGAGATACAGAGACAGACGGGCAGGCAGACAGAGATAGAGGAAAAGGAGAGGGATTCATGCTGGCCGTAAGAAGGCCTGTCTCTTCTTTGAAGGCTGGAGCAAAGGGAAAGGATGCAGATGAAGATATAGACAACGTTTGATGTATGTAGTAGAGGTAATGGTATTTGAAACAAATCCCCTCAACTCAGAAAATAGGAGGTGAGGTCATCTACTGAGAGAGAAGGAGGTAGCAATGGGTTAGAGTTGACATGGCTAGAGGCAAATGCCTCTAAAAGTAAGGATGAAAAGTGGACTTAGGACAGGTTCTCAACCTTTTTGTGTGTCACAGATTATTATAGCAATCTGGTGAAGCCTATGGACCCCATCTCAGAATTTTTTTTAAATAATAGATGGAAATACAAAATTCAATTTGAGGTTAGTGAAAATGAAGGTGTATTTTTCTCACCGAAGTTCATGGACCCCTGAAATCTATCCACCAAAAATTATATTAACCCTGTGGACCAAGAGTTAAGAACCCTAGGTTTAGGGAGAATAAAACAAGGAGAGAAGGAAAAAGAGATGCTGTGAAATGTTCAGGGTTCAAGACCATGGAGGTAAAAACTATTTGGGATAACAGGAAGGTATGTTTGCCCCTTAGTGGCTAAGGTAGAGTAGTGATGTATGTCGGGGGAATTGAGCAAATTAATGGCCCAAGAGGCTAGGCTACCTGAGAGGATATAAGTATAAGCATCGAAGTCCACTAGGAGGAGTACAGAATTGGGGTGAAAATAAAATACGATAACATATAGAGTGATAGATAACAGATACAAAGACAACGACAAATTGATATAGACAGAGGGAGTGAACTTCAAAAGAAGAGAGATTACCTAGTGACAGTATCAGAGTTAGGGTCTTGAAGGGCTGGGGGTGAGAAGGGAGGAGACAGGAGCAGGCTAACTCTTCCCCTGCTTGGTGTATCAGTCAGCATTGGAAAAGGTAGCAATGAAACATAGTAAGCACTTGATAATTTGTTTTTATTTTATTAACTCACCCATTCCTTCATTGGTTCCACTCTATCATGATCCTTATAAAGGCTATTGCCAAGATGGGGAGCTTGCAGGATCAGTGCGCAGGAGGGTCACGCAGTGAAGAAGACAGACGTCTGGTCTGTGGTAAAACATGGTCAATCAAGTCCACTGCTTCTTTTCACCTTAAGCCTAATAAAGATTGGGGCAGAGAGACCAGGATGGCAGTGGTCCTTTCTCCATACAGGGGGTTGCCCTCAAATTCTGTCTAGAAGTCCTCTCCAAAAATGGTCATCTTGGTGTCTTTCTTCCTATTGAAATCAGCAAATTTAGTGCTAGAAAAGAAGTCTGGATGGATTCCCCAGGGCAGCCAAAGTCCATTGTTGGCACTGGAAGGAATAAACATGAACAAAGACAATAAAAGTCCCCTTTACTGTTCCCACTGTGGACACATCTGGCATGATTCAAGGAGAGCACATAGGGAAATGTCCTGCTAATATACTCCTTTTCACAGGATGAAGAAAATAAAACTTTATGGACAAAAGAAACCCCTTTTGAGCTACTATCCACTGTTTGCCCATCGCCAGATCTTTTAAGAGGGTTTTCAATTATTTATAAGTTAACACTCACAATCCCCTCAGGACATAGGTAGGTGAAAAGCTTAATTTTCTCCACCAACAGAGGAGAAAATGGAGGCTGAAAGACGGTGATGGTGTATTGGCCAGGCCTGCCTTCACAGCTGGGCTTAGAAAAGAAAGTCAAATGCAGCCAAACCAACCAGAAATATGTAATAGACAAAAGAACAACTGATCAGAAACAAATTATTGACTGATTTTAACTTGTTATTTTTTCTTTGTTGAGTTGAGTTAAACTGTTTCCTTTTCAAAGGAGTTGGATTATGGTGACAAATCCTACCACTAGGTCACAGAAAACTCCATTCAGCCAAGTAAATTTGACCAAGTCACTTCCACTCTGTGAACATTAGTTTCTACCTGAAAAATGAAAGGGTTGATTCAATGATGCTGAGGTCTCTTCCTCTTCTAGCTGTAATGTCCTAGGAGTCTGATTCTGTTTAGCCTATGACTATCTAACTAAATTCCTGTAAGATAGTTTGCACTGGCTGCTTCCTCTTGTATCTTCACAACCCACTCACTCTTCAATCTCTTTTATCAGAGAGGGCTTTCTACTGAACACTGAAACCATCGTCTCTGAGTTCACCAGTAACATCCTAATTTTCAAATCCAATGTACTTTCTTCAGTCTTTCAAATCCGATGTACTTTCTTCAGTCCTGTGGTATGTGATACTATTTACCCCACCCAGTCCTGTATACTATACTCTCTCTTCTCTCACTTTCATGACATTAATCTTTTCTGGTTTCTCTCTCTCTCTCTCTCTCTCTCTCTCTCTCTCTCTCTCTCTCTCTCTCCCTCTCTCTCTCTCTCTCCCTCCCTCCCTCCCTCTCTCTCTCTCCCCCCTCTCTCTCCCTCCTCCCCTCTCTCTCTCTCTCTCTCTCTTTCCCCCCCTCTCTCTCCCTCTCTCTCCCCCCCCCTCCCTCTCTCTCCCCCTCTCCCTCTCTCTCCCTCTCTGTCTCTCTCTCTCCCTCTCTCTCTCTCTCTCTCTCTCCTTTTCTTCCCCCCCCTTCTTTACTGCCTTCCCCCCTCACTCTTCCCTATTTCCACCCAGTTTCTGGACCCTGACTGCTTGGTCCTATGATGCCTGCTTTGGCCATGTCTGTCTTAGTTAACTATCTCCACACTCAATCACAAGCTCTGCTTTTAGACCCATACATCTTCTTGATGCTGTACAATTTTGTGTCTTGCCCCCTGGATTTGGGGCCCTTGCTAGCCCTTTGCTGATCTAGTCTAGTTAACTATGACCCCTTGAATTTGCAAAATGATGTATCTGTTTCTGTTGAAGCCAAGAAGCTTGCATCCAACAGGAAAACCAAAGTTCCAGGGCATAGTAGAATCATAAGTCTAAAACTGAAAGGGAATTTAAAGCCCACCCATCCCAACCCCCTGAAGTTAAAACTGAGGAAACTGAGGCCTAGGCAACTTACCCAAGGTCATAGGTAGGAAATGTAGCCAATGAAAATTCTATGCAAAGTTGAAGTACAGCAGGGATGGGGAGCAGAGGAGTATGGTTTGGTCATCCTTCCAAAGTGGTATCATAGGAATAATTTTCCAGTTCAGGAAAATGACAATGAGTTGAAATCCAACCCACTTGGCCACACTTCCTATTTTTTTAACAGTTTTTTTTCAAATCTTACTGTCCCTCCCCTCTTCCAAACTAGCAGATTTAAGAACTTTATATATAGTATTTCCTTAGTTCTTCACAATAGCCACATGAGACAACCAGATGAGGTCCTTAATGTGCCCTCCCAAACCTTCTCCTCCTCCCCTTCCCCCCGCCAGATCCATCAGTGAAGTAAGATCATAAATAATTGGGCCTCTGTGACACATCCCCCTTTTATATCCGTAGCAATAGACAGCTACGTTGCAAATGCTAAGTTATGATGATGACCTGGCGGCCAGCTCCAGAGAAAGACGCTGGCTCACCTTTCTTGCAGACGGCATGGATGATAACAAAGGGAATGGACACAATGACTAGCTGAGGAAATTGCCTTTGCTTCTGAAGTGGAGCCCTCCCCTTGTTCCTCAAAGCTTGTTCAAATGTGAAATGTGGCTTTCATTTCATTACAGTGGGCCCTGGTGGTTCTGGGGCAGAATTCTAGCCTCCTACAAGGGAGACCTAAATTGGATTACAGTGGAAGGGAGACACTGAGCAGCAGAGCAGTGAATAGACGGGGAGGTTAGCAGTGGCAGAACTTGGGTTTCCAGGCCTCAACTCTGCCCCAGACTCACTGCATGACCTTGAATAAGTCCAATCTCTTCCCAGAGCCTCAGTTTCCTTATATGTAAAATAAAGGAGAGATTGTGACCCTCAGGGACAAGCTTCTTGATTTACCAAAGAGTTTCACCACCACCACCCTCAACCATTCTGTGAAACAGATAAGGAAAGTATTTTGACCCTTCTATCCCATTGTGCAGATGAGAAAACTAAGGCTAGTTGGCATGCCCAGGGTCAAATAGCCAGCAAACATCAAAACTGGAATTTTAATCCAGGTCTTCTAATCTCATCTCCAATGCTCCTTTCATGGTCCCATTCTATTCATACAAACCACTAGGCCTCGGTTGCTGACTTTGCGTTATATATCCCTCCTTTACTAATCCCGATTGCTTGGAATACAGAAAAGTGAGATTTGAATCCATAGCTCTTGGTTACAAATCTAGTGCTCCTTTCATGGCCTCATGCTGTCTGCTCTATTTATTGGCAGTTGCTCCAAGAATCAGAAAGCTTCTATTGTCATATATCAGAGCAGACAGAGATTGGAATTGAAGCCAGTAGACCTGAGTTCAAATCTCATAGCTGCTACCTATGTGACCTTAGGGAAAAGCACTTCATGTTTCATCATTTGTTAAATGAGGGGTTTGGACTAAATGATCCCAAAGGACTCTTCCAACTCTAAAATCCCATGATCAAGCCTCTCACTGTCAGCAGCACTTGGTCCTTGGGAATAGGCTGAGAAGCAACATGAAATCCTTACTTCCTGATGACTAAGGATCAGTGTTACAGTCTACCCCGCCACCTGCCAGTGATCAGCAAGAGACAGGATAATCTCAGCAATACAAACTCAAAAACCTATGTTACACACTGAAGACTAGTATCCAATGAGTCAAGATGAGGGATAGGTGGTTCAAAGCTCCAGCAGAATTCAAAGCTGAGAGAATTTGTCTGAGATTAGCGTGCTAAGATATAAGACATATAAGAAAATGACCACAATATCCAGGTCCTTTCTGAAAACTTAGGGCCTTTTTATTTGAAAAAGTATGTATGTATATGTGTGTCTCCCAAGTCCAGCCCCTACCTTCAACTCACTCTGGCCCTAGACAGGTCTAGCCATCTGAGTTATGTGACCTGAGGAGATGGCTTTATTGTTGCATTTGTCAGAGGGTTTGGTTTGACAGGCCCAAGAACGAGTCACTAGAACACAGACAAGATTTCAACCGAGGCCTGCCTGAGAAAAAGGTGGCCCACACTCAGGTTTCCCTATGCACCTCCATTAAGCTTCCTCCCAGAAGCCATCACTATATAAAGAAAATTGCAGATGAAATAAGGAAATCTTCAAAGAAGCCAGTTGTCCCAGATTTGTGGCCCTGTATTAAATGCACTGCATTTGCTGTGCAAGTTCCCATAATTGGCTAAGAAATCACAGTGACGGGTATTTCGCTCAGCTGAGTAAGACAGAAAGGACTTGAAGCTCTGGAACACCAGCTTTTCTCATGTCTCTCCCCAGGGTAACCTGAATATTTGCTTCTGCACAAAGTGTATGACTGTCCCAATTTGCTGTGTGGGTTTTTTTTTTTTCACATGCCTCAAGAGACAGGCCACCTAGGAAATACTCTGAGCCCAATACCAATATCATGGCAGTAAAAAAACTCTTCCTTTTGGATAGAGAACTCTCCAGCAAATCTCTGAAAAGAATTTCTGGTCTCTGACCCCTTAGTCGCCTTGTACACTGTGACTACCCTATTCCTCTTATTTAACTTGGTCTCTTACTTTGCGACTTCCCCTTCCAATTCCATGTGCACATGCAGCTTGATTAAGTAAGTAGCTGGTCATCTTGATGCCCCATTCTGATCCCCTAATCAGATCGATTCTGTGTCTTCCCGTAGAGATCCTGGATTCAAATTCAGTTTCCTCTATTTATTACTTGGATAACCTTGAGTAAATTACTTAACACCTATAGTCTTCGGTTTTTTCCCATCTGTACAATTAATAGATTAGATTAAGTAGCCTTCCAAGGTCCCTTTTAGCTCTTAATCTATGATCCTTCTAAGAGATTAAATCAAAGGATTGAAAACTTCAAGGGTCCTTGGACGTCATCTAACCCCTCGGTTTATAAATGGGGAAATTAAGGCCTAGGGAAAGGAAATAGCATAGAAAGGAAATAGAGATGACATAACTAGTAAGTGATACTACCAGGGTTCAAATCTAGGTCTTTGGCTTTAAATACAGTGCTCTTTCCCACAAGATAAAGTTAAGACACAACATCAGCCTGGCATTTTAAACACCCCACAATCTGCTACAACCTGCCTTTCTACTTTAACTACCCTCCTACTGACCGGCAGATATCCTCCAACTGAGCCAAACACCACTGTTGCTCAAACAGACCATGTATTTTTAATTAAATTTTCCTTTTTTCAATCAATAAAAATCTGCCTTCTCACCCACTCTGTCAACCAAGAAAGAAAAAAAAAACTACATGCTTGACCACATTACAAGCATCTTTGTAACATGTAGTCAAGCAAAACATATCCCATGTTGGCCATATCCAAAAGGAATATATATACATAAATGTGTATATATATATATACACATATGTGTATATACACACATATACATGCATCCACACATGTGTATATGTATACACATACATATATGGGTATAAATATACCTAAGCATATATACATATAGACACACACATATAGTCATATATATTTATACAAACATACATGTAGGTGTGTGTGTGTATACACACACACACACATATTCTCTAGAGTGTATGGGGTATTCAAGGAAGATTGACACCTCTGGTATGAGAGTTTACTGAGTCCTTTTCAGGGCTGCTCATCCACCTTTGGTATCTATTTGGCACTCAACTCTCACCTGTGACTCCAACATGCCTTTAAACTGTCTCAGCAGATGGGCCAAACCTGGTTGAGAGTAACCAACAGACCCCAAACCTGTCCCTGAGTTAGGGAATGTCTACCCAAGCATGGGAAGATTTCCACAAGCAGAATGGAAGGATGAGAACAGTTTGTTCCAATGGTCATGAAGGAGGCTGAAGCAGGTGCTGTGGAGTGCTTAGAGCTTGGTGTGATGACAATCGAAATAGCGCCTGCCCATTAAGGGAGGTTTGATTAGAGAGGCCCCAGCCTTTTGTTAATGAGGTGCTGGTTCTCAAGTATTGTGATGCCCTCTGGCTCTAAAAAAGGTGTAAATACTTCTAGTTGAGGTTTTACTTCTGGGCTTAGTTTTTGCAAGAAGGTTTGAGTGCCAGATGAGGACTCTGGGAAGCATCTAAGGAGCCCCCCAGGTTTGAGAAACCAGATGTTGTGCTTCTGTCTCTGGTAACTATGGTCAGACAGTTGTCTGTTGAATTCACACAGAGGAAGTCATGTCTGTTGATCTTTTGATTTCTCTGTATTTTCTTTGAAGTTCAGGGTGCTAATTCCCCTGAATTAGGTGAATGATATATGGACTTGATTGAAAGAATGATACATGTGCTTGATTAAAGTGATTGTTAACCCCTTAAAAGTTACTTTCCTTTTATGAATGCAGATCTAAGAATCAGTGATAGCAGGCCCCCGCTGTGTATGTTGGAGTGCTTACTGATATACTTGGTCAGACATCCACAATACCAAAGTCATCCATTGCATCTCAGGACATCACTGGTCACCTTGACTTTTGTCTTGCTGCTGGATTTCAATGACTTTGGAAGAGAACATGAGGCTGACTGATAACTTGTGCAACTCTGCCTAACAAATCCAATTTATGCATGATTCAAGACATCATTGGTCCTCTTCTAAAATGAAGGACACATGACAACAATACATAAGCTAGCTAAATTTGTACCCAACCCAAGCTTTATTTTTCTTTGAGGCTTTGTTTGTAGATGTTTTTGGAATCATTTTCTTCTTGGTTTGTGCCTTGAGTGTCCCCATCAACATAATAGCTTTTTTTATTATAAGATTCTTTTTTTCTTGCTCATTCTTCCAGACTACTTTCTTACTTTGAACATAATGCTAGGATCAGACTCTTCATACTTTTGGAGGGAAAGTCTAGGGCCAGAGGTGGGGAACCTATGATCTCAAGGTCATATGTAGCCCTCTTGATCCTCAAGGCAGCCCTTTGAATGAATCCAAACTTCACAGAACAAATCCCAAGAATTTGTTCTCTACGACTTGAACTCAGTCAAAAGGCCATATCCAGGGACTTAGAAGGTCATATGTGGCCTCAAGGTCAAAGGTTCACTCCTGAGAATCTAAGCTGTCTTGCTGCTGTGTTCTTGAGGTACTATATGTTTTATTATTCCATGATCTCAGAGAAAGCTTAGGTTGGGGACCTACAAGTTTTCAATGCTCCCAAAGTAAGTCTGATGCAGAGTAAATTCTGATTTCTGGTACCTTGGTCTGAGCTCTTAGAGTTTCTGACCTGGGTTTCAGTGTGAGCTGGACTAACCCATGGTTGGCCAGATGAGAAATTTTGCTGATTTCTAGTGACAGAAAAACAAAGTTCCCTTTATTCTGGAATTCCTGTCTTAGTCATTCCTCTCCAGGTTTCAGACTGGTCTGTAAAGTGGAACTGAAATCCTGCACTGCTCCTGGGATAAGAGTCACACTACTGCTTCTAGTTCCTAAAAGTGATTTTTGCTTGGTTAACTATGCAGGAGATGCAAATACTCTTTCCCCTAGAAGGCTGCCCCTTGGAGCGGATCTCCTTTTCTGATGGATAAGAGTAGACTGGGAATTAGGAAGACCTGCTTTCAAATCCAACCTCAGAAACTTACTAGTTATGTGAATCTGGGTAAGTCACTTAATCTTTGTTTTCCTCAGTTTCCTCAACTTGGGATAATAATAGCACCTACCTCCCAGGGTTGTGAGAATCAAAAGAGATAATCTTTATAAAATATTCTTAGCACAGTACCTAACACATAGCAGACTCTATATAAATGCTTGTTCTTTTCTCCTTGTTCCCCCTATCCACCCTGGATATATGACCTGGAATAAGGTAGTGAACAACAGTGCTTCCAGTTAAAGCCTGTTCCCATAATGGTGCCCCAATATGGGTCTATGACCACCTCTTGCCCTGGTGCACAGCCTCTCCCTTCAACTAGAGTGCTCAGCCCACTCCTAGCCTGATCCCATCCATCCCCAGTCTTCACTGTGATTTTTTTTCTTGGATTTTCCCATCAGTATTTGGTCTAGTATATTTTCTAAATCTGTTTGAAGTAGTTATTGGGACTTTTGAGGAGGAGAAGCTTAGCTATATTTCTTTCACATTACCCAATATCTCATACTTTCAATTCTCTATTTTAGGGCTTCTTAATATGGGGTCTGTTATCTTAAAAAAAAAAAACCACTTTTTTTGATAACTGTATCTCAATATGATAGGTTTCATGTGGGGTCCTATGCACTTTACTTTATGCATTTAAAAACAGTACTCTGAGAATAGGCCAGAAGCTTCACCAGATTACCAGAGGGGTCCATGGCAAAAATGGTTAAGAACTCTTGCTCTAGTTTTTGCTTATTCCACCCCTGCCTATTTAATTCCTGTACATCCTTCAACCCAACTAAAGTATTGCTTCCACCACGAAGCGTTTTTGTCCCCTCTGTAATTCCCACCTCAAGCTCACAGCTCTCTCTCCCTCTTCTGAATTTATACTATTTTACTATGACTGTCATCTATAGTAGAGGGAAAGGGAAAGAGAGGAGAAGGGATTGTATTAGAACCTATCCCATGAAACAGCCCCTCCCAGTGAGACATGTGCTCTGGCCCTTTGCTAGAAGGGTAGGCATAAACGGAGACTTCTGACCTCAATGGACCATTCCAGTCAAAAAAAAAAAACACATGATGGTAAGAAACATCGTTAGGTTATCTAATCTACATCAATCTTCTGTAAAATGCCAAGGACCAACGGACCCAATACATCTTTCAGGGAGCCAGAGTGCACATTTCACTAGAAGGGGACCATCTCCATGGAAAGTACACCAACCCAACCTCCCTGCTACATATTTTGAGGTAGACAAATGGACAAGTTCTGTGGACGTCCTATGGACCAGTCATTTTCCCAATTAGATTGAACTCCTAGAAGGCATGTGTCTTTATCTTATATTTAGTAACACCACCACCCCCTACTATTCTAAGCAGATAGTAGGGCTAAGTAATTATTGTTATTATTGGTAATAATAATAGCTAAAATTTATATAGTGCTTAAAGGTTTACAGAGTGCTTTGTAGTATTATCTCATTCTAGCCTCACAACAAACTGAGGGATAAGTGCTATTGCTATCCATATTTTATAGATGAAGAAACTGAGATAGACAGGTGAAGTGACTTGCCCAGAGTCACACAGCTAGTAAATGTCTAAATTTGTATTTGAATTCAGAATTTCCTAACTCCAGATCTGGGGATCTATCCCTCTATCCATTGTGCTAATTACCTATGAGAACATGAGCAAATAACTTCCCCCCTGATACTTGGTTTCCTCATTTGTAAATAGAGACAATACTTGTAATGCTTTATCATGGATTTATTGTGGGTTTAACTCTTTATAATCCTTAAAGTGCTCAGTCTTGCTCCTGACTGATTACAACCTGATCAGATGTCCATGCCACCCCAAATACTATGCCCACATATCATTGTTTTCTTTAGAAAGTCAGAAGACCCAGATTTGAGAACTGCATCTGTTATTCCCTCACTGAGTGGTCTTGAAGAATTTATTTCCTTTTTCTCCATGTCAGTTTTGTCCTCTAGAAAAAAAGGGAGTTGGGGCGGAGCCAAGATGGCAGAGTAGAAGGACGCACATTTACGAGCTCCGAGCCCACAACCCATGGAATTGAGGTAAAAGGAGAACCCCATAAATTCTGAATCTCTGCAGGGGGTGCATAAACATAGGGGAAGAGATTTCTGTTCCACTGAACCCTGGAGAGCCATCCCCGGGGTCCATCGCACTCCGGAAAGCGGACCCCACCCCCACCCCTGGCCGTGGCCCCAGAGAAGCTGACCCGAGCAGGCTTCAGAGAGGGAAGCTCCTGGAGAAGCTTCAGAAACTGGGAAAGTCCCTCCGCCCACAGAAGCTACAGGTCAGTAAGAAAGAAGGCTGCGATAGGGGAGGGGAGCGGAGCGTCTCCGTGACTCGGGCCCCCTCGGGAGGAAGCGGCGGCGGCAGAGACAGGGGCAGGAAGCGGCGGAGGCAGAGGCGTGGGCGGGCGGCTGAGGCGGCAGCGGCCCGGGACTCAGGAATCCCCCAGCAGCAGGTAGGATCTTCAATACTGAAGGTCTTTCCAACCTGAGGGAGCTGAGCCGGGGAGACGGCCCTGCCCCCACCCTGCTCTAATGCTAAACGCCTCTGAATAAAACACCCAAGGGAGCTGAACATAGGAGGCGGGGCCCCCCAACCCCGCCCCCACCCGCTCCGTTCCTGAAAGTCTCTGCAGAAAGCCCCTGAGGGACCGAACTTAGGAGGCAGCCCTGCCCCCACCCCTGCGCCAGAACTAAAGCTTGCCTCCGGAAAGCGCATTTGAATCTCAGAGGCCAAGCACTAGCTGGGCGGATCCAGGTGGGGGTGGAAAGGAATCTCAGAAGTCAAGTAACTGGCTGGGAAAATGCCTAGAAAGGGGAAGAAAAATAAGACTTTAGAGAGTTTTTTCCAACAAATGCAAATGATCCCGACCTTCGGATCTGATGGGGAGGACGAGAACGTATTTTTCCCATCAGGGAAAGACGTGGAGGGTGGGGCCTCAGTACCCCAGACACCCCAGGGGGGTGTTGGGTGGGCTCAGGCCTTGGAAGAGCTTAAAAAGGATTTTGAAAAGCAAGTTAGACAGGTGGAGGAAAGACTGGGAAGAGAAATGACAAAGATGCAAGAAGAGTATGAAAAAAAGGTCAATATCTTGGTAAAGGAGACCCAAAAAAATGCTGAGGAAATTAACACCTTGAAAAATAGGCTCACTCAATTGGCAAAAGAGGTTCAAAAAGCCAATGAGGAGAAGAATGCATTCAAAAGCAGAATGAGCCAAATGGAAAAAGAGGCTCAAAAGCTCACTGAATTTAATAGTTCTCTCAAAATTAGAATGGAACAGATGGAGGCTAATGACTTTACAAGAAACCAAGAAATCACCAAACAAAACCAAAAGAACGAAAAAATGGAAGAGAATGTGAAATATCTCATGGGAAAAACAACTGACCTGGAAAATAGATCCAGGAGAGACAATTTAAAAATTGTGGGACTACCTGAAAGCCATGATCAAAAAAAGAGCCTAGACATCGTCTTGCATGAAATTATCAAGGAAAATTGCCCTGACATTCTAGGACCAGAGGGCAAAATAAGTATTGAAAGAATCCATCGATCACCACCTGAAAGAGATCCAAAAAGAGAAACTCCTAGGAACATTGTGGCCAAATTCCAGAACTCCCAGCTCAAGGAAAAAATCTTGCAAGCAGCTAGAAAGAAACAATTCCAGTACTGTGGAAATACAATCAGGATAACCCAAGATCTAGCAGCTTCTACATTAAGGGATCGAAGGGCGTGGAATAGGATATTCCAGAAGGCAAAGGAACTAGGACTGAAACCAAGAATCACCTACCCAGCTAAACTGAGTATAATACTTCAAGGGAAAATATGGTCTTTCAATGAAACAGAGGACTTTCAATCATTCTTAATGAAAAGACCAGAGCTGAAAAGAAAATTTGACTTTCAAACACAAGAATGAGAAGAAGCATGAAAACGTAAACAGCAAAGAGAAGTATTAAGGGACTTACCAGAAATGAACTGTTTACATTCATACAGGGAAAGACAATATTTCTAACTCTTAAAACTTTTCAGTATCTGGGTAGTTGGTGGGACCACACATACACATGTACACGCATGCACACACATACACACATGCATTCACATACAGAGACAGAGAGCACAGATTGAACTGAATAGGATGGGACCATACCTTAAAAGAAATTAAGGTAAATGGTGAGAGAGAAATGTAGTGGGATGAAAGAGGGTGAAATGGAATGGGGTAATTATATGTCATTTAAGAGGCAAGTAGGAGATTTTTTTAGTGGAGGGAAAAAGAGGAGAGCTGAGGAAAAAAAACAAACAAACAAGAAGTTTCCCCTCATCACATTTGACTAAACGAAGGAGTGAAATGCACACTCATTTTGGTATGAAAACCTATCTTACAGTATAAGAAAGCGGGGGAGAAGGAGATATTGGGGGGGGGATGATGGAAGGGAGGGCAAAGGGAGGAGGGAGTAATTGAAAGTCAACACTTGGGGAGGGACAGGATCAAAAGACAGAAGAGAAACAATGAGGGGCAGGTTAGGAGGGATGGCAATTCAGTTAGTCTTACACAACACGACTATCAGGAAGGTCATTTGCAAAGCTACACAGATATGGCCTATAAGGAATTGCCTGCCATCCCAAAGGGAATGGGTGGGGAGGGAGGGATGGGGAGAATTTGGAACTCAAAGTTTTAGGAACAATTGTTTAGTATTGTTGTTGCAACTAGGAAAGAAGACATACAGTTAATGAGGAATAGAAAGTTATCTGGCCCTACAGGAGAAAAGAGAAGATGGAGACAAGGGAAGGGAGGGATGACAGAAGAGAGGACAGATTGGAGATAGGGAAAATTAGATTGCTTGGGGTATTGGGGTGAGGGGAGGGGATAAAAGGGGAGAAAATTTGGAACCCAAAAATTTGTGAAAATGAATGTAAAAAGCTAAATAAATTAATTAATTAAAGAAAAAAGGGAGCTAAGAGAGGTGTTATAGTATGGTAAAAAATAAAAAAGTATTGGATGTGGTGTCAGAGAACCTGGGATCAAATCTCAGCTCTACTATTTACTGTCTGTGAGATCTTAGGCAAGTCATTTTACCTTTGTTGACCCTGATTTCCTCATTTGATGAACTAGGTGATATCTAAGGCCCATTTCAATTATAAATTCCATGGTCCTATAACCTTTAAGGTTCAACTCAACTTGATGATAAAGAATTTACTAAGGACTTACTATGCACAAAGCACTATCCTAAACATTAAGGATACAAAAAGAAAAACTAGACAGTCTCTAGTCTCAAGAAGCTCACATTATAATTGAAGACAATTGCAAGTTGGATGGAAGGGACGCCTGGCCCTTAGGATGTGACAGCAAAACAGATGGCAATGCCTCTTCTTTAATGTCATTTCCCTCATAAAATCATATCAGTTTCTAATGGTGAACCAGTTGACAGTGCCAAGGTCTTTGGTACTGAGATCTTTCTTTTCAGAATCACTCAACTGATAGACGTTTAAGTGCCTAATATGTTTCAGGCACCATGCTAAGTGCTGGGAATACAAAGAAAGTCAAAAAACAGCCCCCACTCCCAAATGAATCACAGTCTAATGGGAGAGACAATGTATGAGTAGCAAGATGTATGTAGGATGAATTGGAGAAAATCCATAGAAGGAAGGCACTAGAATAATGGGGATAAAAAAAGGCTTCCTGTAAATGATAGGATTTTAGCTGGAACTTGAAGGAAGCCAGGAGGTAGAGATGAGGAGGGAGAGAATTCCAGGCATCGGGGACAACTAGTAAAAATGCCCGAAGTAGGGAGATAGAATATGTATGAGAAACAGCATCCCTCAGATCATAGAGTAATCTAGGAGGAGAAGTAGAATAAAATGTAAGGGGGGGTTGAGCCAAGATGGCGGAGTAGAAAGACTCACGCATGCTAGCTCCGAACCCACAGCCCATATATTTCCTGCAAGAAGAATTCCCCACAAATTCTGGATCACTGCAAGGTGCACAGAAACACGGGGGAAAAGATTTCCGTTCCAGAGAGCCCTGGAGAGCCGTCCCCAGGGTCCGTCACGCCCCAGAAAGCGGAGCCAACCCCTGAGCTGCCCTGGCCACAGCCCCAGAGGAGCAGATCCAAGCAGGCTTCAGGGATGGAATCTCTGGCGGCCGGGAAGGTCCCTCCGCCCACAGACACTACAGGTCAGTGAGAGAGAGGTCTGGGCTGGCTGAGAGGGGAGCGGGTGTCTCCATGGCTCGGGCCCCCTTGGGAGGCAGCAGCAAAGGGAGCGGCAGAGGCAGCAGCAGAGGCAGTGGCAGAGGCAGCGGTGGCCAGGACTCCTCGAGCAGGCAGAAGCTCCATTACCGAAGATCTCCGCATAAACCCCCTGAGGGAGCTGAGCCTGGGAGGCGGCCCTGCCCCCACCCAAACACCAGAACTTAAGCTCACATTGAATAGCAGCCACTCCTGCCACAGAAAGCCCATTTGAATCTCAGACCCCAAGCATTAGCTGGGCCGATCTAGGCGGGGGTGCAGAGGAATCTCAGAAGTCAAGTAACTGGCTGGGAAAGTGCCCAGAAAAAGGAAGCAAAATAAGACCATAGACAGCTACTTTGATGGGGTGCAGATGTTCCCGCCTTTCAATTCTGATGACGAGGAACTATACTTACCATCATGGAAAGATATGGAGGTCGGGGCCTCTGTATCCCAGACGTCCCAGGTGGATGTCCAGTGGGCTCAGGCCATGGAAGACCTCAAAAAGGATTTTGAAAATCAAGTTAGACAGGTGGAGGAAAAACTGGGAAGAGAAATGAGAGAGATGCAAGAAAAGCATGAAAAACGGGTCAATACCTTGGTAAAAGAGACCCCAAAAAATGCTGAAGAAAATAACACCTTGAAAATAGGCTCGCTCAATTGGCAAAAGAGGTTCAAAAAGCCAATGAGGAGAAGAATGCTTTCAAAAGCAGAATTAGCCAAATGGAAAAAGAGGCTCAAAAGCTCACTGAAGAGAATAGTTCTCTCAAAATTAGAATGGAACAGATGGAGTCTAATGACTTTCTGAGAAACTAAGAAATTACAAAACAAAACCAAAAGAATGAAAAAATGAAAGAGAATGTGAAATATCTCATTGGAAAAACAACTGACCTGGAAAATAGATCCAGGAAAGACAATTTAAAAATCATGGGACTACCTGAAAGTCATGATCAAAAAAAGAGCCTAGATATCATCTTCCATGAAATTATCAAGGAAAACTGCCCTGATATTCTACAACCAGAGGGCAAAATAAGTATTGAAAGAATCCATCGATCACCACCTGAAAGAGATCCAAAAAGAGAAACTCCTAGGAACATTGTGGCCAAATTCCAGAACTCCCAGCTCAAGGAAAAAATCTTGCAAGCAGCTAGAAAGAAATAATTCCAGTACTGTGGAAATACAATCAGGATAACCCAAGATCTAGCAGCTTCTACATTAAGGGATCGAAGGGCGTGGAATAGGATATTCCAGAAGGCAAAGGAACTAGGACTCAAACCAAGAATCACCTACCCAGCAAAACTGAGTATAATACTTCAGGGGAAAATATGGTCTTTCAATGAAACGGAGGACTTTCAAGCATTCTTGATGAAAAGACCAGAGCTGAAAAGAAAATTTGACTTTCAAACACAAGAATGAGAAGGAGTATGAAAAAGTAAACAGCAAAGAGAAGTCTTAAGGGACTTACCAGAAGTGAACTGTTTACATTCCTACATGGAAAGACAGTGTTTGTAACTCTTAAAACTTTTCAGTATCTGGGTAGTTGGTGGATCCATACACACACATGTACATGCATACACGCACACACACATACACACATGCACACACATACAGAGACAGAGAGCACAGAGTGAATTGAATAGGATGGGACCATATCTTAAAAGAAATTAAGGTAAATGGTGAGAGAGAAATGCAGTGAGAGGAAAGAGGGTAAAATGGAATGGGGTAAATTATATCTCATTCAAGAGGCAAGCAGGAGACTTTTTAGTGGAGGGAAAAAGAGGAGAGCTGAGAAAAAAACAAGAAGTTCACCCTCATCCCATTCGACTAAAGGAAGGAATAAAATGCACACTCATTTTGGTATGAAAACCTATCTTACAATACAGGAAAGTGGGGGAGAAGGAGATAAGCAGGGTGGGGGGGATGATGGAAGGGAGGGCAATGGGAGGAGGCAACAATTTGAAGTCAACATTCTTGGGGAGGGACAGGATCAAAAGACAGAATAGAAACAATGGAGCGCAGGATAGGATGGAGGGAAATACAGTTAAGTCTTACACAACACAACTATTATCAAAGTCATCTCCAAGAAGGGAAGGGGACATATAAGAGACATGTTATGAAGGTAAAGTTGACAGGTCATAGCAGCAGATTAGATATGAGTGGGGGGAGGAGAAGCAGAGGATGATATCTAGCTTGCAAGCCTGAGTGATTGGGAGCATGAGGGTACCTTCCCCAGTAATAGGGAACTTAGGAATAGAGGAGGATTTGTGGCAAAAGACAATAAATTTAGGTGTGCATATGTTGAGTTTAAGATGTCTATGGTATGCTCAGATTATGATATTCAATAAGCAGTTGGAGATGCAAAGCTGGAGGTCAGCAGAAAAATTAGGGCTAAATAAGTAGGTTTGAGAATCATCAGCATAGATATGACAGTTGAATCCATGGGAGCTCATGTGATCACTATGTGAAATGGTACAAGGAGAAGAGGGCTAGGACAGAGCCCTGTGGGAAACACGCAATTATTGAGCATGACCAGGATGAAGATCCAGCAAAGGATACTGAGAAGGATTGATCAGACAGGAGCAGAACCAGGAGAGAGCAGTGTTATGGAAATCTAGAGAGAAGAGAACTTCAAGAAGAGGATGATGACAGTGTCAGAGGATAAAGAGAAGTCAAGGAAGCGGAAGATTAAGAAAAGTTACAAGATTTGGCAATTAAGAGATCTTTAGAAACTGGAGAGAACAGTTTTGGTTGAATGATGAAATCAGAAGTCAGAATGTAGAGAGTTAAGAAAAGAGTGAAAAGGAAAGAAGTAATGATACCTATTGTAGGTGACCTCAAGTAGTTTAGCTAGAAAAGTAAAAAGAAATATAGGATATAGCTGTCAGAGAGGGATGGATCAAGTGAGCTTTTTTGAGGAGGGGGAAGAGATGGACATGTTTGTAGACAGTAGGGAAGCAACCAGTAGACAGAAAGAGACTGAAGAGAAGTAAAAGATGTGTTGATGCATGAGGCAATCTGGTGGAGAAGATTGGATAGAATGGGATCACATGCAAAAAGAGCGATTTGTCTTAGCAAGGAAGAAAATTACCTCTTATGAGACGGGGGTCAAGGCAGAAATGATGGCAGAAGGCATCTAGGAAATTTGATTTGAGGAGAAAAGGAGAAAAAGAAACTGAATGTAGCTGTAGCACCTGCAGGAGCAGTTTCCAGACTTTATCTCCACTGGGACTGCTCCTCAGGATGATGGCTATGGGCACCAGAAAGGAAGCAGTGCTATTCCCAGGGCTTTTAGATGTGGGTTGTCTCTATGAGGGTCTGAGGGGACATGTTGGTCAAGGTGATGGTGGTGGCACATGCTGCCTCCTATCTTCTCCCCAGGGTCCCTTGCTGTTTCCACTAATCTGGTTTGCCTCCCCTGTAGGTAGAATTTGGTTGGCAGTTGGTGAGAATGGTTGGTTTCTTTACCTCTTAATATGATCTGGGATCTGAATCAGCAGTCACTCCCAGGGTGTCTGTACTTACCTTATAACATCCTTGCCCTCTGAATAACCACACTTACCTTCCTCTGGAGGTACCAGAGGGAATGTTGAGCTCACTCACTGTTTCCAAGCTCTACAGCAAAACTAGTCTCATACAGCCCATAAGGAAAGGAATTGGGATGGGGTGGCCAAGGGTGAACGTAATAATGATGACTTTCAGTGTATGAAGGATTATGCCCAGCTACTCTCCACTAAGGAAAGAACAAAAGGAAATCTATTAAATTAGGGCAAAGGTGATTTAGATTGGATGTTCAGACATTTCTCACTCTAATGGTTTTTCAGACTAGAACAGGCTATCAAGGCAGATGAAAGAAATCTTTTCTTGGGAGTCATTAAATGTGGGCGACTGGAAATCTCATATTTTCTGGGATGAAGGGCATATGGTCCAGAGGCAGGAGGGGTAGACAAGAGATGCCCCTCCCCTCCTCTGGACCATCAGATTCAGTAATTGACCCTGGCTTTGCTATACTCCACGCTATGAGCTCCCTTTCCACTCTAATGTCTCATGGTCTATTTTCTAAGGTTCCATCCAGGTATAACAATTCTCTGATTTTATGTTTTGGTCAAAACTGTACTTCACATAGCAGTTGAGCTCTCTGGAATCACAAGCAGGACTGGAAACATTCTGTTTCTTGCTTCCTTCTTCCTAGGCATTCCCTTGTCAGTTGTAGAGAGCTCTTTCAGGTTTCTACAAGGAAGATCCTTTTATTTCCCGGTGAGTCCAACAACCTCAGCCCTGGTACACCTTGTATCCTTAGAGGAGCTCCCCAAATCTTACAAGGCAGGGGGAGGGGCCGAGTTTTCAGCTGAAGTTGTGCCTGGAAGAAGGAAGGAGAAACAGAGCATGAACTGCTCAATAGCTTCCTTGGGGGACTGGCTAGCCATGGAATAGAAATAATGTGACTCACTAAGCAAGACATGTTTGTGGTTCTGGAAAGCTTGATCCCTCAAAATGTTGCATTTAAAGGGCCATGGTCACCAAAACCTAGACTCACAGAATTGTAGACTATTATATATAGCCAGAAGGGACTTACAAATCAATCAACAAACATTTATTAAGTGCCTATTCTGTGTCAGCCTCTACACCAGGTGCTGGGAACACAAAGACATGAAAGCCCACTTGGATCACATGTTCTAAAAAGCATAAACATGTAGACACGTAAGTATATACGAAAGATATACCAAGTAATTGGGGCTGGGGCATCATCAGCTGGGGAGCTCAGGAAAAGACATGGAATGTCATCACTGGAAACTAGATTATAACATAAAAACATGTCATTCAATTCAATAAGCATTTATTAAGCAGCTACATATTGCCAAGCACTAGAGATACTAAGATAAAAACAAAACAGTTCTTACTCACAAAGAACTAATATTGTCCTGGGGAAAACAATATGGACATAGGTAAGTGTATAGACACAAATATATATTTGTGTATACACGTGTGTGCACATATGGTATCATACATATTGTGTTATTCATATATTATATAATATATATTATATGTAGCCTATATAACTATATATTATAAAATATTATATATTATAAAATTGTATATAATATATAACAAATAATACATAATTATATAATATATTATAAAGGATATGTATTATATTTACATATATTATATATAATAAAAATGCAAAGAAATTTTGGTTGGAGAGAAGAACACTGGGATGAGCAGGAAAGGATTCCCCTGGGAAGTAGTACCTGAACAGTGTTTTGAAGGAAGCCAAAAATTCTACAAGGCAGAGGGAAGGAGGACAAGCATCCTAGGCATCACAGGTGCAAAGTGTGTGTGTTCGTCCTTTGTTGCTGAAGAAGGCCACGCCATCAGAGAAATGATGACATGACTTGCACTTGACTTTTGTTTTTGAGTGATGGAGGGCTGTGCAGGTCACCAGCCTCACTTCTCCTCTAGAGCCATCTGAATCCAGTGACCAGATATTCATCAGGATGACTGGAGATGACCCAGGATGAGGCAATTGGGGTTAAGTGACTTGCCCAAGGTCACATAGCTAGTGAGTGTCAAGTGACTCCTGCACTGGTGCTCTATCCACTGCACTGCCTAGCTGCCTCAGGGTTCAAAGTAGGAAGGATGGAATATCATGGATGGGAAATAGCAAGTAGCCTAGGCAGGATCAAACATCGAGTATATAATGGAGAGTAATGTGTAAGCAACTTAGAAGAATTGGTTAAATTGACAACGTGAAGAGCATCAAATACTGGGCAAAGGAATTTGGTATTTTAACCTAGGGGCGATTGGAAGGCTCTGAAGGCTGTTGAGTGGAAGAGACCTTCATTTTATGAATGTCAGTTCGACAACTGTTGAGAGAATGGATTCAAAAGAGAAGAGATTAGAGGATACCATAAATAATCCAAGTGAGAAATGGGAATGGTTTGAATGAAGGTGGTTATGGAATGAGCAAAGAAAAGGAATAGAGAGACAAAATTTATTATGAAAATAAACTGATAAGACTTGAGAACTAATTAGATATGAAAGGAAGAGAGAAGAATTGAAAAAGACTCCAAGATTGCAAACCTGTGGGACTCAGAAGGTGGTACTCTAAACAAACAGGGAAGTGGGTTTGAGGAGGATGATAATGAAGTTTATGTTATACATCTGGAGTTTGGGATGCTTAGCAGATTGGGCATCTGAGGTCATTGCCCATTCCTCTGGAATATAGAATGTTAAGGAAAAAACCTTAAATGAAACAATATAGAATGTTAGTGCTGGATGAGATCTTAGAACACAGACCATAGAATATTATAAGTGGAAGAGACCTGGGAATACAGAATGTCAAAACCCACCACATGTAGAACTGAATTCAACTCAACTTATACATCTGTTGGGCACTGAATGCTTTGTCAGGCAACACGGAAGATATAGTTTTTAGGTAAGACCTAAAAGTCCCTACCTCAAGAGAAATAGAATTCACATTTCATAGGTCTTTATGGTTGACCAGGCACTTTCTAATGGTAATCCTCTTAGATACACAATGCAAATATCATTGTGGAAACTAAATCATTAACATGAAATGACTTGCCCAAAGTCATTTAAATGATTGATGGGATTTGGACCCATGACTTCAAGCTTCCCTGCTACACTCTTCTCTCTCTCTCTCTCTCTCTCTCTCTCTCTCTCTCTCTCTCTCTCTCTCTCTCTCTCTCTCTCTCTTTCTCTTTCTCTCTCTCTCTCCCTCTCTCTTTCTCTCTCCCTCCCTCCCTTCCCTTCCTCCTTCCTTCTTTCTCTCTCCCTCCCTCCCTCCCTCCTTCCCCCTCTTTATCCTCTTCCCCCCTCTCTCAGTTAGTCACAACCTCTGCAGGCCTCACTTTCCCCAGATGTAAAATTAGAAGGTTGGACTGTACGGCCTCTGTTTTTCTTCTAGTCCTTCATCTAGGATCCTATGACGAAGAATGGAGACTGAAAAGGAAAAGAAACCAAGTGAGAGACGGAGATTTGCAGCTTGGAAGAGTAGATACCTGAGTCAGTCAGTTTTGTAAAACACAATAGATCTCAGAGAACTAAAATCCACAATGCCTTCCATTAACAATTGGTGAATCAACAAATATTTTCGATATATTTTTAAATTTAATTAAGTTGTTTTCAGTTTTCAACAATCACTTCCATAAGTTTTAAATTTTCTTCCCCTCCCTCCCCAAGATGGCATGTAATCTTGTATGGGTTCTATACTTACATTCTTATTAAATACATTTTCATATTAGTCATGTTGCATAGAAGAATTAAAATGAATGGGAGAAACCATGAGAAAAACCAAACCAAATCAAAACATGACACAAGAGAAAGTAGTCTGCTTCATTCTGCGTTTTGATTCTATAGTCTTTCTCTGGATGTGGATGGCATTTTGCCTCGAGTCTTTTGGGAATGTTTTAGGTTCTTGCATATCTGTGAAGGGTTAAGTCTATTAGAAACAGTCCTCACACACTGTAGCTGTTATTGTGTATAATGTTCTCCTGGTTTTGCTCCTTTCGCTCAGCATCAGTTCATGTAAGTCCTTTCAGGCCTCTCTGAAGTCCTCCTGTTCATCATTTCTTATAGCACAATAGTATTCCGTTACATTCATATACAGCAACTTGTGCAGCCATTCCCCAACTGATGGGCATTCCCTCAATTTCAAGTTCTTGGCCACCACAAAAAGAGCTGCTATAAATATTTTTGTACATGTGGGACCCTTTCCCATTTTCATAATCTCTTTGGGATACAGACCTAGAAAAAATACTACTGGGTCAAAAGGTATGTACATTTTTGTAGCCCTTTGGGCATAGTTCCAAATTGCTCTCCAGAATGGTTGGATCAGCTCACAGTTCCACCAACAATGAATTAGTGTTCCAGCTCTCCCACATCTTCTCCAACATTTATCATCTTCCTGTTTTGTCATATTAGCCAATCTGATAGGTGTGATGTGGGACCTCAGTGTTGTTTTGATTTGCATCTCTCTAATCAATAGTGATTTAGAACATTTTTTCATATGACTATAGATAGTTTTGATTTATTCCTCTGAAAACTGCCTGTTCATATCCTTTAACCATTTATCAACTGGGGAATTGTTGTATTCTTGTAAATTTGACTCAGTTCTTTATATATTTTTGAAATTGGGCCTTTGTCACAGACACTAGTTGTAAAAATTCTGCTTCCCTCCTAATCTTGGTTGTATTGAGTTTGTTTGTGCAAAAACTTTTCAATTTAATGTAACCAAAATTATCCATTTTACATTTCATAATGTTCTCTATCTTGTTTGCTCATAAATTTGTCCATTCTCCATAAATCTGACCAATACACTATCCCTTGCTCCCCTCATTTGTTTATAGTATCAGCCTTTTATACCTAGATTGTGTACCCATTTGGACTTTATTCTGGTGTACAATCAACAAATATTTATAAAGTGTTAACTATGTTCCAGACATTGTGGTAATGGCTGGAGATACAAAGAAAGCCAAAAACATGGTCACTTACCTTTGAGAAGCTCCTCTTCTAATGGCAAGTAATTTTTTTTTCAAGACCATCCTGAGATCTGAAGATACAAGTCTTGCTCCATCCTGCAGGCCAGGGGGAAAGCCTGTGGTTGTGAGGTCACGTGGTCTTGTAGATCTTAAATGCAGTCTTTTGACTGAATCTAAATTTTATTTGTTCTATAAAATTTGGATTCAGTCAAAAGGCCATACTTAAGGATCTAGAAGGCCACATGTGGTCTCAGGACCACAGGTTCTCCACCTGCCCCAGGTCCCTGCCCCTGGCTTTCATTACTAAAGACATTTGCCAGCCTTCTTGGAGCAGACCCTTTCCTTGCCTAATAGAATAGGGGTGGAGGAATTCTATATCAGAGCTTGTTTCAGACTTCTTGTGTCAAGGAGGCTTGAAGATAATAGATGAGCCCCTGTATTAACATGTTCCCTGGCTCATGAAACTTGGTGCTTGGAACAATCCCCATTGTAATTGTCTTGGAAACTTTCCACTTGTCTTCAGAGGCTTCTCTTGGCCCCGGCAGGAAGAGAATGAACTGGGTGGAGATGAACTTCATTTGTATGGTAGCACAGAGGTCTTAGCAGCCAGCTGGCTTTTAAGCAATTAGATTCCCTTGGGAAAACAAAAGTTAGATCTTCCTGTGCTCTTACTATGACAGTGTGAGCTGAGACCTATTGTTTTTGAGTTTCTCTCTTTTTTCCCCATTCATGCCAAATCTGCACTAAGAAAGGTTGACCTTTTAAGGGCTGCCAGCCAGAATCATCTGTGAAGGCTCCATGAAAAAAGGCAGGACAAAGGAGCTATCCCTCCCCATATTTCTCCCATCTTTTTACTAGAGCCTCTCCAATATACTTGTCTAATAATAATAATAATGGCTAACACTCATATAGTGCTTATCATGTGCCAAGAACTATGTGGTTTACAATTACAATTATTTCATTTAACCCTTGCAACAACTCTGGGAGATAGGTGCTATTATTATTCTCATCTTACAGATGAGGAAACTGAGGCATATAGAGGTTACATGACTTACCCAGGGTCACATAGCTAGTACACATCTGAAGTCAAATTTAAACTCAGAGCTTCCTGATTCCAGGCCCAGTGCTCTATCCACTGCATTGTAAGGGTCTGCTTTACCCTTTCAGTCAGACTGAATTCTCCTTGAGAGCAGGTGACTTACTACTTCACATCCATTATTGTAGCCCTAGTACTTGATAAATGTTTTTTTACTTCAAAGAATCATAATTTCACCAATAACGGGATCCTCTTCAGTGAGAGAGATTCTATACTCTATCAGTAAAGAATGGAACAGCTAGGTGGTACAGTCCAACCTCGCCATAAATTCTCCTTTATAAGAGTCATGAAAAGTGATGATGTGGCCTTCTCTTAAAGACCTCCATTTACAGCAAGCTATCTTGCAAAGCAGCCTGCTCCATTGTTGGATGACATTAGTTTTTAGAAATTCTATCCTTAATGAACCACAACCTATCTTCCTTTTCATTTCTTCACTGCTGCCTTTTTGGGTAAATCACAATAATTCTAGTTTATCTTTATTCACAGATATGTTGAGATAGCTATTATGTGCATGCACTCAAGTGAGCACGTGTGCACACACACATTTACTAGGCTAACCATCTTTAGTCCCTTCAAGAAATCTTCACATGACGTGCTTTGGAACCCCTTCACCAAGTTAGTCCAAGTTAAAAATATCCTCCTTAAATATAACACCAAAAACTGGACATAGTACTCTAAAAATGATTTTACCAAGACACAAAACAATGGTAGCATATCATTTTCTTCATTCTAGAGACAGTACTCCTCTATTCACACAGACTAAGGTCTTGTTGGTGTTTTGACTATCACGCCACACTGTCAATTCTGAATTGAGCCTATAGTCCTAAAACCCCAAAGTACACAAACTATTGTCTAGCCTTGTCTCCTCTACCTTGAACTTAAGTAGTTTACTTCCTTAATCCAAATGTAGAACTTCACATTTATCCTTATTAAATTTCATGTTATTAGATTCCTGTCTGTAGAATTTTGGGGGGATTACCTCTCTGTTATCTAATGGATTAACTACACTAAAAATAACTCATTTAGGCTCAGTCATTGAAAAGTATCCAATAGTCTCTGAACATTTGTCATTGATGTTACAGAATGAATTCATGCTTCATATAGGGGTCAAACAAGGTGCTCTAAGAGCATCTAAGATGGTATCAAAATAATTTGTTTTATTTAATTTATCTCTGTATAAGATCCATCCTGCTATCATAGAAAGAGCACTAGATTCAGAGTGAGGGATTGAATTTGTGTCCTAGCTCTGATATGTCCCAGTTATGTGACCATGGGCAAGTCACTGCCTCTCTGAGATTGAATTTTCTTATCTGTGAAGATAATAACACTTCTACTACCTTTCTTCCACAATTAGTATGGGGAAGGTACTTTGAGCTTGGCTGCTCTCCCAAGATCAGCAATTCAGAGATGAGCTTCAATCAACTGAATCAACTCTGAGTATCCTCAATGGATAACTTTGTTGAATATCCTGCTATGGCTAAGTTAATTTCATTTTAACTGTTTAAGAAAAAAGAAGGTACTTTATAAATGTGAATAGCTGCTATAATTTGTTATTACTTAAACACAAAGATCAAGGAGTGAAGGTGAACATAATTCTTAAGAGGAGTAATACGTTATTTCCCTTTATCACATATCACATTAACAAAAGGAAGGTCCTGTAAAGAATGGGACATGGAGGGGTGGAGCCAAGATGGGGGAGTAGAAGGACAAACCTGCTCTAATTCTCCCCCCATAGCCCATAAAATAACCTGTAAAAAATGACTGTAAACAAATTCTAGAGCAGCATAAGCCACAAAATGACAGAGTGAAAGAGATTTCCAGCCCAAGACATCCTGGAAGGCTGACAGGAAAGGTCTATCACACCGAGCTCAGAGCGGAGTGCAGCTCGGCCTTGACCATGTCCCATGGCAGGGACAGGAGTGGAGCAGGCTTCAGGGTATAGAATCATGGGTAGTAGCTGCTTTTCTCAGATTTCTCAACCCACACACACCAAAGACAGCTTCAAAGATCAGTAAGAAAGCTCTATCACCTGGGTGAGAGCGGGGCGTGGGTCCAGCCCCAGGACAGTGGCAGTCACTGCAGCAGTGTCCACTTTTGGAGCCCTTGGCCTAAAGACTTACCTGGGGTAATCAAGCAGCTGATCTGGATCTCAGCCCTGAGTGGAGGTCCTGGGGTGAGGAGGAGAATTGGCTGGCATGGTGGCGCTGGTGGTGGCTGTGGAGAGGGAATCCTAATCAAAGTTTCTGGGCAGAAAAGAGTGTTTGTGCTTGCTCACAGACCAGAGTGCAGGCCAGGAGAGAAGTAAACTCTTCTCCTTTGATTGTACCACCTTGGAGGAACTGAGAACTTGACAAAGACTCAAAAGTCAAGTAACTGGCTGGGAAAATGCCCCAAAAGGGGGAAAAAATAAGACTATAGAAGGTTACTTTCTTGGTGAACAGGCATTTTCTTCTATAATTTCAGATGAGGAAGAACAAAGCATACCATCAGCGGAAGACATAAAAGTCAAGGCTTCTACATCCAAAACCTCCAAAATAAATATGCAGGCCATATAAGAGCTCAAAAAGGATTTTGAAAATCAAATAAGAGAGGTGGAGGAATAATTGGGAAGAGAAATGAGAGTGATGCAAGAAAACCATGATAAGTCAATCAACAGCTTGTGAAGGAGATCCAAAAAAATGCTGAAGAAAATAATACCTTTAAAAATAGAGTAACCCAAATGGCAAAAGAGGTCCAAAATGTCAACGAGGAGAATGCTTCAAAAATCAGAGCTGTCCAAATGGAAAAAGAGGTTCAAAAGCTCACTGAAGAAAATAGTTCTTTAAAAATTAGAGTGGAACAGATAGAGGCTAATGACTTAATAAGAAACTAAGGAATTATAAAACAAAACCAAAAGAAAGAATGAAAAAATAGAAGACAACTGGCCTGGAAAATAGATCCAGGAGTGATAATTTTAAAATTATTTAAAATCCTGAAAACCATGATCAAAGAGCCTAGACATCATCTTTCAAAAAGTTATCAAAGCAAACTACCCTGGTATTCTAGAAACAGAGGGCAAAATAGAAATAGAAAGAATTTACTGATCACCTTCTGAAAGAGACCTCAAAAGGAAAACTCCTTGGAATATTGTAGCCAAATTCCAGAGTTCCCAGGTCAAGGAGAAAATATTACAACTAGCCAGAAAGAAACAATTAAAGTATTGTGGAAATACAATCAGGATAATACAGGATTTAGCAGCTTCTACACTAAGGGATCAAAAGGCTTGGAATATGATATTCCAGAGGTCAAAGGATCTAGAATTAAAACCAAGAATCACCTACCCAGCAAAACAGAGTATAATACTTTAAGGGAAAAAATAGAATTTCAATGAGGTAGAGGACTTCTAAGCATTCTTATTGAAAAGACCAGAGCTGTTTAGAAAATTTGACTTTCAAATATAAGAATCAAGAGAAACATGAAAAGGTAAACAGGAAAGAGAAGCCTTAAGGAACTCATTAAAGTTGAACTGCTTACATGCCTACATGGAAAGATGTTATTTGAAACTCGTGAGACCTGTTTCAGTATTAAGGTAGTTAGAGGGAATATATATATGTAGGTGTGTATGGGTATGTATGTATGTGTGTGTATATGTGTGTGCAGGTATGTATATGTACATGAGTGTATGTGTGTATGTATGTGTATATATGTATGGTATATGTGTATTTGTGTGTATGTGTGTAGATATATGTTTATGTGTGTGTAGATATATATACACAAACATAGACAGAGGGCATAGGATGAGCTGAATATGAAAGGAGAATACCTAAAAAAATAACATTTCCTGTTGAATGGAATATACTAGGAGTAAGAGAAAGGAAAAGGTAGAATGTAGCCAATCATCTCCCATAAAAGAGAGAAGGAAGAGCTTTTACAATGGAGGGGAAGAGGGGGGAAATGAAAGGAAATAAGTAGCTTAAATCTCATGGGATTTGGTAAGGAGGGAATAACACACTCTCATTTGGATATGGAAATCTATTTTACCCTGCAGCAGGCAATGGTGAAGGGGATGGGAGAGAGAAGATAATAGAAGGGACAGCAAATTGTGCAAAGGCATAATCAGAAGCAAACACTATTGTGGGACAACAGGTCAAGGGAGAGAATGGAATACATGAAGGGCAGAATAGCAGGACAGAGAGAAATATGGTTAGTCTTTTACAACATAACTATTATGGAAGTGCTTTGCATTGTTACACATGTATGACCTATATTGAATTGCTTGTTTTCTCAATGAGGGTGGGTGGTAAGGGAAGGAGAGAGTATGGAATTCAAAGCTTTAAGAATGGATGTTAAAAATTGTTTTAGCATGCAACTGTAAATTAAGCTATGCAGTCAATAGAGTATAGAAATCTATTTTGCCCTACAGGAAAATAGAGGGAAAGGAGGATGGAAGAAGGGTAATAGAAGGGAGGACAGACTGGAGGAAGGGGTGAGAATGGATGCAGGCTACCCTGGGGTGGGGGTGGGGAGAGACGGGGACAAAATTTTGAATTCAAATTCTTGTGGAAGTGAATGTTAAGAACTTAAAAATAAATTATATATGAAGAAAAAAACGAATGAGACATAGGACTATTGGGTTGTGGTGGGGAAGGGAAAAATGAAAAACATAGGGAGATACTGTGAAGGCTAGGCCTAAACTAGATACTGCAATCAGTGTCCTGAGGCTTCAAAGGGTCAGATGAGGTAAATTATTAATAATTAATTAACTTGATTAACTATTAAATTGATTAATAATTATTCCTAGTAAAGGAACATTAGAGACAGAAGGAATTTTAGAACTCAGAATGCAAAATGTCAAAACTGGAAGAAAACCATGCAATCAGTACCCACACATTGCCCTCATATGTATTCAAATTACTCCTCCTGGGCCCTAGGTATGAAGATGATGATTTTGAATGACCAAGGGACAACTGAGGTGCTAAGGATCATTTTCCTTATACTCCCACCCTGAGTCATCCCTTCCCCTGTAGTTGGGGAACATGTGGCCCCAATGGACAGAAGGCCACACAAAAGGACACAGAAGTAATAAATTCATATTCAAGCATAACTGGGATGTTCTTCCCTTCTTGTTAGTCGCCCTTGAAATTCAGATTTGCCTTCTTCACTCTTCAAAGAAATGGATGTTCTTGGAAACTACTAGATAAAGCTAAGTCAGGCAACTGCCAGGCCAGGTAAATGATAACTAATTTTGAGAATCATAACATTTCAATCCTGGAAGCTATGGGTGCCATAACTGAAGAGAAATACTAGTGACCACTTGGGCATGGGGACAGAGAAAATCTCAGTAACTGGGCCAGAAGCTCCTAAACTGGTGAATGATGGCTGAAACCTGACTTCCTACCGGAGACTCACTAGGAAAGCTAAATTTGCTTTGGAAACCATGACAGAAGAGCTGGGTTGGGCTGGGTACCGAAGCTGCCCATGGGTGATTAGAATTTGGTGAACCAAGTCCAGACCAAGAGGAGAACCAGAAAATCGCAGTTAGGGAGAGCATGAGAAGAATCATTTCCAGACCAGGTAGCAAACTGGAAAATTTTTCAAAAACCTCAGTAGTTTGTGAGAACATCCCAGCACTCTCTTACCTTCCCACCTCATAAATAACTTCTATGCAGAACTTAGAAGTGAACCCCATACCTGACCACTGGTTAGCACTGGTCCCCTTCTCTTTCTATGAGACAAAGCACTCAATGCTAGGGAATCACTTGGCAGTGTCTGCCATTTTACTACATTTAATAAACCACACACATGGGAAAGTTGACTGTGTAATATTAACACAGAGGGTCAAGATAAAGCTGGGAAATTAAGACAGGGGGATGGAGGGGATCTAGAGCTATATATTGTACTATTTTTGTTTTTTATAATCCTAAGCACTAATTTTGTATCATTGCTTAGATTCATTCTAAACCCGCCTTAGCAAGAGTTTTTATCTTGTTGGGCCTTTAGAAACTGGCAGTTTGGCAGGGTTGGGCTGCCAGCACATGCGCAAAAAGAGAATCTTTTGTGCATCTGTCAAAGGAGACTTGGGACAGGTAGGCTGCTGGCTTGTGTTGAGTGACACCTAGCGGGAAAAGGCTATAAACTAAATTCAATCAATCCATTTTATTAAGTACCTATCACATGCTAAGCACTATGCAAGACACCGTAAGTAAAATACAGATCTTCTCTCAAAGATCTTACATTTTACTGGGAGATATTGCAGTATGTTCATACTTAATTAAATACAGAATAAATAGCTATTGGGGAGGAGAGACATTACTATTGTAGCACCATCATGCACGCAAAGATATCCACCACTTTCATACTTGGTATATAGAAGCTAACATTTTAGAGTTAGACATCTTCTAGGCCAGACCTTTCATTTTATGGATGAGGATACTGAGACTTTTTTCCTGGGTCAGCACTTTTTCTTCTGAGTGCTTAGCGGCCCAGATGAAATTAAAATTCAGGAACACAACATTAGAACTGGATATTGCTAAATTTCTAGGCTAACTTCCACATAGAGACTTCTAGTGGGGAGGGCCAGACAGCCTGACATGAAAAGATGGAAAGATCACTAGACCTAGGATTTAGGACACCTGGGTTTGAGCCTTTACTCTGGTGCCACAAATACCTCTGTCCGAACTTGGATAAGTTACCCTGCTTCCTTGGTTCCAATTTCCTAATTAGATGATCTCCAAGTTCCCTTCCAATTCTAAAATTCTGGATTAAATTTGCAAATTAGACTTTTTAAAAGGTTGCCTGACAACTTGACTGCTCAAAACAGATGCCAAAAGTTACAGTATTAGGTCCTGAGAAACTAAGGCCAATGCACTAGACAGGGACTCAGGCAAAAAAGATACTCTGCTCTTCGATGGAACATTTCTAAGATGCTGGCCTCATGGATGGGGGTGTCCTTGGTCAGAGGAAACAACTATAGCAATTCTCCAATAAGTAGTCTGGCTTTTATTTAAGTTCCATTGCTCCACTAGAGCTCACTCAAACTATTCTCAACAATAAAATCTTGTTCATTGAAAACACTTTTCTGTTTCTGTTTGGTAGGATCAGTCCTGATACTACTCCATACTTCAGGGAACCATAAGTCCATTGGTTTTTAAATACTAATGAGATGACATATAGTAAGAATAAGTGCAAACTTAACTTGGGTTTAAAAAACCGACACTTACAAAGAACAAAATGGGGAGGACATTGCTAGGTAAGGTTTTTTTGTAAAAATGAACTCTGAAATAGAAAACAGTTGGCAGGAATTAGGCTTAAACCAACCCCCCTACACATCATATTCCATAATACATTTTAAACAACTGCATGAACTTAATGTTAAAGATCATATATATCACACAACTATTGGCAGGAGATGTATTCTTAACCAAACACGAAATGAAGCAATGACAAAAGATAAAATCGTTTTATTACATGAAGTGCAAAAGCTTCTGCACAGACAAAATTAATGCACCTAAGACAAGAAGTGAAACAGTATGTGAAAAACTCTTTGTATCAAATTTTTATTATAAGGGTTTGGTATCCAAAGTATATAAATTCCATACAGAGAGAGAGAGCTATTCCCCCAACAGATAAGAAATCAAAGGATTTGAACAATTATCAAAAAAAATTGTAAAGTATTTACCACCACACAAAAGAATGTTCAAAATCATTAATAATAAGAGAAAGGCAAATCAAAACAACCCTAAGTTCTCACCTCACACCTTCAAATTGGCAAAAATGACAAAAAATGGGATTAGTTAATATTGGAAGGCTTGTGGAATGGCAGGCACACTGATACATTGTTGGTAGAGCTATGAAGTAATACAACCATTTTGGAAAGTAATCAAAGTAACTAAATATTCATATACTTTGAACCAGGGAGTTCATTATTAAGCCTAGACTACAATGAAGTCATCAGTAAGAAGTCTCCATATACAGCAAAACATTTATAGCAACACTATGAAAGCAAAGAATTGGAAACAAAATACATGGCAATTAAAGGATGGCTTTATGTTGTGGTTTATGAATGGCTATGTATTGTGGCACATGAAAGTAGTAAAATATTGTTGTGATGTAAAAAATTCACGTGATGAGTAACAGAGAAGCATGGAAGGATCTACATGAAATGAAGCAGAGGTGAAGTAAGCAGCACCAAGAAAAAATATGCATAATAACTAAAATAATATAAATGGAAAGAATAACCACACATAAGAAATTAAAAATGAATGTAACAAAATTATAAGGACCAAGGAGGACTCTAATGAAGAAATATGAGGTGATACCTCTAACCCACACTTTCACAGAGGTGGGAGATCCACAGGTATTATACACACTACACACATTTTCAGACTTTTTAAGTATTTATCAGATACACTAATTTTTCTCTTTTTCTTTTCTTGTCTTTAAAAATAATATTTGTTAATTAGGATGGCTCTCTGAGATGGGGAAGGATACTACAGATAGCTATGATGATGTAAAATATAAAGAAGATATCAATAAAAACTTATTTTTTAAAAACTGTGGTACTGCAAGCTCAGTATGAACATGACATGGCAGCTAAATTAGCTAATGCAATCTCACCTCGCAATAACGGAGATCAGCTATTCAAGGCAAGATAATTCTCCAGAGTCTGTCTTTATCTGCCTTAGGGAAGATTGTACCCTACACTGGGCACCACATTTTAGTGAAGTACATGCCTTAGGGTAACTATGCCAAATCTAAATACAAAATTTTTTTGTAATAAAATTTCCTCAGAGCATGACTATAACTATCTCTTCAGGGCCTATGGGTAACCCTGAGGATTTGGGGAGATTGTCTTTTCCAGTGCTAGAGCTCATGAACCCCCACAGGTGTACTCCTTGCTGTGATAATCAGTTGGTCAATCAGATCTATTAGCATTTAAAAAGGGTATTTACTGGGGTAGGATCCCCCCAAAAATCTATGAAATATTTTCCCACAAATGCATATAGAGTATAGGATAAAATGGGCTAATGCTTAGCAGGTACATGTGGCACAGATGTAACAAAACTTCTATATGTCTCTTTGCTAGATTCAAGATATTTTCCTTTAGGTATGGCATAGTTCTTCTGCTATATTCTTAGAGCCTTGACTCTGTCTATAGTGTGAACGTGGATCCCAATGCAGCCACTGTTGATTCAGGAAAGCTGTTAGGACATCAATGGTAAGTTCTCAAAACATCTAAATCTCGTAAAATCCTCCAGGGGGAGGGAGAGAGGGAGGGAGGGAAGAAAGGAGGAAGGGAGGAAGGAAGGAAGGAAGGAAGGAAGGAAGGAAGGAAGGAAGGAAGGAAGGAAGGAAGGAAGGAAGGAAGGAAGGAAGGAGGGAGGGAGGGAGGGAGGGAGGGAAGGAAGGAAGGAAGGAAGGAAGGAAGGAAGGAAGGAAGGAAGGAAGGAAGGAAGGAAGGAAGGAAGGAAGGAAGGAAGGAAGGAAGGAAGGAAAAAAAGAAGAGTCCAAGACTGAGACTAAAGTTCCAACTCTGATTCCCTTTCCTAAATCATTTTGTGTTGAGGGGTTAGCTAGAGCACTCATTATACTTAGTTTAATCAAATTTCCTGGATTCTAAACCAGATCCCTAGTTCTATGCATGCCTGAGAGGGAGGAAGAAGGGGGAGAAGGAAATTGTCAAATTTCCTCAGCCAATCTAAATATACTTCCTCTGCAATATTATTCCAGCTGATCGTGGGCTAAATTTAATCTAAAGATTTTGATTGGCTGATTAAATAGAAACATTGAGACTTTGTTCATACCTCTGATTTGATTATCTCAATCCACATACATTCTCAATTAATATCTGGACCTGTCATTTCCACACTTAATTTAAATGGGTTGGGGAGAGTTAATTGGTTTACTACTCAAATACCCTTACATTAAGAAGGGCATTAAGAGGGAGGAGTGATCAAGGGAGAGAGAAGAATTGCAGTCATCCTAAAAGGATTCATTGGAGGAACTGTGAGTATTTAGGATGGAGAAGCAAAGACTAAGGAGAGACTAAGGTTGTTCTCATAATTTCTGACAGAGGTTATCATGAAGAAAAGGAATTAAATTTGTGCTTGGACCTCATGGATAGAATTAATTTCCATGGTAGTGATCAATCATTAAATCATTCAATACACATATATTAAGTGCCTACTATGTGCCAGACATATACTAGAGATACAAAAGGAGGCAAAATACAATCCCTGCCTTCATGGAATGTACAATCTAATGGGGAAATGAATATACAAAGCAAACTACACACAGATATAAATAGCAAATAATTAATAGAGGGAAGGCACTAGCCTTAAGAGGTGGTATTATTTTGACCAGTAGACTTTAGGTTTTAAGAAAGGAGTTTCTAACAATACAGTAACCTGGATTGATGGGTAGTAAGTTCCCCAACATGGGAAGTTCCCAAGCAAATGCTGGATGATCACTTGTTAGGAATGTTCCCTATAGAACGAGGCAATCTCTGAGGTCCAATTCTACACCTTTATGAATTTGTATCTTGGTAACCCAATGGGAAAACTATAGGAAACTCTATTCTTCCTGGAACATCAGGGTGTTCTCATTTCCCTACTTCTTTCCTTGCCCTCTCTCTCCTTTCCCCTGATTTTTATAAAATGTCCTTTATACTTTACAAAATGTCCTAATTGTCTCTGAGAATTCATCAAATGAGACAATATATATAAAGCACTTTGCAAATCTTAAAGCATTATACAAATGTTAGCTATTGTTATTTTTTTCCTCTGATAACCCAGCAAAGATTACAGATATCTCATCATAGACCTGAGGGCCTTAAAATACAGAACATAGCATGTCAAAAAGAATGAGGACTGAACATAGGATCTCAGAGCCAAGGGAATTTAGAGACTTCTCAAACCCATCATTGATTAAATGGGAAAACAGAAACCCTGAGAAGATGTGAGCTGGCCAAGGTCATTTGGTCACATAGTGAACCAAATAGCAGGATCAGGATTAAAATTAGACTGTGTCTAGTCCTGGCTTTGGTATCCTGCTATACCAGAAGAATCAAGTTATTCCTTCCTGCCTCAGCCCAGAGATGCAGGGTTTCATTTTTCTTTTCTCCCTCCATGGTTCTTTCTTTCATAAAAGATACCAACAGTCAGCAATTCATATGCAGAAAAATACAATTAAACCCCAAGAGGGGGGAAAACATAGCCCTTCCATTTCAATTAAAATCAGTGGCTGTTGGAAATGTGCAGATTTAGAACTGTAATACCAACCGAAACAGTGAATTCTCCATTGTGATCAAAGGCTTCATTTAGCAGGCTGAAAAGCAGGCATGAGCTTAATTGAAAGAGAGAGAGAGAGAGAGAGAGAGAGAGAGAGAGAGAGAGAGAGAGAGAGAGAGAGAGAGAGAGAGAGAGAGAGAGAGACATAACCAAATAGCCTCAAAAAGTATAAGGAATCAACTCAAGGAGAATTAACTCAAAGTCCAGAATGCTCTTCTCAGGCCATGAATGGAAGGGAAATAAGCACTTATATAACACCTACTATGTGTCAGGCATTGTGCCAAGTGCTTTTTACACACATTATCTCTTTTGATCCTCACCTAGAAAGATGCACTTCTAAAATGACATAATGGACTGGGGCCAGCAGACTCGGCTTCTAGTTCTAACTGGATAAAGGACATTGATCAAGATACATTGCTTACCTAAGTCTCATTTTCTTCATGTGTAGAATCAGTCTTCCAGCGATGATGTTCTAAATCTTGATTGACTTACTCTTCAGATTTTATCTCTTCTATAGCCTTTTTGCCCCTGTCCTAGGCTCATTTCTCCTTTTCCCCTTTCCATTTCTTCATGTGTTGTGTTCCCCATTGAGAGAAGGGACAGTTTCTTTGCTTTTATTTTTATCTTCAGTTCTTAGTAAGAGCCTGGCATACTTAGCACTTAATACATTTTCTATTTATCAATCTAGCTATCTATTATCCATCCATTTACCTACCTATCTATAACCCATCCATTTATCTGTCATCTATATCTACTTATCTCTCTATGGTCCATTTATTTATATGAGATCTAGATCTACTTACCTTTCTATAATCAATCCATTTATCTGTCATCTATATCTGCCTACCTACCTATATTCTAAGGTCCTTTTCAACTCTAACATTCCATAAATATTACTTCAGTGAGATGTAGTATTTGACATCGGAAGTCTCCTAAATCCCAGACTTTCAAGTGCCTGGAGAATAAGGAGAAAATGATTGTATCTATGAGCAAAATCAGGGAAATTCTTTGGAGCAGAATTTCTTTCACCTGTGCCATATTCTTCAAAGGCTAGTCATTCTATAATTGGGTAATGAGACTCAAGATCACTTCATGATCACACTATTTCAATAGGTCTTCTTGGAGCAAACTTTTCATGTCCCCTCTTCAAAAACTCACTATAGAGGCTCAAATTTAGAGGCTTTCAGGACAGGGACAAGGATTGAGCCTTCTATTTCACTGGCACGGAGAAATCCAGGATGAGGAAACCCCCTCTATTAATGCAAATCAGTGACTTCTTTGCAACCTATGGTCTTAAAGAGCTGCCTCAAGCAGTGACAGATTAAGTGACTTGACCAGAGTGATATTGCCATATGTGAGAGGCAAGATTTGAGCCCACATCTTCCCAGCTCTGGGGCAGACTATCTGCTACACCATATTGCATCTCTAAGGGCTTTTAATGGAGTACAAATAAAACAGGTTCAAAACGTCATGATCAGAGCATAGCAATAATTAAAATAAAATCATTATGCTGAACCAGACACTGTTTCAAATAAAGCATGTTTTTTTTTAACAGTTCTCCAAAGAAAAACTTGATCTTAGCTCCAGGGTAACAATCTATCATAAACCCCGATGCCAGAGACAAAGATGCAAGCTGTTCCTTGTTTTGATACTGAACATTCTCATTCCAATTCACTCCAACTGGAACTACTGACAATCAGAACTGGAAGGGACCTCAGAGAACATCTAGTTCAAATGATATCTAAATTTCTAGTGATGAGAAACTCACTACTTTAAGAAGCCACAAAATTTTCAGGAAGTTCTTTTTTTTTTATCAAGTCAAAATTTGCTTCTCTATAACTCATTTCTTCTCATTCTGCCCTATGAGGTTACATAAAACAAATCTAATATCTCTTCTTCATAACCAGAGAGGGATTTGGATTGGCAACACTCTCAACACTCCCCCTACTAATGTAAGTTAAGCCCTTCTCTGCAATTTATTGGGGAATGTGGGTGACTTGAATAAGTCTTTCAACAGACTTTCAAGTATTTGAACACATCAGTAATATTAACTGTTACTAGGCACAAGGGGTAGGGCACTAAACCTAATTTCCTTTCCACTAAGCAACCCATGTGTTTTGGACCCAGATGCGTCATCAAACTAAGTTTAGTCCTGGGGGGTAGGAGGGAGGGGGGAGGAGGGAGGAGGGCAGGGTTAGTGGGGCTGACCATCTTCAAGAAGGATCTAACTTCCCACATGCTTTGGTTCATTAAACACTGACCTCAGTGCCTGAAGCAAAATTGATTAAGGTTTTGCTTTTGTGTTCCAAAAGTGAAGAGTAGAAAGGTGTTCAATGTCAAGATGAATCAGGTATGGGACAGATATTTATTTCCTACAAACTAGAAAGAAAAATGTGAAACATGAAATAATCACATTATATTGACAGAAAGACTTAAAACAAGATTCAGTAACTTGACTTAAAATGACTGTTAGATTCTGGCAGTTTAAGACTTAAACCTCATCACAATTAGAAAGCAGCTTTCAGGGTTGCTGAACAAATGTTACATAACCTTAGCTCTACACTGTCCTTTCAAAGTTCATATCTTTTGGGCAGCCAAGCCAAGGCTTGTTCTCCTCTTGGTGATAGTCATCCCCCTCAACAAAAATACTCCTCTCTGTTGACAATCAGTTCCACCTGATAGACCCAGGACTTCTGTGCCTTTAAAACCCACAAGGTCACCTCCAAGCCTAGAGGCATCTATCTTGACATCTATGTTTGGTCACCTACCCTGGAAACAGTAACCATAAATGTTGGCCATTCTGAAGCTCACCTAGTTGAACTTTAGCTGGGAACAATTGCCCTGCTGTAGAGATAAGGGGAGGGCAAAATCATTCCATCCTCTCTATATGTGAAGCATAATTAAAAAAAGAAAAGATACTTGCTATATGAGAAGACCAAGAGCAAAGTCACTCCTCTTTTTAAAGTTTTGCTGAGTAATCAGCTCTTCCTGTTTTGGAGCAAATAAGAGACCACTTCATCATCCCCAAATGTCTCAAGTGACAATACAGCACACGTGGTTCACTGGAAGCAAGCAAGGAAATTCTATGCAACCCCGGCATATAGGTCATCTTATACAGATCTTGTTTTCCAGTCTTCTAATTTAAGTGGAGTTAAATTCCTCAGAATATACCATACATGACAATCTGAATCTGAAATGAAGGCATCTCACCATTCGGTAATTTTTTTTTAAGTTTTAAAGAAAAACATTTTTAAAAGATTAAGGCCCAAACTGTAATTATTCCACATGTCTATAGCAGCATGGTTTAGAAGAAGAAGCAATGAGTGTGTGTGGCCTAGTGTCAAGAGTGCTTTCTATGGAGTGGCAGGGTATGGTTTCAAATCCTACCTCTGATATTACCTGTATGACATTGAATGAAGCACTTAACCCCTTTAGACCTCATTTTCCTCACCTGTAATAGTGTTAAATTAGATGAACTCTCCATTCTCTTCCAGCCTCAAATCTACAATCACATAATATCCCTCTGCAGAAATTTCCCAAAGGACAGACCTGTGACAGGAAGTGTTGTGTGTGCTTGGAGGGAAATACTACTTCACTTTATCTGAGAGACCCCTGAGTCCACCAAGCCCATGTCTTGAGAAATTGGAGAGAGAATCAGAGAGAAAAAGTAAGAACGTCTGAATGGCTAATGGCTCAGGGGAGCCTGGGAGTAGCATCTGCCCTTCAGGAACTTTCAAAGGACTCCCCTTTCACAGAGTGGGTGACTTATCCACCTGGAGAGGGAGCAAGGCGTTCTGTTCCAATGAGCCTATGATCTGGGAAGCAGGAGACCTATGCTCTCGGTCCCAGATCTGTCACCGACTAACTATGTCACCATGAAAAAGTCACCATCTCTATCTGAGTCAGTTTTCCCTTCTGTAGAAATCAACTGAATGAACCCTAAGATCCCTTCCAACTCTGATGTTTGCTAAGTCTGTGACTATATGACACCAGGCAACCTGCACTAAGCTAACAGGTTAGTCAAATCGCCTTTGGTGTTTCCTGTCCTTCTTACATGCACACACATACATACACACACACACACACACAAACACACTCCGGAACACCCTGTACAACAACACCCACATATCACAATGCCTCACTTTGCCAAAGGCTGAGCAGATGTTCTCACCAACACACTTTAGATTGTCTATAAATATTACTGATGTGTATTCTTGATAATAATAAAAGTTCATGCTGATATAGCACTTGATAGTTTTAAAAGTGCTTTTCTCAGGAAAACCCTGGGAAGCAGGTTTCATAAATATTCCTATTCCCATTTTACAGATGAGGAAATTGAGACTTAGAGGTACTGTGTCTTTCGCAAGATCACACAGTGAGCTTTTGACCGAATCGGAGTTCAAACCTGATTCCAGGGCAAATACTCCCAAGGACACTTTGTAGCACAGGGTTCCAAGGTCATCTGTTTGTGTAGCAGCAATGGAGACTTTTGCGTTCTCCTCATGTCCCACTGCAGGATGAGTTAGTGGAAAATATGTGGGATCTGTAGTCAGGTGACTTGGGTTTTAATTCCTCTTCTACTGCTTTTGTGAACGGTTCATGAGCCTCAGTTTCCTCCTTTGTCAGATGGAGGGGTTGCATTAGATGCTCTTTGAGGTCCTTTCCCAGTTCTAAATCTATGTTCCTGTGAAATCACTCCCTATCTCAAGACCCTCTGCCTGTCCACCCAACCCCCCAGGTCATCATGTCACATGGTAATGATCTGGCTGGCAGCTACAGTGGGACTAGCAGTGTCATTCCTTAAGCTGTTTCTATTTTTCCCTGGCCTGATTATTTTAAGCTGCCTAGGAAGCCCCACTGGCCAAACCTAATGTTATCTGCTGCGCACAGTCACTGCCTTGTTAAAAGGCAATCAGAGGAGCTGACTTTAATAAATGTTAACACTCTCAGTACGAAATCTGCCAATTAAAACTTCTGGCCCAGCCCTTTGAAAGCACCATATGGAAAATCCCCCTCTGTCTTAATAAGTTCCTGTCATCACTGCAGAGTAAGGGGTGGGAGGGTCTGGGGGAAGGAAGGAGGCATTGCAACTTTCAGAGGAAGAGAAACTCAGCAAGTTCCTCCACCTCCCATCCATTGGACCAAACCCAGTGCAGGTGATTTAGAGAAAGAATGATAAGGAGGGAAATGGGGAAAACAGAAAGAAAGAAGACCCTACCCATTAAGGGGAATCCAGGGTTCATTATGCTGACTCCCAAATAGATTTATTTTTCTTACTCAACTGTCATCCCAAAGCATTACTGTTAGTAATAACCATCATCTTCATCCCAAAATGAGGTCTTCACCAGCCTAGGCAATGGAGAGTTGTTCCAGTGGAATGCTGATAAGCCTCTATGTCTGTCTAATCAATCATAATACTGAGTTGAATTTGGAGCAAAAGGGCAACGTCTCTCCTAAGTAATCACTTTGATGCTTGGTTTTGAAGAAATGTTTCTTAACTGCCCCCCCCACCCCCCGCTCTACTGCCATTCCCTTTATTTTGGTTTGGTTACAGCAAAAATGTGACCCTGAATCTGGCTGAACCGCCTCAATAACAAGTTGGGAAGACTTGAAACCATGTCATATCAAGGAGCAATCGAAGGAACTGACAAGATTTATGCTGGAGGGGAAAAAAAAGACTTGTGGCCAGTTGGGAAGAGAGAGGGAAAGGAAGAAAAAAAAGAAATAATCCCTCCTTTCAAATACCTGAGACCTGTCATATGCAAGAAGAATTAAAGTTGTTTACCTTGGATCCAGGGGACAGAACTAAGACTGATGAGAAGTTAGGAGTCTAATTTCAGCTCAGTATAAGGAAGAAGTCCCTAATATTCAAAGCTATTGTCAACAACGAAAGAGATAACCTCAGGAAGTAGTGAGATTTCCATAACTAAAGGATAAAGCAAAAGGGAGATTGTACTGGATGCTATCTGAGATCCCTTTTGGCCAAGAGATTCTATCATGCTATGGTTCCATTTTGAAGAACTCTAGGCTATTGTTGATTGGGCAGTGATTCAACAAGGTACTCAGTTGCTCCACAGTTAATGCTCAGTGTAATGAAATATTATTGTGCCTTAAGAAATTACAAGAGGCATGGTTTCCAAGACACCTGTGAAAAAAAATTTGTATGAATGGATGCAGAGTGAAGTGAGAAAAACCAGAAGGACAATTTATATGGAAACAACAACACGGCAAAGACAAATAACTTTGAAAGACTTAAGAATTCTGTAAGGATGATGGTGCTTTCAATGAGAAAGGGGAAGATAAAATAAAAAGTGGATTTGGAGTGAAAGGTGATGAGTTCTGTTTTGTGAGTCATCAGCATAGATATGACACTTGAACCCATGGAGCCAAGGAGATAATCAATTCATTCATCAAAAACGTATTATATTCTTACCATATTCTAGGCACTATATTAAATGATAAGGATACAAAGACAAAATGTCCCTGGCCTCAATGCGCTTACTAAGTGCTATTGGAGTGAACAAAATGAATATAAACTATTTCCAGAAAGAAGGGTATTAAAACCAAGAAAGAGATTGTAGAATAAATTGGGAAAGTCCCAGATACTGAGGCAGCGGAAGCGACTAAGAAGAAATGATCGAGCATGAAAGAGAAGCAGGGACAAGAGAGAGCAGGGCCATGGAAGCCAAAGATGAGGTAGAGGAGAGGTGAGTAGTCAAGGGTCAAAAGCTATGGGATGTTAAGGAAGATAAGAATCAATGAGAAAAGGCCCTTTGGACTCATGAGTTAAAAACAAACAAACAAAAAAACATTGGTTACCCTTAAGACAATAATTTCATTCAAAAAATAGGATCAGAAGCCAGGCAGTGTTCATATATGAACTGATGCTGAGTAAAAGGAGCAGAACCTGGAGAACTTTGTGCACAGCAACAACCACGGACTCTTGAGGCAAAATGCTTTCCACATCCAGAGAAAGAATTCTAGATTTCGATCACAGAATTAAGCAGATTGTTTTCTTTTGTATTATGTCTTGTTTTATGATTTCTTCCATTCATTTTAATTCTTCTATTCAACACGACTAAGGTAAAAATGTATTTAGTAGGAATGTATGTGTAGAACTCATAAAATTGTATGCTGTCTCAGGGAAGGAATGAGGGGAGGAAGGGAAGGGAGGGGGGAAATAATCTAAGATATATGGAAGTGATTGTAGAACACTGAAAACAAATAAAATAATTTTTAAAAAAAGAAGTGATTCAAATAAATATTTATGGATCAATGACTATGGGTTCTCCTCTCTGTGAGAACCACTACCAATGTCCAAATGTGCAAAAGATATGGTCCTTGTCCTTAAAGAGCTTATAGTCTGATTGGATATTCTAATTATGTATTATATATAATATATTACATTCTATAATGTAGAATTTTGTGCAAGAGGGAAATGATAAAGAGAAGTGAACAGCCTTGAGTTTCTTTATCTTCAGCTTGAAAATCCAGAGACTGAAAAGCAGGTCCCAATACAGATATTTGGATATCCTGGGCAGGGGATAAAAAGAAGGGAATAAACATTTATCTAGCACCTCCTATATGCTAGGCACTAGGCTAAGTGATTTTCAAAATAAGATCTTATTTGATCATCACAACCACCCTGGGAGGTAGGTGCCATTATTACCCCCATTTTGTGGCTGAGGAAACAGGCTTCCATGGCATTGTTCTCTCCTGTTCCTGGTTCTCTTACCTACCTGATTTCTTCTCAGGCTATTTTGCTGGATCAGCATTCATCTGCTACCCCTATGCTTGTGAAAGCCCCCTAGGGATCTGCTCTGAGCCCTTTCTAATCCATCTCTCCAATCTCTTTCTTGGTTTTAGTGCCCTACTTTCTGGAAATTATATTTGTTTATCTGTGTTCATTTTGTTTCATTCCAATAGAGTGTAAACTCTTGAATCTATCTTTCCCTTTGTACTTCTCCCGTTCTGTCTTGGGTTGCAGTTATTTTTCTATGTGTCATATATATATTATTTCCCCCTACTAGAATGTAAGCACCCAGAGGGCAGTGTCTGGCTTATTCATCACTATGCCTTCCCCAGTGCCTTGTACAAAATCTTAAGTATCTCAGATGCTTAATAAGTGTTTTATGAAATCGACTTGTTGAAATCACAATTTGACATTGCTTTGAATGGGCCTATAGTAGTTCAGTATTTTTCTTCTTATATGGGGGAGAGATTTGATAATGTCTCATAGGATAAGATTATAAAGCTGAAAGATAGTGAAGACTCATCTTGTCCAGGAATTCTTAACCTTTTCTATATCACAGACCCCTTCGATAGCATGGAGGAGGTTAGGCATCACATGAGACAATAATTAAAATATATACACACATAATATATATTGCTGAGCATAGTTCCTGGTACATAGTAGACTATATACATATATATGTATATTATATTGAAATATAAACATATATGTATTTATTTCTTTCTCCCTTTTGTGGATTCCTTTTCAGAATAATGTTTTTTTAAATGCACAAAACAAAACACAAAGGCTTACAAAGGAAATCAATTTTATCAAAATACAATTAAAATATACTTTTAAAACACAAGTTCGTGAACCCCAGGTTAATAATCCCCTGATCTAGTCCAATCACCACCATTTTACAGAGAGAAAACTGAGGCCCCAGAGAGAAGTGACCTGCTCATAGTTATACAACAGCAGAGTGGAGAAGGGAACCCATCTTTCCCTAGTTCAGAGGCTCTTTTTCAAGACAAGATTCCCAAAGCTACAGAAGAAGATAAGAAAGTATAAGAGGTGAAGGTGGGGGATGGGGAAAAGCAGGAGAAAGGATGGAAGGGCAAATTAAGAGTTGGGGGGGGGCACCATCCAGGGTTCTCACTCTCTTGTTAACAACCCTATCACTGCAATCAAGCAGCAGGAGGGAACTCAGCCTGAAAATATAATCTGTTCCTTTTCCTCTGCCCTGATGAGCCACCAAGTCCCAAATCAGATCCATTGCTTCCTGGAGTTTTTCTTTTGTTCAGTGGAAATAAATAGGGTTGGCCCCAGGGCACCTGGATAGTTTCCAACCATGCCAGGAGGAGGAAAGTTGCCTCTGGGAGAAAACACAGCTGTGGAGGATCTGGTCCCAAGGCTGGAAACAAGGGCCCTCTGGATGAGTCCCTGCAAGCCCCGCCCCTCATTAGCTCTACAAGGCTCTGTGGGCTTCCCCAGTGTGACTGGAATGAAAAGGGCAACAGCCTTGGAATTGTAGAGAAATCTCAGGGTCGGAAGGGGCTTCAGAGGTCATATAGTCTAACCAATACCTGAGCAAAAAATCTCTTCAACAACATTTCTGTCATCTGGCCTTCAGCTGAATATTCCCAGTAACAGGTAACTCATTACCTCATGGAGCAGCCCCTTTCCACTTTGGGACAACTTTAATTGTTAACAAGTTTTCCTTTTTTTTAGTGAAATTCTGCCTCTTGGCAAATTTCTATCCATTATTACTAATTTTGCCCTTTGGGACCAAACAGAGCCTAATTCTTCTATGAGGCAGCCCTTCGGGTATTTGAGTCCTGCTTGACTGCCAGGACACCCCCCCTACCCCAAGTTTTGTCATTTGTGGGGAAGCATTGTGTACAGTGGAAATAATACTGGCTCTAGAGTCAGAAGACTTCATTTCACACACTTCTCTGATGCAGTACTGCTTGTGTGAAGTTAGGGAAGTCACTTAACCTCTCTACATCTCAGTTTCTTCATCTGTAAAATGAGGGGATTGAACTAGATGGTGTCTGAGGTCCCTTCAGCTCTAAATCTAAACCTTGTGAATCTATTGATGGGGTATAGACTCTGAGAACCTCCTTGAGCTCTCCTTGAATCTTTGAGCAGTGTCTTGGGGTCCATAAGCTTTTCATTATCACTGTGCCTAAGTCTCTGTTGTACTCCCCACCCTTAATCCTATCAAAATCCCATTCCCCAGGCTGCCGGCTACTTCCATCAAGATCATCCCTAGATTTGATCTGTATTCACCCCAGGATACTGGTCATTCCCATCAGGACCTCTGGACATTCCAGATTGACCTCCCCTATCAAGATCATCGCTGAAACTCCAGACTACTTGGCAGCACCTGGATTCTTCCCTCAGTCTTTTTCTGTATTTAAGTTCCATCTTGCCTCCATGAAAGTGCTCAGATTCAAACCAGCTCAGACTGTCTAGCTGAGATTGTATCTGGCCTGCTTGTTAATACAAGCGTTACAAATGCTTAGGTTCCTTAAGAGTCAACCCAATATGGCAAATCTTTAACAAACTTTGTTTTACTTTGACTTTAAGAGGGCTTGTGTTGAATTCATTTGAGCAGAAACCGGTGTGTTGGTATTTCAGGGTCCCCAGCATCCTTCAAGCCTCAACACTATGACTCCAGTTTCTTCCTTGGATCAAGGCTTGAAGTCATCCACCATCCAGGTCATGTTCTAGATGATTCTAGTTTGTCAATGCATTCCTTAAAATGTGGTACTCCAAACTAAAGACAATATTCCAGATGGGCACTGACCAGAACAATGGGACTATAACTTCAAATGTTCTGCTCCAATTCATGAAGGTCAAGATCATATAAGCTCTTTTGATCACTATGTCACAGAGTTAACTGACATTAATCTTGAAATGCACTGCAATCCTCAGGTCTTTCTCATATAAACTGGGCTGGCTTCCCCACTCACTAGTTTTGTGACTCTGGGGAAGTCATTTCCCCTACTGAGCTTTGGTTTCCTCATAGATTAAAAGGAAAGAGGGGGGAGAAATAATAGCAATTATAATAGGAATATTAAGCAGAATACTTTTACTACCTGCCTCATAGGGTTGTTGTGAGAATTGAAAGAGACAATGGAAATTAAATGCTTTGTAATGACAACACCCACATAAATATGAGCTATCCCTATTACTAATAAGTTGCACAGTAGGGGAAAAGGACTTGGAGCTGTAGGGAAAGTGATATAGGGCAGCACTAGAGAAGAAATGGGGGGAAGGGACTGATCTTTCCCAGATGGGTGCCTTCTTTCAAAGCAGTTTTCTACAGAGCTTGCTTCCAGCAAGAAATGACAGAAGGAAAGACCACCCCCGTTACTCTTTCTCCATCTCCCTCCTGCCTCCCCATCCCACCCTCCACATGCACACTGGTTCTCCTCCCTCTCTCCACCCCATTTTGGTTTTCTTGGCTCCCTGTCATTATCCCGAGCAATATCTCTGACTTCAGGGAGGAGGCCCCTGAAGGAAGACAGCCCCTGCCCCAGTTCTGAAACTCCTAAGCACCATGGAAACAATGTCACTGAGCACAGTCAAGAGAGGAGGAGGCGGGGAGGAGATAAGGAGTGAGACTCTTTTCCTAGAGCTGCATGCAGGCTCTTTAGAAACAACTACTGTATTATTTCCAGGACAAGTCAATCAAGCCTGAGTAACAGGGATAGGGAATCAAGACTTCAGACCTCTCTTCTCTAGAAATGAGGAGTCAATGTGTACCTTCCCTCCCCGTCCCCCATCCCCACCACCATCTCCTTCATCTTTAATATAGAACGTGGACAATCAACAGGAAAGGATCTTAGGACACAGAATGTAAATGGTACCTTAGAACATAGAAGAGAAAGTGAAAGCTGGAAAGAATATTAAAACCTAGGAGTTGGAAGACACATAGAATGTTAGGGATGAAGCAGGACCTTGGAGAGCAGTCATCTGGCCCAACCTACCTCATGAAACTAACACTGCATTTGATTATTTGAAAGAAGAATGAGGCAACCAGTCTAGACCTTCAAGAAGAACAACAGATGTTTAATTCAGTGAAAAGAGACCCTGTTCTAGAGTCAGAGGACCTGGACTTGAATTCTGGCTTCCTATGTGTTGTTCAGTGAATCTATTCCTTTATCAGGGCCTTAGCTTCTCCATCTTTAAAACACAGTAAACTTTGGTGTCTCTTCTAAGGCTGAAGTTCTGGTATTTTAAGATTCTAACTAGTAATCCATGATTATGCTACCTGGGAAAAAAGACACAGTGCTATAAGGGATTTGTTTATTCAGTTAACTACTTTAACCATCCGTTATACCTTTGCCCAGGACTCACAAGGAATAGCATGTAGATGGGGTAAATGTTGGCACAGGGCAAAGAGTGCAGGGCCTGAAGAAAGGAAGACTTCCTGAGTTCATATCTGGCCTCAGACACTTGCAAGATGTGTGGCCCTGGGTAAATCACTTAGCTCTGTTTGCCTCAGTTTCTTTATCTATAAAATTATCTGGAGAATGAAATGGTAAATCACTCTAGTATCTTTGCCAAGAAAACCCCAAATGGGGTCACAAAAAGTCGGACACAATTGAACAACAAAATTTTGGTGGAGAAGGGATGGAAAGAGAGAAAATTCAGCGAAAAGACTACTAGACTATGAATCAAAAGATCCAAGTTAAAGTCATGATTCTGCTATTTATCAATTGTGTGAACTTGGGCAAGTCACTTGACTTTTCTAAGATTTGGTTTCCTTTCAAGTACAATGAAACTAATACCTCCTTTACCTCTCTGGTGTGTTGTGAGAAATGAGAGCTTTGTAATGATAAATTGGAATGCAAGCATCAGCTATTAGGACCATAGGTTCATAGATTTAGGGAGAGAAGAGACCATAGAGGTCATCTAATCCAACCCTCTCATGTTGAAGAATAGGAAACTGAGGCCCAGTGGCAGGGAGTGACTTGCTCAAGGTCACACACACACACACACACATCCAGTAAGATGGTAGGGCCAAGATTCAAACTCAGGTCCTCTGACTCCAAAGTCATTATTCTACCACTTATTGAGACAGCGAGGTGTCAGAATAGATAAAAATGCTACCTGAATCCCACTTTAAGTGCTTTCTAGCTGTGTGACACTGGGCAAAGGACTTAATTTCTCTCTGCCTCAGTTTTCTCATCTGTGCAATGAGGAAAATATCATCTCTTACATAGGATTGCTGTAGGGATCAAGTGACATAATACATGACTAGTGCTGTGCAAACCTCAAATTGCTATTTTATATATAGATCAAAACATATATTAACTATTATCATCACAGACCCTTTGGGGCTAGGAAGTGGGGGAGGGGGCTACCAAAAAGAGTGCTTGATAGTCAAGAAGATCTCCCCAGGTCTAGTCATGACCTAGCCCTCACCAGCCTCCCTGCTCCACTGCCTGGTAGAGAGCCAGGCCATGCAAATTATCACACAAGGTGCCAGAAAAGGAGAGAGATCGTTCTTTACAATTACTATGCAAGAGCTTTCATTGAGCACCTGCTGAGAGAGGGGAAGAAGAACAGAAGGCTTATTAAATTATCTACTGCATCACTTAAATGATCACTAGGATTTGTGGGAGAGCATGTACAGAATTTTTTAAATTGGGGATTTCTACACTTCCCTGTCTGGGGTTTCCTTTGGGATGTTTTGAATTCTTTTCTCCCTATGTCAGTCTGTTATAAACTGTCCTTTCTACAAATTTTATGTTGCCAAAAACTGCAGAAAATGTGTATTCAAATTAGTTTTAAAAAACAAGGTAACTAGATGAGATGCGCAAGAATTAGCTATTAATTATGAAGATCGTAGAAGCATAGAACTTAGAATTTTAAAATTAAAACATAGAATGTTGGAACTGGACAGGCTATTAGAACACAGAACATAGAACATTAGTGTTGGAAGGGACCTTAAAGTTCACCTAGCTCTGCCACAGTTTGAGAAAGGGAAAAAAAACACTAGCTTCAAATATTGCCTCAGATATTTACTAGTTGAATGACCCAAGGCAAATTATTTCATCTTTCTGAATTTAATTTCCCTAATCTGTAAAATGGGCATCATAACAATATGTACATCTCATGGTTGTGGTCAGGACCAAATTAGATAACATATAAAGTGCTTTGTAAACATGAAAATTCTCCTTAAAGTTAATTATTATGTACCAAATAGTTATTAGTAATTATGTATCATAATCATTATGTATCATTAAATATAGAATTATTACATAATAATTACTACATAACAAATATTTTCTAATTCAAGATCCACCATTGTTCAAGGGTCATCTAGCTGTTTGACCTTGGACAAGTCACCTCATCTCTTAGAATTTCAGCTTCCTCATCTGTAAAATGGAAGGAACATTTCACAGAGTCTTAGAGTTGGAAGAGACCTCAAAGGAAATCTAGCCCAATAAATACTCATCTAATTACAAGGAAAATAATTATATAATGTAATAATGATAATTTTTATTACCAATTCATTTTAGAGGAGAAAACGGAGCTCAGGAGAGGGAAAGCAGCTTATCTAAAATGTTTTGCCATTTGTGACAAAATTAAGAACAGATTCAAGGTCTCATCCTCAGTCTGAGGCTCTTGACAATTATTCCACCAATAGCCACTTTTTTGAGGGACTGGAAATTCCTTTTACCACCACCTTATCTTAAATTACACTTGGAGGAATAATGTGTGATGGCAGATAGTCAATTGTATTTCTGGAAATAGGTTTATATATCTGAAGAGACATCATAAATAAGAACAGCAGATGTATTGTGGGGCAATGAACCATAAATTTAGAATAAAATAACAATAGAAACAACCTGGGCTCCAATGCCACCTTTGTTAGGTCCTAGTTTTTTTGACCCTAGGCAACTTCTTAGAGGCTCAGTCTTTTTGTTGGTAAAATGGGGTTAATATTTCAAAGAATTTTAGAGTTAGAAGAAACCACAAAATCCATCAAGTCCAACCCATACTCAGCTAGTAAGCAAGAATCTTTTCTATCAGCAACTCTGAGGCATTGCCTATTTCACAGGATGGTTATGATTTTAAAAAAAAATACTACATTTTTAAAGTGATCAAAAATATCAGTTATGATGATAAGGATGGAGAAGCTTTTGAATCTTTGACAATCTCATTGCAGACCCAGAATTTCATTTCGTGTCTAGGTCAGATAATAAAAAAAAGGTTTAGAATTTATTGCTAGATGGGAAAATCAATCTTCTGCTTTATCCTTTTCTTGTACTTCCCAACCTAAAAAGATTGATCTCGCAAACACTTGATGTCAACTTGTTGAGGAGAACAAATAAGATAGTTGTTTTTTTTTATTTTGTTAACAAAATTGTACTACAATATTGCATTGTTGATGGAGCTATGAACTGGTCCCACCATTGTGGAAGCACTTTGAATTATTTGAAGAGTGCCTAAAATGTTCATACTCTTCGAACCAGACGTTGTCATTGCTAGGCAATACCCCAAAGATGTCAATGACAAAAAGCAATGTACAGAAATAGTTATAGCAGTGTTTTGTTTTGTTTCGTTTATAGAAGCAAAAAACTGGAAATAAAGAACAAGCCTATCTATTGAGAAATGGCTAAGGAAACTGGCAAAGAACAAGAAGAAGGAGAAGAAGATGAAGGAGGAGTAGGAGTAGAAGAAGAACTTTATATAGTTCTTTCTATGCTAAACACTCTGCAAGTATCATCTATTTGATCCTCATGACACCCCTGGGAGGGAAATGCTATTTTTATTCCCATTTTACAGATGAGAAAACTGAGGTAAATAGCAGTTGAGTGACTTGATGAGGGACAGAAAGCTAATAATCATCTGAAGCCAGATTTGCACTCAACTTTTCCTGACTCCAGTTCCAGCACTCTCTATATATTTCACCACCTAGCAGTCTTTCATGTTAATATAATGTAATATTATCATGCTATAAGAAATGATGATCATGGTGAATACAAAGAGACATGGTAGTTAACATTTATGTAGTGCTTACTATCTGCCAGATACTATGCTAAATGCTTTGCAATTATTTTCTCATTTCAGTCTCATAACTCTTAAAGGTAGATGCTATTATCCCCATTTTACAGATGAGGAAACTGAGGCAAACAGAATTAAGTGAATTGCTCAGGGTCACACAGCTAATAAATATGTAAGGTGTTAATTCATCCTAAATGAGTACCTACATAGACCAAGGTCTCCCAGTGCATCCTGGGTCATCTCCAGTCATCCTGATGAATGTCTGATCACTGGATTCAGATGGCTCCGGAGGAGAAGTGAGACTGGTGACTTTGCACAGCCCTCCCTCACTCAAAACAAAGTCAAGTGCAAGTCATGTCATCATTTCTCTGATGGCATAGTCTTCTTCGGTCATGAAGGACGAACACAACCCTGAGGTTAGATTTGAAAATAGGTCTTCCTGACTCCAATTGCCATTGTTTGGTTGTTTCCAACTCTTTGTGACCTTATTTGGGGTGTTCTTGGTGAAGATACTAGAGGTTTGCCATTTCCTTCAGCTCATTTTACAGATGAGGAAACTGAGGCAAGCAAGGTTAATTGACTCACCCAGGGTTACACAGCTACTTTCTGAGACTAAATTTGAAGTTAGATCTTTCTGACTCCAAGCCTGGTGCTCTATCCATCATGCCACCTAGCTGCCCTCCTGACTCCAGGTCCTCATGTAAATATAATGTAATATTATCATGTTATAAGAAATTATAAATATGATCAATACAGAGAGGCATGGAAAGATTTATTTGGACCAATGAAAAATGAAGTAAAAGGAACTAAGATTACAACGTAAACAGAAAGAACCACAACAAACCAATCAAAACTAAATGCCGCAGAAGTACAAAAAACAAGTTTGGATCCAACGACAAATTATGAGAAGACAATCTCTCTCCACTTCTGGGCAGAGCTAGGGGATTGTGGATGTCGAACACTGAATGTAATGTCAGACTTCTCAACATGTTTGCTTTACTGACATTTTTTCCCCTCTTTTTTATTCTTCATCATAAGGAATGACTCTCTGGGACTGGGGAGAGGAGGGAATGCATTGGGAAATGCAGATGAAAGAAAAACAAAATGTCAACAACATTTATTGTTTTCAAAATGAAAAAAAAATGTGCCAGATGTGGATATGCAGAGAGAGCTAGGGATATTTGTCTCAGAGAAAAGAAGACTTAAGTCATTCTCTTCAAATATCTAAAGATTTGCCTTGGCGAGAAGAATTTGACTTGCTCTGCTTGGCCTCAGATGGCATGCTATGAACAAAGATTTCTCTTCATCTTATGGAAAAATCTTCTAATTAAAGTTGCCCAGAAGCGGAAAGGCTGTCATGGAAGGTTCTAAGTCACTTTCATCTATGACTAGAGGCCTTCAAATGAAGGCTGGATTACCATCTGTATTTATATATGTCCAGGATATTATAGAGAAGGATTTAGGTAGGACTGGATTGGATGATTTCCACCACCAGGGTCCTGAAATTCTAGGACCATTTCTACATTCTGCCAAACCTAAGTGTGTTCTCCACCCATGGCCCATAGGTGGGAAGAAGGAAAATATTTAATCTTAACTTAAAGAAGAGAAGCTAGATGGTGCAGTAGATAGAGTGCTGGGCCTGGAGTTGAGAAGACATTTTCCTTATTTTAAATTCAGCCACAGATATTTATTAGCTATGTGATCGTAGGCACTTTGCCTTGTTTGCCTCAGTTTCCTCATCTGTCAAATGATCTGGGGAAGGAAATGGTAAACCATTCCAGCATCTTTGCCAAGAAAACCCCAAATAGGGTCACCAAGAGTTGAACACAACTGAAACAACTCAACAATAAAAACAACAAAAGTGGGGGAATAACCTGTCTGTCCGCTTCAAAGTTGAAATATTTAAATTCAAGAGAAGGCCTTCTTGAAGAGATACCCTGTAGAGAAAAAGAATATTCTGCCCTTTTCCAGAAGCATTCATGATTTTTAAATTTTTTAATACAATTATTTTAAATAATACAAAGTAAATAATTCCTTAACTTAGTCAATATTTTAAATAAATCTTTGTTTTCTCCAAATCTAAATCTGTCAAAAGCCCTCTGAGTATTTTGTTACTAGCATAAAGTAATTTTAGAACTAGATATATATCTGATACAGTGGATAGAGCTAAATTTACTTAGAAAATAAAATGTAATAATTTATTTTTTTAATTGCAGTTATTGTTATTAATATCACCCATTTTGGGTATGGGTATGTTGGCAACTGTGTATGTATATATTTGAATGTGATTTATTTGTGTGAATATATTTCTTTGTCTTTTTTTTTCAATTCAATTTTTTAAAAAGTGTGTCTACTACGGTCAAAATATTGTACCAGATGGTAGGCACACAGGAACAAAAATGAGGTAGTATTTGCCCTCAAGAGGTTTACATTCTACAGGGGTGACATTATGTATGTGGATAAGATCATGAAAAGAAGGAGAAAAAGAGAAAGAGGAAAACACTAGCAACTGGGAGAATCAGGGAAGGCTTCACAGAGGAGATGACACTTGAAGAAAAGGAGAGATTCTGAGAGATGAGAGATAGACCGTTGACTTCAGAGAGCAACTGTTAGGATAATTTGGATGGAACATAGTATTTTTTTCTTAATAGTATTTTATTTTTTCCAATTACATGTAAAGATAATTTTTAATACTCACTTTTATAAGATTTTGAGTTGCAAATTTTTTTCTCCTTTTCTCCCTTCCCCCCAAGATGGCCTGCAATCTGATATAGTCTATCCATGTACAATCATATAAAACATATTTCCACATCATCATGTTGTAAAAGAAGAACCAGGACAAAAGGGGAAAACCACAAGAAAGAAAAAAAGAGAAAATAATATGCTTCTACCTGCATTTAGATTCCATAATTCTTTCTCCGGATGTGGATAGCATTTTCTATCTTGAATCTTTAGGAATTGTCCTTAGATCATTGGATTGCTGAGAATAGCCAAGTCTATCAGAGTTGATCATTTCGTAATATTGCTATTACTGTGTACAATGTTCTCCTGCCTTTTCTCCCTTCACTTAGCATCAGTTCATGTAAATCTTTCCTGGTTTTTCTGAAATCCACATGCTTATCATTTCTTATGGAGCAATAGTATGTAATGACTTACCCAGGGTCATATAGGTTAGATTCAATCCTAGGTGTCCAATAACTCCAAATCCAGTACCCTGTCCAATATACCAAGCTGCCTGGGAAAGATTCACACAAGAAAGAGAAGGGAAGGAGAAACAAGCATTTATTTAGTTCCTACTATAATGCCAAGTGTTGTACTAAGGGTTTTACAAATATTATCTCATGGGATCCTCACAACCACCCTGGGAAGTAGAGTACTGTTAGTATCATTCCCATTGAGGCAGGGATTAAGTAACTTGGCCAGATTCACACAGCTAGTAAGCATCTGAGGCAGAATTCAGGCTCCAGATAAAAAAGGTATATCTGAGTAATGATATGTACTGGTGGAGAGACTTCCCACCCTGGTGGGTAGATAGATATGTTGCAATATCAAAGTAGATGCTTCTATGTCAGAGTTGACAAACAGCTCACACACATGCACTCACGCATGCACACACACCTTTTACCTCCCTTGGTCTCCACCATAACCCTAAGGGACTAGATGATGGACTAGATGATAGACTTGATTTTATTGTTCCTATTACTCTCAGTCTATATTTGGGAAAATTGAAATTCAGAGTGAAATGACTTGAAGTGCCTTGAGCAAGGTCATAGAGCAGTAAATGTCAGAATCAGGACTAAAATCCAGGACCCCAAGTTGAGTCCTCTTTCTACTTCCCTGGGCTGATTCTCCATATACTTCACTGCAAACCTAAGACAGGAGGAAAAAGATTTTGTTTGTTGCAAAGCTTATCTTTGGGAGAGCTGGGGTAAGGAAGCGGGGGGGGGGGGGGTGGCATCACCTCGAGTTCCTACTTTGAAATGTCTACACTCCTCTTTCTACCTCCTCTTTTCCACCTTTTGTATGTTGCAAACAGGCACTTAAAAGACACCATTGATTTCCAATGCTTGTTACCCCTTTGTGGCCACTGGGGGTGTACCTATTAATTATGCACTTGATAAAGCAGACAGCTGCCCTCACTCTAGCAGAGCTAAGCTCAACAGCTGTAGTAGAAATGGGGCATTGGCAGCATGAAGGGAGAAAGGGGAGGAGGTGGGGTACAAGGTGGGGAATCATAGGATTTAGTACTGGAAGAGACCTTAGAGCCCATCTAGCATAAGCCCCTGATTTACAGATGAGAAAACTGACCACTAATGAGAAAAAGGGATTTCCCCAAGGGAATGCTCAAAGTATTAGGGCTAACTTGTTTATCTTCCTTCCATGTGATTCATTATGGGGTCAAGTGCTGGAGAAGACACCTTGTTTATCCATAGAATCATGGGATCTTAGAAGTATGACAGCTTAAAGTATTATAGCTGTTGAATCATAGAATTTAGAATTTTGGCATCCATGAATTTTATATCAGAATCATGTAATTTTAAAATTGGGAAAGACCTTAAGAATAAGGTGAGCCACATTTTTTGAGCCACTTTGGACTTGATTTACTAAAAATGAAGAGAAACTGGGATTTAAGAATAGTGGTTTAGGAATGTGCTGAGGATAAAAGAAGGTCCTCTAGACTTGTTAGATTGTTCTTATGTCTTTTCTAATGTGGTGTCCCCTCTATGAAGATAATAGTACTGGCCCACCAATTGTCAGGGAACCATAATCATAGGAGCTATTGTCTCAATAGCACTTTATGGATCCAAAGCACCTTCAGTACATTATCTCTTTTGTCATGTTTAAGACCCAACTAGTGAGAGACAGAACTATTAAAATATAAGTGTTGTGGCTTTCCTCTACACCTCTCTTACCAATGTAGTTTAAGTTTTGTTTCCCTGGAGGAGAGATTGTACTGAGCCATTCAATTTCCTAGTCCTAGTACAGCCAGCATCTGCAAAGTGGTTGCCCAGGATGCATGCAATCTGTAGTAAGACTGCAGTCTTGGCAGAGCCAAGTGGACCCCAAAGGGATCAAACTCCAAACTTTTGCTTTATTTGCCTCTAAGTTCTCACCTTATATTGCATAACCCTCCTTTTCCACCCCACCACCCCCTCACCCTTTAAGGGTCCCTCCAACAGTCTACCAAACTTTCAATCTCAAATCTGAGAGAGAAACAGATAGACAGACAGAGACAGAATCAGGAGCCTGAAGCCAAAACCCTAAGACAATATTCTTACCTGACTTAGTCAGAGAAATAGGCAAAGAAAGAGACAGAGACAGATAAAGACAGTGACACAGAGAGAAACAGATAGACAGGCAAAGAGAGAGAGAGAGAACAATAGAGAAAAAGAGGGATGGAGAAAGACAGAGACAGAAACCAAGCCAGGCGCCTGTGGCCTTGCTCACTCAGTCAGCCAGCCTCATTCCTCCACCAAACCAGAAGGCACAAAAACTTGGTGGAAAAATAATTGTGCAGAAGAAATCTCGTGGCCAAGTGGAAGAAACAGGAGGACTATCTAATAAATGTAAAATTCGAGTCTTTCCACAGCTCCAGGGTTCACTGACATTTATGGGAAATGGAAAACCATTTGGGGTTTGCATGTTGTTCATTATCATTTATTGATTGATTTTGCCTCCTAGGAGGAAAGAGAGATTGGAGGAATAGTTTATTCTATGATAGCTGGTGCCAGAAGCATTCTACAGAACACAAGTGAAAGGAAATAAACACACAAAAGCAAAGAAGGGTGTGATGCAAAATGAGAATAAGAAATCAGTTTGTCTGACCAGGAGCAGGGTGACCCTGGGCAAAGCAATGATGTAGATGAACCCTTTGGCACAGTGGAAAGTGTTGGATATCCTGTGTGACCTCGAGGAAATGATTTAACCTCTATGCCCTTGATTTCCCTATTTGTAAATATAAGGGAATTGGAACAGATTACCATTTCTCATGTTATTCCAGTTCTAAATCAATGAGCCTACACTTGGTTTTTTTTAGAATGTTACAGCATATCCTATGCAGACTTCTCTCCCTCCTGCTGCCTGAGTCCTCTCCACCCCCATCCCCATCCCCATCCCCATCCCCATCCCCATCAAGCATCTTTCCTACTAATCCCCACCGAGGTATCTGTAAAGAGGTAGGGCTGTCTTGTAAAGTCACCAGGATCCTGGAGTTTTCAGGCAAAGGATTAAGGATCAAAGATGTCAGAGATGACCCTCAAGTTCCCTTCCGGCTCTAAATCCCATGTTCTTATGATGGCTGAAGTGACAACTCTAAATCAGTAGGCAGTGCGTCCTAGCACAGGATAGGCACGTTGTACCTTCACAATGGCCTTGTGTCGCAAGTTATATGAACTCGCTTCAGTTTCTTATCCATAAAAAAAAAAGATATTTGCACTAGTTGCTTCACTGGGTGGTTGTAATGATTGTAATCATAAATCATAAATGTAAATATAAATTAAGAGTGAAAAGATTTTGAATCTAAGATTAATGAGCTGCAGGACTTTACTGTGCGCTCAGCCTCTTCCTGTTCTTCTGTAAGGTAAGGGTTGAACCCCATGTCCTGGAAGGTCAGTTTCCAGCTCTGATATTATCTGAATCTGTCATTCAAAGGACTATAGATCTCCAGTAAAATCCTCTCAATTTACAGATCCAGGGAAACTCAGGGAGGGTAAGCAACTTGGCCAAGGTCAAACAGGTAGGATTTGAATCCAAGTCTTCTACCTCCAAAGCCAAGTTCAGTTTTCACTGAACCACACTGTCTCCCTCCTTCCTATAAAGAGATTGCTCTCTATTTAGAATTTTCTACTTGGAGAGGCATTAGAATATCTGGATGCAAAGAGAAGAAATGCAATCAGTACTACATGCAATTCCTCAGGCACACCATTTTTTAAGGAGGTCCTTCCTTCCCAGAGTGTGCTTGGAACTCTCCCATACATCTCATTTCTGTGTGCAAGGATACAGTGCAAAGAGAAATAGGGATTACATAGAACACATGCAAGTTGCCTTGAGTAATGTCAGAGCCCTTAGACTAATCAGTGTTAAAAATCTAGAAACAAGTCCAGGTCAGTAATTGTCTGAATCACCACTGACTGTTCAACTGCTGCCACCCAACAGGATGGTATTTACCTCCACTGTGAGAGTCAAAGGAAAGCAGTCACAGCTCCCAGCAGAAAATAAGTTTGGGTTTTCAGAATGTACTTTCTAAAAATTCTCCCATTGCAGCTGGGAGTAAGAAGAGAGGCGACAAGCAGCCTCTCCCAGATCCCCAAAACATTCCCCGAAGGTTTGCCAACACAGGCTGCATTCAAGTTGCCTTCTCTTCCTATCCCCTGTATCCACCCAAATGGGCCCTAGTCTCCAATTCAAGCCACATTTCCTCCAAGAAGCTTCTCTTGACTTCTCTTTCCCACAGTGATTGTTTCCTTCTCTTGAAGCCTTACCAAACTTATAGTTGGTACCCCAGTTGGTCTGTTGCATTATCTTTTCAGTTGTCTTCTGTGAGGAACGTAGCTGTAAGTGTAAGCTCTTAGAAGACAATAGCAGTAACATATCGCTATGGGCCCTGGAACACAGGAAATCATCGATTCATGGATGTATCGCTGATAGCATTGTCCATTTGGAACAGTCTCCTGAAATTGCCAGGTCCTCCAAAGTCTAGTAAGTATATTTATAATTTAGTGGAGAACTCACTCACACCAGGAGTGAGGAGAACTGCATTGTAATCCTACTTTTGCCGGTAATTTTTCATCTGATTTTGAACAAGTTCATTTCATTTCTCTGAGTCCCATTTTCCTCATCTGTAAACCGAAGGGGCAGACTATGGCCCTAAGGTTCCTTCTAATTCTGATAGTCTATTTTTTTATATCTTAGGGTTCTTGCAGATCTGTTATCCTAAAGCCTCTTCTAATATGAACACTCTACATTCTTTGTCTAAGGGCCCTTCCAACTCTGGAGCTTTTAAGTTTTAATATTCTATGTAAGACGTGGAAAGAGTGCTAGACCACAGGCAGAAGATCTTGTTTTAAAGCCTGCCTTGGAGGCTTGCTACCTATGTCAAATCTTGAGCAAGTCATTTATTTCTCTGAGCCTTATTTTCCTCAGATGTAAAATTGAAGTAAAAACACTTGTACTTTCTACAAGTTATTGTCAGAAAAATACTTTTGCAAGACTTAAACTATCTTCAGGAAATGTTCTAAGGATTGGTATTTGGGCGTTTTGGGGGATATATATGCAGAGCCATACATAATTCTGGGAAGAACTGAGCTTTTTGACCAGACCGGGGGGACAGAGTGCAGAGGATCTTTCCCTATACCTTGCCTCCAGAGACATAGGTGGCACACTCCCCCACAACTCTATGCCCGTGATTCCTCCTTGCCTATCACTCTTCCCCCGACTCCCAGCTCTAGCTGGGCAAGGGCTGTGACTTTCTGGGGGATAAACCAGCCCCTCCTGGCACACCCATGTTTTGAATATCCTCTGTGATATCTTGCTCTGCCCCTCAAATGAATTTTCCCCAGATACAATTTCAGTTAGTTATGACTCTGTGTCAAAGCAAAAGGTATCAAGGTTGGGTTTGTTTTTTAAGTAAAATTTTTAAAACCTCAACGTGCTATATAAACATGAATAATTTTATTAGTTGTAGTAATAGCCATAGAATGTGTTGTTATAACGTTCCTTTCAGCATTGACATTCTATGTTCTAAGGCTTTGGAAGGCATGTAGTAAGCTTAAAACCAAGAGACCTAAATTCAAAATCCAGCTCTAATTCTTGCTAGCTTTGGGATTACGGACAAATCATTTAATATCTCATTAAAACCTAAAAAAGTTTCTATTAAAAACATCTCCTAACCTTCCAGCCTCAATTTCTTCATCTACAAAGCAGGGATAATAACTCTTGTACGTATAGTAACATTTACAAAGGTAGTTGTCGAAAAAGCATTTTGTAGGTTTCTTAAAGTACTATGAAAATTCAAGTTATTATCGTTGTCAATAATAGTAACAAATAGTCTTATTAATAATAATAACAAAAATCCATTTCAGCTCTTACATTCTAGGAAACCTATAAACTTAAGGTCTCAGGCTCTCTTAGCCCAAGCCATTCACCTAGCCTACCTTTCCAGGTTACCCAACCCCTGTGGGCATTTTTGACAAAAGCCCTTGTCTTACAACAAGCTGAACACCAGGGTTTTATTTGTTGACTTCCAGGGAGATTGGGGAAAGCATTTTAAGCCAAATGGCTTGATATTTTCAGAAGTTGTTAGCTGAAGGCATGGTCACAGTAATCCGAATGTAGAAATGTTTAGTTATTAAAAAGCTGCTTCAAATTAATCTGTGGATATGGGCAGCATGGAAATACCCCTCCTAACACACTTATCTTTGGAGGCACACCTGGCCTTAGAGAAGATTTACACTTGCAAATCCAAAGCTCAAACATGGGAAATGTTTCTGGTTCAATCAAGTAGCCCCTAAAAAAAGGGAATAAAAATTCTCCCTCTTTCCTTCCTAGGGATTTGTCGTCTGCACGAGGGGAAGGGGGCGGAGTGGGGGAAGAGGAAGAGGTCATTGATTAAGGATTTCTGTAAGAGCCCAGGATTGGTTTGTAATCTGTGGGCCCAATATTTAGGAGCAGGCACTGACAGGAGGGACGACTTTTCTGGTTTTGAAAGTTTTGAGTTAATGTTATCATTCTTTAAAGGCCTCTTTACAGAATCTCAAGAGTTGAAAGTGCCCTTAGAGGCCATTTATGTCAACTTCTACCTGGACAAAAGCCCTTCCAACCAAATACTCAACTACTAGGTATCCAGCTTCTGCTTGAAGACCTCTAGGGATGGGGAGCATGTTGCTTCTTAAGACAATAGGATCATAGATTTAGGGGAAAAGAATTTAGATGCCATTGATTGATTGCAACTGCCTCATTTTACCTATGAGGTATAAGATATCAAGAGGGTAATTGATCTGCTCAGAGTCAACTCGTGAATCATGTAACCAAGAAGAACGAGGATTAGACCTTTTTTCCCATCCTCATAACCTCTCAAAACTCTCTAAAACAGAATTACATTAAAGCTTCCTATGCAGGCTAAGACTCCGTTAATCCTAAAGAGGTAACAGCTTGGTGAATTAGCAACTACTTCCTAATCCCTAATGCACTTGCCCCTTCTTCTACCTGCCCCTAAGCTCTGACAGGGCTGCACAATGGGGTCAAGGGCCTATATTCTGAGATCCACTCAATAATTCCCTTCTTGCTGTTGCCAGAGTCTCTGCCAGCAACTCGTCCTGCACCCACTCTCACCTCATTCTTCTGTGGCAACAAACAAAGCAACCCAACTCTGTCCCTGTACAACTATCTCATGGAGGAGGCAGAGTTATAGGAAAGGGAAGCCTGTCCTGTGGTGGCAAAGATTTAGATATTACAGGGATGCCCAACAATTGGAGAATAGCTGAACAAGTGTAGTATATGATTGTGGTGGAATACTACTGTACTATAAAAAATGATAAGCTCATTGATTTTAGAAAAACATGGATAAACTTGGATGAAATAAAGAATAACAAAATGAGCAGAGAACCAAGAGACTGTTGTATCCAGTAACAACAATATTGTTTTAAGAACAACTTTGACTAAGTTATTTTGTCTATTATAAATATTCAAATTAACTACAAAGAATCAACGAAGGAAGATGCTATCTGTATACAAAGAGCTGATAAATAGAAATACGTATAGAATGATTTTACATATATGTATATGTATGTGTATATGTGTATCTAATAGTAAACATCTCTGGAAGGGGGACAGGAAACAGAAGAAAAAGGTTATATGAAAACTTTATTATGTATTTGAAAGGAATAGCAAGTTGTACATAACAGATTTTCAATTTCACATGTAATAATCTTTTATTCTAATATGTTATGGAAATGCTTGTTTTATTTCATAAATTAAAAGTAAAATTTTAAAAAATACTCAAGAGAAAGAGCAAGAAGATGGAGCAAGGAGAAAAAAAGTAGGACTGAGAAAAGGAAAAATAAGATTAAATGAGCAAAAAAGGAAAAATAGGCAAGAACAAGAGAAGAGGTGTAAGTACTAAGAGAAAGAGAAAGAACAACATAAAGAAAAAACAACTGAACAAATAAAAATACAAGGGAAAAAAATAAGAAAAAATAATAAAGGAACCAGGATGAGGTTCCAATAGGTATGTCTGCCCCAGTAGTCACTTGTGGCAAGGAATGAGGTCTATGAAAAGTGAATTCTCCAACTTGCGAAGGGGCTGAGAGAGCTTTGACTGTAACTATTATCAAAGGGGAAGCAGTCAGTAAATGAGCCAAAGGGCAATATAAAAAAAAAAAAGGCTGGAATTACCAAAGAGTCAGGAGGAAGAAAATTCAGGTAAAGACCTTGAGCATAAGTAGATAAACCAGCAGGAAAGGTATTAATAACAGAAGGGCATATGGCCTCTGGATCAGCTTAATGAGTCCAGATATCTATGAATAAATAGAAAGTAAAGCAAAGTAAAAAGAATCATTATCTGATTCTATGGATTCCCAAGAGAGCACACAATGAGGGCACAATTATTCTGAATGGTTCAAGAAAGAAAAATAATCATAAAAAAGAACATATCACCTAAATAGCAGAAATAATCAGCAGAATAGAAAAAAAACTTCAATCTTTAGTGACAAGTTTCTCCAAAGAAACAGAAAAAGAACAATAGATTAGGAATAAAAATACACAGAAGTGAAGGATTATCTAGAGGAACAGAAGAAAAAAGCAATAACATTTTAAAAAAACACAATTTCTATGTAGTACAACATATTGATTTCAAAGCCAAATTGTAGAAAAAATTCTTAAGAATCATAGATCTCCCAGGACACAAATCAAAAAACCTGAATGCCATAATGTAGGAAAACTGCCCAGAACTTCTGAACACAGAAAGCAAAGTGATCTTTGAAAGAATCCGTAGGTTGCCTCAAGGAAAAATAGGTGCACACAAGCACATACAGAGAGAGAGAGAGAGAGAGAGAGAGAGAGAGAGAGAGATGTGTGTGTGTGTATGTGTATGTATGTGTGTGTATATATGTATATACACACACACACACATCCAAATAGAGAGAAAGAGAGAGTCTAAAACATATAGTGGTTAAATTTGACAATTCTAATGACAAAAAGTAACCAGTTTCTGCAAGAGACTTACCCAGGGTCACACAACTAATAAGTGTCTGAGGCATGATTTGAACCAAGGTCTTACTGATTCCTAGTTCAGCACACTCTCCACTATCCATGATATCTCTTATGTAACCCATTTCTTTTTGGGATAGCTCTAATCATTAAAACATGTTTCCTAACATCAAACCTAAATTTGCCTCTTTGAAGTTCCCACTCATTGCTCCTACTTCTGACCTGTGAACCATGCAGAACAAGTTTAATCTTTCCAGGTGATGGCCCTTCAAAATACTTAAAGACTGCTAGAAGTCTCCTCTAAGTCTTCTTCAGACTAAAACTGAGCCCCCTCCCCAGTTTCTTCAAGCAATACTCCCCTCCACCTCTTATAATTCTAGTCTCCTTTGAAGTTCAGCTCAAGTGGATGGATGATCCTACTGTTCTTGTAGAAAAAATGAAGAAATGTAGACTAGATAATAATACAACTAGAATTCAGAACTCATCAGATGGTTAGATTCAAAGAATAGCTTTTAACCATTCAATGTCCAGCACTAGTTAGCCTTTTTATCAGTTACTTAAATCATGATATAAATAACATGTTCATTGAATTTACTAATGACACAAAGTTCAGAGGAAGGATGGCTAATGTATTGAACAACAGTCCAGATCCAGAAAGATCTTGATAAAATGGGAGCATCAAGTTAAATCTAATAAAATGCATTTCAGTGGGGCAAAATGTAATGTTCTTATACTTGGATATAAAAATCATCTTCACAAATAAAATATGTGAGACAGGATATGGATAACAGCAGTTGGTGCCAAAAAAAACTGTAGATTCAATGAGTTAGTGGTGTGATGTAGCAACCAAAAATTAATGCATATTTGTTTTTGATTTTTTTAAATTTTATTTTATTTTCAGTTTCAAATTCTTTCTCTTCTCCACCCACTGAGAAGACAAGAAATACAAACATTATAAATATGAAACTATGCAAAACAAATTTCTACATTAACCATGGAAGCCCTAAACTGTGGCTACAATATTCCTGTGAATTTTCATTTTGTGGTTTCTTTCAGGAAATAACCATTGGATTTTTTTCAATCACTACTTTGCCCTCTGGTTCTAAGATATCTGGACAGTTTCCCTTTATAATTTCTTGAAATACACTTTTTTGGTTTGTTGGTTTGTCTCTTAAATCCAGTCTTCAATTGTTTTTATTCATGTGATTGCATTTGAGGTTTTTTTTTTATCTTTAACAGCAAAATATATTGTGTACTTACCATATACATACATTCAGCATTACAGATATTAGCAGAATTTTCTGAAGAGTCACCTCCTGATCTCAGCGATTAGAACTCAGATGTTTTTCTCTTTGAATTGTGTGTGTGCAAATTTTTTATTCATTTTAAACTTAAATACAAAATGAAAAAAGAAAAAAAGAGCATTTCCTTGTACACAGCAGAACATAAGACAGCATTCAATATGGGAATCCATATTGAATCCATGCTATATGTATATATACATAGATATCTATAAACATACATATACATATATGTAAGACCATACTTCTCATATTTCTATTTGTCATTTCTTTTTCTGAAAGTAGATAGCATGTTCCTTCATAGGTCCAAGTCTTTCCATGTTTTCTTTCCATGTTTTTCTAAATCAACCAGCTCATCATTTCTTATATCACAGCAGTATACCAACACAATCATATCCTATCTGAGATATTGTCTATGAAAGTTTTTTCCCATATTCAAAATTTCCATTTAAAATATTGCGATTCATTAAACCTTTTTGTCAAAGCTACCCAGCTTTGCTTCCTTCTAGGTTTTCTTTTGCTCTCTGCTATGTACTTATTACTTTATTTTTCTCTCTCTCCCTCCCCCATCCCACCCCACAGCAGAGAAGACTTCAATTAAACACACACACACACATATACATATATATATATAATATGTATGTATTTATGTATATATAGATATCTATAAACATACATAAAGGGGCCAAGGTCTCCAGTGCATCCTGGATCATCTCCAGTCATCCTGATGAATATCTGGTCATTGAATTCAGATGGCTCCAGAGGAGAAGTGAGGCTGGTGACCTTGCTCAGCCCTCCCTCACTCAAAAAGTCAAGTGCAAGTCCTGTCATCATTTCTCTGATGGCATGGTCTTCTTCGGCAATGAAGGATGAACACAACCCTTCTAAATGTATATGCTATTTCCTGTCTAACCCATTTCCAATGAAAGTAAGGTTCCAGCACTAGTAGTCCTCATCTCCCCTCACCTCTCCACTTCTCTTTTTTTTGCAGAGAAAAGTTGGACAGACAAAAGTTATCTGACCTATTCTGTCATATTCCCAGAATCCTCTTTCAAATATGTTGTCAATAATATTTTTTGTTTATGGCTTTCAGATATTTCTGAATCAGGCAAAATTCTTAAATTATCTCTTTTTGATCTATTTTTCAGGCGAGTTATTTCTCCTATGGGATACACACACACACACACACACATACACACACACACACACACATATATATATATATATATATATAAATGTATTTAGTCTTTTGATTTCATTTTACTATTTCTTGGTACCTCACAGAATCATTAGCTTCCATTTGGCCAAATCTAATTTTTAAGTAGTTATTTTCTTCAGTATTGTTTTGTACCTCTTTTATCATACTTATTAATACTCTTCATGATATTATTGCATGGCTCTCACATTTTTTTTCCAATTTTTCCTCTCCTGCTCTCATTTGATTCTTAAAATCATTTTTCCTTTTTTTTTAACTCTTTCTTTTAAAGGTCATAAGAATTCTTGTTGGACTTATGTCCACTCTGCATTTTTCTTTGAAGCTTTGCTTGGAGTTTTCTTCAAATTATTGCCTTTTCCTGTAGTTGTTTTGAGCTTCTTTGTCACCATGGTAGATTTTTATGGTTAAGTTCTCTTATTTTTTCAGTCTACTTTTTGCCTTTAGACTTTATATTAATGTTAAATTCTGCTCATCTTTTGAGGGAATGTGTGGCCTAAGGTTCTGTCTCCCTTGTCCTTCTGCTGCTTTTATAGGTCAGTCTGGGTGTCTTTAAGTTGTTGTATCCAAAGACAGATCTGGTCATTGCCTTCCTCGTCTGCTCTCTGCAATTTCCTGGGTATGTGTGTGCTTGAGTTCATATAGACTGCTGTTAACCTTAGTCGATTAACCTTCTAGGAAGTTCTGCAAGTTGAGATTGATTATCTTTAGCTCCCCCTTGGTTTTGGTCTTCTGCTTTGGTTTATTCCACTGGAGATTTATGTGAAGGAATAAATATTAGAACTGAGTCTTCCCTCTGATCTTGAACTCAGAGCCACAAAGCTAAGTTTCTGGAACTTGTTCCTTGCTCCTTATACAGGTAAATCCCCTGCTCCTTCAGTACCATTCTTCATCCTAAAACTGTGATGTGGGTCTGGACAATGAGCACCATAACTGCCATTTGGCACCTATTCCTACTCGTGATGCTAATCTAGGGGCCCCCAGCATCATTTTTCTGTTCAGGTGTTTTCTGCTCTGGTGTATAGTCTGGGTGCTCTTCAGTTATGCTACCATTGCCGCCATCCCATTTCTTCAGTGTTGCTTTGCTGGTCAACCTCTGCCACAGCATCTGCAAATTTCCCTATTTATCTTCATAAGCCATCCTAGGCTGAAAAAAAAATGACTCATTTACTTTTTTGTGGTTTTCCTACCATCAGAATTCAGTCTGGCACACTTTCTATGCTGTTGTGGAGAAATTCACAGAGGAGCTAACGTTTTAAAACTTACCTCTTCCTCCACTATTTTGGCTCTGCCTTGCTCGTGCAATTTGGAACTGCATTAAAGAGAGGCATGGCTTCCAGGGCTGAGGTGAAAGTTTCATTATAATCTGTCTTCGTCAGACCTCATTTAATGTATCCTGCATATATCTTGTTTTTATATAGTTGCTTGTATACTGTCTTACACACACAAACACATACACACACACACACATTAAACTATGAGCTCCTTGAGAGAAAGGATTTGTTTTTTCTTCTGTTTTGTTTGCCTTTGTCTGCTATACGTACCACAGTGCTTGGCACTTATTACATGTTTGTTGACTTAGTTTCTGCAATCTATGGTTTATGAAGAACATTGATGATCTGAAAAGTGTGTAAAGAAAGGAAACCAAAGTAGTGAAAGGCCTTCAATCCATGTCAAATAAGGTTAGGTTCAAGGAACTAGGGATATTTAACTTGAAGAAAAGAAGACCCTGGAGGGATGTATGATAGCTGTCTTCAGGTATTTGAAGAGCTTTCATGTGAAGGAGAAATTAAATTTGTTCTATTTGGCCCCAGAGGACAGAACCAGAAATAATGGGTAGAATTTTTTTAAAAAGCCATTTTAGGCTTGATGTCAGGAAAAACTTCCTAACAATTAGTTGATGTCCAAAAGTGGAACTGGCTACCTTGGGAGGTGATTGGTTCTTCTTTGCTGGAGGTAGGGGAGGGTCTTCATGCAGAGGTTGGCTAATCACTCATCAGCTAAGTTATAGAGAGGATTCTTTTAGCTATTCGTTTGAACTAGACAACCACAAAGGTAACCTCTAAATGTTAGATTCTGTGACTGCCCAACTACTAGTGCCTTTCCCCACTCTTCAGTAAAAGATTGGCATTTATTTTGTATATTGTATATATTTATATATAAAATAGATCAACCCATCAACAAGCATTTATCAAACTCCTACAATGTGCTAGGCATTGTGCTGTTAGCTGAGGATGCAAATCCAAACAAAAATGAAGAACTTTCAGGCCTCAAGTATCTTTGGGGAAGACAATATGTGGATGGATGGATGGATGGATGGATGGATGGATGGATGGACAGATGGATATGAGTATACACATATACATATGTGTATACATATATACATGTACACATATATAGTGTATATTTATGCATATACAAATATATGGTTTATACAAAATAATTACAATGTAATATGGAGGACTGATAGGCACTAGCAGTTGAGGGAATTAGTAAAGGTCTCACAAAATGTGGCAGTTGAGCTGTTTCCAAGAAAAACAAAGTATTTGAGAGGTAAAAGAACTCTGCTATCTCTCTCATAGAACATAACATCCTTCAATGCAAGGATTATTTTATTTCTGTCTTTGTACCCTTTGGCTTAACACTGTACCCAGCATGTAGAAGGTGCTTAATAAATATGTTACATGATCAGTTGGTGACAACCTAATCCCAAAGACCCTAAACTAGCCTGGGTGCCCTCTTTTAAAGGTTATTCTCCATCTTATCATTTTTCTTATAGTGTAGCACCCCCAACAAAATATTTGTCAGATGGGATCTGACCAGGATAGAGTACAACAGGACTATCGTGAAGCTATAGATACAATGTCTCTCCTAATGCAACCTAAGATCAAGTCAGATTTTTTGGCTGGTATATACCATGCTTTCAACTCATACTAAGCTAGCAGTCCACTAAAACCCTCAGATCTTTTTCATCATTACTTTTGGAGTAAAGTTTAACTTCAAAGTGCACCTACATACACACACACACACGCACGCACGCACGCACACACACACACAGTACCCTGTGGGTTTCTTTAGAAAATGAATATAGTATATTTTAAAAATCCAAAGAGGTAGGATTCAGGAGATCTGGGTTCTAGTTTCATTTGTTTCTATGAGACTTTGAGTAAGTCTCTTCAGCCTTTCTGGGTCTCAGTTTCTAAATCTGTCAAATTTTAATGTTTAACTTGATAATTCCTTTGCCTTCTGTGACTTCAGACACTGTAATCTAACGTCCCTCCTAGCAGTAACATGCCATGATTCTAGGATGTCTCATTGCCCAAGTGGGCTCTTTAAGTGAGTTGCTATCAGGGTTGATTTGTATCAGCAAGGACTACGAGGAAATCAGGCTGTGCCTCATTGAGTGACTCCATATCGTTCAGGGTTAATCCCGGCTCCGTATTTGCCTGTGTCTCCAGTAAAAGGTTAGTGGCAAACAATTATGCTCTTGGGGACTCTGTTTCAGGGCAAAGCAAAAGATCGGTGTCTGCAGTGAGAAAGTGAAGTCCCATAAGAGCTCCTTGCCTCCGGCCACATTTGCCAGAGTCAAAGCAGTTTTGAGCACTATGCCAAGCTCTGCTGTACCTTTTCAGCAGAGGCAGCAGGCCAATAGATAAGACTTTAGCCACTTGTGGTCCCCTGTGCCCAAAGGGATCCAGAGACTTGTTTCCTGCCCTATCTTCAGGCTGTCAGGCTGCAGGCACCTGCAGAAATCTCTGTTAGATGTTTTATGTGGGGCATGGGGAGGAAAAGTAAGAGGCAGGATTTAAAACTGGAGGCAAAAAGAATTTGACCTTTGTTCAAACCCATTTGAGTGGAACCCTAGGAAAGTAAGTTAGGAGGGACAGTGGATAGAACAATGTATTTGGACTCAAAAACACCAGTTCATATCCTGTTATGTGACCTTAATTCTTCTGTATCTCAATGTCTTCTATAAAATGAGAGTTGGATTCAATGGTCTCTAAGAGAGTTCTCTTTCAGGTCAAAATCTATGACTCTTGTGATGAACAGAATAGGGACCCAGAGTGATTCAGTGAAAAGTGTTGGATTTGGAATTAAAAGAACTGGATTCAAACATCACCTGCCACCTATTAGCTGTGTGAACTCAAAACTAGTCATTTAACCTCTTTAGACCTCAGATTCTTTTTCTCTAAAATGAGATTGTACTAAGTGACCTTCAGGTGTCCTTTCAGCTCTGAATGTGTGATCTTGCGATTTCTTTTCTTTTTTTTTTTTTTAGGAAGTAATCAGAATTAAGTGACTTGCTCAGTTTCACACAGCTAGTAAGTGTCTACTGAGGTGAAATTTGAACTCAGATCCTCCTGACCTGGTGCTCAATCCACTTCACTACCTAGCTGCCCCATGATCATGTGATTTTGTGAAATTTAAGGGTTGGATGACAATGGGCCAGAAGCTAGGTAGACAATAGAAGCAATTATATATAGCAAGTGCTAACTCTGGAGCTAAGAGATTCGAATTCAAATCCTTCTGTTACTTTCTCCCTGTGTGACTTTAGAGTTTTCTAGGCTTCAGTTGACACAAATTTTAAATGAGGGGATTAAACTAGATGGTCTCTAAGGTTCCTCTTTCTCTCTTCCTCTCTCTCTCTCTCTCTCTTTCTCTCTCTCTCTCTCTCTCTATCTCTCTATATAGTATATGTATATATATGTTAGATATTTAATATTTTTATAATCCCATGATGCCAAGTATTATTCATTCGTGAGGATACTATAATGCAAAGAACGCAGAACTATAAATCACAAACCTGAGTTTTAGTCTTCTGCCATTGCTTCTCAGCTTTATGCCCTTGGGGAAGTGAAGGAAGGGAAGAAGCATTATATATTGCCTACTATGTGCCAGGCACTGTGCTAAACATTTTACAAGTTTTTATCCCCTTTTTTTAACAATTGAGGAAACTAAGGTTGACATGGGTTAAGTAACTTGCTTAACATAGCTAAGTGTCTGAGGTCAGATTTGAAATCAGGGCTTCCTAAGCCCAAGGAAGGCACTCTATCCACTACATGAAGTGATTTGACTTACTCAGTTTCTTCATCTGTAAAATAAATAGGTTAAAATAAGTTCCCTCTAAGGTACCTTCTAGTTGTAAGATTTTTATGTTCTAAGATTTTTTTTTCTAGCTCTGGAATTCTATTTTTAAGCTTGTCAAGTCCTTTCCAGCTCTGACATAATCCATTCTATTCCCAAGTTACTAAATTCTAAGGTCCCTGCTACCTTTATATTCTATTAGTCAGCCAACAAGCATTTATTAAACAACTATTATATGCCAAGTATGGTAGTGGGTCCTGGATATATAAATACACAAGTGAGATAGTTTCTGTTCTCCAAGAGTGTACATTCTAATGAGAAGGTACAAAATGTTCATGGATAAATAAATGCAGAATAAATCAGAAATAAATGCAAGGTTATGAGGGAGAGGGGCAAATAAAAACCATTAAGGATCTGACCTGTGGGCTGATCAGGGACCACACCTCAAGTATATGGCTCCACGCCCCACCCACACGAGGGGGTGGGGAGGGGGGGAAGGGGTCTGAGGTGAAAACAGATAATCCCAGTCCAGTTATAAGATCATAAAGGGAGGTCTTCCAGCAGATTATCAGGTAATCAAATATAACTGTACTGACACAGTTCTAACAAGCAGTGAAAAGATCACAGAGTGGTGGAAAGGAAAGGGGAGTCAAACAGCAGAGACCCCTGTCAACACCAATAACAAAAAATGGTCTGGCATTCTTAGGATGCCAACTCCTATCAGAGGGTCAGGAAAAGTCCTCTACAGTCAGTCAGTCAGTCTTTAAACATTTATTGAGCACTTAGTGTGTGGCAGACACTGTGTTAAGGACTGGAGATACAAAAAAAGAGACAAAGGAACTCAAGGAACTTACAGTCCAATAGGGAAGCAAACAAGTGCCTTCAAACAAGTTGTATACACAGTTACACAATCTGGAAGAACCATGCGTGGAAGGCCAAGTAGGTTAGATTTCATTCTTCCCTTTAGGGGACTGAGGGAGAGGGGTATCTAGGTTCTTTGCAAATGGCTTCAGTCCCCCATTGATGATGTTCCATCAAGTGTGGTGGTGGGGGTCCCCCTGCAACCCAGCTGCATTTATCCACTCGCTATCAGATTAGCTTTTACAGAGAAACATTTACATCAAAAGATACAATCACAAGTATTGGAAACTTACTCCCTCAACACATGGGAGGCACAATCCTCTCCCTTTTGTACCACCTCAGTCTCTGGGGAGGGAAAGGGGATTGGATTAAATTAAATTCATGGTTTACCCCAGTCCCAATAGCACAGTCCCACTTCCAAGTCAGAAAACTCCTTCAGGGTTGAGTCCCAGGTAACCTGGCTTCTCAGGGCTTCCACTCTGGCCTGACCTGCTGCACCTTACTGCCTTCAATCCTGGCTCCAATACCAAGGTCCTCTGGGGATCACTCTTGGAACTGAAATTAAGGACAAACAACACACAACAGAAACAGATCAATTTCTCTCAGAGCCAGGATAACAGAGGGAGAACAGGGGAAAGAAATCCTTCCTCCCCTCCCTGACTCAGTTCAGAGCACCCATGCTGTGAGTGAATGCACAGCAGGAAGGAGAGGACAGGAAGCCTCAATCTCACGAATTTTTTTGTTTATTTTATCTAATATTTTTTCCAATTACATGTAAAGACAATTTTCAACATTCATTTTTGAAAGATTATGAGTTCCAAATTTTTCTCCCTCCCTTTTCCCCTTCCCAAGATGGCAAGCAAACTGATATAGATTATACATGTGCAATCTTGTAAAACACATTTCCACATTAGTCATGTTGCGAAAGAAGAAATAGAACATAAGGGGAAAAAATGAAAAAAAACAAAAAATGAAAATAGTATGCTTCAGTCTGCATTCAGACTCCATCACTTCTTTCCCCAGATGTAGATAACATTTTCCATCAAGAGTCTTTTGGAATTATCTTGGATCATTGTATTGCTGAGAAAAGTTAAGTCAGTCATAGTTGATCATCACATAGTATTATTGTTACTGGGTATAATGTTCTCCTTGTTATTTTCACTCAGCATCAGTTCTTATAAGTCTTTCCAGGTTTTTCTGAAATGTACCTGGTCATCATTTCTTAGAGCACAATAATATTCCATTACATTCATATACCACAACTTGTTCAGCCATTTCCAAATTGCTGGGCATCCCCTCAATTTTCAGTTCTTTGCCATCACAAAAAGAGCTGCTATAAATATTTTTGTAGATGGAGGTCCTCTCCCCTTTTTTGTGATCTCTTTGGGATATAGACCTAGTAGAATCTCACTAGTCTTAAAGACAAAGGCAAACAATCAAAGGAACTTATACCTGCCCACTTGGTAAAGGATGTAGAGGTCTCCATGTTAGGCCATCTGGGCATGCTCCAAAGGCTCCTCCAGGGTTCCTCCATATGAGAAAAACTCAGCATGCCCAGACAAACCTGGGTTACAACAGGATAAATAGGAAAGGATCAACAGAGGGAAGGTGCTGGAATTAAGAGGAGTTGTGAAAAACTTTCTGTAGAAGATGGAATTTTATTTGGGTGAGGCAGGTCAGTAAGTACAGAAGATGAGGGAGGATCATTCCAAGCATGGAGAACAGTCAAAGAAAAGGCCCAGCATCCAGAGATAGTGTCTTGTTCAAGAAAAGCAGGAAGGCCAGTGTCACTGGATCCAAAGGTTCGTGTCAGGGAATATAAAGTATAGGATGTATCACCAGCTGAACCTTGAAGAGCAAAGGCATGGTGGCATTCTAGGCATGGGAAACAGCATTGCAAATGTACAGAGACAGGAGATGGAATGTTGTTTCTGAGGTCCACTTGACTACAACGCAGAGTGCTTAAGGGGAAGTGAAACAGAATTAGTCCTGAGCAATAGATTGACTCATGATTGGGAAGGGTTTAAAATGCCCAAGAAAACATGTGATATTTTATCCTAGAATCTTCTTGAATATTGGAGTAACATGGTCAAACCTGTGCTTTTAAGTATATCAACCTGTTAGCTGTATGGAGGATGGACTGGAGGGGAGAAATATTGGATACAGGTAGATGGATTAGGAAAACATTGCTATAGTCCCAAGATTGCACTAGTACAAGGGAAGGGTAATGAGACCCAAACTAGAGGGTGGTTATGAGTGGAGAAAATGGGCCAGATACATGAAGTGAAGAGATAGAATTGAAAAGACTTTTCCACCTATTGGATTTGTAGTAGGGGTGATTAAGAGGGAAGAGATGACAATGATGTCTAGTTGTAAACCTATATATAATGGACCAAGACCTAAGGAGGGGTAAATCAGCCCTCCCATACTCCCACAAGATCAACCCCCACTATCATACGCTAGAAAGTTGTGGCACAGATCTAGGGTGTTTTGGGTTCATTTTTGCATCCCCCTCCTTCCATGGAATGATCTGAGACCCAGGCATGGGTCTGTTGGGCAAGAGAAATATAAAAGTCATTTTTGGGGATGCTCTTAGGGAGCTCCTAAAACCCTGGGGAGCCTCCTTGCTGACTGGCTTTTTTAAACCCTCTTGCCTGCAGCATTTATTTGTTTTTATTGTCTGAACTGTTTTAAAATCACCTTTGAGAATTTATTCTACCTGAGGGTATTGGAACAATTTCAGTAAAAGGACTGGTTGCTTAAACCCTCCGGTTCTGAGTGGTCTATTGTACCAGATACAGGATTGTGATCCCTGACACTGGGTGACAAGAAGAACAGTAGAAACTTCATCATAAATAAGGAAGTCATGGAGTGGAGAAAATTGGTGGAGGGGTGGGGAGTGGGGTAATAACAAGTTCAAATTGAGTCCAGCAAGCAGTTGGGCAATCTATGGTCAAAAGTCTCTTTGATCTAGGACATTTTCTATTCTGTGTTCTGTATTCTACTGTCCATTCTAGCTCTGATATTTGCTGATTTTACATAAATAACAATGGGATGAATAAAGTAAAATGGCCAAAACCTAGAAAAATAATTAATGATTATTCCTGGAACCAAAGACACAGGATTGAATACATGACCATTTGGCCAAGAAAACAGTTAATAAAAAATCCATAGAAATTGAGAAAACAGGAGAAGTACTATAATAGAATTCCAACTGAAAAAAAAATGCCATGTTTCCAAGGCAGAACCAGAGTAATCTTTATATACCATCTTGACCTGAAGAAAGAATCAGTCATCAAGGATTCTGGCTTGGGTTTCCATCCGTGTCCATGGAGCAGGACAAAACTAATTAACCCCATGTGGAGAGTAAGCACTATGTAAGTGTTAGTTGTCATCATCGTTGTCATTATTAAGGGGAGGGGTTCACTGAGGGCAGAGACTTTGTGTTTCTAGAGTCTAGCACAGTGCCTGACACAAAGCATGAATTTTTAAAAAGCTTCTTTGATTGATGATTAATTGATTGAAGAATATTCTCACTACCTGCATTATTCTCAGGCTTGTCAGGAGGAGAGTGTCTTGCAAACCTTAATGCGATGTAGGAATGTTAATTCATTGTTATTGTCCATTATTGTTATTTACAGACAAAGCTTCTTTAAGCCTAACAGTTAGTTTTGAGGGGACAAAACTGGTCTGGCAGATTTAGGACCTGTCACTGTGTTGGGAGCTCTCCATTGTTCTGAATGTTCTAAAAGTCTATGAATAGGAGGCTGCTACTCCCGTCAAAATTCCTCAATCATGACTTTGGAGCTGTGAATCTGCTCGGGCTGCTTTCATCTTCCTTCAGTCTGATATGCCTTTGTTTTGTATCTTAGGGAATAAAACCCTACCTCATTAAATCAGGGGTTTGGGATTTGTGTTCTGAGTTTTTTTCTCTCCTTCCCTCCTCTCTCTGACAACCAAGTTTTCAACCTGGAATTAGGACTCAAAGACCTGGGTTCAAATCCAGGATCTATTACTCACTACTTCAAATCACTCTGAGGATCTTGGCCAACTTACTTTCCCGTCTTATGGTCTCAGTTTTGTCATCTGTAAAATGAGGTTTGCTTCCAATTCTAAATAAAGTCTCTGATCATAAAGGCTGAGGAACACACAACTGCTAGAGGTTGTAGAACATGCCATAATGTCCAAAGACCTTCCACATTTAACCTAGAGAAGAGAAGACTTCGAGGAACATGATGTGCAGTTTCAAATATCTGAAAGACTGAGATTCAGATGGAGAATCTATTTGTTCTGTTTTGCCCCAGAAAATGAAAGTATGAGTAACGGGAGATAGTTACAGGAAGTTAGAGAATGGATTCAATATGAGGACTTTTTTTCTAATACTCAGAGCTGCTTAACAATTAAATGAGCTTTCCCAGAAGTTAGTGAGCACCTCATAACTGGAGATATTCAAGCCAGAGCTAGCTGACCATTAGTTAAGGATGACATAGAAGGTATACCTCTTGAGGACTCTTCCAGTTCTGGGATTCTATAACTCTAAGATTCTCTAGAATAGAGGAAACATTGAAGAGCAAAAGTAATTAAAAGTCAAGAAAAGGAATTGCTAGAAGACTAAATCAGTTGGTCAGTCAACAAGCATTTATTAAACACCTACTAAGGTGCTGTCAGGTGGTTCAGTGAATAGCACACTGGGCGTAGAGTCAGGAAGACCAAGTTCAAACTCTGGCCTCAGACTAGCTGTGTGACCCTGAGCAAGTCACTTAACCCTGTTTGCCTCAGTTTCCTCATCTGTAAATTGAGCTGGAGGAGAAAATGGCAAACTGCTCTAGTATCTTTTCCAAGAAAATCCTGAATGGGGTCATGAAATGTCAGATACAACTGAAAATAAGTAAACAAACAAAACACCCATTATTTGCCAGACACTATACTAAGCACTGAGGGTACAAAAAAGGCAAAAAAAATCCTTGCTCTCAAGGAGCTCACAATTTAATGAAGGAGCAGCATGCATACAACTACGTACCCATAAGATACAGGATAAGTTAGAAATAATCAATAGAGAGAAAGCATTAGCAATTAATCACTATAAAAAAGAGGAAGAAATCAAGAGAAGAACAAAAGAAAATTGGAATTTACTGTTTTATGAAATTCTTACAAGTGACCATTTATAGAAATGATGCTTTAGTAGTAAAATAACACATGTAAAAAAATTAATTGCAGTGTGTCAATAGCAAGAGTATGTGAAAATTGCAAATATATAAACAATTGCAAAATGCCAGCTGCACAAGTACAGGATAGAAGAGACAGGAATATAGATTTAGAGTCAGAAGGTGCCTTAGAAGTTTTCTAGTCCAACTCCTTTATTTTATAAATCACAAAACTAAGGCCCATAAAAACTAAGTGTCTTACCCAAGGTCACATCGGCAAAAATTGCCATAGCCAAGATTCAAAACCCAAACCCTTTGACTTCAAATCCAGTGTTCTTTTCATTGTATAGCATTGCCTTCTACATAGCTTCATGTGAAAAAGACTTAAGGGCTTTAATAACTTCAAGCTCAATAAGTGTCAGCAATATAGTTGTGCTGATCACTAAAAGAGCTAATGTAGCCTTTTATGTTAATGCCTAATGTTAATGACTAAAAGAGTTTTCTGCTCTCTAGTTCTAGTTTTGTAGATCTCTCAGATCCTATCTGGAGTATTATACCCAGGTCTGGATGTTATACTTTAGAAAGGGTATTAATAAGTAGAAGGGTGACCAGGATGATGAGGGTATTTGAAACAGTGCTATTCAAAAATCAGTTGAAAGAATGTTTAGCCTGGAGAAGAGGAGACTTTGAGGGGATGTGATAGCTAGTTCCAAATATCTGGAGGACTAAACTGGTCTTACTTTGCCTCTGACTTTGTCCATGCTATTCTCTGTTAGGACTAGAATATATTCCCTTGACCCTCTCCTTCTGAATTCCTACCATCATTTAAATTCTAATTCAAATGCCTTTCTCCAGGATTATCGCTAGTCAATAATGATGGTTCCACCCTCCCGATTCACATAGGATTTTGACTGTATGTTTTATGTTCTTATCATCTATTATTTTTATTATAGTTATTTGTATATATGTCACAAATGCAAATGCAAAAATAGTCATCTGATGTCCCATTGAAATATGAAGATGACCTTGGGCACTGGATGGCTCTGCCAGTAAAGAGTTGACAGATCACCTGCCAAGCAGAAAGGCTTAGCATACAAGTCCAACAATCAGCTGTGTGTCCCTCATGTGAGAACTTGTCTACTAAGTGCAAAGTTATATTCATCACATCCACTCACTTAAAATTATTTACAAAGGTCCAAAAGGGTCTTTGTCCTGTGTTGATGGGAGGAGATTTCTTGAAGTATTAACATGAATATGCCATATATCCCTACTGGAATATAAGTTCCATGAGGGCAAGGACTGTTTCTTATCTTAAAGTCTATATCTCCCCAGTATTTCATTATACCCATAGCAGTCAGTTAATAAATCGAATTGAATTGAATTGACTATGGATAACCAATTGATCCCAATTATTTTTTAAATATGAAAAACTTAAATGTTTGAATTTCAAGAGAAACTACCATCATTGCTTATTCTTAAGCCCAGACATTATCTGGGGACTGGGGTAGAAGGAATTTCTGCCTTAGTCTATTGGCTGGAATGAAATGATAAAAGATACTTTCTGCAGATGTAATCACCCAATAAATAGCACCACATTCCCTGCTCAAGGGAGAGGTATTTTAAAGGCTCATCATCCTGCATTTCTTAAGTCTTTATCTTCATTATCACTAACAAGTGGTGGGAAATAGATTGCTTGATGTTTACCATTGGGAGGAAATTTTGTTATGCTGAAACGTTCTCTGTGATGCTATCTGCCATAGATCTCTGTGTAAAGACATAAAGCATGGCAGCATGGAAAAATTTTTGTTCTCAATGGAAAATTGAGGAAAGGTGATAGGGAGGGAGGTGTGTAGAACAGATGCAGGAACTCTGATGAGGTTATCTCTCTCTTTCAGCTGGGCCACTTAGTAAAAAGGGTTTTCTTTCCTACCAGGTTTCCAAACTGTATTGGATGCCATCTGAGTTATCTCTAATCTTTTGCCATCCTCCTGTGCTGAATGAGCCAGTACAAAATGAAAAATCCCATCTAGGGCAACAACATTCTCAAGTATTACAGGAATGATGATCACCTTTCCAGAAAACTATTTCCCCAAAAAATTGCTCAGTTTTTTAATGAAATTTTGATTTTTTTTCCAAGCTAAAGTTATAATGAAGTTTGTTGTAGAACAGGAAGAAAATGGTCGAAATTATCTTCTGGGAATGGCAGTTAACAATGTAGAGCCATGTAGAGGTAGAGCAGCCCCATACCCCAACATAGGAGCTGTCAATGTAAGCAAAAGGGAAATTTTGGCAGCAGACTCACAGCACTAGTTGTAGCTCATGGAAAAGATTCACACCAGGAATTGTTCAGAGTAATCCTATTATTTAGCTGAGGCAGAACAGGAATTACAAATTGTGGCCAGGTCAAGGACACAGCACAGGTCCCATATGTGAAATGGTATAGAGACCCATCCTTTTCTTACTTCTTGGGAAAGTCACAGAGCTCAATGGATCTGAGCCCTAGGATGCTATGTAGAGTGTAGAGTAAGGAGGGGAGAATTTCTCTGGAGAGATCTCATTAGTCAGTGGGATACAGTAAAAAAAAATCCTGGATTTGGATATGGATTTGAGTGTGTCTCCTGCTTCCAGAGGTGTCAAATATATGGCCAGTGGGGGCAAAACAGATTAAAATGTAATTGGAAAATAATAAATAAGAAATATAATAGAACCTGGATAATGTTAACATGTGATTTTTTAAAAAATGTGGTTCACAGAGATCCTTATAAATAGCTTGATGGCCCCATTTCTTTTAGAGTTTGACACCACCGTATTACTTGGACAAGTCATTTCCCCTCTTTGTATTTCAATTTTTTCCCCATCTAAAAAAAAAACAGGACAGAAGTGGGGGAGAGGAGAAAGAAAAATGCTATAGAATTGGTTGATTGATCTCTAAGGTAATTCCTAATTTGCTTGGGAACTGAGTGAATGAGCCAGGAATATGACCTGAATCCACTCTGATCATTGAGGGAATTATCTATAGTGATATCAGACCTCAGGTATGGCCATCGAGTACCCACGAGCAGTTTCTGAAGTGTTTTCTCTCCTTCCCAACTAGGACACAGCCTTTAGAGAAGGACATCACTGGCTGATGACAATGCTTTTTCATTCTGAGCCATGAAGACTGACTGGTCAAGGCATGGTGTTGTCCCTCTTTGTTATGGAAGATGTGAAGGGAATCTCCTTTTTGAATGCTGCACTGGGTATCTGCCACAACCACAGCAAACACCTTTGCTGAGCATACTTTTCCCTGTTTTATGCCTCACTTGATACTGGTAATCAGAGAATTATTAAGTCAAGGTACCTCTGTCATTACATCCATCAAGAATTTGCTTATGATCTTGACATGTACATAGGAGATGCTTTTTTGGATGACAGCCAAAACACCATGGGGCCTTCTAGTCTCTGCACATTTCAGTCAATAATGTGAAGGTGAAGATGTAGTTTGCTTTAGAGCATCATTTGTAAAAGAGCCTGTCTGTTTGATTCACATATTTTCACCAACTATACCCTCAGTACATACATATATCATGCACATATAGATTTCATACAGATGAGATATTAAGTGCATTTTCTCTGTCCACCTACCAAGACAAATTTGTGAAGGGGGTGAAGTTTTGGTGTTCCTTTTCCCCTCCTCATCCTGCCACCTCAATTTCACCCATAATCTCTATCCTACACACCCCATCAAAACCTACTCTTAAGGAAAAATCCAATTATGATATAAACTGAAGCTATGTGGAATAATGGATGAAATTTAGAAGGCAAAAGAACCTGGGGTTCAGATCAAGACTCTGTCATTTACTGTCTATGTCCTTCGATCTCTCCATACCTCAATTTTCTCAGCTACAAAGTGGGACTTCTTAAGGCTATTATGGGAATAAAATGAAAAACAAATGTAAAAGTGCATTGTAAATGTAGGGTATTACAGTAATTCAATATTCAGAAAATATTAGTTAAATACCTACTATATAAGGATAGCACTTTGTTAAGTTCTAGGAGAGATACACAGATTTGTAGGATAGCATCTCTCTATAGGGGCAGCTGGGTGACATAATGGATAGAGTGCCAAGCCTGGAATCAAGAAGACATAAGTTAAAAATTCTGGAGCAGTGGAAGCTGCACAGCAATGGAGTGGATGAGATTTCTGTTCCAGAGAGCCCTGAAAAACCGACACCAAAGGTCCATCACACACCGGACCTGGAGCAGAGCCCAGCCCTGCCCTGGTCATGTGGCCCCCAAGAGGAGTAGATCCTAGCAGGCTTCAGGGACAGAATCTCTGGAGGCCACGAAGGTCCCTGAACCCACAGGCACTACAGGTCAGTGAGAGAGACTTCTGGGCTGGCTGAGAGGGGAGCGGAGTGTCTCCATAACTCAGGCCCCCTTGGGAGGAAGAAGCAAGGGAAGCAGTGGACAGTGGCTCCACAGCCCAGATCCATTGTTGAAGGTCTCTGCATAAAGCCCCTGAGGGAACTGTGCCTGGGAGGTGGCCCTGCCTCCACCTGAGTACTTGAACTTAATCTCTCACTGAACAGCAGCCCCACCCCCCAATGAAAACCCTGAGGCTGGGAAGTAGCATTTAAATCTCAGACCCCAAGCACTAACTGGGCAGATCTAGGCAGGGGTGGAGAGGAATCTCAGAAGTCAAGTAACTGGCTGAGAAAATGCCCAGAAAAGAGAAGAAAAATAAGACCATAGAAGGTTACTTTCTTGGTGAACAGATATTTCCTCCTTTCCTTTCTGATGAGGAAGAACAATGCTTACCATCAGGGAAAGACATAGAAGTCAAGGCCTCTGTATCCCAAACATCCGAAAGAGATATCCAATGGGCTCAGGCCATGGAAGAGCTCAAAAAGGATTTTGAAAATCAGGTTAGAGAGGTAGAGGAAAAACTGGGAAGAGAAATGAGAGAGATGCAAGAAAAGCATGAAAAACAGGTCAATTCCTTGGTAAAGGAGACCCAAAAAAATGCTGAAGAAAATAACACCTTGAAAAATAGGCTCACTCAATTGGCAAAAGAGGTTCAAAAAGCCAATGAGGAGAACAATGCTTTCAAAAGCATAATTAGCCAAATGGAAAAGGAGGCTCAACAGCTCACTGAAGAAAATAGTTCTCTCAAAATGAGAATGGAACAGATGGAGGCTAATGACTTTCTGAGAAACCAAGAAATCACCAAACAAAACCAAAAGAATGAAAAAATGGAAGAGAATGTGAAATATCTCATGGGAAAAACAACTGACCTGGAAAATAGATCCAGGAGAGACAATTTAAAAATTATGGGACTACCTGAAAGCCATGATCAAAAAAAGAGCCTAGATATCATCTTCCATGAAATTATCAAGGAAAACTGCCCTGATATTCTAGAACCAGAGGGCAAAATAAGTATTCAAGGAATCCACCAATCACCACCTGAAAGAGATCCAAAAAGAGAAACTCCTAGGAACATTGTGGCCAAATTCCAGAATTCCCAGGTCAAGGAGAAAATACAGCTAGAAAGAAACAATTCAAGTATTGTGGAAACACAATCAGAATAACACAAGATCTAGCAGCTTCTGCATTAAGGGATCGAAGGGCGTGGAATAGGATATTCCAGAAGGCAAAGGAACTAGGACTCAAACCAAGAATCACCTACCCAGCAAAACTGAGTATAATACTTCAGGGGAAAATATGGTCTTTCAATGAAACAGAGGACTTTCAAGCATTCTTGATGAAAAGACCAGAGCTGAAAAGAAAATTTGACTTTCAGACACAAGAATGAGAAGCATGAAAAAGTAAACAGCAAAGAGAAGTCATAAGGGACTCACTAAAGTTGAACTGTTTACATTCCTACATGGAAAGACAATATTTGTAACTCTTAAAACTTTTCAGTATCTGGGTAGTTGGTGGGATTACACACACACACATACACACATACATACGCACACACAGAGACAGAGAGCACAGAGTGAATTGAATAGGATGGGACCATATCTTAAAAAAATTAAGGTAAACGGTGAGAGAGAAGTATATTGGGAGGAGAGGGGATGAAATGGAATGGGGCAGATTATCTCTCATAGAAGAGGCAAGCAGGAGACCTTTTAGTGGAGGGAAAAAGTGGAGAGCTGAGAGAAAAACATGAAGTTTACTCTCATCACATTCGACTAAAGGAAGGAATAAAATGCATACTCATTTTGGTATGAAAACCTATCTTACAATACAGGAAAGTGGGGGAGAAGGAGATAAACAGGGTTGGGGGGATGATGGAAGGGAGGGCAATGGGAGGAGACAACAATTTGAAGTCAACACTCTTGGGGAGGGACAGGATTAAAAGAGAGAATAGAAACAATGGGGTCAGGATAGGATGGAGGGAAATATAGTTAGTCTTACACAACATGACTATTATCAAAGTCATTTGCAAAACTACACAGATATGGCCTATATTGAATTGCCTGCCTTCCCAAAGGGAACGGGGTGGGGAGGTAGGGATGGGGAGATGTTGGAACTCAAAGTTTTAGGAACAACTGTTGAGTATTGTTCTTGCTACTGGGAAATAAGAAATACAGGTAATGGGGAATAGAAAGTTATCTGACCCTACAGGAGAAAAGAGAAGATGGGGTCAAGGGAATGGAGGGATAATAGAAGAGAGGGCAGATTGGTGATAGGGGAAATTAGAATGCTCGGTATATGGGGGTGGGGGGAGGGGACAAATAGGGAGAAAATTTGGAACCCAAAATTTTGTGAAAATAAATGTAAAAAGTTTAATAAAAAATTTATTAAAAAAAAGAAGATATGAGTTAAAATTTGGCCTTTGGACACTTATTGGCTATGTGACCCTGAGCAAATCACTTAGCCCTATTTGCCCCAGTTTCCTCATTTTTAAAATGAGCTGGAAATAGTAAACCACTTCGGCATCTTTTCCAAGAAGACCACAAATACTCAGCAAAGAGTTGGACAGGATTGAAAACAACAACATATATAGCATTCAACTTATGAGTGTGAACTATTATTATAAGATTTAGTTGTTCTTCAGAAATGTTCAGATTTTAATTGGGATGATATTTTCAGTCAAAGAAATGAATCTTTAATGGGAAATCTTTGGACATTAGCTGGGAGAATATTAGGGGAATGGCAGTCTTACTGATGATAACCATAGAGAATTTCTCAGACTATCCCAACTCTCAATGTGTGTAACTCAGAGGTGAGACATGCCATCATGCTCTCATCCCCAGACTTCTCCATATCTGGGTCTCACCAGCAGCATTCTTGAAGATGAATCACAGAGGCACAGATGCCCATAGATGACATCTGCCCATACGAACTATCTGTGGTTCATCAAATCCTGAGTATTCAAATATATATTACATAAAAGCCAGAGATTCAGTGGTGTCACATGACAGTCACAACACCTAATACAGCCTCAGGGTGTATTAATATCTCAGAGTGTGCAATATCCAGAATAAAGAATACATCCTACTCTTGTCAGTTCTTGACTCGACATTTTAGGAGGAACATTAACAAAATGGAACCTATCCAAAGAAAGACAATAAGGATGAGGAGAATACTGGAGATTAGACTACTAGAGTGGTTAAAGAAACTGGAGATGTTTAACCCAGAAAAACAGAAGACTTGAAAAGCTTGTGATAGCTTTCTCCAAATACTGGAAGGCTGTTGTATGGAAACAAACTTAGACTTGTTTTTCTTATGCACAACAGTAAGATGAAGCACTAATGAAAGGAAGCTATAAAGACTCAGACTTCAGGTCAGTATAAAGTCCTAAAACTTAGAGTTGTCCAACAATAGAATGGACTGAGCAAGTACCAACCATTCCAATGGACCTCTTTAGGAAGAGGCTAGATGATCACTTGCCGGAGGTGCTGTAAAGGGATTATTTTCTTTAGTACAATACAGTACAAGTACCTATTGGACTACATGCCCACTGAGGTTCTTTTCCCTTTCTGAGAGCCTATGAATTCCCAGGATAAAAATTCAACGTACCACTTGTGCTTTCCTGCATTCTGTTCCAATGTGCCATGTCTCACCCTATTTCTAGCTTTCCCAGAATCAGTTACTAGACTTCCTTGTCATCATCAGCATCAACAAGTCCAGGCACTATACTAAGTACTGGAGTTATAAAGAAAGGCAAAAACACAGACCTTGCCCACACACAGCTCACATTTTAATTCAATTCAATATCATAAGCATTAATCAAGTGCCTACGATGTGCCAGGCACCATACTAAGAGCTGAAGGCACAAAGAAAGGCAAAAACACAGACTCTGCCCCATGGAGCTCACATTTTAATGAGAGGGACAACACAAAAACAACTGTATACATGCAAGTTGTGCAAGGCAAATGGGAGGGAATCTCAGAAAGGAGCCATTAGCAATTGATGGGAAGGGTAGATCAGGAAAGGCTATTCATTGAAGGTGAGGTTGGAACTGCACCTTAAAAGAATGGTCAACAAGGCTCAGTTGTTCCTTTGCCTCCCCTTTCTCTGGCCCTTAACTCCATACTGGAACAGCATTCCTTCTCCACTCCAACTACTAACTTCCCTTGAGTCTTTGAAGTCCCTGCTAAAATCCTGTCTTTTATTTGAAGGCTTCCTCACTCTTTAATTCTAGTGCTTTTACTCTGTCATTTTGTATCCATCTATTTATAGCTTGCTTTATCTGCATGTTGTCTCGCCCTTTAGACTGTAAGTTCCTTGAAGGCAGGAACTTTTGCCTCTTTTTTTATCCCCAGTGTTTACACAGTGCCCAGCATACAGCAGGCACTTAAGAATGTTTAGTGATTGATTAATACCAAGAATAATGAAGTGAGTAATGAAGATTTAGTAAACTCTTTCACCCAAACTGTGCCCCTTCCCAAACATGCCCATTTGTTTCAGAGCTGCCAGAGCTAGCACCATAAAAGAATCAACAAATTCCATTAATTTATTTTAATTTACTCCAGTCTCCCTCTCAAATTATAATTAATTTGGGAGTAGGAGTAGATAATGAGGGTAAACAGAGAGCTATGTCCTTGCTAAAAGGCATAGCTGATTTAAAGAACGTCCTATTTAAATATAAGCCCCCCACAGGCGCTTTCCCACTTCGCTCCCACTTTCTCTGCATCCTATTAGCCCTGTAAATATTTGGCCTGGGCTAGGATATTTCTGTGAAATCATGAGTCAGCTATAAGCCCAGCAAGACAGCCAGGAGATGTGGGAGAGTCTTGTGGAGTAGAAAGAACATTAGATTAGAAGTCGGAAGATGAGTTTAATCCCCAGCTTTGATGCCTGTTAGCTGTGTAATTTTGGATAAGTCACTTAGCCTATTGGGGCCTTGGTTGCCTCATCTGTAAAATGGGGATAATTATCCTTGCCCTGCTTGCCTCCAAGGTCTATTGTAAGGATAAAATTAGATAACAGGGAACACTTTGTAATTATTAAGTCCTCTATAAATCTGAGTTATTACCATGGAAACCAACTACTGGCTGAAATTTTGCTCACTGTTGGAAAAAGCCACTCCTATTCCCCCAGCATTGTTTTCACCGCTTTCCTTCCCATCTCAAGTATCTAGGCAATTCTTCAGTCTCCATGGCATCCATCAAAGCAGTGCAGTACAATGCAAAGTCATTGGACAAAGAGTCAGGATAAGTCAGTTCTAGTCCTGGACATGACATTAATTCAGTGAGTAGGCTCTGGAAAGTCAGGTCACCTCTGTGAGCTTCATGTTCCTCCTCTATAAAACCAAAGGGAAGACTGAGCTATTGATATCAGAGCTTTTTGTTTGGTGTCCCTCAGGCCTCTCCCCACCTGAATCCATCATTCACACAGCTGCTAAAATGATTTTCCTAAAGTTTTGAGCAGACAGTGTTACCATCCTATTCAACAAAGTCCAATGGCTTCCTAGTACTTCTCGGATCAAATATTAAATTATAAAATAAGGCAAATATTGTCAAAGAAACTCACTTTTCAGATATGAATTAGACTAAATGATCTCTGAAATTTTGTCCAGTTCTAACATGACATGATCCTATTTGTCATTTAAAACCTTTCACAGGGAGAAGGTAAGTGGCTCAGTGAATAGAGCACCTGCCCTGGAGTCAAGAGGACCTGAGTTCAAATCCAGCCTCAGATGCTTGATACTTACCAGCTGTGTGACCTTGGGCAAGTCACTTAACTCCAGTTGCCTTACTTTTTCCCCCTTCATAAAGTAAAACAACAACAAAAACTTTTCACAACCAGACTCTCTTTCCAGACTGAAGACACCTTTGTTTTCCATGTGTGCTTTACATCCCAGGCAAACAAGCGTACTTGTTCTCTAAACATGACATTCTGTCTCCCACCTCTGCCTTTGTAACCTCTGGGTCCTAAACCTGAAATGCTTTACACACTTACTATGTGCCTAGTTCTATGCTTCAAGGCTGCTTGGGAGAACAAGTCTTTTCCTAATTAATATTGGGTTTCATTACTCTCCCAACCAGAAAAGATTTTGTTTCTTCTTGTCCCAATAAGCATTTGTCAAGCAACTGCTCTTACTGGAGAAACAAGAACAAAAATTCCCTTAAGAATTCCCTCGCCCCTACTCCCTATAGTAGAAGATAAGCTCCTTGGGTGCAAAAACTGTTTCATTTTTGACTTTGCATCCCCAGAACCTGGCCTATAGTAGATGTTTAACAAATACTTACTGAATTCCATTGATTTGAGTTTCTGATACCGTAGTAAGCTCAAAGAGCTTTCCAGAATGAGGAATTTTGTTTTCACCTCTTAATAACTTTCTCATATTTTGTTTTGAATCATACCTTCCAGGACTAGTCCAAGGGTGTAGAATTAAAAAGGAAGGGGAAAGTAGTCTAGGTGGCCTTTGGGAAATTACATAGTGTCTCCAATGATCTCACATTTCTCCCTGAAACAAAGACATATCTGTATTTTTAAGCATGCTCCGATCTGCACTCAGAGTTCATTAGTTCTCTCTCTGAAGATAGATTTTTCAGCATGAGTCCTTTGTCTTGGATCATTGTCTTAACCAGAATAACTAAGAAAGACCTATACTTTTAACATCAGTATTCTTCCAGAAATGTGGTATGACTGTGAGCAATGAAATACCACCATCTATAAATAATGATAAGCTGTATGTCACACAAAGGACAATAGAGAGACACTTGGTGGGAGATGAGCAGACAGCAACATATCATTGATGAAGATTGTGCAGGAGTCATGTAAATGATGTCACGAGAGAGATACATAGCAGAAAAAAAGAGGTGGGATGGTCAGGTAGTGAGAGAGAGGGATAATTTATGGGCTGCCAAAGGGCTCAGATGGAGTCCACAGTCAAATAATCTAAAAGAAGGCCCCAGGCTTGTTAGGCAGAGCCTCTGGGAAAGGTTTAAAGGAGGAGAAAGAAAATAATTACATGGGATAAGAAGGTATAACTGGAATCAAATCTGGAGAGAGGGAGAAAGAGAGAGAGAGAGAGAGAGAGAGAGAAAGAGAGAGAAAGAGAGAACCCACATTGACCTATCAACCAACAAGCATTTAAGTGCCTACTATGTGCCAGGCACTAGTTTTTGACCTGGGATGGCAAAAACAATCAATGAAACAATATTGACTCACAAGGGGCTTATATTCTAATAATATGTAATAATATAATAAGAATTCTTAAATTTTAATAAAAACAACCACAAAAATGCATAGTTAAGTATATACAGATTACATATAAATGAAATTAGTACATTGGTGGACACAAGGTAGTTGGAGAAGAAAGAAATTTGCATTTGGGGGGATCAGGAAAGACTTGATATAGACGATGGTACTCGAGCTGTATCTTGAGGGAAGAAGAGATTCTATGAAGAAGGAGGAAGCATTTCTGGTTTAGGGAATGAATGGCCAGTACAAAGGCACAGAGATTGGAGATGAGCATCAGAGGACAGAGAAGACAGTTTGACAGGATTGGTAAGTGAGAGAAAAGTAATGTTCAATTGTGCTGGAAAGATGGACTGGGTCCAGGTTGTGAAGGGCTTCTAAAGCTGAAGAGAGGAGTCAATAGGGAACCACTGAAGTTGATTGAGTAGGAGAGTTTCACGGTCAGTTCTGCATTTAAGGAAAAACATTTGGTGCCAGTGTATAGGACGGTCTGGAGTAGTAACAAACTTGAGGCAGGGAAGCCAATCAAAGTGCCATAATTACATTTCCCTCTCTTATTTCTCTTTACCAGACTGCAAGCTTCTTGAGGGTAGGAATCTTATCTCATTAATCTTTTTATCTCCTCCCGCATTGAGTATAGGATTTTGAACATAATAAAAAGTAATACATATTTGTTGAATGAATGGTAACCCAGTCCTGAACTAGCACTAGGAATATGAAATACTTACAGAAGGAAGGAAAACCCCATTCACCAGCACATCTGGCTCTCTCTGACTTCCAAATTCAGCCATCTCATGGTGATGAGTACAGTGCAGTGCAAAGGATGCTGAGTTTGGACTGAGAAGACCCAGATTCAAATTCTAAATCTGTCATTTGCTACCCCTGTAACTTTGGACAAGTCCCTTTACCTCTCTTGGCCTCTGGGAGTTCATCTCAGAAAGGCAGGGGTTGTAATAGTAGACTTTTGAGGTCTCTTCCTATAAACTTACGATCCCTTGAACTATGTAATAGGCAAAGCACTTGCTACCAGCATTGCACAGGAGGTGGATTATCTCTTCTTAGGGTAGCAGCCCCCACCTGCTCTTTTTCCTCTGTCTTGCAGACTCAAGGGAGTGGTTCTGACCAAATCAGTGTTCGTTCTCTTCAAAGTCCGCTTTCACCAGTGTCCAGAGCCGGGCAGCACTGGACTCTAGGTAAGCCATTTCCTCATGCTGAGTCTTGGTTTCTTTATTGATCAAATGACTGTAATAGTGTTTGCCTTGCCTACCTCCGACCAAATGAAAATGAGTATGAAAAGCACTTTATAACCCTTAAAGATTGGATTAATGTGAATAGTTATTATCCTTATTGTTAGTATTATTAACCCAGGCCTCCATCCCCTTAGGACAGTTCTGGAAGGGCTCTAAGACTGGCTAATCTCCAACCTCAGGAATCATTCTGCAGCTTCCATCCTTCTGGCTCATTGCTATAGCCCAAAATAAATGTTTAATCCTGAGATATTAAGGGCCTGAAAACTCCCAGAATATTCAGAAGGAAGAAGGGGAATCTCAAGGTCCAAAGAGAGCTCAGAATAGCAATCTTTAGTTTGCTGAACAGAATGGAAGTTAGATCTTGGCCATGTTAGTGATCACAGACTAGTCACCATGCCTGAACAAGGCTTCACAGTGGCTCAGACCTATTCCAAGGTAAGTCAGGACACAGAATTCTAGGGATTCTATAATCTGTTTCTTGTCTTTTGGACAAGTTAGCCTAGTCATTTCTCCTGATAATCAGTGGGGAGGCATCCAAAACCTCCAAGTAATACCCCCAGATTTGACTGATGCCCCCCTAGGTTGGTCTTTCCAAAGTTGGTACATGTATGCAGGGCAGATATAATAATTTTACAGGTACCAGAGCCCTCCAGGGAAAGGGCAGTAACCTTAATGAGAACCCAAGTGTCATAATCACAGAGCTGGACAGAACCTTAAAACATTGGACTTACAAGATCAAGCGGTAATAACCTTTTTTAATCATACTATATTATGGAAATGCTTATTCAATAAATTTTTTAAAAAGTATTATTATTATTTTTAAAAAAGAGGTAGTAAGGACATTATAACAAAGACTATAGGAGAGCAGAGATAGAAGGATCATAGCTTCATAGATTTGGAAGTGAAAGAGACCTTAGGAGTTATCTAGTCCAAACCTCTCACTTTACAGATGGGGAAATGGAGGCCCAGAGGAATTACATCTCATTTCCAAGGACACACAGAGAATGTTAGACCCAATATCTTATTCCAGTTCAGTTAAACATTTCTCAAACCTGACACCTGGGTCCTCAGACCTCCAGATCCTGCACCCTTGTCAGCAGAGCAGGACCTTAGAACCATCTAGTCCCCAAAGACGAGAAATGATTTGCCTAGAGTCTTGCAGATTTCTCAGTCAGTGGCAATGCAGGGTACTTGAACCCATTACTTCTGATTCCCAGGCCACTCACCCTAAAGACCATAAAAATACAAGTAGTTATTATCATTTAATAATAATGTGCTCTTTTATTACATTTCTATGTCTCTAGACCTAAGTGAATAAATCATCCTGGGAATTTATCTTATTCAACTACAAAGATTGATCCCTCCATATGTTCAGAAATAGAGGTTTGCCTTCAGAAAGCTTACATTCTAGGGGGGGTATGGTGAATGAAGAGAGAGGACACACATATGTATGTGTATGTGAGTATATATGTGTGTGTGTAGTATAAAAGTTTGTGTATTATATATTTATCTATATATATTTGTATGTGTATTTATATGTATATAACATATATGTGTGTTATATGTATGTACATATGTATGTAGCACTGAACTACCCTGGCCCCACTGTCTGAAAGCCATGCAGATTATATTTCACTCCTCCCCTAGGGTTCAAACTTTAAAGGTGTTTGGGGGTATCTAGACTCTCTATAATGGTATAACCCTTGCCCTAAAGGATTAGAGGAAAGCACAAAGGAGGGAAAAAGAAAAAGTCAGGCAACAAACAGAAGAAAGGAGAAAGAAAGGGCAAGGAGGCACAGAGAGATCAAAGATCAGAAACAGAGATAGAAAAGCCACCTCCAAGCCCCTCATTTTACACACAAGAAAACTGAAGCCCAGTGAGGTGACTGTCTTGGCCAGGAATACAGGGAGAGAGCAGGGAGCACAGGCAGGGTAGCAGGAGAAGGCCAATCATCCACATTGCCCTTTTCTTCCTTCTGTGAACCACAGAGACCTGGCTTTTCTCTTCACCTAGCCTAATTGCAGTGTGGGTCCCAGCCACAGAGGGAGCTTCTGTCCCTGACTGTAGGCTAATGACCAGGGCAGTGAGCCAGATGCCTGAAGACCCTGGAACCACCCACAAAGCACTTGCTCTATTAATTACCCATCTATTTGACTAATTCTGGCCTGTTTTCCCCCCTTCCTTTCCAGGTGCTAGAAATAAGCTTCATCTGTGTAACAGCATGAGGAGGAGGGAAAAGATTGTGACAGGAGCACTTGCTCTGTCTCCCCACCCCACACCAATTCTCTCTACCTTTTTTTAGTTGTTTTTAGATTGGATTTGATTCATCGGGAACAATGGAAATTCTGGGACTCATGGATTGTTATTACTTAAGAAAAGCACAAGATGGCAGCATCCCCAAGCATTCTGGCTTTGAACAGTGCAAATGGAGTTTAAAATATGTTTTGTCTCTTGAACATCAGTCACCTACTAACCGTGGGAACTTGAACAAGACATTTAACTTCTCTCAGACTCAATTTCCTCATTTGCAAAATGAGACAAATAATGCCACCTACCTCAAGAGCTGTTTTGAGAATCAAGTGAGGTAATACATGTAAAGCATTTGGTAAATCTTAAAGCTATATAAGCAATTTATATAGACTATATAAAATTGGCATAAAAGCCATAAATGCTAGTAATAATTATTATTAGATGACCTTTAAGATCCCTCAAGATTTGAACTCAGAGTCTTCCTGACTCCAAATCCAGCTACTGTGTCACCCAACTCCTTCCCCAGAATTTTATAGAGGAAGAAATTAAACCCCAGAGTGGAAAAATGAGGGTGATTCAAGATCAGAGCTGGATCTAAAATTCACATCTCCTCATTACCAGTCCAATGCACCAGTCTTTCCCAATCCAAACTTGGTTACAGATGATTCAAACGTTTTACTTCTGTAATAAGGCATTTGTCAGTCTATCCTCACTGGGCTCAGATATAAATAGAGGAATAGGTCACAAAGACTGGATCAATCATTTTTTATCCTCTCCCCAGTGCCTAGTATTGTATTATCTGTTTACTAAATACTTCAGAAACAATAATGAAAATAAATGTTTATTTTTATATACCTGAGGTAGCTAAATAGGCCAAAGTTGACGAGGTCAGAATGGTACCCCAAGTTCAAGATTGAAAGAAATTAGATAGTTTTATTCTATATGATAGTTAACGAAAGGTTTATTTAGCCCTATCAGGGGAAGGACATTCAGAGTACAAAAAGGTGTTGATTCAGTTGAATGAAGCTGCCCAGCCTTGGTGCTGTCCATGGTGAAGATGAATCAATCTCAAGGACTCCCCTGGGTTGTGCTTCCAATAGCCTGAGCCTGAGTTCTCCGAGCCAATCAAATCACAAGGATAGTTTCAATTCCTTTTAATGATCAAAACAAGTGCAGGCCACTTGGTGGGGGAGGAATGATGCTGGCAGCTATTTTTCCTATTACAGGATTTTCTATCATTTGACATATCACTCCAACTCTATAAGGCAGATAGCACCAAAATTATTGTACCAATTTCACATTGAAGAATAAAAATGATTCACCTAAAGGCAGATTGCCTGACCCAGTCATGGAACTGCAATAGATAGTTCACTAGACTTGGAGTCTGGAAGACCTGTTTCACACCTAGCTGTGAAACTCTGAGCAAGTCACCTAACCTCTCTCTGCCTGTTTCCTTATCTGTAAAATGGGAATAATAACATCTACCTCTCAGGAGTGTTGTAGGGATAAAATGCAATAACATTTATAAAGTGCTTTTCAGGCCTTATTAAAATGCTCCATAAATGCTAGCTATCATTATAATTAATCATTGTTCAAGTCATATAACCAAGAAGTGATTAAAGTAGGACTTCTGGATCTTGTATACCAGAGGTATCAAACACTTGCAGCACATTGTGGCTGCAATACTGCCCAGTGTAGGGAACCAGATTCAAATGTAATTAGGAAATATTTAACAAAATAAAATACAATAGAACATAGAAAATGGTAACATGTGATTTTCTAAGTCAGTGTGTTGCTCACAGGGATCCTTGTTTATCAGTTTAGTGGCCCATTTCTATATGAGTTCAACAAACTACTCTCTACTTTGCTGCCTCAATTTCATCTGTGAAATAGATTGAAGCTGAACTCATAAGCCCAACATTCAAGGACCACAAGAGCCTGACTCAACTTTATCTCTCCAAGTTGGACACTGCCATCCAAAGATAGCCAAATCCCTGCCTCTGTGCTTCCATGGGTATAATTCCTATTGTCTGCAATGCCTCCCATCCCCTCCACCTCATTTTGAACTATTCCTACTCTATACCCCCCTTTAAGACCCAGATCTATCTTCTCTCCTCCCTTAAACTTCTCCCATTAACATTTATGTTCTCCCTCCACATAAGTCAGACTCCCTCACTTTAGTTCCTCTCCAGCATGGCCTCCCAGGGCCATGGGTATGATAGGATGTAGCAATGGAATTAACTCTCCAATTTTTCAGCTATTAAAACCTACTTGAATTTTGTTCCCTGCCAATTCATTAATGCTCATCCAAGAAACTAAGATGTGGACATTTAAGATACAAAGTGTTCCTTTTTCCAGATATGTTTACATTTTAAGAGAAACTTTCAATGCCAAACTCCAAAGTGACAATGGTAAAAATTCAGGCATAGGGGTAGGCTAGTAGGAGCAGAGAATTTAGGTCAAAAAGCATAGATTGTTAGTGACCCAGGATGATATCTAGTCCAAGCTTGATCTAGATAAGCAATATGATAAAGTGGAAAGAACATTAAATATGGAATCAAAGGACAAAAACTTAAATCTTAGCTCCCCATTTACTACCTAGGCAAGGAAATCCCCCTCTCTGCTCTTCAATTTTATTCTTTTTTAAAATGAGAAGTTTGGATAAATGATTGCTAAGGTCCCTCCCACCTCCAAATCCTGTGATCTCTTTATATCAACCAGCGAGCAGTTACATTTGACTGTACCATTTGAACATTTCCAGTAGTAGGAAACTCACTCCTGGGGCAACTTATTCAACCCTTAAAGAACCCTAATTTCTTACATTAAACCAAAGATGCTTTCTTTCCTGGAACTGCTGACACTATCAAAGAAAACTGCCTTCCATCCCACCTATGCATAAAACTGGAATTAAATGTAGATTCCAGTCTAATCACTGGTCTGATAACAATACTGGCAGTTATTAGAAACTGCACAGATCATGATGATCAAGCTTGGTCTCAGAGGAGAGCTGAAAAAACACAACTCTTTCCCCCCTATACAGAGGTGATAGATTAGGGTATGGAATGTTGCTTATTCTAACACAGGCAGCAATGAATTCTCTGGCTTTTCTCAACTGTTTTTTTTATGTTCTTTGTTACAAGGAATTGAAACTGGATAAGGGATGGGGAAGTGGTATAGTTAGAATATATTTGGTTATATAAAAACAAGGAGTAGTAGGAGGGTCTCTACACCCAACTACCTAACTCCTGCTATGGAACCCAGGAAAAGAAAAGGAAACAAGTTCTTCTAACTGGTGAGATGAGAGGATCTAGGAGTTATGGGGAAAGGTAGATAGAGAGGGGTCATGGAAACCTTCATTATATAAAACTCCATCACCCAATAAGCAGTCATATAGCCTCCATTTGGACACATCCATTTGAACTCATGGAGCAATTCATTCAGTGCTTGGGGAACTCTAATTCCTCATTAGGAATTACACTGGCTTAGAATTAAAAAAAATCTGTATTTGAATCCCTGCTTCCATATTTACCAGTATTATGTGACCTTGGACAAATCACTTCATTTTTCAAAGTTTCAGTTTTCTCCTCCGCAAAATGGGATTATTCCAATAGCTGCCTCAAAGGACATTTGTAAACCTTAAAGAGGTGTATCTGTGTTAGCTGTAGTAATTATTATGACTAATAGCTGTACACTTTTTCAGAATTGTGGAAAGTGTTTTCAGTCCCAGGGTGCCACCTGGAGGATTTTAGGAATCAATACATAAGAAGGGGACTCCAACACATCCAGTCCAACTCATTATTGAACAGGAATCCCTCCACAACATTCCCAATATGCAGCCATCGAGTCTCTTCCTAAAGACTTTCAGAGACGGAGAACACACTGCTGATCTACTAAGTCAACCTCTTCCATTTTTGAACAGCTCTCATTTTTTAAAGAGGTTTTTGGGGTTGTTTTTGTTTGGTTTTTTTTACGTGAAGTCAAAATCTCCCTCTGCAACTTCCCTGTCCTGGTCTTAGTTCTGCCCTCTGGAGTCATACAGACCAAATCTAATCCCTATTTCATGCGACTGCCCTTCAAATATTTATAGAGAACCATTGTATCCCCTGTTGCTGCAGCTCCTTAAGTTTTCTCTTTTCCAGATGAAGCAATCTAAGGTCCTTCAACAGATCCTTATGTGCAGAGGGGTGATGGTTAAATGTTTAACAACTGGCCTCTCCTCAAGACATCCTTTTCAATTTAATGTGCATTATTAATGTTTTCTCTATCACTTCTAGACAGTCAACAAAACAATAAAGAAAACTCTGTACGTAGCCTTTGCCAATTTCCAAGCTATAAATGTTCACGCTGAAAACTTACCAACCACTCAGCTCTCAAGAACTGGCAGCACACCACTGCCTATATGATGTGGTCCCAGTCTCCCTCCTCTAGACATGAGCAGCTTGTCAAGGCAGGAGACAGCTGGACTATTCCTTCTTTCCTTCATTTTTTTCTTTCTTCCTTTCCCTCCTTCCTTTTGAACACTGTGCTTCTCTGCCCTATGCACATATCTCCCTAGGCTTCCATCTCACAGTGTTAAATAATAGCTTTGATTAAAGCCTGCAGGCCACTAAAAAATCCAGGTCTTTTTCACTGTTCTGATTTCAAGCCATGTTTCCCCCATTCTCAATCCAGTTTAATGCAAAGAAGCATTTATTAAGTACTTGCTGTATGATATGTAAGACACAGAAGTAAATACAAGTAATGAGGGGATGGAGGAGACAAGGAAGGGCTTTATCAACTGGGAGATTAGGAAAGAAGAAAGGAAAGGAGGAAAGGAAAGAAAGAAAGAAAGGGAAAGGAAGGAAGGAAAGAAGGAAAGGGGAAGGAAGGAGGGAAGAAGAGCATAACCTTTTTTAAGCACCTACTATGTGCCAAGCATTGTGCTAAGAGCTTTACCTCCTTTGATCTTTACAACTAGGAGCTATCATGATTCCTATTTTACAGCTGAGGTAACTGAAACAGACAAAAATTAAGATTCTGGCCACAAAGCTAAAAATTATCTGAGGCCAGATTTGGATTCAGGTCTTTCTGACACCAAGGCCAGCATTCTCTCCATTGCACCACCTAGCAGGGGAGTGACATAGTCGCGTCTGACCTTTAGAATTATTAATTGGCAGCTGTATGGAGGGTGGATTGTAGAAGGGAGAGATGGGCGGAGGGAGTGAATTAAGAAGCTATTGCAAGAGTTAGATCAGGAATGATGAGGGCCTAAACTAGAGCAGTAGCCATATTCAACAGGAGAAAATGGAACAGGTAAAATAGATGCTGTGGAGGTAAAATCCACAAGACGTTGTCTATGAAGTAAAGGGAAAGGGAAGAGCCGTGGATAACTCTAAGATTGCTGAACCTGAAAAAATGGTAGTGCTCACTATAGAAATAGGAAAAAGTCAAGTGGAGGCTCAGTTTTCAGGATAAAGATAATGAGTTCTGATTTGGGTATATAGAATTGAGGATTTCTATGGAGCTTCCAAGTGCTGAAGTTGAGGGGTAGTGTAGGAACGAGCTTCAGAGAAATGAGGGCTGGATATATAGGTCAAGGAGCCATCAGCATACAAATGACAACCGAACTAATTGGAACTGATTCCAAGCAGGACACAATGTATATAGAAAGAGAAGAGGGCCCAGGACAGAGCTCTGGTGTACAGCCATAATTAGGGGACATGGCAGTGATGAGTATTCAGCATTTTAGTCAAGTGACCCAACACGTTAGAGGAGGTTCTCACTCCAATTCTATTTAGGAGCAATCAAACAGGGTCAGCCCTCAGCAAAGGTGTTAACGAGGCGCCAGTCATCTCAAAATAAAATTTGTCTCACAGAATATGGAAAGTTGGGCTGTAAAGGGCTTTAGAATGTGAAATGTCAAAATGTAAAAGGACTTTAGAATACTAAAAATACAATACTAAAGCTTGAAGGGAGCATTGAACAGTTCTCAATATACAATCCTGTGATCAGCTGGAATGGTAGCACATGACCACTAGATGACACTATTTGACTTTTGAAGGCTTTAATATGTCAGCAAGCATGTTGACCTATGTGATAAGCTCTAAAGATACAAAGAAAGGCAAAAACATGTCCTGTGCTCTCAAAGAGTTTATATTCTAATGAGGGAGACAATATGGAAGTACATACAAAATATAGAGAGAATAGATGAAAGTTAATCTCAGAGGGAAGGCACTAGAAAGTGAGGGGTAGGGATGGGTAAGACTGGGAAATGTCTTCTTCAGAATATGATATTTAAACTAAGTCTTGAAGGAATTCAGAGAAACTAAAAAGCAGAGATGAGGAAGTAGAGAATTCCAGCTGTAAAAAAATAGCCAATACAAATGCACAGAGTTGTGAACTGGAGGGTCCTATGTGAGGAACAGCAAATAATGCTGTGAGATGGACCCTAGGGTAAATGGAGGATAGTCAAGTATGAGAAGGATTGAAAGATATGAAGGAGCCATGTTGTAAAGAGCATTAAATGGATGAGGTTCTATGTGATCTTGGAAGTCATAGAATGTCACCGGAGTTCATTGAGGTGAGTGGAGGTAGGACATGGGTAGATCAGTGCTTTAGGAAAATTCCTTTGGCATCTGGGTGGAGGAGGGTGGATTGACATGGGAAGAGACTATTGCAATAGTTCAGGCAATGGTGGTAGCTGCATGAGTGGAGTTAAGAGGACATATGTAAGAAATGTTCTAAAGGTATTAAAAATAATAATAGCATTTATATATTGCCTTAAGGTTTGCAAACATCTCATTTGATTTCACAACCCTGAAAAGTAGGAGCTATTATTATCCCTTTTTTACAATTAAGGAAAACTGAGGCAAGCAGCAGTTAGATGATTTGCCCTACATCTGGAATTCAACATGTCCAAAGTAAAACTCATTATCTCCCCCCTCCAAATCCTCTCCTATTACTAAACGTCCTATTAGTCTAGAGAACTTCTATCATCCTAGACACCTAGGTTCACAATGTCAGTGTTATCCTCTATGCTCCAATCTGTTTTCAAATCAAGCTAGTGTATAGAGCATTACATGTGAATGTCTAGGCATGTGATGAGAGCCTTACAAGAGTGGTGGCTGTATGATTAGGAAATGTCTGAGGTTGGATTTGAACTCATGACTTCTTGTTACCAGCATAACACTGGTGTTGTGAGCCTGGGTGCCTAGGATGGCAGAAATTCCCTAGACTAATAGTCAAATGAATAATAGGAGAGGGTTCAGGGGGAGAGATAATGAGTTTTGATTTGGACATGTTGAGTTTCAGATGTCTACAGGCACCCAATATGAGAGGATCAAAAGGCAGTTCATGGTGAAGGACTGAAACCCAGGAGAGACTTTAGGGCTGGAGATATGGATCAAGTGAGAGAATATAGAAGGAAAGAGGACTCAGGACAGAGTCTTGAATACTACTACTATAAGTATTTTTTGTATTCCCAGGTGGGATGAAAGAATTCTAGGTCTAGGGGTGATAGGGACCTCAAAAACCATTGAGTCCAAGGAAACTGAGGCACAGAGAGGGTAAGTGATTTTCTCAGTGTCACACAGCTGAGTCAATCTGAGGCAGCATCTGAACTCTGGCTTTTAAGTTCAGCTATGCTATTTGGCTGCTCTGAACGTAAAAAGGGAAAAGGAATTCCATAATCCCTTATGGTAATTCAGAGCTGGAGACACCAAGGAGCATAAGAGTTAAGGATTTATTTGGGTTGTGGAAAGAATGAGACATAAGGAGTCTGTGTGAAGCATATTTGAGTGTTATTTGTGGGAGGAAGTAGGAAACCTGGAATCTATATAATGAAGGTTATCTTCTCTAGGCCGTCTTCCAAAGCTTATGTTCAGATAGTTAAAGCTGCAATACAAAATGGCAGATCTGGAAGGGACCTTTGAGATCATCTAGTTGTTGTTTGGTTGTTTCAGTCCTGTCTGATTCTTTATGACCCCTTTTAGGGTTTTCTTGGCAAAGACATTGATTTGCCATTTCCTTCTCCAGCTCATTTTACAGATGAGGAACCTGAGGTAAAAAGTTAACCAACTTTTTAAGTAACTTGCCCAGGGTCACACAGCTAGTAAATGTCTAAGATGAGACTTGAGCTCAGAATCTCCTAACTCCAGGTCCACTGCTCCACCCAAGCACTCCAGAAATTGTCTATAACTATCCCTTTATTTTACATATCAGACCTGGGAAATGACTTGCCCGAGGTCACTCAGCACAAGTTAGTAGACAAAACAAGAACTCAAACTCAGGTGTCCTGATTCCTAGGCCTACCATGTTTCCATCACACTGTGCTCTCTCAGTCTCAGTGGAATGATTATCAAAGTATGGAGAGACTTTCTTGTGAGGAAGTCCCATATTAAGGCCTTAGAGACTGTACCAATGACTTAACATGAGGTTAGCAGCCAGTTACCCATTAAAGTCCTAAAGGAGGGGTTCAAAACTGATAGCTTTATTCAATAAACCCATATTTTAAGTACCTCCTACATACTAGTCCCTGGGTTATGTTCTTGGAATATGAACATAAAAGTGAGACAGTCTCTGCCCTCAAGAAACACACATTCTATAAGGGGGAATACAACAAATAATTGGGAATGGTGGACAGGGGAGGAAGCTTGAGTCTAGAATCTAGATAGTCACAGGAAGAGTGAGTATCATGATGGGACAAGTTCATTGGCATGAATGAATGAATGAATGAATGAATGAATGAATGAATAGCATATATTAAGCAGTTATTATTAGCTAAGCAGTGCACTGGGATAAAAATACAAAGCAAGAGCTTATATCCTAATAAAGGAAATAACAAATATAAGGGAATGGTCTCCAGGGAAGAGTAGAAGAGTGTATTGATCTGAGAAGTGTCAGGGATGGTTAACAGAGTCAAGAAAGGAGCCAATTGGAATGTCCTCTCAGGTTCCCAGAGCAAAAAGTAGAAAGGGATAGGGATGGTGTTTGGGGAGTGGGGAATGTAGTGAGTAGCAGGGTAGATGTCAAAAAGATAGTTGGGAAGGGTGGTGGGATAAGATGGGAAATGTGATCTGTAGTATAGTAATATTGATTTTGATTATTGTCTCCTGAGCAAGACAAGATTACTGAAGGAGTGAGAATAGCAGGGAATATGTCGATATAGAGTGTGACTGAATGGGATTATAATCGTGATTGAAGAAATTTGCTGGGGGTCAAAGTGAAGCACATGTTTTGGAGTAGAGGGAGCTTCTGGGAAGATAAGGTCTAGCGGACATGCCAGTGCGGTCAGGAGGCAGAATGAGGTCCCTGGGAGATAGGACAAGAATGATATATGGACACAGAAAGAGAAAACCAAGGCTCTGCCATCACATATGAGGAAGAAACTCAAGTAAACACTGACCTAGGGTTCCTGGACCCCTAGAATAGCACATTCTACCTCTCAGTGACCTTTAACAATGAAGGCTCAGAAATATGGTTTTATAAAGAGAAGGAGCCTGAATGAAAATCACAGACTCCTAGAACTTTGAATAAGAACAAGACCTTGCATACCACCTGTTCTAATTCCCTCATTTTACAGATGAGGCCATTAAGGCCCAGAGAGAAAGGCAGTGACAGAGATAGAACTGGAAACCAGGAATCTGGATCTTTAGTGTCATCTACCATACCACATTGCCTCCACCACACTTGATTAGAACAGGAAGGTAGATATGGTAGAAATGCACATAATAATGAACACCAATAGTCATTTGGATGGGGAACACAGACAACTTTAATGGGTTACTATTTCATTTCCATCCTCTAATTTGTGACTTTTATTTTTCCTCCATGAGAGCCAACTGAATCCTTCAAGGCTGACTGCAGCTCTTCTTCTTCTTCTTCTTTGTAATTTAATTCACAAGGAGGTCATGGGCATGACAGAGTCTGGGGAAGAAGAGTTAAGAATAAGACTTTAGAAAGGATTCATCTTTGTATCTCCTCCAATATAGGAACATAATAAATGGTTGTTTGGATACATGGATGGATAAATGGGTAGATGGATAGATGGATGGATGGATGGATGGATGGATGGATGGATGGATGGATGGATGGAATGACAAATCGATAAATGGATAGATGGTGTAAATTAATGACTTACAAAGTACAGAACCTTTTATTCTAAAGGATCTAATTCCCAAATAGTCTCCCTAACCTCTCAAGAGTGCTGATTCTATAGAAGACATTAGGCATTTTTATTTTCCAAGCCCCCTCATTCAAAAAAAAATTGGAGTTTTGTCTATGCTCTTCCTTAGGAATGCCATCTTCTACCCTCTTCCACTCAACCAAATTTAGCTTTTAGGATGCAGATCAAATCCCATTTCCTCCAGGAAGATCACTGCTAGTGATCTCCCCTTTCAGAAGTCTTGTATCATAGATTGACCCATAATCCAACGCTTGATATTACTCTAATCTGTCTTGCTCTATAACTGATTCAGGTGAGGCTGTCCGTTCTACTCAACTAAACCCTGAAAGGTCAGAGGGCCTACTTTTCCTTTGTTTGTATCCTACCAGCATTTAGTACAAGTGTGGGCATACAGTATCAGTTCAGTCAATACTTGTTAACCTGACCTGAATTCACAGAGAGGATGGTGTGATAAAATCAGAAATGCCCTAGACCATGAGATGAGGTTGAGGTTCCAATCCCAATTCTGCCACTGACTCTATGACATTGGGTAAGTCAGTTACCCTCTCTGGTCTCAGTTACCTTATCTGTATAATGACCCATTGAGGTGAGATGATCTCAAGGTCCCTTTAAGCTCTAAAATCTTAGCTTTTATGATCCTAGTCATAAAGCTCCTTACCTGCTCAGTCTCCCCATTATTGCTGCTGCTGCTGCAGCTCTCACTCTCACTCCCAGGAGGACCTTGAAATGAAGTTGATCAAATTGTTCAGTTGTGCAGGACACCCTATCAAGTCCCTTTTTATCCATCATGAGTCTTTCCTCTCTTTCACCTTAAAAGCACCTCCCTTCCCCATCCCATCTTGTAGAAGAGTCCCAGAGAAGAAGTCTGTTGTAGTGGAGAGTATTGCATTTGATGTCAAGAAGACCCAGGCTTAAATCCCTACCTCTGACACTAGCCATGAAACCACAATCAAGATATTTAACCTCTCTGAGTCTCAGTTTGATTACTTAGTTAAAAAAAAATAGGTGGGGATAGTAATATCTGCAGAGCTCACAGGGTTGTTCTGGCATTCAAATCAGATAATATATGCAAAGCACTATGTAAATTTATTTTAAGAGAACTAGGTTCTGTCAAAGGATATGAACAGGCAGTTTTCAGAGGAAGAAATTAAAGCTATAGTCATATGAAAAAATGCTTTATATCACTATTGATTAGAGAGAGGCAAATCAAAACAACCTGAGGTACCACCTCACACCTATCAGATTGGCTAACATGACAAAACAGGAAAATGATAAATGTTGGAGAGGATGTGGGAGAGTTGGAACACATTCATAGTTGGTGGAGCTGTGAGCTGATCCAACACATTTCTGGAGAACAATTTGGAATTATGCCCAAGGGGCTACAAAAATGTGCATACCCTTTGACCCAGCAATAGCGCTTCTAGGACTGTATCCCAGAAAGATCATAAAAATGGGAAAGGGTCCCACATGTACAAAAATATTTATAGCAGCTCTCTTTGTGGTGGCCAAAAACTGGAAATCAAGGGGATGCCCGTCAATTGGGGAATGACTGAAAAAATTGTGGTATATGAATGTAATGGAATACTACTGTGCTGTAAGAAATGATGAACAAGAAGATTTCAGAGAGCCCTGAAAACTTGTATGAACTGATGCCGAGCAAAAGGAGCAGAACCAGGAGAACTTTGTACACAGCAGCAATCACAGTGTGCAAGGATTTTTTTCTGGTAAACTTAGTACTTCATTGCAATGCCAAGACTCAAATTCCCTGTGGTCTCTTAAGGCAAAATGCCTTTCACATCTAGAGAAAGAACTATGGAATTAGATCACAGAATGTAGCAGATCATTTTCTTTTGTACTATGTTATTTTATGATTTTTCCCATTCATTTTAATTCTTCTATGCAATATGACTATGGTGAAAATGTATTCAATGGAAGTGTATGTGCAGAACCTATATAAAATTGTATGCCATCTCAGGGAGGGAGGGGGAGGGGGAGATAGGGAAGGAGAGGGAGGGGAAGGGAGGGGTAAAATCTAAGTTGTATGGAAGTGATTGTAGAATACTGAAAACAAAATTTTAGAAAAAGAGAGAACTAGATTCTACTCTTGGCTCTATTACCAACTCACTGTATGGTCTTGGGTTAATTACTTCCCTTCTGAGCTTCAGTTTTCTCTGTAAAATGAGAGGTTTGAAAAAAAATAATCTACAAAATCCTATCCAGCTCTGACCCTGTTTCAATTTCTAAAGTCTTTTCCAGCTCTGGCATTATGACGTACGATCCTATGACCTTACTATAAAGATTTCTAAGAGCTTGTTGAGAGTTCCTGAATGTCAATGATCTGTTCTCCTATCCCAGGTAGGTGGCGCAGAGACCACCTCCTTATTTAAAGGAAAAGCAGGGATCCCAAAATACTAACAACCTATTGAATGGCTTAAAAGGCAAGAGAAAGAACTATCATTGTCAACCTAGGTGAGAAGAACTAGAGAAGACTTCACATTCAAGGGTGGGAAATCCATATTCAGTTAAAGATTAGTTCAGTTAAGTGAGCAAGTCTAGGGACTCAATGACATTATCCAGGCACAGGTTCCTGGCTGTGGTGTAGGCCATGGTCTTTTACACTCACATAGTGCAGTCACCACAGAGATCCCTCAAATCAAATGAGAGCAGTCCTGACTCAACAAATGATAGCAATAAGGCAAATGATAGGGACAGCCCTGGCCTTTGCTTTCCTGGTGCTGACTACCTGTGTTCACTGTTCAAGCTGCTGCTGCTGTTGCTGCTGTTATATACCATCCTTCTTATGTTTTACCTTCCTCTTCTCTTTTTCCTGATCTTTTTCCTTGTACTTATCATCAGCTTTGCCAAACTCTGCAGATGGAGGCAGGAATATGTCAAGGAAAGCAGAAAGAAAACTCCAGTGAAAAGAGAGCTAGTTTTAGAATAAAGACTTCTATTCAAATCTAGGTTCTGCCTATTCCTGCCTGCATGACCTTGGGTGAGTCATCTAATGTCTCTGGGCCTCAGTTTCTTCAACCTTAAAATGAAGGGGTCAGACTAGGTGACCTTGAGGGTTCTGAATCCATGATTCAATGCTAAAAGTGAGGCGTCTGCTTGGCCTACATGTAAAAAAGACTGCAATGTCTACTTCAGCTCGTGGAACTTAAGAACTATGAGGAATCTTAAAGACCATCTGGTGGTCCAAACCACCTTATATTACAAATGAGAAAACTGAAGCCCTGAGAAGGGAAGTAACTTATTCAGGATCACAGAGGTAGTCAGTACCATGTCCTCTGACTCGAGATTCACCACATTGCTTATTCCCAGCCTCTCTTCTAAATTAGGAGGCATCTTGGCATAGAAGAAAGAACATTAGAATTGAATTCAGGAGACCTAAGTTCAACATGGACAGGCTAGATAAACCATTTCCTTTTTCTGGGCCTCAGTTTCCTTCTCTGAAAAAATAAGTGAATCAGATGCTGTGATCTAGAAGTGGTATCTAGTAGAATGTGAGGTCCTTGAGGATCAGACCAGTTTCATTTTAATCTCAGTATCCCTAGTGTCTAGCACAGTACTTTGCACATAGTGGATGCTTAATAAATGTTTCTCAAAATGAATTAGGTTTCAATCAAATGAATTAGAAATGTCAGTTCTGACATTCTTTTTTTATAATTCCTTGAAATTTCAACCCTTCAGGAATGTTACCGATCTTAGCATAATTTCCTGTTGATCCTCACCTCCCTTCATTTCCCCCCAAAATACTAACAGACCTAAGACCATCCTGAGAAAAGTTGTAAATATTTGCTTTAAGAATATGACAAAAATGAATGCCCTCAAAACTCACATTTCAAAACAGAAGCCATCCTGCTTGAGATTCCCGTTGTCTACTGATAGAGACCTGCTTGAAAGAGAGCCCAGTACAGGGTATTGGGAACAATACACACACACCATTGGACACACACCTCAAGCTCCATGAATGAATCCACCTAAAACCACATCAGCCTGTATGGTCCAGTGTAGTGAGTCTCCAGCTCTTTTTCCCCTCATTCAACCCTCCTATGTGCTTCAAGTTACTCCAAGCAGATGACTGATTCTGTAGCTAAGAGAGAGACAGGGAGGCAGATCTGCTTTAGAAAGCTTTCAAATTAATTGTACAGCTGAAGGGGTGCATCACAGTATTCTCTAGCCAGTTTTCTTAGAGTAGGGGAACCATTCTTCATGACCTTTGCGTAATATCCTTATGACTCTGGGAAAGGCATTTGCCGTCTCTGGACCTATTTTCCCAACAATGACATAGAGGAAACATTTGACTAGGTTTCCAAAGTACCTTCCAGTTCTGATGTACAATGTGCTAAAGTCTCTTCTATCTCTGAAAAGCTACAGCTCTGCATGACTCTGCTTGGGCAAAATGCAGGTTGAAGGCATCTGGGCCTCAGCTGAGACTTTTTAATGGACATTGCTGAATTTTAGTTGCCTCTTGGTTGGTAGAGAAGGCTGAAAGTGATGGGACAGGAATAGAAGATGGATAAAGGACACTACTCCCATTGTAGTTGGCTGTCTTTTTGAAGAGGCACTACCTACCAGAATTTGAATGTTTTCACTCAATTGAAGAAAGAAAGCATTGGCATTTTCCCTTCCTCAAAGGACAAGAAGGATTCTGATCACTGTCTGCAGCAAAAGAAATGACAAGGGGCTGGAAACAGGAAGAGACAGAAACATCTTGAATATCAAAGTAACAGAAGTGAGTCTAATTTTTCTCCAATTTTTGCTCTGAGATGGGGTAAGGGAAAAGAAGGATTTAGGTCTGGATACAGGTTAAAGCCTACTTTTTGTAATTTCCTTACACTCTAGGGAGATTCTTAACTCAGGGTAAAGTTCTTAAACCAATTAGATGGAACCATTTTTTAAATGACAGGACTTTCTTCTGTGTCTTGGTCACTGGAGACATGCTCTTACCCTCCCCTACTTCTATTTTCATACCTACTTCCCCTATCTAGGGTCAAGAGTTTCCAGTCAGTGGCAGCAAAAACCAAGAGAAAAGAAGAAACATTCACTTACCTTGATGAGACATAAAGTGATGAGTTGCTATCTCCACAGCCAGATGGTAGACGTTTCCTCAGTGCTGGTTTTGTCCTTTTATACTGTCTCCTCCAGAGCTCTTCCTTCAAGAGTAGAAAAACTGGTTCTCAGCATTCTGAGGAATCTTAGTCAGATGGGAACTGATGTTCCTATAAAAGCCTTGGGTGTAAGCCCTCCTCCTCCTTTTTCACTGCCTTACTGTCCTCAGACCAATTATGTTCCAAGTATGACACATCTCAAAACGAACTAATTAAGAAATTCTGGCCAAAAGCACCTGAGGGACTGTCTCTCCCTCTGAGCATCTCATTCACACATTTCAGTTAGCGATAGAATTTATTAGAACGAACTCTTCTCACTCATCCTCTTTGCTGGGACAAGTGCACAGTGGGAAATGGTCAATTAAAACACATAAAACAGTTGTAGCAATTATAAAAGTATCTAAACAAAGGCAACTGGGGTGTAATAAAAAGTGATGAATTTAGAATCAGAAGAGATGAGTTCTAATCCTACCTTAGTCACTTCCAAGATATGTGACTTTAGGAGTCACTTCTCCTCATTGAACCTCAGTTTCCTCATATGTAAAATGGTAATAGTAATTCATAATAATAACGATTGAACTGCCCACCTCACGGGGTTGATGGGAGAAAGTTCATTCTATGAGCTGCAAATTACAACTAGAAGTGTCAGCTGGTTTTGATTTTCTTTAATGATCATCAACCAAGTAGAATCTCCTTTAGGGAGAGCACTATCTAATTTCTTTGCACTTGGCATAGTGCCTGACACATAGTAGTATTTAATAAATGCTTATTGAGTTGACTTGACTTGACCTGAAGTAGCTGTTTAAGCTTTAGGATATTCCAGAGGTCCATCTCTGACCACTCACTTTCCAAAAGCTTAATCAGGAAGTAAAGATGGTGGTGGCCTCAGCTTTCTGTGCAGACATGATGATAGGCTGTTCTATCCTTGAAGAGAGAGGTCAGTGGTAGAAAGTGCTCCAGTGCCTTATTTTCCTTCCCCTTCTCCCAAGACAATGGGGGAGAAACCGATTCTGGTCATTGCTCCACCTCCCATCCAGCCCCTAGCCATCAAAGAAAAACCCTTACAAGCACACAATAAGGAAAAGAAGAATTAAAGAGGAGAGAGATCCAGGGATAAACTGGAGCCAGCTTGAATCAGCTCAAGAGGGTTGTGAAATTTTCAGTGTAAACAACCTCTCAGAAATCAGCAAATGCTACAAATTGGAGTTTAATTTGTTGTGATTGCCCAGACCCAAGAAGGTGAGGGAGAAAATGTTAACAATGCATGTGCCACGTGTACATTTTCTTTTTCAGAGAGGCACTTATTAAACATTTGCCAGCATACCCCTGGAGAGATCAAGTTGTGTCAAAAGAGGATAGGAAGCTTTACAGGTACTTGTCTGGGCCCTATGTTCTCTTTTGTGTTTTGTCTTCACCTACTGAAATGTAAACTTCTTGACAGAAGGGACCATATTGTTTTCTTGTTTTTTTATTCCCTGCATTTAACTCAGTGTCTGGCACATAGGAGGCAAGTAATAAATGCAGTTTAACTAGTCAATGTCCTTCCTAAATTGAGATACTCAGAACTGGTCACAATACTCAGAACTGGTCACCATACTTCAGATGATTAAAATAGAGGATAGTTGGGAAGCCTCCCTCCTTTGTGAGGGAGGTTAGACTATGTTAGGTTGATACAATCGAATAGACTGTTAAAGTATTTTGCTTTAGAGTGGACATGTTGGTTGGTTGGTTGTTGTCCTTCATCCTCGAAGAGGACCAAAATGGCATCACAGGGATAAAGTGAAATTTCATTGTGTCTGACTGTGGCTGATCAAACCAATATGAGCTCGGAATGCTCTACCACAGGTTGGGCACGGATAGTCCGTGTGAATATTTGAGATGGATACTCCAAACCTGCACATCCTATGTTTACTTTGTGCTGTCTCAGTTCTGCTTTGCTCATAGAGCGCAGCAACCTTTCTAATGTGGGCATGCCATGCTGAATGGTCCAGTGCCAATGCCTCCCATGTCGCACAGTCAAATTCAAAGTTCTTGAAAGAGACCTAGAGAACGTCTTTGTACCACTTCTTCTGACTACCATGTGATCACCTGCCCCACATGAGTTTTCCATAAAATAGTCTTTTTGGCAAGCATACATTTTGCATTCGAACAATGTGGCCAGGGGCAGAGCCAAGATTGCAGACTAGAAAGACACATTTATGCAGGGTCCTCCCCACAGCCCATAAAATACCTGTAGAAAGGGACTCTCAACAAATTTTGGAGCAGCAGAAGTAGAGAACAACAGAGCAGAGGAGATTTCCAGCCCATGGTGACCTGAAAGGCCCACAGAAACATTGGTTGCGCCTGACGTGGAGCTGAGCATGGAGCCCAGCCAAGCCTTGGCCAAGCGGCTTGATGTGATAAGACTCTGGGAGGAGAACACCTTGGGGGCAGAATCTCCCGTCACAGTAGCGGGTCCTCAGATCCCTCGGCCCACAGGCACCAAAGGTCAGCGATGGGGTTTTATTAGCTGACCAGGAAGGGAGAAGGGCCTTCCCATAACTCCAGCAGCAGGTAGCAGCCACAGAGCCTGCACAGCACCCCATACAGACACTTATGGTTGGAATGTAAAAACCCCTGGGGGCATTGAAGAGCTGAGTCTTACCTCAGCCCTGGGTGGAGGCCCTGGCAGAGTTGCTCTTTGTCTCAAACTGAATGGTGGCCCTGCCCATCCAGTTTATCTGAAAATCAGCCTCCAGTGCTGACTTTATCAGACTGGAGGCCAAGTGGCTGTAGAGAGGTATCTGCTAAGATTCTGGGCACAAAAATCCCTCTCTACATCCAGACCAGTACACACTTGATTGTGCCACCTTGGAGGAACTGAGATCTCACAGATTCCCAGAGTATACCTTACTCTTGACAAAGGACCCCAAAAGTTAAGCGGCCCTGCCCCCACCTGAGAACTTGAACTTAATCTCTCACTGAATAGCAGCCCCGCTCCCCCCCCCCCGCTGAAAGCCCTGAGGCTGGGAAGCAGCATTTGAATCTCAGACCCCAAGCACTAGTGAGTCAGTGGTGGAGAGGAATCTCAGAAGTCAAGTAACTGGCTGGGAGAATGCCCAGAAAAGAAAAGAAAAATAAGACCATAGAAGGTTACTTTCTTGGTGAACAGATATTTCCTCCTTTCCTTTCTGATGAGGAAGAACAATGCTTACCATCAGGGAAAGACATAGAAGTCAAGGCCTCTGTATCCCAAACATCCGAAAGAGATATCCAATGGGCTCAGGCCATGGAAGAGCTCAAAAAGGATTTTGAAAATCAGGTTAGACAGGTGGAGAAAAAACTGGGAAGAGAAATGAGAGAGATGCAAGAAAAGCATGAAAAATGGGTCAATACCTTGGTAAAGGAGACCCAAAAAAATGCTGAAGAAAATAACACCTTGAAAAGTAGGCTCACTCAATTGGCAAAAGAGGTTCAAAAAGCCAATGAGGAGAAGAATGTTTTCAAAAGCAGAATTAGCCAAATGGAAAAAGAGGTTCAAAAGCTCACTGAAGGAAATAGTTCTCTCAAAATTAGAATGGAACAGATGGAGGCTAATGACTTTATGAGAAACCAAGAAATCACCAAACAAAACCAAAAGAATGAAAAAATGGAAGAGAATGTGAAATATCTCATTGGAAAAACAACTGACCTGGAAAATAGATCCAGGAGAGACAATTTTAAAATTATGGGAGTACCTAAAAGCCATGATCAAAAAAAGAGCCTAGACATCACCTTTCATGAAATTATCAAGGAAAACTGCCCTGATATTCTAGAACCAGAGGGCAAAATAAATATTGAAAGAATCCACCAATCCCCTCCTGAAAGAGATCCAAAAAGAGAAACTCCTAGGAACATTGTGGCCAAATTCCAGAGTTCCCTGGTCAAGGAGAAAATATTGCAAGCAGCTAGGAAGAAACAATTCAAGTATTGTGGAAATACAATCAGGATAACACAAGATCTAGCAGCTTCTACATTAAGGGATAGAAGGGCATGGAATAGGATATTCCAGAAGTCAAAGGAACTAGGACTAAAACCAAGAATCACATACCCAGCAAAACTGAGTATAATACTTCAGGGGAAAAAATGGTCTTTCAATGAAATAGAGGACTTTCAAGCATTCTTGATGAAAAGATCAGAACTGAAAAGAAAATTTGACCTTCAAACACAAGAATGAAGAGAAGCATGAAAGGGTAAACAGCAAAGGGAAGTCATAAGGGACTTACTAAAGTTGAACTGTTTACATTCCTACATGGAAAGACAATATTTGTAACTCTTGAAACTTTTCAGTATCTGGGTAGTTGGTGGGATTACACATACACACACACATACAGAGAGAGAGAGAGACAGAGAGAGAGACAGAGAGACACAGAGAGAGATAGACAGACAGACAGAGACAGAGACAGAGAGACAGAGAGCACAGAGTGAATTGAATAGGATGGGACCATATCTTAAAAAAATGAAAATAAGCAGTGAGAGAGAAATATATTGGGAGGAGAAAACGAACAATGTGGCCAGCCCATCAGAGTTGCTTTCTCTGAAACATAGTTTGAATGGTTGGCAGTTCAGCTCTAGCAAGGACTTCAATGTCTGGTACCTTATCCTTCCAAGGTATCCTCAGAATCTTCCTAAGACAGTTCAAATGGAAGTGATTCCATTTTCTAGTACGGCACCGGTAGACTGTCCATGTTTCACTGTCATACTACAATGAGATCAGCACAAGGCTCTGTAGATCTTCAGTTTGGTAGTCAGTCTAATACCTCTCCTCTCCCTAACTTTTCTTCAGAACCTCCCAAACACTGAGCTAGCTCTGGCAATGCATGCATCAACCTCATTGTCAATGTGTACATCCCTGGAAAGTAAACTACCAAGGTAAATGAACTTACCCACAGCATTCAAAACTTCTCCATTTGTGGTAACCGATGGTTCCACATATGGATAATGTGATGGTGGCTGATGTAGCACCTGTGTTTTCTTGGTGTTAATTATTTAGGCAAAATTAGCACAGACACTAGAGAATTGATCCATACTTTGTTACATCTCAGTTTCAGAGACTGCACTGAGTGCACAGTCATATGCAAACAGAAAATCATGTACCAACACTCCCTCCACTTTGGTCTTGGCTTGTAGTCTTTTCAAATTGAAGAGCTTGCCATCAGTACAGTACTTGACCTTGATGCCATGTTCATCCTCATTGAAAGCATTTGACAACAAGACTGAAAACTTCATGCTAAAAAGCATGGAAGCAAGCATACAGCCCTGTTTCACTCCATTGGTGACTGGAAAGGCACGAGAGCATTGTCCACTATCCAGAACTCAGGCAAACATGCCATCATGAAATTGACATACAATATTGATGAACTTCTCTGGGCAACCAAATTTTGACATAATTTTCCACAAGCCCTCATGACTAAGAGTGTCAAAGGCCTTGGTCAGATATACAAGCATTGCGTACAGACCTCTGTTTTGCTCCTGGCATTTCTCCTGGAGTTGTTGGGCAGCAAACACTATATTGACTGCCCCTCAGCCCTTTCTGAAGCCACACTGACTCTCAGGTATATCACCATCTTCCAGGTGAAGGATCGGCCTATTAAGGAGGATCTAGCAAGAACTTTGCCAGCAATGATTAAGAGAGAGACCCTCTCTGATTGTCACAGGACAATTTATTCCCTTTACCTTTATTAGGATGGACAACGGAGGCATTCTTGAATTCCTGGGGGATAACCTTCTCTTGCCATATAATCTTGAAAATTTCAGTCAGTTTTTGTAAGAGCAATGGTCTCCCCACCTTGTAAATCTCAGTTGGAATAGAATCAGCACCAGGTGCTTTGTCACATGAAAGGAGCCTAATGGCCCTCAAAACTTCTTCACTTGGAAGTTCAACTAAGGAGGGTTTGACTTCAACCTGGGGTAAACAGTCAATGGCCTCAGCATTGTTTGATGATGGTCTGTTGAGAACACTATGAAAGTGTTCAGCCCATCTCTCTAGGATCATGTCCTTATCACTAATCAATGTGATTCCATCAGCACTGAGAAGTTTTGATGCACCATAAATTTTTGGTCCATAAATAGCTTTCAGGGAATCATAAAAGTGGTTTGGATTGTTACTATCGGCATAAAACTGAATTTGTTTGATAACTTGGAGGGAAAGTTCAGCCAATACATAGCTGGAAACAGTGGAGCAGATAATGAGTGGACAGCTTTCAGAGATCTGGTGTGCAGCACTGCATTTGCCCACCTAGGTCAGAACACTCACAAACACTAAGACTGGTTTGATAAAAATGTTGGGGAAATTTAGAAGCTGCTAAATTAAAAACGAGAACTCCACAGGATATATACCAGTAAGATAGTTCATCCACCTCTAAGAAGGTAGCATTTAATTCCATCAAAAGCAAAGTACAAGCAAAGCTTAGAGAGATGCAGGATTCCTGGGTCAGTAACAAGGCAGATGAGTGGACATATAGAAGAGTTTTGTAATCCCATTTCATCTCACCATTGCCCTGTCAGGTAAGTCACTTCTTCAGAATTTCAAAGATCTGTGATTTCATCAATGTGGCAACGCTCATCAAGGATGCAGATAACCAGTTCCTCAGTAGTGGACATTTAAGTTACTGTGGCTCTTTGGGGAGGGACAAGGTCTAATGAGAGAATAGAATAAATAGGGGGCAGGATAGGATGGAGTGAAATATAGTTAATCTTTCACAATGTGACTATTATGGAAGTCTTTAGCAAAACTACACATATATAAGCCTATACTGAATTGCTTGCCTTCTCAGTAGGGATAGGTGGGGAGGGAGGAAGGGAGAGAAGTTGGAACTCAAAGTTGTAAGAACCAACGTTGAGAGTTGTTTTCGCATGCAACTGGGAAATAAGAAAAATAGGTAATGGGGTATAGAAATCTATCTTGCCCTACAAAAAAAGAGAGAAAATGGGGATAAGGGAAGGGAGCGATGTGATAGAATAGAGGGCAGACTGGGGGAAGGGGGTAATCAGAATGCATGGTGTTTGGGGGGGAGGGGAGAGATGGGGAGAAAATTTGGAACTCAAAATCTTGTGGAAATGAATGTTGAAAACTAAAAATAAATAAATTTAAAGAAAGGGTTATTGTGGCTTTCAAAATGTGTCCACCTGTAATTAGTGAGCCTCTCTCCATACTTAACTAGTCTATTCCTTGAAAATCAGAAGAAAAATCCAGTTCTGAGTCTATTATTTAGGATCATAGGATAGATTGTAAACAATAAACCAAGAAACAACTAGAATTGATGGAAAACTAGAAATTGGGCAGTGAGGTGGCTCAATGTATAGAGTGGTAGGCCTGGAGTTAGGAAGACTTATCTCCTAAGTTCAAATCCAACCTTAGACACTCACTAGCTATGTGACCTTGGTCAAGTCACTTAACCCTGTTTGCCTTGGTTCCTTATCTGTAAAACAAACTGGAGAAGAAAATGGCAAACCACTCCAGTATCTTTTCCAAGTAAACCTCACATGGGGTCACAAAGACACAGACAGGAAACAACTGAAGAACAACAGAGTTTGCCTAGTCCCTTCTTTTTTTATAGCTGAGAACAAGGCCTAGAGTAAATAAGTGACTTGTCCTAGTACGCACAAGCAGAGAATGGTAGAGGCAGTATTTTAATTTAATTCCCATGCCTCCAAATTTAGCACTCATTCAATAACACCACAAAAACCTCCAAGAGCTTCTGATCCATCATCCTGGCCTTTAGAAATCCAAGGTCATTGCCATTCCACAATGAAGAATCAAAAGGAAACAGGGCCAAAAACAGGAAGTGACTTGTCTGTAGTCATATGACCCTGGAAATGAGAACATAACCTACTTAGGCCTTTGAGTTCCAAAGCTGCCAGACAAGAGCTTTGGGCCTTGCAGAACTGAGCTGTAACCTCCTGCAGAGCTTTCTTACATCCTGAGAAATGATTTTTAGATGAGCACTATTTATGTTTTTTACTCTGTGTGTCTGCTTCTTATCTGTACTCCCATTATCACCACAGTTGTCTTAAACAGCACATTTCTAGACTGTGGCCTTCTTACATCCTTAGGAGCCCAGTAGCATTGTGCAGTAAAATGTAATTATAATAGAACAGGGATCCACTTAATCATACATAAGGAACTCTATGAACTGTATATTGACTTAGTATTAAAATGTAATATTATTTGTGTTTATTTTTTAAATTAATTTTGCTAAATATTTCCCAATGATATTTTAATCTAGTGTGGGCCATACTTGGGAATGTTACAGGATAATGCAAGCTGAATGTTTGACACCTCTGGTATAGTGAAAAAGTCATTAGACTTCTCTTCCATGGTAGCTCTAAGGTCAAAATAAGGTTCAATCTCTTTGTGACCTCTGACGGAAGCAAGAACTATTTCAATGATCCTTTCCACATATGAAGGAAAATTATGTCTTCTCCTCCTTCTAAGATGCTGAGGCAGAAGTACAATGTCCACTCCATGCCCATTTAAAAAGATGATGAAATCCATGTTGCTTGAGGACACTACAAAAGACAGCAAATTGGCAAGGTAGGCCAGGTTTACAGAAACAAATATGTGATCTACATTGAGTGTGTGCAACTGGAGAAGGCTAATGGTACAACTGTTCATGAGGGCATTCATCCCACCAAGGTGGTTATCCCAAGGCAAAAGCTGGACAAAGATCACAAAAAGATCCTTGAGTGAAAAGCCAAATCTCACCAAGTAGGAAAGGAAAAGAGAAAATATAAGGAAGAAACTAATGAGAAAATGCAAGAGTAAAAATTACATGGCTGTAATTAAATTTCTAGAATGAAAAGAGTCATTAGACTGAGAAGTAGAAGACCTATTTTTATGTTCCAGATCCAACACTTACTTGTTCTGTTAGTTTGAGTAAGTCATGCCCTCATCCTTTTAGTCTCCTCATTTGGGAAACAAGGACTATAATTCCTACCATATCTAATTGAGAAGAATTGCAAGGAAAATGATTTGAAAACTCTCCTGCTTTGTTATATGCCATGATTATCAAACTTTTTGATCTTGGGACCCCATTATACACCTAAAAATTATTGAGTACTCCCCAAAGATCTCTTATTTATCCATCAATATTTACCATGTGCAAAATTAAAATTTCTTAGTACTATTATGAAAATAGTTTATACCTCACAAACTCCCTGAAAGGACCTCAGGGAATCCTGGGGATTCCCAGACAACACTTCAAAAACTATTGTTCTCTTCCATGCTCAAATGCATTTTAAGGAAATTTTCAAGAGCAGGGGACCTCTGTCCTTCTCCCTCATGGCTATATCACGGAATTTATCTGCTGTTTAGATAGGTACTCTGTGCTTTCATCTATCCTGGTATCATTTTTCAAATTATTGCATACTTCTGGTAAGGATAGTGACATGAAAAGTCATAATCCATATTTGCTGTAGTATATGTGGGTGAGTAGGTCTTTATCTCATAGGTTTAGAAGCCTGTGGGCCGTCTGAGCAAAGATGTACCAAGGCAAGCAGAAGCTAGCATGAATTTTGGTAATAAGGGCCTCAAGCCAATGGGATCTCAGCCCTGGCCTGTTGGAGAAACATGGAGAATAGAGCCAGCTTCCATAAGTCATTACCCAGGGAGACTGCAATGTGTGTCTCAAAACACTCAGAGACATAGCAGGAAAAAAGACCATTTCAACCACAGAACACAGGTGCCTAGGGGCTTTGCAAGAGACCTGAGATAACTGTGAGCTCTAATATCCAACCAGGGCCTGTCAGGGCCACAGCAGGGAACAGAATTAACTTCCAGTAGAGATCTCATCAAAGGATAGGGAGACTGAAAAGAGACAAGGTCAATACCCGCATTGGACTACCAGGAAAGGAAGCAGAAATCAGAGACTATAGCAAGGCATTGAGCCTGGTCCCAGTCCCCCCATTCTGAACTGTAAAACCAACAACATCCAAACTACAGAAAAGAAGGGATTAATAAAGGCCTGACTATTTATTTAAGAAAGAGCACAAGGGAGAGCAGAGCCTGACTCTATCATAAAGTCCGAATCCAGGAACTGAACCTGGATACATGAGGAAACAAAAGAAAATAACAATGAAGAAATACTATGGGTTAGGGGAAGCATAGGAGATGAACTTAGGAGAGAGTAATTCCACAAGAACATGGTCTCAATGACCAAGAATGGCTAGAAGACATGAAACATGAGATTAAAAAGTGAAATTAAAATTTTTGAGGGGGAAAAAACTGGAAAGAGAATAAATGGTTTAGATCAGAAAGGGGCAAACTGTACCATATAATAGATTCCCTTAAAGATCAGAATGTAACAAATACAACTCAATGATTCCATAAAAACAAGAAATATTAAAACAAAGTAGGAATAAAGAGTATGGGCAGTGATATTATATGTTGCTCCAAATAAAAGAAAATAAAAAGAAAGAGGATCAATTAAAATTTTTAAAATATACAGAAAAAAACAGGAAGAAATTAAGAAGAGGATATGGAGAATCTAGATATGCAGGGCAGAATTGGTACTACCATAATAAATTTAGCATATGCCTTTTAAAAATAGACTTTATATAATAGGGATTTGTGTTTTCATATACGATTTTCTTTTCCATTCTTTGTATATGAAACTTCATAATTAAAAAAAGAAAAAATTTTAAAATAATTGCATTCCCTAATTAAATATACTGAATATAAGTAATACTGAAAATATCTGCAGTAGATAGACCAATTATGGAGATGCTGTGGTAAGACAGGCACATTAAGTTATCATTGATGGAACTATGAATTAGTACAACCATTCTGGAAAACAATTTGATATTATACAAATTAAGTGGTTAAAATGTCCAATCCCTTTGACCTAGAGATTTCACTGTTATTTAAATACTCCAAGGAGCTCATTAATAAAAAGAAAGGCTCCATATATACAACAAAATATTTATAGCAGTACTGTTTGTGGTAGCAAAAAATTGGAAATAAAGTAGAAACAAATCAGATGGGGAATGACTTAGTAAATTGTGTACATGCATGTACAATACATATATTACTGTCCTATAAGAAATGTCAAGCATTATGAATAGAGAGAAGCCTGAAAAGACTGATATGAACTGATGCAATGTGAAGTAAGCAGAACCACGAAAACAAAGTAGTCAAGTGACTGTAATAATGTAAATGGATAGAAGAACAATAACAAAGAAGTTGAAATTGAATTTTGTAAAACTATAAACACCAAAGCTGACTCCAAAGAAGGGCTATAAGAAGATACTTCTCTCCACTCCTTTGAAGAAGTGAAGGGGGTCCATAGGTCTGCATCATTGCATATAACATCAGACTTTATTCATTGTGTTGATTAGTTTTGCTTAATTGATTTCTCCTCTTCCTGGAAATGGTAGGGGAGGAGGGAGGGAATGGAAAAAGACACAGGAAAAATGAAGATGACATTAAATACAAAAAAAAAAATCAATAAAAATCTATTCTAATAAATATTATGAATAATGCAAATCCAAGATATGGATATATGCCCTACAACAGGAACCTAAATGTACATAATGACTTTGAATGGTGGAGTTGGAGGATTTAGAAGGAAAAGCATTGAGGTCTGACTCTGGATAAATCATTTCAATATTAACAAATATTTAAGTACCATGAAGTACCATTTATTATGTGAGACACTGCTGGCATATAAAAAAAGTGATACAACACACATACTGCTCTCAGTATTTTCTAATAAGAAAAAAAAATACATATACAAAGAATTGTGATAAAAAGAAAATAATACACCAAAGATTAGGTCACTGCAATTCATTTGAAGTAAAAGGAGGAAGCAATTGCTTTGACTTGGGATAGAGAGAATGGGAAAAGTTTCATGAAATAGTTTAAACCTGAATTAGGTTAGAAAGAGAGGGCAAGCAGATTTCATTTAAGGAATGGAGATATGATATGAGAAAAACAATGGAGGACAAGAATGAGAGATGGCAAGTATTCTAGTTGGGCTAGAAATAAGGGAAATAGAGTAAGGGGAAAGGAGTAGTATCAGATAATTCTGAAAAGAGAGATTGGAGCTAGTTGTGGAAGGCCTTGAAAGTCAAGATTGGGAAAGTCCTTATTTTATTCAAGAGATAATGAGGAACCCTGAAAGTGTCTAAGATCAGTCAGTCATGGGAGACCTGAGCATATCTGTAGGCAAAAGATAAGGATCCAATAGTGAGAAAAGATTGACAATTATGTGGGAAGAAATGATTGACAGAGAAAGATTATGGAACAGGTAACAAGGGATGGGTTGTAAAGATTTGGGGGAGATGCTTTGTCGAGGAGAATCACCTCATCTTCTCACACTGAGAATATTTAGGCCACTGAAGAGAAAATCCAGAAGGAACATGATAACTTTCTTCAAGTATTTTAAGGATTGTCACATGAAAGAAGAATTAGGTTTGTTCTATATAACCTCATGGGGGCAGAATTAGGAACAATGAGTACAAACTACAAGGAAGTAAATTTGGAATTGATATCAAGAAATACATACATACATACATATACATATATATATGTATATACATATATATGTATGTGTACATACATATATATAAATATAAATATATTCTTAAAATTTTGAGTTGGCCACAAGTGGAGTGAGCTATTCTGAGAGATGGTGGGTCCTTCCTTTTCTTGGAAGTCTTTAAGGTTGATAACCCCTTGCAGATATATTGTAGCAAGGATTCCTTTTGCACATGAGGTGCTCTAGATGATTACTGAGGTCCCATATAACTCAAATTCTGTGATTCTGTGAGAATGTGAGAAATGAATGCACAAGGACATTAAAAGTTTTGGAAGAACTGAGAAAAGTTGAGGTTATATTAGATTACCTTCAACTTTTGAAGAAGAAAAAAAGCAATTATTTACTAAAAGTAACAGGGTTAAGGGAGAAGAGTTGGAGATGGGGCAAAGAAGATAGCCATTGTGAGAATCACAAAATTCAGCAAAAGATGAATACAGATTCTTATGCAATAGGCAGGGCTTAATTGAGTTTCTATAGCATATCTTTGTAGTGAATTTAATCAGCATATTTTAGGGTCTTCAGTAGAGTATATTTCTTGAGATTAAGAACATAAAAAACAGATGGTAGGAATTCAGATATAAGAGGTAGAGAGAAGTCTTAAGAGCAGTTGACTTAAGAGTGAGGAAGGCATTCATAAAATGACTGGTTATAACAACTTCATAGCCTTTCTAGTCATGATAGAAAGTGCCACCAGAAGAGTTAGCAGACTGCAAGAATAAGGAGCTGAAAGGATTAGAAGTCATGATGAGGGTGAAGAACAGGTACGAAAAGAGGAGGAAGAGGAAGAGATAGAAATACAAGAGATTATAGCAGGAGAAGGAAACTTCAGAATTCAAGATCTTGAACATGGAGTAGCTTCAAGGGATTATGAATGCTAAGGATTGACCACCGTGGTGCTGAAGTAGGATGGTAAAGAAGCCATAGACATTGAGAGGCTCAAGAAAATGAAAGAAATTATTAGAAGAGTCACTGGAAAAATTACTGGTCTCAAACTAGGAGTTAGGGTAGAAGACTATTTGGCAAAGAAATGGGAGGTGCGGAGGGTATCCAGGAGGAGAACGGCTAATGGCTGCAAAGATTATGAAAGGATGATGAAAGCTGATAGAAAGAAAATCAAAGGATACACTTTTCAGTGTTGATATCAGAACAAAGGTCCCAAGGGGAATGCTGACTGATTAGATAAAGGACTGATTACCACTGAAGTAGAAGCTCTCAAAGATACGGAATACCCAAGGAAAAGCCACAGTTCAGTTAATGTAAAGATGCAGAAGAGGAAGAGAAGGTTCTTAGCAATAGAATACAGATCTCATTGGAACAATGAAAAGGAGGACAAGGTCCAAATTACTAATCATAAAGTGAAATGTACATTAAAGCCACTCTGAGGTTCTGATGTAAATACCCATCAGACTGTGAAAGTTGACAAAAATGGAAAATGGCAACTGTTGGATAGAATAAAGGAATTAGGCACACTCGTATATCATTAAGGAGAACTATGAAATGATCCAACACATTCCATAAAATAATGTGAAACTATATAATAACAAGTGGAATTTCTATAGTACTTGCTATGTGCCAGGCAGCATGATAAGCACTTTACTAACATTTTCTTGTCTGATTCTCACAACACCCCTTCAAGTGTTTTGTTTTCATTATTGTTTTCATTTTACAGTTGGAGAAATGGAGGCAGAGCGATTTTTTTGTTTGCTTTTTAGTGATTTGCCCATCCAGTATCACACAGCTAATAAATGTCTGAAGCCAGATTTGAACTTAGGTCTTCCTGACTCTAGGCCAAACGCTCTATCCATCGTCCCACCTAAAGCTAGCTGATTATATTCAAAATGTCACTAAATTGTGTATACCTTTTGGTCCAAGGATACCAGTACTAAGCATATTACCAATATTCCGTACTCTATGCACCTCCATATTACAATCACCACTCTCTATGATAAGTAGGAGCTGGATTAGAAGAGAAAAAGCCTGGGCTCAGCCATCTAAAAACTAAGTAATTAGATAAAGCTTTTTCCCTTTCTGAGCCTCAGTTTCCTCATCTGCAAAATGGAAATGATAATACTTGTACTATCTATCCCTATTACATTGTTGTGAGGGACAAAAGTAAAGACCTTTGTAAATCATAAAACATTATATAAGCATCAGCTATTATTGCTCTTATTCAAGTCTAAGAGAGTGCATGAAAGTTTCCAGATAAGTACTTTGGTTATATGTTTTGTTTGGTTGATACAGATATACCTAAGACACTATGTTCCTATTAAGCCATTGTGGTTAAAAAAAATACACGACCACAAATTGGCTGAATAACAGAAAAGCTAGAAAGATGATTGCTTCTTTAGAATCAGTTTGACTGCATTTCCAAAAAAGAAGGAAAAGACTAACAATATCCGTCAGACAAACAGTCACAGATGGATGTTGATTTTACTAACATAATTAACTTCTCTTCCTACCTTCAGGAGCCACAAAAAGTTAAGGCGAAAACTTCCTTCTGCACATTGATACTTTGAGCATTCACTTGTAAAGGTGACATATCTAGAGCAAGTTTCCTGTTCTCTTACAATCTTAGGAAAGGGGAGGTAAGAGAAAATTCAGATTATATTTTTTTCCTTGGAAAATTTAAAAGGGACTTAAAAGACACAGAATCATAAAGCTTAGAAATACCTTAAAAGATAGAAAATGGCATATTAAACCTACAAAGAAATTAGAAATAAGAACACTGGATCAAATGGTGTGAGAACTGCGTGGGTCTTTGTACATAGAATATTAAGAATGTAAAAGAGCTTTTTCATGGGGCAGGGGTGGGGGGGAAAGGGAGAGAAAACATGTTTGTTAACTTTTAAAAAAATATTAAAATAGAAAAAAACAAATCTAGAAAAGGACCATAATACATTGAATATTGTAATACACTGAATCACTAAGGCAAATGCCTTAGTGATCATCTAGTCAAAGCCCACCCAAACCCTTTGCACAGATCAGGAAACCAAGAACCAGGAAGGTGAAATGTCTTGCCTTAAATCAAATATAGCATGTCAATTAATGGCACAACCAAGAGTAGAACTCTTTCTTCTTATTCCTAATTCTATGATCATTCCACGGCACCTTGGTGATTTTTGCAATGATGATTTTTACAGTAAAATGATGAATAAAGATGAGAAGTGTAGTTGAACTAAGAAAAAAAATAGAAAGTTGCACCTTAGAAGAATAGTTTTCAAAGTTCCTATCACTCAAATCTCAAGATGGTGTCATTACACAAATACTTAAGAGTTTCCTCGCTTCTTAGACACAATTTCAAAATCCCTTATGAAACCAAATAGACTTGATACCACTAATTTAAAGTTTTCCTTCAATAAATATTTGAGCATACCTATTGTACAAAAAATGTAGAATGGAGTTCTCCTAAAATAAAGAATATATTCTCCTTTAAGGTATTTTTTTCTTTTGAGATTCATATCTATCAGGAAAATTGATCTGAAAGCAATAAGGAAAATTTTATTACTGAAAAAGGTGCCTCTGATAGTAATAATCTGTAAAATTTCCCTCTCTCCAAATAAGAATTCAGATGACAAGGACAAAACACAAATTAGTCCTTAATCTACACAAATTAGCATGTTTTTGCAGGGAAGCTGGTTTAAGACCTGCACTCATGTTGACATTCTTACCAAGATAAGTATAATTTCAGTGCAGCATATATATGTATATATACATATACATATACATATATATGTACCTTTTTTTTTGAGACTAGACCTCCCTATCTTGCTCAGGCTGGAAGTGCAATGACCATTCCCACATCTGATCCCACTACTGGGGCCGCTGAGATCTGGGCCAGTTCTCCCCTTCTTGGGCAGCCTGGTGTCCCCCTCCGCCTCCTCTCACAGAGGCTCACCATATTAATGACAGACTAAGGACTTAAAGAGGACTCCCACTGGCTTCAGCCCACTCTATCACAAACCTCCTTAGCTCAAACCATCCACCAGCCTCAGCTTCCTAGGTAGTAGGGATTTATAGACATTTGTCTCTATGCCTAACCAGATTTGTGTTTTGATAAAATGTATCCATTTGAAAGTAGTGACATTTTCTTCCTCTGTTTTCTAAAAAACAGTGCGTCAGTGACCAAATTGTTGTGTGAAATTTGGGAGTTTCCACAGTTCTTGACAAACTGAAAGTAATGTACAGGATTGTTTTGTCCATCAGTTTTTAACTGCAGCTCATAATATAAGGAGTCTCTTTATAACTGTGGCTTAAAAGCCTAAACATAATGGCATATAACAAAGAATTACAAGTATTTTGGCCTTCCGGTAGTTAAGTTAAATGAGATTTAGGTGCAAGACATTAAAAATAAGTAAGTCCTAGGAGTTAGATGCCCACAAGTAGAACCAAAAAGTTATTAAAGATTAGATCAGAGTGTACATATATGTACATGGAACAGAATAATAAAGGAGTATTATAGGAGTACTGTGCCTATAACTTCATAGCAAAATTCTGAAATAATTCTCGATGTTTCCACCTCCCAATCCAGATCTGTAACAAATTTAGTGTATGAAATTGGGCAAGAAAATGGGATATTGCTGAAAGACACCTGGCCTGGAAGTCAGGAAACCCAGAGGTTTAAGCCTCCTATAACTAGTTTCAGTGAGAAAAGGCTGGGTGGGAAGGAAAAAAGATCAGGACGATTCAAGCCGAAAAAACAAGGAATCATGAAAATTTGAGAATCATGAGAAAAATTATGAGTATTATGAAAAATCTGAAATCATAAAATCCAGAGACTAAATTTTGGGGTGAAAAATGGAAAGGGGAAGGAATAAAGCTAAAAGAAAATAATTTGAGGTGAAAAGAGTCAAGCTGAAGGAGATAGATTTCAAAAAAGAATTCTGATAGGAGATGGTGTAGGAGACAAATCCGAAGAGGGATATAAGGATGAGAAATGGGGCTGGCTAAAGGAAGAATAAAAGGAGTCTAAAAGGAAGGACAAAATCGGTAAAGCAGGACAAGAAGTTAACAAAACAAAGGAAAGGAAGTTGAGCGTGGTTGTCAAGAAAGAAAAATGGGCACAAACTCTTCATTAGTATCTACGTGTTTCCTCAGGTTCCTCAGGGAGAAGACTGACAACTCCAAAATGGAACACACCCAGCAAAACTGTTGGCCACATTTTTTCTCCTGGGGAGCTATTAGCAAAAAAAGCAAAGAACTGAAGATTTCGTTTCCAACAAAAGATAGAAACAAGAAGGGCATTGCAAGGACCTGCATAAAGTGTATCATATTTGTGTTTCTATCAATCAATATCAATAAATCAACATTTATTAAACACCTACCATGTGACAGGTACTGTGTTAAGTGCTGAAAAAAAAAAAGACAAAAGGCAGTCCCCACCCTTTAGGAAATCACTCTCTAAATGGGGTTGGCAACATGCAAGGAAATATGTGCAAACAAGCTATATACAGGATGAATAGGAAATGATTACCAGAGGGAAGGCACTGGAATTAAGAGGTATTGGGAAAGGCTTACTGTACAAGATGGGATTTGAGCTGAAAGGAAATTAGGGAAGTCAGTAGGTGGATTTGAGGAGGGAGAGCATTCCAGGCACAAGAGACAGCCAGAGAAACTGCCCAGTGTGGAGAGATGGAGTGTCTTGTTTGTGGAACAACCAGAAGATCAGTGTCCCTGGATAGAAAAATATATGGCAGAAAGTAATGTATAAGAAGACCAGGATGGTCAGAGGTGATTAGATTATTGAATGCCACACAAAGGGTTTTATATTTGATCCTGGAGGCTACAGGGGGCTACTGGAGTTTATTGAGTGTGTGTGTGTGTGTGTGTGTGTGTTTGTGTGTGTGTTTTAGGGGAGGGTAAGGGAGAAGTATGGGTTGGGGAGCTCATTGTGACATGGTTAAACCTACACTTTAGGAAAATCACTTTAGGGGCTGATTGGAGGATGGATTGGAGTGCTGAGACACTTGAGTCAGGCAAACCCACCAGCAGGCTATTGCAATAGTCCAGGTGTGAGATGAAAGGTTCTAGGTCTATCACAGCTGAGCAAAGAAAAGACGAAGAGACTATAGGAAGGCACCTTCACACTCCAGGTTATTAGGGAGAATGTACTATTTGCTGATTGAGTGATTTAAATGAGAAGGGCTTCAATGTGATAACAAATGGATTTGGAGATGTAGAGGGGAATGCGGTAGGAAGGATGAAGAATGTGACACAGAAAAGACCACTGAACATATGAAACTAACGGATATAATCAAAAACTTTCTCTAAAGATGACTGAGGAAGAAACAACTGCTCCCTCTTGTTCTCTCAAGAATAACGAATGACATGGAGTCATAGCTGATGTCAGAGGTGAACGATCACACAATAAAAATAATAATAAAAAAAAAGCAATGACTGGGGGTGGTTGGTGATCCACTTCTGAGAAGTAATCAGGTAGATATTTGCTGACCTAATAACAACAGAGGTCTGGTATCCTCCTGGGACATGTCCAGAACATGATCTTCTCAAGGTTTCAAACTGGATGACCACTACCCATTTTTTGATGATTTATAAATGATGCTGGAAAGAATTTTGTAAAACGTTACTTTAAAACTATAGTCTTGGGCAATGAGCTGAGGACTTTGAAGGGCCCAGAGAGTGTATTGTCATCACTTCTATTGATCAAAGGCAAGAGCTTCAAAAGAGAAATGTAGAGTTGGAAAATAAATAACTAAGTAAAAAGAGGTTTGAGAATTGGTTTTGGAATCTTGGATCATGGCTTAAATGTTAAAAATAATGGGTTCTTACTCAAGGATGGAGTGTATCTATAAGGACTGGAAAGAGGGTGTTTGCCTGGAATCTTTCAAACTTAATTAAAAGAACTTTTAAATTGAAAAGGGGCAGAGGTAGAGTGGGGAGAGAAAAATGACTATATATGTCCACTAAACTAACTCACCCAAGGAAAGCTATAATGCTGGAAGAAAAATAGCAGTCGATTTGCCTAGAAATGCATAAAAGGTTAATTAAACAAAGGAGACCGCAATAAGACCCATGAATATGTCACCATGGTGATAACATTATGCATATCTACACACAGTGTATGGGTAACAAGCCACTTGATTACAATTTCTAAACCAAAAAGGCAAATTTGAACTCAAAGGTATCAGATTTAATAACTTGAATAGCTCTGGAAGGATATATCTTAATCAAAAGAAACAGGATAGATAGGGGGAGAGAGGAGGAAAAGTAGCATTGTTTATTAATAAAATAAATTGTGAACAAATCAAGGAAATAAAGAATAGAGAATATTTGAGTGATGAACCAGAGACAGAAACAAAAAGTATGTAACTGAAAGATATAACAGGACCACCAAGAAAAAGGAAGTGGATGAGGAATTCAGGAAATAGAGCTTAAGCTTGGTAAAGATATGTGATACAGCAGTTACAGAAGGCTTCAATTAACCCAACATCTGCTAGAGTGCTCTTTGCCAAAAGTAGAACAGCTAATCACTTCTTGACAATTCAACGGGGGAAAATTCTATTCTGTATCTGATTCTCGCCAACACAGTTGTAGAAGTTGAAATAATAGAGACTTTAGGGAGAAGTTATCACTCCAGCTTAGAATCTATGATATAGAGAGATAATTTGGTCACTGTCTGTCATGCACCCTTGATTTCAGAGAAGCAGATTTCCAGGGGTTCCAAGAAAGGAAAGATATGCCATGGCCAAAAATTTTATAAAGGTCACCCCAGAAGGGATAGGAAGCTCTCAGGAATGAAATTCTAATCATGCAAATTTCAGTGAGGAAGAAAGGGGGAAGTTACTTCAAATTTACTTGTGGTAGCAAAGAAGTAGAAAATTGAGTGTCTACCATCTGGGAAATGGATGAGCTTTGGTACATAAATGTAATAGAATATTATTCGTAGAATCACTCAGTTTGAGTTTAAAGGGTCTTCAATGACTATCTAGTCTAACACATAACCCAAAAGGAATCTCTTCCATTATATGCCTGATGCATAGTCAACCTCTGCGCGAAGACTACCAAGGAGAGGAAATTCACTACTTCTATAGCAATTCATTCAGCTTTTTGACAACTCTAATTGTTCATTTTTCCTATTATCAAGTCTAAATTTGACCTTTTTGCAACTGACTACAGGAACAATTGGTATATGTATTAATTTCAACTATAGGCGTAGTTGGTGCATGTATTAATCTCAATGATACAGCGCTTGAAGGAAAACTTAACACTGGATGACAAAGTTGGGACTGATAAAAGTCTTGACAAATCAGGACACTGGGACAAACCTAAAGCAACAAAATTGAACAGGCATTAATGTAAAGTCATAGTTTATATTGGGTTTGAAAGATTAATACTAGGTTTAAAAAAGATCACAACCACAAGAGATGCGACTAGATAGAGTTCAACTAAATAAGTTGAGGGATTTAGGGGATGCAAGTTTAATATGGCAACTCCCACAAAAAAAAAAAAAAAAGAAATCATTAATACATTATGACAGGCAGGTGTCCAGGATTAAGAAAGTGATAACTCCACTATACTATGCATTGCCAGACTGAATATGAATATCGTTTTCAGAGAAGTCACATTTTGGCAAAGACATCCAGCTGAAGTGCATGGTCATTCATCTATCAATTGCAGTTATGAAGTATTTGAACTCTCACCAAAATAGGAATTTTTTTCACATAAAGCATCTTATTCTTCCCTTGCCTATGGATTATTCCTAAATGAAGAGACTATGTTGAAACAATATTAATACACACACACATACACATACACAAAACATGTGTTTATGATCCAGGCTTATGATTGCACTGATATAGGAGGTTCCTGGTAAGGAATCTTCCTTTTATTCATGCAGATTGATAACTGTTCTGCAACTTATAGTCTCAAAAGTTAAAAAAATTCTGTCCAGGGAGTGGTTCTTATATCTGTTATTACGCTATGCTGCTACTCATCAGCATACATAAACTGTATAACTCTAGAGATGGAAAGGACAACATAGAGCCCACAAGTTAAGAACTGGGAGGGACCTTGGAGATCATTCAACTCCTTGTATTTTATAGATGGGGAAACTGAAGTCTAGTATGGAAAAGAGACTTGCCCAACATCACATTGCCAAGGATCTGATTCAACAGGAGGTGGAGGGATAGGAGAGTATAAGATACATCATATGAAAGATTCTGTTACAGCCAGTAACAGATAAACTCACTGAGAGTAGAGTTTGTTTCATTTCTATTTATATCCTCAGCACCTAGCACAATGGCTAGCATATACAAGGTACTTAATAAATGCTTGCTGATTGACTGAAGACTATACACAATGAAAATCTATGGGTCGTGCTCATATTTGACAGGACAAAATTGCAATATTGTATGGAAGAATCTAGAAACCAGTTTAAAGTTATCTATAATGGAATTCAACTTATACATGAAATATCCTGGAATGGTTCATACCAAATGTATATATGTAAAACAATTTAGTAAAATTGTACTTAAAAAGTAACCCCATCTAGTTTGTTATTTGGAAGTTGAAAGGTAATAAATCACCATCTGTTTCTGGGAATCTCTCAGTGATTTCTTTTTAAAAATAGATCATTAGTAATTTACATAAATAAGGAAAGAGGCACATACTGACATAAAAGCTAAGCCAATATGACCTTTCTGACACTCAAAAGGAAGCCCAAGAAAGACCATGCCCCTACATTTTCTAGGTTTATTTTTCTTCCTGATATGTAATTAAAAGAGCAGGGGCTAAAGATGAAGTGGGTTTTTCATTTTTATGGCACCAGAAGCTAGACCTCACCCACAGTAAGATTAATTTAAGTTCAAATGTAACACTCTATGAATCTCTCATCATGCTAAATGTTTTCCTGGGAAGGAAAACAGCATTTGGGGTATGGACTGTAATGATATTCAAGGCTTGGGTGACAAGGTATAATCATTAGAGTACATAATAAAGTCCAACAACCATCATATAACTGAATTTTTATTCTGGGATGAAAAAAGTACGTGACATTTCCAGATCAAACAATAGGATCTAGGTATAAAAAATTAAATTCTTTTTCACTCACACAATGAAAGATCTGTGTGTGCTGCCTGAAGAGAAAAAGCTGTTTTCAAATATCCAGTTTTTCCTTTAGCAAGGATTTGTAGTGTTTGGACTGTATGCATCATGTCAAAGTGGAACAGATGTTTTTGGTTAAACATCATATTAGCAGAAGATGCTAAACTTTTTTCAAGAGCTATTCATCTTGGATCTTCTCCAAAAGTCTTCTTTCAAAAAATTTATTAATGCACATAACTATCTGCCATAGTGGAAAGAGGAAGCAAACAGTCTTGGCCAAACAATGAAGGCAACAAATTTACTCTTTTAACCTGCTAGACTGCCTGGTTGTCTAGACTACAGAAATTTCTCATTACCCTCTCTTCTGCTTCTGCATCATCAGGACAATAAGGCCTAAAAGTGATCTGGCACTTTTTAGCCATTGCAGGAAGCTCAAGGTCAAAACTTATTATCCTTAAACATTTCTTCACATTGACTTCTGTAAATGAGGAATCTCCTCTCTTCCGCTAGTATGGAGCTCACTGTGACTGTGATGATTCAATCTGGCTCTCAATGAGGGAGATTTCAAGCACCGGAAGAAGTAACTGAAAGGCATCTTGGACATATGAAGCACTGTTGGATGCCTGTTGAGATTGAGACAAAAAAGAAAGGATGATCACTTCAAAGAAAAAAATCCAAGAGTAGATTACTTTTGTACCTGGTGATTTAATTCACATCAATCCCATCTTTTTCAGTGAAATTAGCTTTATAAAAGAAAATAATAATTATATACTTCAAGAATGTTTTTACTTCTGTGAGGTGTGTCTATCTTTCATCAATGCAAGTCACAACCCTTTCATATCTAAGTAGGCAGCTGTCATGAATTCAGCTATCAAAAAAAAAATACAATTCATCATTTGGTAGTCAACCTTCCAGTAATGAATCTCTCCCAATTTAGCTGGGCTAGCTTTCAGATGAAACATGCCAATCTGTTGTTGGGCTGAACTTGAAGGCTTTTACATTTTGACAGGACATACCAGTGTTTGTATTTTCTTAGTATAGTCCTTTAAGGACTCAAGATTGTGTAAGTGCAGTGAAGAGGCCTCAGGGGAGGACTTTAATGGAACATTGTAAAAATAAGAGTAGCATTAATGATAATAATAATATTGATTCATATTATAGAGTGCTTTGTGGTAACAAAATGACTGTCTACTATTACAGCATGCACACAGATTTGGAGCTTGAAGGGACTTCAGAGGTTCTCTAGTCCCACCTCATTTTATGGAGGAGGAAACTAAGGGGTGAGGTCAAATGGCTTGTCCAAGGTCATATGGGTAAGAACTAAAGCCAGGAGTCAAACCAAGGTCCTGTGACTCCAAAGTGAAGCGTTTTCACTAGCACTTTCAAATACTTTCATTTCATCCTCACAACTCTCAGGAAGCAGAGTCTAGGTATCACAAATATTATTGTCTCCACTCTGTAGATGAGAAAACTGAGGCTCAGAGAGTAAAAATGACTAGAGGTCCTCTAAGTCCAACCTCATATTTAACAGATGATGAATCTAAGAAAGAGAGAGATAAATAGTTGAATGCTTTCCATAAAAATCAGGCTTTTAATTTAAATTTTTTTAATTTTAGTAATTTACATTTTAACTGTTAAGTTACACAGCTGCTTTGGGAACTGTGTTAATCGTTAAAAGGTAAATCAGAAAGTCTTCTGATGAGCATTGCCAAACTGTGGCTATTTTCTGTTAAGAGTTTAAACCAATAATCAAGTACATTCTTTCCCAATCCAGACTCTGATTTTAAAACTTTAAGAAAATCAATTTCTTCTAAATTATTTTAATATTGGGTCATACTGATTTACAAGCTATAGTTTCTAACAAGGAGAATATAAACCTTCCAGACATTTTGAGACAATATAATCTCAGGTGATATTGTTTTAATTTCCTGAAGAACAGCATTTCCCAAAGAAATCTATCCACAGAACAATTTGGAGCCCGAAATAAACTTACAGAACCCATGAGTACAGATTTCTAAGGTCACGACCAAGGGCTACTTGGGGCAGAATAGTAGAGGAAACTGTCTAGGACAGTTGCCTGGGCAAAATTATGACAGGGCCAATGTTTGTCTGAAAGAGGTCAGAGCTATAGCTTTTCTCTTTTTTAGCTTCCCTCTTGTCTTTTGTGAGAAGGGCAGGAATATGTGTATGAAAGGACAGAGGCATATAAAAAATTTGGGGCAGAAAGGTTGCTTGCATCACTCCTAGTAGACACCAACAGCAAGAGTGGGAAATCCCTCTAGACTATATCTTTCCCCATGAACAGCAGGCTCCTGTGGGTTAGGGAGAGGAGGTAGGCCTAACACATGGCAGTAGTCCACTGAGTCAGTATTGATGAAATTCATCTAGAAAAGGTCACCCTTCCTCTAAATTTAGTGGAAGGGATACTCCTTCTAAATGGTTATCATCAATACTTTCTCAAGTAACATGAAGTTCTACACAGGATTCCATATAGCACAGAATACACAGAAGGGTTCTGAAGAACACAGTTGTAGGACACAGCACAGACATGGTCTTTAAAAAACAAAGCACTTTTTTGTTTGTTTGTTTAGCAAAGGGATCCTGGAAAATTTTTGGAAAAAAAAATCCTTCTCATGCAACTTTATCCCCCCTTTGGAAGTTATATTAGTCTATTTATAATTTTCAGCCTTAATAATGTTTACCAGCTGACTTCTAGGAAGTGTTTCATTACTGGAGCAGCAAGATGATATCTTCCCCAACGTATACACACTTTACATTGTATTTCCAACTTAATGCTTTTAATTAATATGCAGAATACAGAAGACAGATAGGTAAATTGAGTGAATAAACAGCTGAATCAACATCTATAAATTCACTTAAATTATTATCTGAGTATGAAAAAAAGCCACAAGGAAAGTATCAGAAAGTGCTTTTAAAGCATAAGACTTAAAAGTTATAGGTTTTAAAAAAAATCAAAACTAACCTCTAGAAACACACCAGTTATTAGTGGATTAAGCACATCTGCCTTTTCTTTGACCTGGAAAAAATGTAAGAAAAATTAATTTTCATAGCACTTATATAATTAAAGTAATAATGGTAGCTCCCTTTTCCATACTTTTTATAGTTTATAAGGTATTTTTCTCAAAACAACTCTGAAAGACAGGTAGTATAACTACTATTACTGCCATTTTACAGAGGAAAGAATTAAGGCCCAGAGAAGGAAAGTGACTTGGTTAATGGTTAAAAAGCTGGTAAATAATAAAATTGGGACTCAAATTATGGTCTTCTGATTCGAAGTCTAATGCATTTCCCAGAATACTTTAGTGTCATCTCTAAAGGATGTACATTAAAATTCATGATATATTGAAGAATACAATCAGTAACTTTTCAGATGGGCTGTTTGGAAAATTTTAGGATGAAAATGCTGCCCCCTAATTTTAAGCAAGTATTACAGTTGAGCTCCTTGTGAGGAAAAGACATGCTGAACACATGATTAACACACATCTAGAAACACTAAAAGAAACTCTGGAACATAAAATATAGGATGTTGGAACTCAAGGACACCTTAAAACAGAGAAATTTTTTCCCCTCTTCCCAGTCCCCGCACAACTGAAAAAGAAAGAAGAAAAACAAAACCCTTAAGACAAATATATGTAGTAACAGCCATAGTGTGTAAGGACTGCTTCTGATAGACTTAGCCCTTCACAGCGAAGCAAGGACCTAAAAGATTCCTAAAGGACTCTTGAAGCAAAATGCCATCCACACCCAGAGAAAGAACTATGGAATCAGAACACAGAATGAAGCAGACTAGTTTCTCTTGTGTTATGTTTAGGTTTGGTTTTTCTCATGGTTTCTCCTATTAATTTTAATTCTTCTATGCAACATGACTAATGTGAAAATGTGTTTAATAATGTAAGTGCAGAACCCATATAAGATTGCATGCCATCTTGGGAAGGGAGGGAGGATGGTGGGGGAGAAAATTTAAAATGTATACAAATGACTGTTGAAAACTGCAAACAAATTAAATTTTAAAAATAAAATAAAAAAAGACAAATATATGTAACCAAGCAAAATAAATTCCCACACTGGCCATATCCAAAAATGTAGAATATAGAATGTTAAAAGTGGAAGGGTGCTTAAAGCTTAGGACAAATAATATAGGAAACAAAGAACATTAGAGAGGCAAATGATTTTAAAGATTATTTAGTCCAATTCCATCATTTTCTAGAGGAAGAATCTGAGACTTAAAGAGATAAGCACGCAAATAACTTTTGTAAAGTTAAGATTTTAAATTTTTATTTTCACAATTTTCACTGTAACTATATCAATTTCACTGGCTATTGATACTAGGCATGAATCAAATTCTAAGTATATGGAGGACTTTAAAAAAAATACAAGGGTCAGAGCCTGATCCAAGGCTCCAGAGGGACACAATCAAAGGGGTCAAGACTCCTCACAAACCTCATGAAAAATAATAAATAGAAACACCAAAAAAGAGACAAAACTAAAAGATCACATAAGAAAAATATAACCAAAATAAAAATGAACAAAGAAAAAAGAATGACACAATTTTAAAGTATTAAAGGACAACTGAATCAGATAATATACTAAAAACAAAAAAAATGAGAAATCAGAAAAGATATTTCAAGAGATGTTCTCAGATCAATAAATGTTGCATTCAAAGGGGAACCAAGTGAGAACTGGCAATGCAAAAGAAACAAAAATAAACATAAGACAGTAAAAGAAGAGTGTAAAGAAAGCAAAGCAGAAAATAAAATTTGAGAATTAAAGATAAGCAAAAAAAAAAAGAGAGAATAAAATTACTGACAATTAAAAACCTTAAAATATCCAAAGAAACAACAGCTGATTTACTATACTAGAAATGGAAAAATGCAAGGATCAAAGATCTTTCCCAGGTTCTAAGTTTTAGTCACAGACAGCAAAGTATCTTCAAATATATATAGCAAGGATAACAAAAGAATTATAAAAAAGTCAGACATTCCAATCCAATGAAAAGAAGTAATTCTTACCCCAACAGTTGTCAGGCATGTGGCAAACTCTTTAGACATTGAAGACAATTCTTTACACAATAAAACTGTCATTCTGAGGAAGTAAAAAGGAAAATCAAGTGATTCTTTCCTATACTTATGGAATGCATTTTAAAACCTCAAAAAGAAAACAAATCATCTCCATGTGTGCCAAATGTGAACGATAAAAGCTTCTTAAGGAGACAGAATTGTCTAGCTCAAAAATCAAATGTATGAGTCATTTCAAGATATTGTTTTCTGAGACTAAGTCTCTTCATCTTGCCCAGCTTGGATCCACCCCCAGGCTCAATCTCAACTACTGATCTTCAGGGGAGGTTTGCTTTTCTCCATTTCCAATTTGGACAGGTCACCATTCCTTAGGCAACCTGGTGGCCCCCACTCTGGGAAGGGTCTCACCATACTGGTGCCAGACTTAGCATGAGCACCCACTGAAGCTTCAATTCAAGCAATCCACCAGCCTCAGCCACCTCAGTTATAGGAATTATAGGTACGCGTCACCATATCTACCTCAGAAACATATTTCCAAAGTGTGGCCTCCTGGTAAGCAGTACACATATGAAATTCAATGCAGCAACTATATATTAAGTAACTACTATATACAGTAAAAATTTAGGACACATGATATCAACTAGGTTCTCCCTGCCACACAATAGACTTCCTATCTCATTTTCTTCTCTCCTCTCATCACCAAAATTAACAGATGACCTGGCCTCCAACTTCACTGAGAAGCCTGAAGTCATTTGACTCAAGCAGCCTCACCCTCCCTTCTCTATTCCTTAAATGTCAATATATTTTCTCTCTTTCTTTGTTTTTCTCTCTCTCCATATCACAGAATAGATATCCCTAAGACTAATAATACCTCTACCTAAAGCCTTGATTCTACTCTCTCCTGCCTCTTCCAGGCCTTACCATTCATTGGTAAGCTTCTTTAAAAAGTTGTCTATACCCAATGCCTCCACTTTTTCCATGCACATGATTTTTAAATCTCCAGGTGGGACTTCTCTTCTGTCTTCTGGATCCACAATCTTCAGCTACTCATGTGCCTGACCCACCATAGCTTAAACTCAAATGATCTTTCAAAATCTTCTTTTCCCTCCAAACATCCTCTTTATGATTGCACCATTTCTATCCCTGACACCACTCATCCAATTTCCAACATTCACAATCTCAGAGATATTTTTGACTTTTTGTTCCCCCTTACCTCTCATATTAAATCAGTTACTAAGTCTTGATGATAAGTGCAATCCCATCCATCCCTATTCCTAGGCAGCACCCTAGCACAGGCCCTCATTAACAAATGCCTTGACTTACATGACACCTTTTAGAGGGTTTCTAGCCTCTCCTCTATTCAAACAACTATAAATACCATCTTTCATGCATAGGTCTGATGGTGTCACTCTCCCACTAAAAGGTTTTAGTGGCTCCCTATTGCCTACTGAGTTTAAATGCCTTTGCCTTGCATTCAAGGCTACACTCCAGCCAAACTAAGCTACTTTTCTACCACAACCCCCAACTTGGCCTATACTCTCACATCTTTACGCCTTCCTTCAAGCTGTACCTTATGCATTCCCTAGAATGTGCTCCCTCCTTCCCTAACATCACAGGTTCAAGTTGACCACCATTTACTCAATAAATCAAAGCATTTATTAGGTTCCTAGAGCGTTCTTATGGGAGTAGTCCCTATGTGACTGGAACTGCACGGGGGGGAGGGGCAATGCAAAAACTTGACAAGACTTTTGATTTTACAAGGAATATTTGCTATACTCACTGGGAAAGGGTTTTGCTTCTCTTTAGAGCACTCATCTCCTGTTTTTGACCATGTAGAATCAATGCTGCTGTTTTATGGAACATTTCAATGGAGTAAGCTGTCAGTTCTGCCAGGCTTTGAATGGCAAATGTATGAATATCCTGAGAGACAGAGAAAACCACTTATTTTCTGTAAGTAGGTCATTTTTCTCTAAGAAAAATCAGCCATCTTTTCACTATGTAGTAAACAATCTGATATCCAACATCCTGAAACATAGTAAACATTTGAACAGAAGATGACCACAGAACATAGAACATCACATCAGGAAAAGACCTTAAAATATAAAATGTAAGAGCTGCTAGAGGACAGGGGGATAATTTAGCCCAATGCCTTCATTTCAGAGCTGATGACACTTATCTAAAGCCACATAGCTAGTAAACAAAAATGTAATGCTCTTAGCATTCTAAATCATTCCTTCTAAGTACAAAGCTAAATACAGTACTTACATTTCAAACATATTCTAAAAGGGTTCTTTTCTGTATTATTATTTACCTCTATTGTTTTTTTATCTTCTTGCTCTGGATTCTCCAGCTCTACCTGCTTGCTTTCTTCTTCTTCTTCTGTTAAAGGTTTGGAACTAGACATTCTGATCCACTCATGAACAGTATTTCTTGCCTACATATGTATTAAAAAAAGATAAATGCCCATCAGACCCTTGAGTAGGCTTCCTGCCTCAACAGCAGAACAAACTCATACGTGTAAAACAAAAAGGTTGAACTCAGTGATCTCTGATGTTCCCCTTTCAGTTCTAAATGACTATATAAAGCCACAAAGAAAGTCCACACCATGCCCATGGTTACAGAACACATTTTTCATAGGCACTATGTGTTGGCATAAAGCCACCACCTTACAATAAAAACACTGGCCAAAAAATCTAGCCCAAGACAAATGATGATCAATTTTCTCATACTATTAATGCCACCCAGTGGCTTAAAACAGAATTGCCTGCTATTGCCTATTGATAAGAACAGAAGAAATCCCTTCCAGAATCCTAAAACTGTAATTACCTTAGAAATTTTCAAGTCTGAATCCCTCATTTTTGAGATGAGGATACTGAGGCCCAGGAGGCACAAAGACTCATAGAAAGTATCACCTTTAGACCCCAGTTTTTGGGACCATCTGTCTAATATTCTTTCTACTACATATATGACCTCTCATATAAACTATACATAAGTACAATTAGTACTAGGTGTAGGGATAGGGACTGCACCATATTTCATTCAAATATGAAGGCTACCAATCTGGAAGCTCTCTGATAAAGTAAACCTGATAAGGTAAATAAACATTTTTATCAATCAAAAAGCATTCTTTGAGTTTTTGACCTTGGACCAGGTACAGTGCCATGCACTGGGGAGACAAAAAAAAGGCAAAAAATAATCTTTGTGCTCAGCATACATTCTAATGAAAGAAACAATACGTAAATAACTAGGTACATGCAAGATATATATGAAATAGATGAAAGCAGTCTGAAAGAGCAGTCTTAGCATTAACAGCTAAGAACACTGAGAAAGGATTCTTGCATTAAGTGGGATTTAAGCTGAGTCATGAAGGAAGCCAGGAAAAGTAACAGACAGGGACGAGGGGACAGCGTATTCCAGGCGTGGGTTATAACCAGTGCAATGGCATAGACATGGAAGATGGAGTGTCAGGTTTGAGTAACTGTAAACAGGTTTGTGTAGGTATACATAGAGTGTAAGGAGAGTAACATATAAGAAAGCCAGAAAAGGAGGAAGGGGCTAGATAATGAAGAGCTTTAAATGCTAGAGGAGTTCACATTTGATCCTGGGGGTGATTGGGAACCTTTGGACCTCAATGAGCAAAGGGGGAGAAAGTGGAGAATAGTTAGACCCTTATGCTTTAGAAAAATAATGCTGGCCACTTGTAATGTTAGCTGGATTAGGGGAGGCTTGTTACACAATGCCAATTAAAGATCTTCCCCCACTCAGTAATAGACTTCTGGTGGAGACCAATAAGGCAAGTTTGATTAGGGGAGGCTTCTTTGGCAGATAGGCCCACATCCTTTGTTAATTGCTAATGAGGCAGTGGGTCATGGAGGGTAGTAATGCTCTCTGGCTCTGAAAAGTGTATATATACACAGAGGTGAGGTTTTGCTATGGGGGCTTAGAAGAAAGTTCATGTGCCAGTTGAGACTCTGGGAAGCCAGTCAGAAGCTCTATCTATTGGTCTTTATTTTTCTGTTTGTATTTTCTCTGTTGGTGAATGTTATTAAAGGAGATTGCTGACCCCCTGAAAAGTTGCTTTCCTTAGAAAAACAGATCTAAGACCCTGTGCCAGCAGGTCATCCTGGATGTATGTCAGAAGGCTTGCTGCTACACCACTAAGTGAAGGATAGAGTGCAGTGGGGAAAGACCAGAGGCAGCAGAGTAATTAGAAGGTTAATGAATTGACCCAGGCAGAAGGTGATGAGGACTGAAAATGAATAACAACATTTATATAGCACTCACTATGTTCCAGGTGCTATGCTAAGTGCCTTACAATTGGTTTTCATTTGATCCTCCCAAAAATCCTGGGAGATAAGTGCTCCTGTTATCTCCAATTTTTGTAGATGAGGAAACCGAGGCAAACAAGGGTTAAGTAACTGATTGTCTAGGATCGCACAGCTAGGGAGTCTGAAGATATGAACACAGGTTTTCCTGACTCTAGCCTCAAATGCTCTAACCACTGGGCCACCTACCTGCTATAGGGTTGTGGTTGAATGAAAAGAAACTGGATATAGAAAAGAAATGTTGTGAAGACAGAACAAATCTTAAGACTTAATTTTTCAAAAGAAAAATAATAAAGAGTTCACATTTTTATAATGCTTCACAGTTTACATTAAGTACTTTACTCACAATAACCCTATGAAGGGAGGGGCTAAAGGATTTGTCTATGAAGAGCTAGATTTTAAGTCTCAGTGCCTGAACTCAAACCCTGGTCTTCTGACTCCATCATCATGCTCTTTCCATCCTACTATGCTGCTTCTAAAACAATTTTATAGAACAAGTAGCTTTTCAAAATGTGTCAAGTTTCTGAGCCCTTTCTTTCTACCCTCTTGAGAACAAAGGGAAGTTAGTATAAAATAGAGGGAGAGGGGGTCAATTAATAAAAAGCATGTGACACCTGTGGACTGCGATGGCTCTCACAAGGACAGCCCACAGATATCAACTAATTCAAATGCCAATGAAAACTGGCCTGCCTGCCATCGTGAACATACTACAGTTTGAGTCCTTTCATAAACTATTCAGCTATCTGTTAAGTACACTAAAAATAAGCCTTCTGTATGATTACAAACTGAGCTCAGATTAAAAGCACCTCCAGATCCTAAAACTATGATGGCAGGAACCTCAGCAATCAGTCACAAAAACCAACAATTAGAAAATAGCTCGCTATTAAGCTGATGAGGATGATGATAACATTCATATAGTACTTAAAGCAAAGCACTTTACATGTTACCTGACTTGATCTTTACAACTCTGTGAGGTACGTGCTATTATTAATCCTATTTTTGAGATGAGAAGTTAAATATATGACTTGCCCAGGGTCACAAAGATAATAAGTATCTATGGTGGAATTCAAACTCAGGTCTTTCTGACTCCCAGTCCCATGTCATATCTACCATGTTACCTGGTGTTACCATTTAACAATAACAATTATTTCTATAGCAATCTAAAGTTTTCAAAGCACTTCACATCTCATTTAAGCTTTCCAACAAACCCTTTGGAGTAGGAACTACAGGGTATTACTACCTTCAGATTACAAATGAGGAAATCGAGGCTCAAAGAAAGGACCTGTCCATAGTCACACATCTAGTAAGGGTCATAGGAAGATCATCCTAACCAGTCTAAGTCCAGTCTTCTATCCTTTAGATATACTTCCTATTATTTTATTATTAGCAATAATAATAATAAAAAGAGCTAAAATTTATATAACAACTTAAGGTTTACAAAGCACTTCACATATATAACCTCATTTATTCTTGCAACTCTGTGAGATGGGTATTATTCTCATCTCTATCTTACAAATGGAGAAACTGATGCTGAGAAAGGATAAGTAATGTGCCTGGTATCACATAACAAGTATGTATCTGGAGCAGGTTTTGAATTCAGGTGTGTTGCCTCCAAGTCTAGTTTTCTATGCATTACTCCACATTGCCTCAATCGTAATAATACTTGACATTTGCACAATGCTCTATACTTTTCTTTTTTTCTTTATCTTTTGAGATTGGGTCTTCCTATCCCACCCAGGCTGGAAGTGTAAGCAGCCCCTCACAGACCTGATCCCACTGCTCATTGGCACAGGAACCTTGGACCCAGGCTGGTTCTCTTTTCTTGGGCAGCCTGATGGCTCCCTGTTCCCAGGGCTCACCATTATAGTGCAGGCACCTGATAGGCTGATTTGGCTCCCTGCAGCTCAGAACTCCAGAGCTCAAGTGATCTACCAGGAGGAGGAATTATAGGTGTGTGCTGCCTCACCCAGAGAGCAATACTGTTCAAAGTTCTTTCATACACTTTATCTCATTTGATCCTCACAACATCTCTGAGAAACAGAAGGCATGGATTACTAAATATATTTCATAGCTAAGAAAACAATCTCAGAGAAGCTAAGTAATCAGCTCAATGTTACAAGACAGGAATTTTATAGATAATTTTATATTTTATAAATAATATTTTATATAAATATCATTTTATTATAGATTATTATATTATATTATTATATATATTATATTATATATATTATAGATTATAGATAAGAATTGAGTTTCACAGAGGCAAAGAAAGCTACCAGAGGTCATACAATTTATGTGAATTATCCACAGTTATACTGCTTGTAAAAAGTAGAGCAAGGACACAAACCCCAAATTCCCCTAAAAAAGTTACCTCCCAGTCCAGTGCTCTTTCCACTGTCAAAGGCTCCTACCTTTTTTAGACAATGTGTTGTTCTATAATACCCTTGAGGTCCTTTGACTAGGCAGTGACTATTCCTGATGCTGATTTTTAACATCCAGTCACAAGCAACTTGTCAAAAGCAATTCCTGCTATGTACTGGAGAAGGCAGCTCAAGGATTGGATGCTTAGGATGGTTGCTGCATTTTAATTTTCTTGAGGGGTGGGAAAGTTGCAATTTTATTTTAAGTAAACATCCCTCTGCATTAAAATAATAATACTTGGACTACCAGAAAGCTGGTGTGAATGAAGAGCTGGCCTTGAAGGCAGGATGGCCTTGGAGGCAGGAAGATCAGACAAGTTTTATCTGTGACATATACTAGATGAGCAATCTTGGGTGAGTTATGTAACCTCAAAGTTTTCTAGGATACTCTCTAAGTCCGTAGTTGCAGAGAAGAGGCCAACTGAACTGGTAAAGATTTCCTCATCTGAGAGTTGCCTATACCAATGAAATCACAAGTAAAATCTCTATCTCCTTAATACTGGATATCTACTTTACAGGATTGTGGTGAAGAAAGCACTACATAAATGTGAAGTAACAGAAGTGATGATAAGGATAATAATCAACATTTATTAAGTGCCCACGATATGCAGCGCACTGTGCTAAACAGTGGGTGAATAAAAAGAAAAATATTATGGAATCTACTAGACAGGAAACAAAATAAAAGAATAAACCTTTAATCTTTGTGATATGTCTACCAGAAGTTTAGAATCATCTATTCAAAATTTTATATGTCTGTCCTATTCATACTTAGAAAAAAAAATTGACCAGGATGAAGTGACTCACTTTGGTCAGTTTGTCAGGTCTGGTAGAAACATGAAGCTGGGAAAACAGCTCTGTTATCTCTGTAGTGAAATCTTCATCTTCTGAAAGACAAATAATGACAATGACAACACTAGATAGACCAGTAAGACATGTCAGCAACAATTATCGCACATCATGCCCAGGGTAGCTTGTGTGCAGCCAAGACAGCACTGTGAAGTCACTACTCCTATCAAAGAAGAATGTGTGTTCTCCCAAAGCTCATAAGCTGTAACAGGTCATCAGGCCCACCACAAAGGAGCACAAGATGCACGTAACTGAAATGCAAACAGAAAGTCACCTGGAATGCCTACTCTGTTCCTCTCTGCCCATCCAAAAGCATTTATCTTTCAAAGCCCTTCTCTAATCATCTTTAGCACTAATAGTCTTACCCCAACGTTTCCCAGATTAATTTGGGATTCTTTGGAGTTTGAAATATATTGGCAAAACCTATAAATGCTGGTTCAGGGATATGGAAAACTGGGATAAAGGGAAATTTTGAAGCAAAGTAAAGGAAATTATATGAGGAACTGGAAAGAGTGTTGAATTTCAAGTTAAGAGAACATAGGTTCAAAGCCCACATCTGTCATGTGTAATCTACAGGACCTTGCACCTCAGTCTCTGAATCTATGAATGGACTAGATAACCTCTCAGGTACCTTTGAGCTCTAAATGTATGATTCAAGTCCAGCATTCCTTTCCCTGACATCAAGGATTAAGGAATAGAATTGAGCATGCTAACGGAAGCTGAAGCCTACAAAAGCAGTGAACACTTAGCTCCCCTGTGGTGAACACTGTGGTCCCCAATGGCCTCAGAGCTACTTCTCTACCCCACTCAGATGGTAAAGGCTTTGTACAGAAGGGGTCCACAAACATCACAGTAGCATACTCAATCAAAGCTTATCACAAAAATCCCATATCTACCATTTCAGAATCTTCATTTTCAGTAGACAGGTAAAGGAGCTAATTAGAGATACAAATCCTGCACATCCATTTAGAAAATTCCTTCGAGCACTTAAAACAATGTTTAAAGATTATAGTTTCTTATTACTTATGCAAGGGGACACGTCGACTAGATGAAACAAATATTGTTAGTGGCATCCTGTACCAATAACTTAAATGAAGTCTATAAAAAAAAAAAGGAGATTATCACAGTATAGTTAATATCAATGGGGTTATCACTCAGTGACTTAGGGCAACTCAAATCAGATTTAGGGTACAACCATTTAAAAGTGAAATTTTTATTAGTTCCCAAAAGCTGTATCAATAACAATAGCTAGCTCTGTAAATTTGTTTCAAAATAACTGCTTTCTAATCATGTCAAGCATGACTGTATACATTTATGTACAGCAACACTTATTCATCTTGTTCTCACTTATCAGGCATAACCAAGAACTTCATAGGAAAACCACTGGGTAGCTAAAGTACAGCTGAATACCCTTTATGTATAGCAGAGATTTTAACCATATTTTAGTTCCCCAGAGCCTGAGTAAGAAGTGACAACACAGTCTCTGAATTAGAGTCTACTAACCTCAAGTTTCTCTGGGTGGTAAAATGAAATACAAGAATGTAGTGCACTGTGATGCACCAAATAAATGCTTTAAAATGTTTGTTAAGTTGAATAAGACATGCCCTCAAGGAGCTGGTGGTGTACTATACAACAGCACATTGTCTAAAAGAGGCAGCAGAGTTTAGTGCAAGGAGTGATTATGTTAAGATGCTGAATAAGTAAGGCTGGGATCTAGATCTTGGTCCAACAACAACCCTACCCAAGTGAAGACTACTAGCAAAATCCAGTCTAAACAGTCAGTTAGTATTGTGCTCTATCTTATCTATAACTTTAAGCATTGACAAAACTTCACAGGAAAGTGCAAGGGGGAAAATGGTTATTATGACAAATAGGAGGACTTTAGAAAAACCTGGAAAGATTTATATGAATTGATGCTGAGTGAAGTGAAAATCAGGACATTATACACAGTTAAGAGCCACAGTGTATAAAGACTGTATCTGATAGACTTAGCCCTTCACAGCAATGCAAGGACCTCAAACATTTCCAAAGGATTCATGACGCAAAATGCCTTCCACATCCAGAGAAAGCACTACAGAATGAAGCAGACTATTCTCTTTTGTTATGTTTTATTTTGTTTTGGTTTTTCTCATGGTTCCTTCCATTCATTTTAATTCTTCTATGCAACATGACTAATGTGAAACTGTGTTAATAACAATGTTTGTGTAGAACCCATATAAGATTGCATGCTGTCTTGGGAAGGGAGGGGGGAGAAAGGGGAAGAAAATGTAAAACTTATGGAAGTGATTGTTGAAAACTTAAAACAAATAAATTATTAAAAAAAAGAAAAATGGTTATTATGAGATATATGCACTTTGGAAAGGTTGCCCATGGAACCCTGATGGTATTATTTCACAAACTTAACTCAGCTGGTTCACATCAGAGCTGAAGAGCTGAACAGCACTAACTAAATTCATCAAAGATTGACTGATAAACAAGAATGTCAACTTGCTAAATTACAGTAGGAAATATGGTTTCATTTTAAGGACCAGAATACTTAACCCAGAGTAGGTGAGAGTAATTCCAGTGGTCTAGAATTCTAAATTCAGATTGTCTCAATGGTAATTATACTTTAGTACCAAATAAGTGAATTTATACATTACCCTTTTTTTCATCCTCTTCTTCATCACTGAACTCAGCTAATGAAAAAGCTTCCTTGAGTTGCTCCAATTCAAGTTTTAGATTCTCTAGTTCTTCACCAGACAAAGAGTTAGTGAGGGATTTCACCTGAATACAAACAAGATATTCACAAAATATACATAAACATAAAGATAATTGAAATTGGATAAAGAATTCCAATGAAATCCTTACTGATAAGGAAATTTTATAGATAAGAAAAATATTATAACCATTTTACAGATTAAGGGGCTAAAAATCAATTGTGCAGCAACAGCAAAAGTTCATTGGTCAACAATAGTTGTGTTTACTGAAGTTTAAGGATGGAAGGTTGGTTGGCCCTTTCAGAGGACAGGGAGAAAACATATATACATATTTATTTGTTTGTTTTGTTAGTATGAGGCTTTTCAACTATATGCAGTAAATCCAATTATAGCCTAGATCAGAGAAGTCTAGAAAATTTTTAGTACCTAATAACTGTTTTAGAAAAACATGTGAAATAATACTAAATCAATTAATAACAAAGCAGCTCATTTTATGGAAATAGCAGGTCAAGGTAAAGGAAAGAATAACAATTAGGCTACTGAGATCTCTGTTCCCAGGACTACTGAGAGACAACACTTCACTTGTTCTATTTCAAATATACGGTTCAGATAGTGTTTCACGAATTTTCACTGGCTGTCCTCCAAGTGTGGAATTCTCTTCCTCCTTGCCTCTAATTCCTGGCTGCTTTCAAGTCTCAGCTAAAATTCCATCTTCAGCAAGAAAGCCTTTCTCAATCTCCTTTAAAGCTTGTGACTCCTTCTCTGTGGTTATCTCTGTATATATCTTGTTCATACATAGATGTGTGCATGTTTCCTCTCCCCATAGGATTGTGAGAGACTGTTTTTGCCCTTTCTTTGTATCCCTAGTGTTTAGCATAGTGCCTGGCATGTGGCAGTGATCATTATTTACTGACACAACTTAAGGAATCTAAAGCTCCATCCTTGAAATGCCTTCCCTTCCTCATTGAAGATTGACTTCCAGTTTCATTTCTGCCTTACATCTTGGGTCAAACAAAAACCAAGTTCTTTCAAAAGTTAACAAATCCAAAAATTGAATGTAGCAATTTCTAACCATGCGTGGCCTAACATTTTTTAAACTACCTCAGCCCTGTAGTTCCCACAGTGAGTTAATAGTCAAGACCATAACATTTTCAATAGGTCCCAACTATTTTTTTCTTTCTATCTACCTAAATATGGGTCTGTGAGTTTGACAACGGTACTCACTTGCAGACCCTAGGTTATGTCCCAGACTACGTGACCTATCTCCCTTCTCTCCACATTCTTCACCATGACACTCCATCACCCAACTTTCACATTAACTGTGGCTTTTATATCTACTAAATGTGTGCATTTCAAGGTACTACCATGGTGTAGTTCTTGAAAACTATGCCATTGGTGTGAATGCTTTATAGTTACTAATTAACTGGAAAGCATTAAGTACAGACCTGGCAACAGATTGCTAGAACTAACCAAAGTATGAACAGATGCCTCACCTAAAGAATGGCTGCATGAGGATGAATTTTTTTAAGCCACAGAAATTAATGAAGACAGTCTACGGAGTATGGAGGTGTCATAATGCACTGTTAGAAGGTACATCATACTGCAAAAGTCGTTGAGTATCCAAAAAAAAAGTCACTGGAGTATACAAAATTATTTTTCAGTTTATATTATATAGTTACCCCCCCTTCAAAGAGATCTCATTTAAAGAGTGAGCTACCTACATTGAGGAGCATTCTCTATTCAAACTATTACAGTACCTTTATTTCACTCTCTCGAGAAAGCATCTCCAAAGCTTCTAAATGTGAAAGGCCTTGAAATTCATCAAAGAGTAATCCATAATGAGCTTTCTTGTCTGTATCCATGGTAACCTCATTGGTTGTCCTCAGCTCTTCCTTATCTTTTGCCTCTCGCAAAACCTGAAAAGAAATTGGGTATTAAGCTTGCAATGGTAGCTCAAGGGTGACTTCTAAAAGCAGAGGAAACAGAAGCCAAGATAGGGAGCAAGAGTATTAACAGTACAAAGTACTGACTTTTTAATTCATGAACACTGAAGATAGAAAGACTGAAGGAGATTTATTGTAGAAATGGTCACAAGTATTTTGACAATGAACAGCAAAATGAATACTTGAGAAACCAGATATTTTTCAGGAAAATGGCTTTAACATTAACCTAAAGTACACATACACCTCAAAATGTAGAGTGTACTAATAAAATTATGCAAGGGCAAAAACTGAAAAGAAAAACAGGAACAAGCCCCATTTCAGACCATTAGCTCTCTAACCATAGAGTTACAGAATCTCAGCACTGTAAGAGACCTCAGAGATTATTTAGTTCAACACTCTCCCACCCCCAGGAAAAAGTAGGAATCATAAGATCCTAGATTTAGAGTTAGAAGGGACCTTACAGGTAATCTAGTCCAATCTCCTCTTTTTACAGATGAGGAAACTGAGTGCCAAGAGAGGTTACGTGATTTGCCCAAGGTTGCACAGGTATTAAGTGCACTACATGAATACCAGCCATTATTAAATCATCATATAAACAAATTATCACTAGTTCATTTTTATATTTTATTATTACTATATTAATAATATTTTCATTTGTTGTTAGAAAGTGAACACTGATTTCTATGTGAATCAGTGGAAACAGTACCCTCATTGATGAAATCAGAATACTAAAGTACTAAGATTACATCAGTTTTGGCTGCCTAGAGAAATAGCTACTAAAAACAAGTCAAAAAGAAAAAATCAGAAGGGTCAAAAATTCCTACTACAGGTAATGATACAAATCACAATGGGAAAAGAAAAAAATTACAGAAGATGTAGTACCTGAGATAATGTAGAAGTTCGATTCATTAAGCCCTTGGTTTTTTTAAATCCAGGATCACCTTCAGCTATCACATCCATTGTCTTTTTCCCAATGAACTCCAAAGCATCTAAGCCTCCACTAATAACACTCTTTCCCTGGAAAAAAAAGATGTACAGATCTCAGTAAGGCATTAGGAAAATGAATCTGTATCTACTAATTGTATAAATGTAGACAAAATCTACCCACATCTAGTAATGATGTCATGATTCTTCTACAAGAGTTGTTTAAATGCTAAAATCAGTATGTTGATGATAATCATGAAAACACTAGCTCATATTTTTATAATGTATTTTCTAGTCACAGTACTTTGTTCACAATACTCCTACATAGTGCAAAGAAAAGATCAGGAAAATGATGTTCAGGAAATGATGGAAGGAATCCTGTTCTGCTTCTGGGGTCTGAGCCACATCACTGTTGCTGTTGGCTTCTGAACTTCCTTCTTTCTCAGTGCATAGCACCTCCCTACCCAAGTGTGTGCACATCCATTTCTCTATCTGCCCTGGACCTAAGACTCAGATCTCAGTTCCAGCATCAAGCCCAGCCTGCAAAAGAACAGCCAGGACAGGAATCCCAGACCAAAGGGGACAATGAAGTTGTCACTCCGAACCAGCAGAACTTCCTAGCTGGCAGATGATGGCTAATTCTATTAGCAGTCTACTGTTGCTCTAACCAAAACTTACAGAACTCAGACAAGGGGGGTAGGAATCAGATTTTATCCTGTATAAGACCATTCTGGGGGCAATGAAAGCTTACAGGTCCCTAGCTTGAGCTGAGGCTGAGATCCTGGAATAACAAAACACTCAATATTGCCAAGAAAGCAGCTATAGCACCCCAGACATTTCCTCCAGAAGTGTGGCAGAATCCAGTCCTAATACGAAATCTCAAGTCAGGAAGAAGCCTGGACTAATGGGTTCTGAAAACAAGCAAAAAAAAGAAAACAAACCATAAAAATTATTAAGATGGCAGAGATGAACAAGACACAAACAGTGAAGAAAAGAATGACTCCAGAACATTTAGAAGTAATGCCTCAGGTAAAATCACAGCTTGAACACAAACTCAACTAGAATTCCTGGAGAAGATGAAGCAAGAATTTTTTTTTTAAAAAGAGTTTAAAAGACATTTGTTTATAAATGAAATAAGAACACATGAGGAAAAAAATGGAAAAGAAATGAGAGCTATGGAAGAAAGAATTGGAAACATAATTAACAGCTTGACACAAGAATCACAAAACTTTGCCCAAGCAACAAATTCTCTGAAAATTAGAACAGACCAAAAAGAAAGCAAGGACTCTATGAGACAAAAATAAATATTAAAATACAGTCAAAAGGCTGGGGGAAAAAAAGCAAAGTATCTCATAGCAAAAACAACTGATCTGAAAAAGAGATCAAGGAGAAAAAATTTAAAAATTATTGGACTACCTGAACACTATGTCCAAAAAAGAAGTCTAGACATTCTATTTCAAGAAGTCTAAAACTGTCCAGATCTCTTAAAACCAAAGGACAAAGTGAAAATAGAAAGAATCCATCAGTCACTTCCTAAAAGAAACCCCAAAATAAAAACTCCTAGAAACATCATAGCCAAAATCCAGAGTTTTCATGTCAAAGATAAAATACTTCAAAGCAGCCAGAAAGAATTCAAGCACTGCAGACTTATACTCAAGATTACACAGGATTTAGTGCAGTGGATAAAGGAGTGGTGAACCTGGAATATGATATTCCGGAAGACAAGGGATATGGGCTTACAGTCAAGAATAGCTTACCCAGAAAAAGTGAGTAAAATGCTACAAGTAGGGAAATGAATCTTTAATGAAACAGAGAGCTTCCAAGCATTTCTGATGAAAAGACAACAGTTGAATAGAAACTTTAAAGTTCAAAGCAGTAAAGAGAATAATGAAAAGGTAAACACAAACAAGAAAACTGCTTACATTCAATTAAGGGGGATGATACATCTTTCCTCTCTGAATTCTATCTTTGTCAAGAATCCTAGAGAAAGTCTAATTAGACTAGGCCTGGGAATGGTTCTGTTATATCCTGATGATTTTAAGGGAAGAATGGAAAGAGAGGGGAAGAGGGGAGAAGGAAGGTTAGGGGAATTATCTCACATAATTAGGGTGCACAAGTAGACAGCTATACACAGAGGAGTGGATGGGGAACAGCTGAAACTTCAACTCCACTCTCATCTGAACTGGCTAAAAGAAGGTCTAACACAGAAGGAGGAAGAGGGGAAGGGAGGGAGGCAGAGGGAGAGACAGTTTGGTATAGAAATATTTCATTTAACATGAAAACAGAAGAGAAATGGGAGAAGGGGGGAGGGGGAGGGCAGATTTAGAGTCCTAAGCAAAACAAACTCTAAGGGTACAAAAAAAAATTTAAAGCTCTATTGAGGTAACAGAGAATGGGAATCGGGTAGGCGAGTATTAATTGGGGAATGGATGTGCAAGTATAAAAATATGATGAAATACTACTGCATTGTAAAAAATGATGAAAGGGATGGTATCAGGGAAACATGGAAAGATTTGTATGAGCTCATGCTGAATGAAGAGAAACAATTTATACAATGACAGCAATATAGCAAAGACAAACTACTATTTTCTTTATTTTTTTATTGCATTTTAAGTTCCAAATTTTCTCCCTCCTTCCTCACTATGCACTAGAGAAGTCCATTGTTTGATGTAGATTTATAAATACATGTAAAACTATATATACTATGCACACTTCTATTTATCAGTTCTTTCTCTGGAGGTAGACAGCATTTTCCTTTAAAGGTTCTTTATAGTTGATCTGAGTCATTATAGTATTCAGCATAATTTAGTTGTTCACAATTACTCTTCAAACAATATTGCTGCTATCATATACAACATTCCCTTGGTTCTCCTCACTTTGCTTCCCATTATTTCATACATGACTTTCTATGTTTTTCTAAAATCAACCCACTCACCATTTCTTACAGTACAATCACATGCCACAATTTGTTTAGCCATTCCCCAATGGATGGGCATCCTCTCATTTTCCAGTTCTTTGCCACCACAAAGAGTTGCTTATTTAAAGAAATACTTCTATTAACACATGGATTACTTATCAGCAATACTGTATTGTTATTAAGTGAGCTTTGTGTTAAATATACAATATCTAACATAATAAAAAACATCCCAAACTTGTCAGGCCTAAGTTCAAGAGGACTGTCGTTTACATAGGTTGTATGAACTTTGGCAAGTTGTCTTTCTAGAGTCAGTTTTTTTATCTGTGAAAAGAGGATAATAATACTTTATATACTTACCATATGGGGTTACTGTGAGGACTATGAAAAGTTCTTGTGGAAAGGATTATGAAAATTTGAGTCTACACTTACTACTGTCAGACATTTTGGTTATTTCCAATTTTTCACCATTATGAATGGCATTGCTATGAACAATGTATTGCTATATAATTTTTTTTCTTTTAGGTTATTCTTGAAGCATGCTCCCTAAAACAAAATTACTAAATGGAACGATATGAAGTTTTACAGCTTGTAACATGTGAACAGTATTTTTAAGGGGGAAAGTCTAGTCTACTTAAAAACTTTTTAAACTCCAAATATGAAAAATGTTGTGTTTCTTGCCTTCACACTATTTCTGGCCACATCTATCACCACTTTTTCTTACAGATGTTTTTAACCCCAGACTTAAATCCAAGTCATGGCATATAATCTCTACTATGAAATGTCATAAATATAAATAGTATCATTCACCAGGGTTGTTTGTTTGTTTGTTTTTGGCAAAGCACTTGGGATTAAGTGAGTTGTCCAGGGTCACACAGCTAGTAAATGTTAAGCGTCTCTGGCCACATTTGATCTCAAGCCCTCCTGACTTTAAAGACCCCCACCATGGTCTTTAAATAAAAAGGTAGAGCAAAAAGTTTGAAAATGCTGGTTTTCAAAATAACTGATATTTTTACAATACTGTAAGCTTTACAAAGTACTTTTCTTACAATAACAATAATGCACAATCATTAGCACAATCATTATTATCCTGATTTATATAGATGAGCACACTACAGGCTCTGGAATATTAAGCTGGTAAGTATTAGAGCCTGAGATAAAGCCTAGATCTCCTAGACAAGTCCATCTCCTTTTCCTCTAGCAAAACTACATCTTACATGAAGGATGAAGGAAGCATACCCTTTCATACTCACCGTACTCTGAACTGCTGTAGAAATAGTTGAGAATACACCAAGTGCTGCACCCATTGGTGAGGTATTTCCATCCTCTTTATTAATGCTGCCTGCTTTGACATTAGGGTCTCCTGTATTTCACAGGGAGAGAAAAGGTTGGAGAAATGGAAACTACATAAATATCGATGGACCCCATACCTTAAAAGGTCTCTTAAGAAGTCATTTAGTTTAACCCATCTCACTTTACAGATCAAAAAAATGAAGTTCAGAGAATTACACTGATTTGTCCAAGGTCATAGAACCAGCATGTGACAGAACAAAGACCTGAACTCAGAACATAGTAGATATTTAATGAAATTTTGTTGAATTGAACCCAGATCTTCAAATTCCAGTGCTTTTTCCACTTTATGTCTTACTAGACAATGAGTTTCATAAGAGCAATCTCATTCACTCAATCAATAAGCAAATTTATTAAGTGCTTATTATTATGTCAGGCACTGTGTAAGTTGTGGGGATACAAAAAAAAGGTAAAAACAATACCTTACCTCAAATTCAAATAGGAAAGACAACATACACATAAATCAGTACATATAAAATAAATAAAGAGTAATAGAAGGTAACTTTGGAGAAGGCACACACAGAAGGGGAATGAAGAAAAGCCTTCTACCAGCGGTACCACTTGAAATATGTCTTAAAGCAAGTCAGAGATCCAAAAAGGAGTAAGTAAGAAGAAAGAGCATTCGAGGCACAGAAGAGAGCTGGTGCAAATGCCCAGACAGGGAGAGACAGAGCATCATGAAAAACAGAAAGGCAAGTATAGCTGGATTAAGGAGTATGATAAAAGGGGTAATGTATAAGAAACATTTGAAAGGTAGGAAGGAGATAGGCAAAAAAGACGAATTTATATTTGATCCTTGAGGCAAGAGGGAGCAAGTGAAGTTTACTGAGTTTGGGAGGTGACATGGTCAGACCTACACTTTAGGAAAAACATTTTGGCAGCTGACTCTAAATATGGATTGGAGTGGAGAGAGATATGAGACAGGAAGTCCAATTACAAGGTTACTGCAATAAATCAGGCAAGTTTTGCAGACTTTACAGACTTTCCACTAATAACTACTACCTTAATTCTTGAACTAAGGCAGTAGTTGTTACTGGAAAAAGATATGCAAGAAATATTATAAAGGAAGAAATCACAAGATTTGGTTATTTATTGGCTATGTGATGTGACCAAGAAGGACAGAGATTAAAACATGGGTGAGTGGGAGATTGACAGTGCCCTTGACAGTAATAGAGAATTTCAAAAGAAGGTTGCATTTTAGGAGAAAATAATGTGTTCTCTTTTGGAACATATGTTGAGCTTGAAATTCCATCCTAAAAATTCTGTTTAGCCACAGTGAATGTGGCTAAATTTCATAAAAAGTTACCTCAAAAGGGTGTATAATTCAAGATGAATGAATCTGCATGAAGAATGAATTTTGTCTGTAAAATGCCCAAGAAGTCATCATCCAGTTTCTGTTAGAATGTCTCTAATGAAGTGGAACTTACATGGCAAATAACTAGTTTACATATAGCCCTTTATATTTATGGTGTCCCAAAAGTCTTAGTGAAGTTTTAACCTTTAATAGCTTAACACTGTCAGTACAATTTTAAGCTAAGCTTAAGAATGAGACTAAGACTTTTGGGACACTTTGTATTATCTCATTTGATCCTCATAATCAACTGTGATATAAGTACTACTATTATTTCTAAGAAATAGTCAGATAGTCCTGACTCAAGTCAATATTCTATCTACATACCACCAGAGAAATTAGACTTTTGGGCACCTCTAATAATTAGTAATTTTTTCTTTAATGGATCTAAAATCTCCATCTCCATTATCTTTCAACCCTCTGAGGGGCATGCAGAAGAAATATGATCCTTCTTCCACATGACATAAAAAATATTTGAATTTATCAACCATGTTTATCCAGACTAAATAAATAACCCCAACTCCTTCACGTGATATTGCTTCCAGACGTTTCACCACCATGCCCACCTCTTCTAGATGTATTCCAATTTAATATGGTTATATTAAATTATTATATTAATTATATTAAATAAATTATATTAAGTTAAATACATATATAACTTAAAATATCTTCTTGGAAAAAAATATATTTGAAACTAATCACAAGGTATGTTGAATATGCCAAAATTTAACACAATAAAAATATAATCTATTACTATGATAGTCCATTATTTCCTGTTGCAATAAGTTATTTGCCAAATGAAGGATGACTTTAAGTATTCTGCTTCAATAGAAAAATGCAGCTCCTAACACTTCAGTATACTGACCTGTGTTTTGAGCTTCAGAGGAAATTTCAGTGGGGCTAGGGATGCCAAGAGAAGTCTCTGCTTTCTCAATGACATTTGAAATACCTTGTCCTAATGAGGGAAAATGACACTTCTATTACACATACTATATATAGTGACCATAGTCACCAAAACTACGCAAACAGCAAAACAAACCCAAATTCTAAATGAACAATCCAGATTTTAAAAATCAACACAAATAGGTAGGGCATGTTAAGTATATGCTATTCCAGGTTATCTGGCTTACTCCTTGAAAAACTTAATTCATTTTTTATTTTAATAGGAAGAAGTGATTTTAGGATACTAGGAATTCTTAGATATCAAACTACTGGTAAAAATTCAGTAACCCCTACTATTACAATATGGAACCTATGCAATATTTGGCTAACTTACTAGTCAACTACCTAATGTGCCAATCTTTTCTTCTTTTAAAAAAATGTTTCACTGAAATCTTTATTTTTATATCATAATCATTTCCTACTATTCTCTGTTTCTTCACATAATGAAACTTTTCCTACAAAGTTAGAGGCACAGAAATTATAAGAATATTTACACAAAACATAACCAACAGCTAACAAAATGACTTCAGAACTTACCTACAGTGGCTACAGTAGCTGAAGCAGAAGAAAGTAAAGACTTGCCCCAGCTTCCCCAGTATCCCCATCCTGTCTGGGGTACTTCTTTAGAAATAGGATCCTATTTTTTTTTCAAACAAGCAGAAAATTAAAAAAAAAAAGAGAGATAAGAAATGTGAATATGAATGCCTTCTATTTTTTTCCTTATCTTTCACAGTATACACATATCAAAGGCCTCTTAATAGAGCAGCAAGTATAATTATGATTAAAACAACACCCACTGCACAAATGACACTTTCAGTATCCAAAGCACTTCATACATATCCTGATTTGGTCAGTAAGAAATACCAGTAATAATTAATTTTATATAACACTTAATATATATGGGGGGGGGGGGGGCCTGTGCTAAGCATTTTACAATTATTATCACACTTGATCCTCACAACCACCCTGGGTTGTGTAGGGGCTATTATCATACCCATTTTACAGATAATAAAACTGAGGGGAAAGAGATTGATTTGATAGTAATGTAAATTATATTATTTCTCCCACTTTCAAGATGACAACTAAGACTTAGAAATGATTTGCCCAGGTTCACATAGCTAATAACAAAAGAAGCTGATACTAAAACCCAGGCCTTGTGATTCTGATTCTAAGTAGTGTGCTTTTAAATACTGTTTAGCTGCTCCAGGATTCCTTTAAAAAAAAAACATTTAATTTCTCTAAATTATACAAGATTTCTTAGGTGTTGGGAGAAATTAAATAGTGCTTAATAGATGCTTTTTATGATTCTAAGAAATATCATATATTCTTTTTCAGAAGTTTTTTACTTCAAATTGAAATGGACGTTCTACCTTGCCTACAGACTTTGGTCCTTCATCCGGAGGAACTTCTGAAGTCACAGGCTCACTAGGTGGTTTTATCTCAGGTCTTTTACGAGTAGGGGCAATAGGCTCTGATTCAGACACTTGCTTGGCACTAAGATCAGCAGAATGCAGTTCCTTGTTTGGCCCACTGTTTCCACTCTCGAAACTGGGAATTTCTTCTACTGTTGCCATATTCATGACACCATCATTTTCAGACATGATTAGAACATCTCCTAATTACATCCCAAGAACAAAAATCAAGATTTTTCATTTAATATTATGACTTTTTCTGAGTAAACACTTTTAAAAACCTTTTTTACAAGCCATCCACAGTTACAGATATACATATCCTTTAGTAACTTCTTTTTCTCCATCGTTAAAGAGGGAATAACAGTTCAAATCTCCCAGGGGAAAGAAAACAATCATGATTCTGAATTGGTATCTACATTTGCAGTTGAGGGAAATGAGGTGACTTAAGTTTTAATGTATGATAATTTTTGGATGAAAATCAGCTCTTGGATCAAGGATGATAATTTTCCTGTCTTACTGTCTGATCTGCTCTGCAATCTATCAAACCTCCCTCCCTCCCCAGAGCCTACCCCAACCCCACTACTAACCACCAAAGCAAAGTTTTGCGGCAAGCTATAAAAGCATACTTTACTTCCAAGGAACTGATATTCCCATACCAAGAGAGTTTCAAAGCAAAGGCACAAAATTAAATTCTACAGACATAAACACATGAAGTCTGTGAACTACAGAATCAGACTCTTCCAGATGGAAGCCACCTGAAAGAAAGGCAGTTTGGTGTACAGGCAAAAGCAACCGGCTGGGACTCAAGAAACGTGCAAATTTTTAAGTCTCCACTCTACCTATTACATGCCACTGTCTTATTTTGTTCTTTGAGTCTCAGTTTCCTCCTCTTTAAAATGAAAATTGACACAAGTGACCTCTATGGTTCCATCCAGCTCTAACAATCCATAAGCATGAGTATCGATCAGTCTGTCACCTACAACCCATCTTGTAGATGTAAATGTTAACTAACATTTAACCCAGCTGCATTTAATTCAGTAATTAAACTATCCAAAAAAGAAGCGGCAATAAGCTTCTCATCACTGAAGGTCTCGAAGGAGAGGAACTCACTATACACGGGATAGTATATTCCATTTTTGGACAGTTCCAATTGTTCGATTTTTCCTTACGATGACCCAAATTGTCTTCCCGTGAAGGGAATGGCTCTTTCTGTAACTCTCCGGACACTCAGAGCCTAAAATAAGCACTTCAACCTCCAGTTTTTGCAGAAGAGAAGTAGAATGTGGCTTGAGTGACAGGAATTAAGGAGTTACAAGACAAGCAATCCGGGCATCGCAGACTCATCACCTGGCAGAGCCGGCTGGGCCCTTAGGGATCTCCTAGGTCTTACGCATCGTTTTCAGATGGAGAAACTGAGTCTCGGGGAAGTAGGAGACTTGCTAGATCGCACAAGTTACGTCCTAGTGGATCTCCACCCAGGATCAGAATGTTGGGGGGGGGGGGGGCTCTTACGGCTGGAGAAAAAGCCCTGCGTTCTAGTCCCGACTTTGCTGCTAACTCGCTTGGGGACCCTGGGCAGTGGGCATTCCTCATTTATAACATGTTGGGGATTGAAACTGATGCTCTCTAAAGAAGGCGGAGGGAGTGGGAGATTCGTAGGGTCTCGGAACGCTTCCGTGGCATCTTAGGGGCACAACCCCTAAGCCAAGGCGTCATAGATACCCACGAAGTGGCGTGCCCCGCCCCCACACGCACTTACGTAGCCTTGACGTGCCCGGCCGGCCTCCGGAGGCCGAGATGCTTCCAGCCTCTGTCCCTCCCCACCCAGACCCCTAGGGAGGGGGAGGCGGTCCCTTATCCGCCATCTGCGGCCTCCCACACGCCGCGTCCCTTCCCTCTTTTACCATTCTCCCATTCCAGCCTCGCCACCCCAATCCCCCTCCCCGGGCGGGGGTCCGCACCATAGAGAGCAGCTGCGGCCGACTAAAGCAATCTCCGACGTCCCGGAAGTGGATTGTCACCTCGGGGAGTCGTGGGGAGGGAGCGCCTCCGCTCCCAGCGCGACTTCCGCCCGCCCCGCCTTCCCTCTCTGTAGTGTTTCCGGGGGCACCGCCGCCGAGGCAGCCGCCGCCGGAAGGAGCGTCGTTGGTCTCCCGTCTCGAGGCAGGTCGGTGCTTCCGTTGGGAAGGCGCGGAGGGGGTCGGTTAAAGCCGGTGAGGTAACGGCCGCGGGAGCGCGCGAGCGGAGCGGCGGGAGAGCAGAGGCTGAGGCGTAGAGCCCGGGGTCTGTCCTTCGTGCCCCCGGCCCCTCTCCCTGCCTGCTTCTGGTGGGTCTGGCCCGAGCCCACTCCCCGCTTCAGCTGCGGGGGAAGGGGTGCCTCAGCAGGGGGGACGGCGGAGGTGACCTCTCTCCCCTGTCCTCATCTCCTCCCTCCCGCCCCCTTCCCCTTCCCCGCTTCTTGACTGAAACTGAACGATACGGATGATTGGACCGCAGCCATTGGTGGTCCCTAGTGAACTGACAGGCTGCCTCCCAAAAGCCGGGCCGAGCTCAGAGATTGTCTGGCCAGGAGCTGAGGCGTATTTATTTACTTATTCATTCATTCATTCATTCCCACCTCCGCGCACAGGCTGCCCCTCACCTGGCCCTCGGCTTGCTGGGAATCTCTCCTTCCAGACGCAGCTCAAGTGTCATCTTCCGTGGAAAGCCATGCGTGCCTCAACTGCGGGTGCCTCTCCCCGCAGCTCATCGCGTAGATGTGAATCTGTGGGCATATTTTATCTAAAATAGGAGCTCATGTGTAGGAGGGCACTGTTTTATTTTCATTATGTCTTGTTACCTTGCACGATAGGTGCAAATGATTTTTCGAATCGAATAGAGATGTTTGTAAATCTTCCGGGTGTCTTGTACTCACAGGTGATCTGTTCACAATGGGCATTTAATGTTTGCAGCTTTGTATTTCAAGGATGTGTCTTAAGTTGTCTGCAAATTGTTTTACTGGTGGAATTACAGTTTTGTAAAAATGGTAGGGACCTTTAGAGATGCCCAGGGGTTCTTTTTTTATGATACCTATCCTTCTGATATTCTGGTGAAACTTAGGAACCCCTTCGCAGAATGTTTTTAATGCATAAAACAAAATACGTAGAATTACAAAGGAAACTAATTATATTGAAATACATTTTTTAAAGATACGTTCACAGGACCCAGAGTCAAGAATCCCTGATCTAGTCTAATTCTTTAGGTTTTTGTTTTTTTTTTTAAATGAAATCAACATCCCAAATCGTTGTTAGTATGTGAGTTAGGACTAAAATCCAGGTCTACACTTCCACTTCCAACATGGGCCTGTATTATTTTGCTAATGATTTTTTAAAAATTAGTCAAAAGTCATCACTAAGCAGTAAAAGTTTCCTAGTGTAAGACTGGAGGATATTTTCAGGTGGCAACAGCTTTCTCACCTCAGACTTGACTAAAATTTGGAGAAGAACTTGTCAGAAAAACCTCAGAAGTGGTCACTGTAAGTTGATTACCACAGTAAAATGTTAAACGATCACTTTCTGAAAATAAACTTGAAGAAGCTATGATAACGCAACTTTTTTAGTGTGTTGTGATTTTGAAGCAATTTCACAACTTCTGTGGAATAGGTAGTTCAGATATCTAACCCTCATTTTTTAAATGACAAAACTAGGACTTAGGAAAGTGAAATAACTTACCAATAGAATAAATATTATTGCCTTATTTTACAGAGGAAGAAATAATACTTCAGAATGGTGAGAACTTTGTCTAAAGTCACATTTTTAATAAGTGAGAGGGAGGAGGGGAGAATTAAACCAGGGTCTTCTGATTTAAAAATCCAGATCTCCATGCTTTTTCAAAACTGCATCTGAAAGCCTCCAAACTATTAATTCCGAGTGTGAAATTACAAAAGAATTGTTTGGAAGCATTTTTTTGGCTGATTAGCCATAGCCAACTTTCTGTGACCCCATTTGAGGTTTTATTGACAGAGATACTGGAGTAGTTTTCCATTTCCTTCTCTAGCTGATTTTACAAATGAGGAAACAGGTTAAGTGACTGGCTCAGAGTCATATAACAAGTGTCCGAATACCTGACTCCAGGAAGGGCACTCTAACCACTTCCCCATCTAGAACATAACAATTAACCTTCTACAAAGTTTCCCAAACCAGTCAGTCTCTTAAGCACTTATTAAACACCTATGTGCCAGGCACCATGCTGAGCACTGGGATACAAAGGAAGGTAAAAACAGTCCCTGCTCTCAGGGAACTAGTGGTCTGATGAGGGAGGCAATAGGCAAAAATATAAACAGGATAGATAGGAAATAATCAACGGAGGAAAAGCACTAGAATTAAGAGGGCTCAGGAAAGACTTCCTGCAGAAGCCGGGATGGAGAGATGAGAAGGGAAAGCACTCTAAAGGGGACCAGCCAATGAAAATGCCCAGAGCTCTTCCCCAGAAGGGAAGCTAGTGTCCCTGGGTTAAAGGGAGGGGCATAAAGTATAAGAAAACTGGAGGGGTAGAGTAGATAGGTTATAAAAAGCTATTAATGCCATCAGAAAGAAAATGTATATTTGATCCTACAGGTGATAGGGAGCCTCTGGAGTTTGAGTAGAAGAGGGTGAGGGGTGCAGTATTCTCAGATCTGTACTTTAGGAAAATCACTTTGACAGCTAAGTGGAGGGTGGGCTAGAATTGGGAAAGATTTGTGGCAGACAGATCAACCAGCAGGCTATTGCAGTAGTCCAGGCCTGAGATAATGGGCCTGCCAGGGTGGTTGCAGTGTGAGAAGGAAAAAGGGGGTGTATGGGAGAGATGGTTAAAAGGGTAAAATTGACAGGAACTGACTACTGATTGAATATGGGTCATTTGGGGGTGGGGAGAGATGTGAGGGTAAGAAATGGAGGATGACACCTAGATTGAGAGTGAGTGATTGGGAGGGTAGCAGTACACCCTCAACAGTAATAAGAAAATGAGGAAGGGGGGAAGGTCTGTGGGGAAAGGTAAGTTCAGTTTTAAACATGTTTGAGTTTAATATGTCTGGAATATTCAGTTCAAGATGTCCAGTAGGCAATTGGACATGCTAACCTAGAGGTTGAGACAGAGGTTAGGCGCAGATAAGTAGTTTGGAGAATCATCAGCATAAAGATGATAGTTGAATCCTTGGGAGTTGGTGAGATCTTGGGAGTGAGATAGTGTAGAGGAAACAAAGAAAATACCACAAGGCACAGTCCTGTGGGATTTGTGAGTCTGCTGGTATCACCTGGATAGAGATCCAGGAAAGGAGACTAAGGAGTGGTCAGACGGAGGAAGGGAACCAAGACGGAGGAGCGTCACAGAGACCTAGAGAGAAGAGAAGATAAAATACAAGGTGATCAGCAGCGTCAGAGGCAACAGAAGGTCAAGAATGATGGAGATTGGGAAAAGGCTGTTAGATTAGACAAGATTTCTGATAACTTTAGAGAGAGTAATTCCAGTTGAATGACAGCTAGACTGTAGGGGGTTAAAAGTGAGAGGAAAGGAAATGGGGACATCTTTTATTGTCCAGTCTTCTGGAGTTTAGCCTCAAAAGACAGGAGAGGTAGGAAGTGATAGCTAGTAGAGATTGATGGATGAAGTGGTAATTTCTTTCTGAGAGACGTGGGCATATTTGTACCCAATAGACAAGGAGAAGTTGGAAATTAAATGAGAGCCTGGAATTACATATTCCAAAGTATTTGGAGGCTTAAAAAAATCTTGGCAACTGTGAATTTTTCTTGAATTATGTCTGCAAACATCAGTTTTCCTAACCAGTTGTGTTTCCTAAGCCACCAGAAACAAATTAGTCATGTTACTTCCTTGTTTTTAGTTTTTCAGAAAGGAAATGTTTTTAAAGTTGGCAAAAATAGAAATAGGAAAATCTGTACAGAATAAAAGCTTTAGATTCCTTTTATCTTTTCATCAGTTAGCTTAATCACAATTTCTCTCCAGGGTTAAAATATTCTGCATTTTTGTTTTATTTATTAAATTATATTTAATTCCATTATACCTGAAAGAAAAAATTTAATTGTTGGTGCAATGCTCATCATTTTACTCCTGTTAACATAAAGCAAATAAGATAAAATATTTGCAGAGTAACTTGGAATATCAGAACAAGTTTAGCCCAGCTACTGTTAACTATTTACAAACTATGTTTTGACTTTCTTTATGAAACCAGGTTTTTTCAATGATAACTATGTCTCAAGTATTTTCATAAATGTGTATAATATCTGTAAATATTTGTAAAAATAGTTATGAGAGGTCTCCAGTTTAGAAATTTTTTGCTTTCCAAAGGTTTATTACTCTGTGTAGCTCTAAAACAGAGAATTAGAACTGCTGAGTTGATGGGAGGCAGATTTTCAGTATAAAAAACTTGTAACTCTTAGCAAGTATAGTTGTCCAGAACTAGGAAATGGGGTCTCTGTCTCTGAAGGTGTGCAAGAAGTAAAGCATGGTGAAAAATTGTTAGGGATCTTGTAGAGGGGGTTTGGGCATCAGACATGAGGTTACATTCATTAAGTACTTAACAGAACTTGACACTCACTAGCTGTGTGACCTTGGGCAAGTCACTTAACCCTAATTGCCTCATCCTGGGTCATCTCCAGTCATCCTGATGACTCTGGTGACCTGCACATCCCTCCCTCACTCGAAACAAAGTCAAGTGCAAGTCATGTCATTATTTCTCTGATGGTATGGTCTTCTTCGGCAATGAAGGATGAACACATATACACACACCAGAACTAGTTCAGTGTTTACCACTCTAAACTATACTAGAGATGGATATTTTCTTCAGTGAATTGTTCTTTATTCTGAAACTTCAGACTGATGTTTCTCCGGGTTAAGTAAGAACCAAGAGGTAAAGGGGAAGGAAAGGCCAAGCTAATTGGGAAGAATTTTATTTAACTTTATGGGTTTTAGAAAATATGAATCTTCTTGTGCACACATTAAAAATTTGCTGGGGATAATGGTTAAACAATTAGATAATCCCTCAGGTTCCTTCTAATTCTCAAATTTTATGATTCGTGTTAATTTTTAGAACTCAAAATAAGCTTGTTTTTGTTAAGTTTTGCAGTAGGGTTTTTTCTACTATTTTTCATTGCAAATATAGGCTATTTCTGATATATTTTAGGTTAAATAGGCTTTTTTTGAAATAACAGGAGAAATTAACCAGCATTTATAACAATTCATATGAGAAAACTGGTTTTGAATTCAAAACAACAGATATTGAGGGCACCACCATTCTTCCAGTCACCCAGGATCACAACCTCAATGTCATCTTCAACTTTTCCCTTTCACCTCACTTACCTAATCTGTTTACACATATTGTTGCTTCTGCCTTCACAGTAGCTCTGGTATACATTTCCTTTTCCACTTAGCCACCGTCCTGGTATAGTGCTTCATTGCCTCACTCCTGTACTATTTCAGTAGCCTTCTGGTTGGTCATGTTTCATTTCTCTCTCCCTTCCAGTCCATCATCTTCTCTGCTTCCAAAGCAATTCCCCTAAAGGACAAGTCGGATCAGCTTCCTATTAACTCCAGGATCAATTATAAAATCCGCTTGTCTTTTTAAAGCTTTTTTTAGAGCCTGGCCCCTTCCTACTTTTCCAAATCCTGTTTTTCTATTCAGCATTTTCTACAAGCCAGGAACAACGGCCTGTTTGCCCTCACAGGGACATTCTATAGACTGCATGTCTTTTCCTTGGCTTTTCTCAGTACCTGGAATGCTCTCCTTACCCCTAGTTCGTCAAGCTCAGCTCAAATCCCACTTTGTACAGCAAGCCCACTAGTGCCTTCCCTCAAAGATTATCTTCCATTTAAACTATATCTCATGTGTATGATTTTTTTTTGCATTTTATCTCCCTCATTATAATTCAAGCTTCTTGAGGGCAGAATCCTGAGTGCTTACTCAGTTGTCTGGCACAGGGTAAGCAAAAAATGCTTATTGATAAGCTCATTTCTTAGTTTCATTAGCTTTGCTGTTTTAAAAATTCACATGGTCTAAAATAGACTTCTAATAGAAAAAGATAGGAAAAGATTTATCTGAAGTAACTACACAATATGGAAGGAAATAGAGAATTCAGTTCAGCAAACATTATATCTGAGGTCTTTTCTTGTTCTAATGCTCTATGGTTATATTAAGTACCTACTGTATGTATAACACTTCAGTAAGCATAAGGTACAAAGAATTATAAAACATGTCCCACCTCTCACTTCTGCTACCTCTGCCATCATGGAACTTACAGTCCAGTAGGAAGAGTAGGATATTCACATATGGAGGCAGGAAATTAAAGAGGCAACATGGGAATGCATAGATGAGAAAGCTTTGAGCTGTGGTGAAAAAAGGTGAAGAAATACATGTAGTCAGGGACATTAAGGGATGGGAGGGGAAAGACCACTCCCGTTCTTCATCTTGGCTGTCAAATGGCGTTATTGAAATAGGAAGCAGACAGGAAGTACAAGCACTGTATGTATGCAATCAGTTGTTCTTATACTTAGGACATTTTCAGGACAGGTTTTCATAAGCATTTGGCCTCCCTTCCTCTCCCCCCCCCACCCCATTAACACATACACCGGAAGCAAATGAAAGAACCAGCATGGGAATCCTCTTAACTCTTTTAAGTTCAGCACCCTCCATAGCACCACGTTGCTTCACCATTTACCATATCATTACAGTCAAACTCCTGGAAATGCCAATTATGAATAAATACAACCCGAAGCACTCTTTTTTTCCCATCTGAATTCTGGGCTATGCTTATCTGGAAAAAACAGACCTTTTTCTTCCTACAGTACTGCTTTTCTCTTGATTTTTCATTTTCATCTAGAGCTTCCTGCCCAGTTCACAAGTGGCAAGGAAGTTGGGGAGGGCAGAACTTCAAAGGAAAGAAAAGTTTCCTAGGATAGGAAAGTATGATTGTAGACCTTGAGCTTGGAATTTGTTATTTCTCTGTTGCAAATGTTATGTATGTGTATGTATATATATATATATATATATATATATATATATATGTATATATATGTATATATATATATTATATATATATTTATTTATTTCTGATTAATGGGAAAACTAAAAATATTATCTATGCTCCTGGGATTTATGGTGAAAAGGAACTTTATAACTTTGGAAAACAGTAAATATTTGCATATGTTTTATATGTAACTTTTTTCCTAAGTCAAAGAGTGAGACAATTTGAACTACTGCATTATTTATTCTTAATATATATGTATGTATTTAAATGATCCATTGCTATGGTTATTAAAAACGCTTCTGTTGATATACCATCAGATGGCAAAGGTGTAGTTTCATAAAATATCGTTATTCTAAATATTTTATCTGGCATTTGGTTCCCATTATATAGATTTTTGTTACAATGAAATAGAATTATAGAATCATAATTTTTTTTTTAACCTGGAAGGGACCTTCAAGATAAAATTCATTCAGCCTGCATAATGAAACTGACCAAAATTCACAGAGCCTATTAGCAGAGTTAGCACTATGAATTTTAGAAACAGTCTGAGATCTGAAAAGGACTTTCGAAATCTTGTATTTCAGCCCTCTCATTTTACAGATGAAGAATTGAGGCCCAGAGAGAAATTGTACAAGGTCACACAGGTAGTGGGAAAACCAGATTTAGAATCCAATTTTCCTGAATGCATTGATCTTCCTACTATACTATGCTGCTTTTCTATCGTGAGATTTTTCTTTCTCCTTTGACTCTTCTTATACTACCAAATGCCTGTGCCACTATTACTTTGAGTACTTCATATTTATTAATATTTCTAGAAGTTTTATAATTGTCATCCCATTGTACCTTCAGTGGTTCCTTGGTACCTACTGAATATGAAGTCTGTACTCTTGATCTTTGTGTTCAAAGATCTACAAAATGACTCTCTACAATATGATTCTAGATTATGTTTTCAGCCTTATATCAAACTGCTTCCTTTCATATAAAACATTTCCTGTACCACTATACCTTTGCTCTTGCTCTTCCCTATTCCCACACAATGCCCTTTATCCCTCCCTCTTCTCTACCCAATGTCTGCCTCATACTTCATAGCTATATTTAAGGTCCATTTCAAATACATTTCTTCTGCAAGCCTTCCCTTAACTTCTGTAGCCACGATACTTTAAATTCCCATACACTTAGCATAACTAATTTGTATTTTATTTTTCTGGGTAGATGTCACCCCTGCATGGTCCCTTGAAGGCTAGTAGCACATCTCTGTATTTGTTACTATTGCACATTATAGGTGCTTACTTTTTATTGAATGATTGATAGATATATCTTGGTCTTCTAAAATTTAATTACGGTTTTCTTCTAGGTTAGTTCCTGGTCATCTCTATTAAACTCGAAGTTGTACAAGTACATTTGGGATGCATCTTTTCCCCAGGAAACTGTAATGCCCAGGAAACTGTAATGTTGAGGAATAGATGTACTCCTGTGATGACAGTACAAATGCTCTAGCTTCCTATTCAACTTTTTGATTAAGGCTCCAAATTCAATGAAAAGCAAAAGTTCTTTATAATTTCTCATGAAGCCACACTACTGCTTGTTCACTTTGGTGGTGAGTGCCATCATTCCTGCTGCATTTTTCCTGGATGATATAGAATACAATGGAACAATAGCAGTAGAAGCAAATCATACCACTTACAATGTCTCCTTTCACCCAACCTTTGAAATCTCATCTAATTCCCACACGAGCGGTGATTTCGTCATAGCCAAAGAGGGAACCAGTGTTTTGATTGAATGTCTTCTCACCACCAGCCATTACGAAGACATTCTTTGGTACAATTCCAAAGGGCTGTTGCTTGATCAAGAAGGAGGAGGTAAGCAGTGCTAAACCTTGATCTGTTTTACTCTATTCAGCTTCAGGTGCCTATTATGAAGTAGCATATGGAGAATGTACAGGTAAAACCTAAGGAACATTTGAAACAATTATGAAACCTTGAAAAGCAGGGGTGTGTGGGGAGGAAATAAAGTGCTAAACTTGGGAACAGGTACTCAAGATATATATTCTCTTCATTCCAGCAAAAATGTACAGGGTTAATAATATTCCTTATGGAAGATAGTTTATTGCTAGACATGCTTCCTTCTGGATGTGTAGGATAAAAAGACCCTTACTCAGGAGCTTAAATAAATGAAGAGGCTTCTCAACAAGAACAGAAAGAAAAGGATTTATTACAATTCTCATGAAATGGACATCCTTCCACCAGGTTGGGGAAGCTGGTAGAGGGAGGCAACTTATAGAAACTGAAGCACAATTTTTATACCCTAACTCAGAGAATCCCACCTCCCCACTATCCCACCTCTCCATTGAGTGGGAGGTGAGCTCACAATGTAAGCATGAAAAACTAGGCAAACCCGGGGAAATCTTCACCTGTCCCAACACAATTATCTCATCTAATATCTAACTTAACTGCTGATGTGGCTTTAGAAAAGAGGGGAGGGGGAGAAGCAGGAGCTGATAGTGTTGATGTGGCAACAGTACAACAAACAAGGGGGAGATTTCAGTAACTTCCAAGTTTTGGCTACAGCCCACACCACTTTCACAAAGAAAACTGGTAGCTGGTAAGGGGGAGGAGGGAACTACCTTACCATCCACAAGCCCTGGATACCTGAAACTCAGGTATCCAAGGAGAGAGGCCTTATGGAAGAGAAATTTTATTTAGAAAATCCAATATTCCCCATATTTTTATTATGAAAAGTCTTCACAATCTCCTCATCTCACTCAATCCCTTCTCTTCTCTATCATCTGAAGACTTTTCGCACCACTACTAACACAGATTATCTGTTAATTGATCTCCTTCACTTTTCATGCTCTCATACCACTCCTTCTCCTTCATGCTTTTAAAAGAGAAGACCAAATTTGGACAAAAACATGAGCAATCTCTAAAATTAAATATAATCCTCACATTCTTTCCCCTATACATTCTTCCCTTCATCTCTCCCCTTTTATATGAATATAGGTAGAGAGCAAAGTTAATCAATACATTGACAAATTACAAGAGGACTATCCCCATGTTATAAGTACAAATACTGAGATTTAAAATACAAAGGTAGATCAATGAATTATCCATTCAGAGGTTGCAGTTTTCTGATCTAGATGCTTCTTCGGGCCGTCTTCAGTACGGCATCTCTGCATCTTCTTCCCTCTGTCTTCTTGTAGAAATCCAGATGTCCAGTCTCCTACAAAACTGACTTTAATACCATTTTAGATGACCATTCTTAAGCTTTATACACTTATCACTCTACAAAATCAAAATTGGGACTTTGGCCAGTTGTCATGTTTAAGAAATCCACATTAGAACCCAGTATTTACATCTTACATTCAGGTCTTTTAAAGAATTAAATTTACAACATAGGCCACAAATCATTTTTCTTTTAACCAACTAAGACAAAATAATGATTAACTATGTATGCTAACCTCACAAGCCTTGTTAACCTGATGGTCTCCATACTATTACTAGAAATTAAAGGACCCCAATTTATTGTTGTTGTTCTAAAAGTCCTAAATCTGATAACTTAATTTTAGGCTTAACCTCAGATGTTCCCCTACCAACAATCTGTTATTTAATAAATCTGATATCAAACTTACAAACTTTTGACTATAGGAAATTGCCACTAAGAGTAGGGACATTGCAGAAAAACAATATCTCCCTAACTTCATGTCAATTCCAGGCAGGAGCAGATTGTCAACTGGCATTCAGCCAGGCTTAAAATACACCAGGTGTCAGTGGGGAAATTGAGTCAGGAGAATCTACCTCAGCCCAGGCTGAACAGCCGCTCTCCCAACTTTACCATGAGATCACTTCGTGGCCAGCATCTCACAGGCTTACTGGCATCATGGATCAGAAGCTCAGTCTGCCTTTCTTGCTATCCATACTTGGAATTAGACTCAGAAGAACAATCAGTTAATAGTCCCATAAAATCTTAGAATAGCAAGTTCCAATAATCAGGTTTCAGATATGACTGTAATTTCACATTGGCTAAGGAGCATCTTTTGAAGCAAATCTGAAGGTTTGCATATCTTTCTATACATATTCTTGTTCCTTATAGATTTACATCTGCTTCCCAAGCGTTTCTGTACCTTTATAACCCTGCTCAGTCTAAGAGAATGAGCTACACATATGACAAATTCAAACACTAATTTCATGAAATGAATTCAAATCAAAACAGAAATGTTTAACTTTTCCATAAATGCCAAATTTTACCAGAGGTTACCTGTCTCCAAGAAACTTAAACTAAAATTCTTTTCCCTAAACTGAAAATGTCTCTGTAATTAATTATCAATGAATTACCCATTCAGAGGTTCCATCTCATCTGATGCAGTAATTCAGTCAATTGTTTTAATGCTAATTGCCTTACATCACTTTGTAACATGTAAAATCCTTATCCCAAATTGGGACCTTTGTCCATTACCCCCAAAGAGTTATAGTCCCATTTATCTAAAAGGACCCTGGAAGATCTCACCTTGTGCCATGTGTACTAACTCTCTGCAGGCCCATAGAGGCATGTCATTGTACCCTGTTAATCCAGTTCTCCAGGTTACTGGTCACTCCCATCAAGACCATGCTGGAAACCCCTAAACCATCTGGAACCACCCTGGACTCCTTCCTCAGTCCCTCTATCACAATGGGGAACTAAGCCAGAAAGATCCCATCCCAGGCTAAGGACACAATTTTCCCCTGAGGTTTGTCCATTAGATAATAAATTTCACTTAATCAAAAATGTTACCAGGACTCACATCTTAAATTTTAAATTTGTCCTGAAAGCCAATCACTAGAAATTATTTATTACCAAAACAAATTCCTGGTTTAGGAATTCCATACACAGCTTATACTTCACATAAGGATTACAGCTTTAACAAAGTGAAGGGTCACACCTCTTGGGTGCTCATTTTAGACTCTTCATATCTTAGAGGCCCCTAGATGGGAATGGGGTCACTCCTTTCCTTCACTATAAGAAATAGTTAATTAACATCTCTCCTCTGAGTAGCTTTATAAATCTTAAGAAATCCTTCTGTAATGACTTCCAAATAAAAGGGGGGATGGGACCAGGAAGACTTCCTAAAATTTTCCAGAGAGCTACCTGGAACCATAAAATTCCTGGTCTCCCTTCTTATAACAGATTAGCTTACAAATATAAATTGATAAATAAACCTTTCAAAAATCATACAAAAAGATTTTATAAAGCATTTCTTAATATAACAAATATTTTCCTCTTTTTAGAACAATTAACAATTTATCACAAAACCTTCATGAACCTAACTGACAAAAATTACGAGACCTAAAACCCAGAGTCTTTTCAAATTTAGCCATAAGCTTCCTTTTAAATACTTTGTAAATGCTTTATTCATAACAAAAACCAATTTTAGTTAAAACTTCTTTCTTAACATCAGAAATGAACTTTTTAATCTATTTGATACATCCTTAGATGCAACAGACTTAAGAATCACAAGCCAGTTCATTTTTAATTTGACAATGCAGTTTCTAAATGCCAAATAACAATATCTTTCTGCTTGATCCTGGTAGGAAGAGTGTTCTCAGATGCTGCCTATTATTCCTTCAGGACAGATTTTAACTTGAAACCATATCAAACCTAGGTTTATAAAAACATTTTAACCCTCCTCTTCTTTTTACTCTACTCCCTTGAAGACCTACAGAGCCCTCTTCCATCTCCCTCCCCCCCTCAGGTCCAGCAGACCAGCTCTCAGGGTCTCACTCCAACCTTTAAATCATATGGAAGGGGGGTAACTTTCCCACTGTCCGCGTAGCCTAAGCACTTGGACAGAGTTAATACTTCTAAAAGAAATCTCATCAAAATTCTAACGTGTATTTGCAATTTTTACACACATAGCCTTTTGGTATCAAATATATTTATTTAATTTAAACATAAATTACAAATTTTAGCTTTTAGATCTCATTCAGTCAAAACTCAGCTTTTCACTCCAGACTACCTGTCTTTTACTCTGCTAATTTCCATTACTGATCCTTCTTTTGGTAAGATAGAGAATTGCCTGCTACTCCTATATAATTTAAAAAAAAAAAAACCTCCTTACGCAGGCAAAAGGGACTAAGTAATTTAATAATACTTACAAATCACAGCAAACAATTTTTAAATCCAATAACCTTCCATAACTTTTGTCTATTGGTTTCCTAATCAAGCTAAGCATTTTCTTAAGTGGGGAAAAGGAAGGAAGGGCACAAAGTCCAAACACATCCCACCCATATTCCTTCCTTCATTTTGTATTTTAAAGGAACCAAATACTCACTACCTCTTCCTTAAAAAGAAACTTAGAGGTTAAAAACCTAATCATTTAGTTTAACTTCACAGTTTCAGTAATAGAGCCACTATGCAAGTACTCTGCAAAGTACCATAAATCTTCCTTTTCAACTTCAAAAACTGGCCAGGCATTGATAGCAAATTGTAGTTTAACGTTCTTGGGTTTAGGGACAACATTCCTAATGCCAGTTATAATTAACTCTTTCAAGTCTTCCCTATGGATTCTGTGGGCTTCATTATTATGGCCCCACCAAGGGTCCTAAGTTAGGTAGTTCTGGTCAGCTGGCACCACCCTGGCCATGGATGGGTGCCAGCATTCCCATTCTATCATAGTAGCTCTTCTTATCATGTACCTTTCTTCTTGAGAGAATAAGATATTTAAGACATTCATTAATTCACTCCCAGTATATATTTATTAGGTCCCAAAAACTGGTCTAATACTCTGATAAGCCCTATGGGTCTGTCATTAGGACTTTCATTTCTTTCTTAAAATTTCTTACCTCAGCTGCACTAAGAGGTGCATTGACATAAATCAAGCCTTCTTGAACTGACGGGACCGCTCTAAGAAAATAAGTCAGTGGATGGTTTGTTTTTTTTTTTTTGGTTTAATTTTCAAGGGTAAATTTTCCTAATCTTTTAAAAGTTGTCCCAATTTCTCTAAACAGAAGACCATGTAACTCACTAGAACTACGTTAAGTCCTCCACCCCTTTTTCTTTAGGTTCAGAGTGGGGGGAAATTGGAGCCACCAAGCCCACAGCATAGGGAGGAGGGACTGAGAGGAGCGGATCCTTTCTCCTCTCCTTCCTCCTTTTTCCCTTTCAATACCATCTGCTGGGCTTCTGGCATCCAAAGGGCAGCATAAATGCCTTCCTCTGAATTAAAGGGGTTTTTAGCATTTACATACACATTTGATTTTTAGCATACCCAATCTTCTGAACACCCATCTTTGGGCCATATTACTCCTCCTATATCTAGTCCACCCCAGATAAAACAACAATATCTTATCATCATTTTTTTCTTTACCCCTATATTTTGGTTACTTCATTCCAATTCTAAAGTCTATTCCCCAAGGGGCTATTTACCAGTATATCAGTATCATTCAATTTTCGCTCCAAAGTGACAGGCTTAGACTGCTCTTTTCCCATTGGACTTACCACGTCTCCCACAAGAGCTACATTATGAAGGTTTTTCTTTCCTTCAAGGCAAAGACCTTCCGGGAGAGGTCTCCCTAACTCCCAACAATCCCTGTGAAGCCCCTGAGCAGCATCATTCCATTGAGGTTTTTCCTGAATCCTTTCCCTAGATTCCAAAAATTTAGATGGAAGCCGTAGCCAAACTTCCCGAGTCTGAGACTCAACAAATAAACTTCCAGACCCCTGAGTGCTTACCTCCAGGCTATGCATGCACAACTTTCAACGACTGTCTCCTCCACCGGCTGGCCTAGAGTTTGCTTTCACCTCATCACCTCACTTATTTGGAGCCTTTACCCTTTTTCCATTTTTTACCATTTAATTTTCTGTTTTTCTTTTTATTTTCTGTCTGTTCCTTTGAGTACCTCTTTTTCTCCAGGGTTTTTGCCTCCTCAGGGCAGGAATTCCTCCCCCTTAAGTCGGAGACTGTCAGAGAAAGCTTTCTGACAGGCACCTGCTCCTTATCCAAGTGGAAACGAGTTGCCACTAGAGGGCATTCCTGGCCCATGCACCAACTGTGCGGGATAAAAAGACCCTTACTCAGATTCTTAAATAAATTAAGAGGCTTCTCAACAAGAACAGAAAGAAAAGGATTTATTACAATTGTTGAGAAAGGGATATCCTTCCACCAGGTTGGGGAACCTGGTGGAGGGAGGCAGCTTACAGAAACTGAAGCACAATTTTTATACCTTAACTCAGAGAATCCCACTCTCCATTGGCTGGGAGGCGGGCTCACAATGTAAGCATGAAAAACTAGACAAACCCGGGGAAATCTTCACCTGTCCCAACACAATTACCTCATCTAATATCTAACTTAACTGCTGATGTGGCTTTAGAAAAGAGGGGAGGGGGAGAAGCAGGAGCTGATAGTGTTGATGTGGCAACAGTACAACAAACAAGGGGGAGATTTCAGTAACTTCCAAGTTTTGGCTACAGCCCACACCACTTTCACAAAGAAAACTGGTAGCTGGTAAGGGGGAGGAGGGAACTACCTGACCATCCACAAGCCCTGGATACCTGAAATTCAGGTATCCAAGGAGAGAGGCCTTATGGAAGAGAAATTTTATTTAGAAAATCCAATATTCCCCATATTTTTATTATGAAAAGTCTTCACAATCTCCTCATCTCACTCATGGACAAAACCCTTTAGTAAGTAACAAATTGAGTAACAGAAATAATAATAAAAGTTATTTTGTCCTGTTAATAGGCATCTTGTTGCCTTAGAATTGGCAGCTTGAGTGTTAGCAACCTCAAGAATATCCTGGGAAGAGAGAAGCACATGTACCCAAGTTTATAGTGATGCACCCTAGACTAGCAAGGGAAGCTGGGATGCCTGGCCCTTAGGTAAAATAAATTATGGACCTGGTTCTAGAAGTTACCTTCTTCTTCTACAAGACTTTTCTTGATACTCCTGTGCTATCAAAGGAGCTTCTGAAGCACTTGAACACGGTTTGCATTTTCTCTTTGAATTCCACAACCGTAGCTTGAATGTTATCCACTTAATGCAAGATTGTCTAAGGGAAAGACATTATAATCATTTGCAATGAAGAAAAGCTAGGGAATAAAAAGGAAGTGACCAATTGTTTTATATTGTAGGAAATGTAGCAGGAAGGAAGAAGGTTAAATATAAGTGACAGTGTCGTAAATTATAAATAAAGTATTTAAATAGCATTGAAATGGGACACTTTAGGAGATTATTTAACTGGCTTCCCTGGGGAGTTTTAAGATAGTCTTCTCTGTGAAGGGACTTCCCACTTGGAGACAGGAAGATGGCCCTAGGCTGCTCTAAGATTTTATAATACTTTCGCAAATTTGACAAGGGATATTCCCTTTGCTTTTTTGTCTTTTCCCTTCATCTTTTAAAACTATACAAATACAGTGTTAATGAAATAGATTGTTTTTAGTGAATTTTGCTGAACTCACTGTAGTTTTATGAAACCACCATTTTAATGTAGAATATTGTTCCCCTGCCAGTACTCACTTGGGTGTCTGCTCAAGAAAGAATAGCAAGAAATTAAACTGCTGTACCCCAAAAAATAAACATGTTACTCCTCGGATATAAAGGTTAAATTCTGAGCTCCTAAGCAAAATTTTCAGATAGGTTTCTCTCCACGCCAAATTATTTGCCAAGTAAGATTCTTTCAGGTTCCTCCTCCACCCCCATTGTGCAAAGTATCCTGACCTAGTCGGTAGAGAAAGAAAAGATAGCAAACAATAGGGATTTAATCCTCATTTTCAGAACTTTCCCTCTTTAAATTGTAATCAGCAGGGGAACTGATTTGCACAAAGTTAGAGGTTTTGGCTCTGATAGGATTCCATATTACCAACAAAACCCAGGAGGAAGAGAGAGAAAAAGAAATTCCATTAAAAAACTTAAGGCATTGTAAAATACTTGGGAGTCTACCTATGAAGACACACTCAGGAACTATGTGAACACAATTACAAAACACAACGCAAAGATAGATCTAAATATGAATTGCTCATGGATAGGCCAAGCCAATATAATAAAAATGACAGTACTCCTTAAATTAATTTACTTAATTTACCATACCAAACAAACTACCAAAGAATTACTTTATAGAGCTAGAAATAATAAAATTCATCCAGAGGAACAAAAAGTCAAGAATATCAAGAAAATCAGTGAAAAAAATATTAAAAGGACCTAGTAGTACCAGATGTCATACTCTTATTACAAAGTGGTAATCATCAAACAGGTACTGGATGTGATAGAATGGTTGTTCAGTGGAATAGATAAGCAAGTGAACAGTCACCTAGTGATTGGTAAACCTCAAAATCCAACTTTGGGAGGGCAAGAACTCACTATTTAACAAAAACTGGTAGGCAAACTAGAAAATCTGACAGAAACTAGGCATAAATCAACATCACAAGATAAGGCCTAAATGGGTTTATGATTTTGACATAATACTATCATAAACAAGTTAAGGGAGCACAGAAGAAATTACTTGTCAGATCTATGGATAGAGAAAGTGTCCATGATCAAACAAGAGAGATATTCACAGGAGGTAAGATGGATAATTTTGATTAGATAAAATATAAGAGTTTTTGCACAAAGCCAGTACAGCCAAAATTAGTAGAAAAGTAGGAAACTGGGGAGAAATTTTTATAGCAAATCTCTCTGATAAAGGTCTCATTTCTCAAATACATAGCCAATCTATATTTATAAAAATAAGAACCATTCCCTAGTGGAAAAGTGGTCAAAGCTTATAAACAGAAAGTTTTCAGAGGAAGAAATAAAAACTATCAGTAGTCATATAAAAATGCTGTAAACTACTAATAAAGAAATGCAGATTAAAGCAAGTCTAATGTCCCACCTCATCAGACTGGCTGAGATGACAAAATAGGAAAATGACAAATATTAGAGGGAATGTAGGAAAGTAGGGATACTAAATCACTGTCAGTGGAGCTTGTAAACTTCCAGCCATTCTGGAGAACAATTTGGAATTATGCCCAAAGGACTATAAAACATACCCCTTTGACCCAGCAATACCATTCCTGGGTCTATACCCAGGCATTGTAAATAAAAGGATAAAAAAGATAAAAGGAAAAGGATCCATCAGTTCAAAAATACTTACAGCAGCTCTTTTTGTAGAGGCAAAGAATTAAAAGCTGAGGGGATGCTCTTCAATTCGCAAATGACTGAACAAGTTATGAACGTAATGGAATAATACTGTTGTACTGTGAGAAATGATGGAGGGGTTAGTTTCAGAAAAAGATAAGAAAACTTATATGAACTCATACAAAGTGAAATGAGCAGAACCAGAACAATGTATACAGTAACTGCAATATTGTAACGAGATCAACTGTGAAAGACTTGGCAATTCCGATGAAAAATGTTATCTCTACTTCCAGAGAGAGAATTGATGAACTCAGTACAAATTGAACCATATCTTTTTCCTTTATTTTTCTTCTTTTTGCTTTCAGAAGATGGTTAATGCAGAAATATGTTCTGCAAGACTTAATATGTATAATGGGTATCACATTTCTTGCCTTTTCAATGGGTGGTTTGAGGGAACAAGAGAATTTGGAACTAAAAAAGAACTCAAAAAATATAGTGTTCCTAGGAAAAGAAGAATAGGATTTTACTAAATAGTAAACTTAAGTAAAAAAACTAGAGTAATAGAACAGAACACTGGATTTGCTATCTGAGGACTTAGATTAAAATCCTGGCTTTGATGCTTATAAGCTAACTGTGTGTGAACTTGGGCAAATTACTTCTCTGCTCAGGACCTCAATTCCCTCATTTGTACATGGATGGAAAGTTGGATCGAATGTTCTTGGACATTGCCCTGAGTAAAGTCACTTGTGATAAAAGCAGTAGTTCTGGCTATGCTGAATAAAAGGGAGATGGGGACCTGGTTGGCTGGTGGCTGCAAAGCTTGACTGTCCTAATGGTTGCATCTGTACAGGAAGTTGAGGTGTGACCCAACCCAGGGGTTGGGTACAGAACCTGGGGGTGCATGGGGCGCATAGAAGACAAACCAGAGAAACCAGATTGCTGGTTAATATTTTCCAGCTGTTTTTGAAGAGATGAGTATTTCCAGGTTGTAGGAACCCTGTTTGTGTGGCCTGGTAGTGGCTGTGTACTGAATAAGACTGTGGCTGAGGTTGGGACTGAGGTACTGAATAGCAGGAAAAGCTAAAGGAGCTCTGAGCTGTTGGCTGGGACTGTAACCTGGTTGGGTAGGTCCGTAGTGAGGTGGGGGCTGGGATGCCCCATAGGCCCCTCCTGGGCTCTCCTGGAATTGCCCATGTTCTGAGGTTCCTGGAAAAGCTGTTGACCTCACAAAATGACAGGTCTTGAGCACTTGGGGTCCAAAATCTGCTTGGCCCTATCGGCAGACATAAGAGTTCCTGGTCTGCTGTGTCCTCCAGGGCTACCCTGCATGCAGAGATGTGTCTCTGTGTGCACAGCCAGACTTTGTTGGTATGCTACAGATGTAAGTATTGTCAGATCACTTTGCTCCTTACAGTGCTTTTTCTCCTCCTCATGTAAAACTTTCTTGAACTGATGGAAGAGCTAGTATGTCTCCTCTTGTAGGGCCAGGAGCTTCTCTTGCAGTTTAAGGATCTGTTCTTTGGTCTCTTCCAGTGACATCCTTTCTTTCATTTCCTTTTTCTTTCTCCTCTTCTGTTCCATCATTTTGTCTACCTCCTCTTTTTCCTGTCTCTTCCTCTCCTGCTCCATCATTATGTGTCAGTGGATACAGTGCCCTAGTCCTGGCATTAGAGAGCTTGGGGCGTTCCAGAAGGGCCGGCATGGTTAGCTGCAGGATGCTGTCACACAGACTGGGGGGACAGAGCCTGAGACTTGATCACTAACAATCCAGTCCCAGAAATGAATCTGGTCACCCTGCAGAAATCTTGTTTGTTGAGGGATAAGCATTATCACAGAGATGTAGTGGGGATTCCACCAGTGGAAGGGGGAACCTGTGGAAATGAGGTGGAAGACCAGGTTCCACTGTGATCTGGCAGCCAGGCAAGGTTTGGGGGGTAGGGTGGAGAGGCAGGCTGAGCCCCCTGTTCCTGGGAGGGAGCACAGACACTCGCCTGGGCAGGGCCCAGGTGTTCTGTCTAGAGCCTGTGATCCTGTAGGCAACTCCAAAGTAGACACTAGTTTCAGAGTAAGTGGTCAGCTGTCTCAGATCTTCCTAAAATGCTTGTTTAGTTTTGATAGTTGCTCTTACATGTAACAGCTAAGCCAACTTATGAAGGGGAGGGGGGAACCTTTAAGAAATAATCTCTTTAGAGCTTAGAATTTGACTATCAGGAGAGCTTCTGTCCCCTTTTTCTTCCATTACCATATTTAAAGAGAGGGTCAGCTCCCAGTCAGATTTTCTGCTCTGTGAACAACAAGGATGTCCTTCGGAACAACTCTCTCTGGGTATCTCTGAAGACTTTAAACAGTTCTGCAACAATAGCAGAGTCTCCAAGTCCTCTTTGTCTCAAAGGAGCTGTTCCTGAGTAAGACTGTACAAATCAGGTCTTAGTCGGAGAAGGCAGCTATCACCTCCTCATCCCTTCTTCCTCTTTTTTTCTTTGTCCGGAATTCCCATCTCACTCTGTATTGTCCCTTTTATTTCCTCCTTCATTAACCTAGTCAAGTAACCTAGTCAGTGTTCCATGCAAGGCTCAAAGTTCAGAGGGAAAAAGTAGAATTTTAAGTAATGATAGTCATATTCATAGCTTCATACTCTTTGATGTGTTTTTTAACAAGTAGATGAAGAGATAGATTTTTTAAATAAGCATAAAACCAGGCGAAAGTGTGGCAAAACTAAAGACAGTTCCAACGTTTTTTTACTCTTGCCATTTATTTGTATCTAAAACAGTCTGTGCTTTCTAGAGATTAAGTCAGATGAAAACTATTGAAAAATCAATCAATCTAAATCGTTATGTCCTTCTGAGAACTGTGTAGCACAGTTGCCATACTTTGTAACTACCCTCAGAGTTGTAAGGGATCTTAGAGGTCACCATGGCCAGCTCTTTTCCAAAATCCCCAGAAAATGATCTTACAGCAACACCTCCAGAGACAGAAAAGTCATTTTCTCTCAAGGCCACCTGTTCTTTTATTGACTACTTTTAATTGTTAGAAATTTCTAATGTATCTATCTGAAATCTGCCTTCCTTGAATCTTTACCTTTTGCCTTTAATTTGCCACTCTATCCCCCTCTCCCCTACCCCACCAGTCTCACAGAATAAATTGGTGCCCTCTTACAAATGATGGACCTTCAAACTGATGTTCTCCTCTTCTACCACCACCTCACCCCCATATCTACTCTATGCTAATCATCCTCAGTTTCTTTAGCTACTTGTGAAGGTATGAATTCTGTATGTGTAAATCATATGTATGTCTACATCCATTAGTTCGATCTTTAGGTGAAATGTGATCTAGAGTTAAAACAGCTTTTATTCCACCTGCTAGGCTGCTTATTCACAGTGACTTATGGACAGGCAGTTGTTTTATATTTCAGCTCTTGGTGACATTAAAAAACAGCATGTCCAGAGAGGACAACTAGAATGTGGAATAGGCTTTAAACCATAACCAGAGAAAGGGCATTTGAATGAGCTAAAGATATTTAGTCTGGAAAGAAAAGATTTAGGTGGAATATGATTTCTGTCATCAAATATTCAAAGGACTTCCATGTAGAAGCAAGATTAGATTTCTTCTTAGTCCCAGTTGGTGGAGCTAGGATATGAAGTTAAAGGTAGCTAGATTTCTGCTCAATATACAAGAATTTCCTTACAGTGAAAATTGTTCAGAAATACCATGGGCTTCCCCATCACTAAAAGTCTTCAAGAGGATGATAACTGTTACTTGCTCTGAAAGAGATCTTGCTTGAGCTGGAATAGATGGAATAGATGACTTCTAAAATCACTTCCAACTGTGAAATTTTATAAATCCTGCTGAAATTATGTAATTTATATTTTTAAAATAGTATAACCTGATTTAAAAAATCAATTTCATAATCAACAGTTTTTCTAAGAAAATCACCTGTAGTCTTTACTGTCCGTGTGAGAACAGCCTGTTGAAAACTGAGTCATATCCATGATGTTGACCCAAAAAAAGGCTTAGTCTCTGATATATCAAGTCAAATCATTTTCTTTGGGTAGACAATCTAATAATTTTCTAAGTTTCAAAAACATGTGAAAACTACAAAATATTCTCATTGTTGAGCAATGAAGCATGTGGTAGCTACAAAAATTACTAGCCTAAAGGAATCACATTTTTAGTTTGTGGTCAGATTGTCATTTGTCTTATGCCAGGTTTCTTTTTCAGCCCAGTTCATAAATCCATGGTTTATATTACTCAAACATATAGCACTTCCTTTGGGTAGAATATTTTCCTGAAGAACTTTTTGTATTACAATATTACTAAAAAAAAATTTACTTGTTCTTATTACACTTTATGATACCATTTTTTTTTTAATTTCCTCTTGGGTTACTAGGTGGAAAATGGCTGATCTTCAAAAACCACCTGAATATTACCAGCGTAACCTTTGGGGACCGTGGGCTTTATACTTGTCTAGTCACCTCTCCAGTCCATGCCTCTTACTCTGTCACCCTAAGAGTTATCTTCACTTCAGGAGACATGAGTATCTATTACATGATTGTTTGCCTGATTGCCTTCACAATAACGCTTATCTTGAATATTACACGCCTGTGCATGATGAGTAGCCACCTTCGAAAGACTGAGAAAGCCATCAATGAATTCTTTAGGACAGAAGGTGCAGAGAAGCTTCAGAAGGCCTTTGAGATTGCTAAGCGTATTCCCATCATTACTTCAGCCAAGACCCTGGAACTGGCCAAAGTTACACAGTTTAAGACCATGGAGTTTGCCCGCTATATTGAAGAACTGGCAAGAAGCGTTCCTCTTCCACCTCTCATTCTTAATTGTAGGGCATTTGTAGAGGAGATGTTTGAGGCAGTGCGAGTGGATGATCCTGATGAATTGGGAGAAAGAATCAAAGAAAGACCAGCCCTCAGTGCCCAAGATGGTATCTATGTTATCACTTCAGATATTGGGCGTAGTAATTCACCAGAAGGAGATTCAGAGGATGGCTCTCTGAATGAGCCAGGTCAGGAGATAGCAGTTCAGGTTTCTGTTCATCCTCAGTCAGAAACTCAAAGCATTGGTACAGATTCTCATAACAGTTGTCATTCCAATCCATCTGAAGAGGTAGGATCGCCTGAATTCAACTCTGGCTGCAAAGATGGGGCATCTGAAATTAACGTTTGATCTCACCTCAAAAGGGAAGGTATCTAGGAGAACACACCTGTCTCTGTCAACAATGACAGAAATTACTGGACTTCTTTGCAGAATGAAAATTGCCAAATTTGATGGGGGGGAAATGCAAATTTTTTTTCTTGTTTGATATTCATGGTTATCAGCTCCCCAAATTTTATTCAGACATAGACTCCTAGAATTTTAGAGCTGGAAGAGGTCTTAGAAATCAGTGTGCCACAGTGAAAAAATCAGACTAGAAGTCACAAGACTCTTAGAGTTGTAGGCCTTGTTACTCTTCTATTGATTAGTTCTGTAGTCACAAACAATTAATTTACCTCTCCAGGCCTCTGTAAAATAAGAGGATCAAACTAGATGAACCCTAAGCCACTTTCAGCACTAGAATTCCTTTAGCCATCATCTGTAAACCAGCAAGATCTTTCAGACATCCCAATAAAAAATCCTTCCCTGACTCTTTTGCTACCAGTTTAGGGAAGGGACTAGATCTTGACTTTGTTCCTAATGCCATGATGCCAAGAGATAGGATTTAGGAGGGTTTTTTTTTTTTCCAAAATATTTATCACATGGATAGTGAAATTGCATGATCTTGGTTAAATCTATATGATGAACTGTGCTTATATATTTGTTAATAAACAGGTAAAATACACAGATAAAATGGGAAACTTAATTTTAATCCATGAAAAAATTACTCTGAATAAGTTGCCCCCATTTGATAGGTATGTTATATCTTTTTTAGGTTACCATTTAATGCATTGAAATAGTCATTTACAAAATAGTTTATTCACAAAGGTAATTTCACTTGAGAAATATTTTCTTTGATATTTTATTTGAACAAGATACAGTATCCAGCTGCCTTTCTCTGGTGTAAATCATGAAATATAAAGATTTTTAAATAATTTTTCAGACTTAACTTTTTTTCAGGTATTATGAGCTTTGGAAAAAATTGTGTGGGAGAAGTCCCATTCTAATTAAGAACATGGAACCAATTTCTCAGTCTTCGAAAAATCTGTAGAATTATCTCTCCTTAGTCATTTAAATATGGCAATGAAGATTGTGTTTCCACGTCTTCTTTCAACCTTCACCCCTCCAATTGTACTCCAATTTGAATTTGGAGACAGGATTGCATTAGCGACCAATTAGAAGATTAGTGGTTTGCCAAGGAGTCATAAGCCTTTAATAAAAAAGATAATAAAGTCTGTGTTATGTTTACTTCGATATTTCAAAGAGTCAATTATTCCACTAATGTGTATATATTTTCCACCAACACATGGTTGCTGTGTAACTAGCCTTTTGATGATAAGCCTTTCCTGAATTTCCTGGACTTGTTGATACATAATCTGTCAGTGGTCCCTTTCAGCTCAATAGAACCTGCTATGGGGCTACTAGGTTTGGTTTTAAAGGATCCAGGCTCACCTCCATGACATGGTGAAGCCATGGCATTAGGATTTTAGTGGGAGTCAGTTGTATTACTGTATAAAAATAAAATGCCAGTTGGTCTTGGAATTATCTCAAAGCATGAATTTTATAATGTGGGATTTGTGGTTCAGCTGTTTATACGAACCATTCAGATTGCATTTCTTGTTTGAGATATGTGGTGTTATTTCAGTTCCAGAAAGTACAGTGCCATATAATTTTAAGAACTTGGCAAATAAAATGCCTCTCAGTACCTCACGTTTCTCTCATTTGGCTTCTAGTTATTGAAACATACCTGAAAAGAATGTTTCCTAAGGGGAACTTTTAAAGAAGATGTGATCAGGATTTAATTTCTGATTTCAGAAGGAGGGTACAACAGAAAATAACCTGATAAAGTTCATTGTTCCCTTTGTCTTGCTTGATCAGAAGTAACCCATCAGCCCTAGACAGGAACAGGTCCATGCACAGTTTGTATCAGATGCTATTAAGGATAAAAAGAGATGATGTAGCCATTTCTGAATCAGTAAAAATTTAGTGAAAGAGTGGGTACTAGCTGATAGACTTATATATCTGCAAAAAAAAAATTTTCCAACGTATTTTTCTCTCCCTGTATTTGGCCAGGGCCAAAGGTTTTTGTTTTTGAACATTTGAAGTTTCAGAACACTCCTGTTTTCCTACTATTACCCTAATGTTAAAAGAATTTTTTTAAATGCTTTTTTTTAGGTGACCTGGTACATTCTGTTTTATGTCTCAGATGCTGACTTAGACCTAAGATGCAGCTTGATCAGAAAATAGATCGTTTTCTAGAACACAACTGCCATGTCACAGAAAAATAGCTTTATATAGAATATTTTGATAATAGAAATTGAAATGTTTTAGGAATGCTAATATATGGTCCATAATGATTAATGCCCACTAAAATGATACTCCAGATTGATAGATTTTTTTTTTGTCTGCAGAGTTTTAGACTAAAACATACAACTTGATGAAAGATAGCTAACTCAGAAATGTGAGCTATTTTGAAAGTATACAAAAGTAACTAGTTTTTGAAGCAAATGGTGCTAGATAATTGTGAACAACCTGGAGATAGTGGTCCTCTTGGCAGTTACTATGAGTCAGCATTTAAACAGAGTAGTTATCTCAAGCAACCTTCTCCCTTCCCAATTCCCCACCAGCATTACAAATTGATTCCAGGAAAATACATTGGGCAGAATTATGTTATGAGGAAATCAGATTCATAGCGCCAGCTCAAATTTAAATCATTGCCAGCTTTTGCATCTCAGGCAAATGGAAAAATGATGTTTTATTTTGGAATTTTCCAGTATTGAGGTCCAGTTATCACATTGGTGACATCAAATGTTTGATCTGGGCAATGTTATGCAAAATAACCCTACGCTGCGTAGCACATATTTTCAGAAAGAAGAAACCAAGTTTGTTATTCTCTGTATTTATTATTATTATATTTGGGTTTTAACTTTTTGTAAAATTCTTAACTTTCTGAACTTAAACTACAGTTTTTGGACAATCACTGTGGTGTATTTATCTTTTTAGCCTGACTTAATTTTTTTAAATAATATAAAATGCTGTTACACAGTATTTCTAAAATAGTTTCATCATGAGCATTTGTAATTTTTAAAGTGTATTGTGATATATGAACAACCAGAGATGTTGTTTATCATTGGTAAGCCTACTGAATAAATTTTACAAAAAATGAAGCATTTTCTCTTCTCATTAAATCAATTAAGAGCACTGTCTTTCAAGAAGATACTGGTCCTGTTTGTGTGCTGTCCAATTTGTGGCATCAGGCTTTTTGGTGTATTGTTACAACAGAAATGCTGCTAATACAACATTTTGTCATGTTTTAGTGTCCTAGCCCCAGGCCCCTCTTGACAATTTGTTTTTTACCAACTTATTAGAAAAAGAATTCTTTTTAATTAATTGGTTATTACAAAGCAATAACAGTTTCAGTGCACACAAATAATCATTATGTGAAGTTGAGCCCCAAATAAAACGAGTTCCATACCATTTTCAATTTATTTCCTCCGTCCCCTTTATAACCTCTAACCTAATGGGTACTTGAGTTTTGTTATTTGGGTTTTGTGTGTCTATATTGTAATCATATTCAACATATATTGCTGACTTTGTTTTTCATCACTTCAGTATATTTTTTAAAAAATAGTTTATATAAGCAATTTTTTTGGCAAGAAAGTATTCAATTCCTTTTATCACATTTTAGCGAGTCATTCTCTAGCCTTTGGACAGTGTTTTACTTAAAATTACAAATGATCCAGCTGGGTATATTTTTATGCAGATAAGCACTTTTTATATTTTAATGATATCTTTAGAATATACTTGTGGTCCCAGTAGGATTTTTGAGTGAGAAGATAGGTTCAGTTTCATAATTGACTGTTTTTCAGAAAGCTTGCACGTATCTGCAGTCCCGCTTGACAGCACAACAGAGTGTTATCTCCCCATGAGCCTGGCAACATTGTATTTTATACGTTTTGCTAATTTGATTGTCAGTTTATACCTCAAAGTTGTTCCAATTTTGATTTCTGTTATTAGGAGAAGCAACATATTACAGTAGATAGATGGTCTTGAAGTTAAGACCAGTATTCAAGTCCTATCTGTAACCCTAGACAAATCACTTAATCCCTAACAAAGCCCTAGGCAATTCTCAGAATCTGTTTTTAAAAATTTATCTTTGACCATTTCTTCTTTAGTGTTGGAGACGGGGAGCAGGAAGTTGATAGAGCAATGAGGAATCAGGAGATAAGTTCAGACCCCAGCTTTTCACTTCTTAGTAATCCTAGTGGCTGTGTGTATAATTTTGTTATTAACCAGTAAACGTTACACACATACACACGCGCACACACTGTGTCATAGTAACCACTTGTTAATATATAGATGGCTTAATTTATTTTTCAATTAACAAATATTTCCCACTTCTCCATCCCCTATGGGGAAGAGGGGAAAGAGAGAGAAGAGAACCCTTGTAACAAACTTGCATAGTCAAGAAAAACAATATCCTATGTTTGCTATGTCCAGAACATTAATCCTGGAGGGTTTACATAACACAACTTTGCTGTAAGCTTGATAAGGCAAGTATTAGCCGTATTTCGTAAAGACAAGGGAACAGTTCATGCCAAATGACTTTGCAGAGATCTTATAGCAAAGAAGTAGCAGAGCAGAGTTTTAAATTTCAGTCCTCCGACTCCAAATCCACTTAGTTCTTTGTTTTATATTCCTTCATATCTAATAGACAGTCTAGCCTTGTGAAAAGAGCATTGTACTAGGACCTGTTAGCCTGCCAAATGAACTTTCGCAAGTCAGTCACAACCTGGTTGGGGCTCAGTTTGCTAATCTGTAAAAATGAAAGGATTTGTTCCAGCTGACCTATAAACTCCCTCCAAATCAAAGAAGCTGTCAAGAAAATCATTCTATTCCTTCTTATATTGGGAATTTGGAAATTTTTCAGCCTGTTGGGAAGTAGATGGAAGAAATTAACATTTTCATAATACTTTCAAGTTCAGTTACATTGTAGGTGATCGACCACCCGATCTCATGTTTGAACATTGAAAGATGTGAACACATGGGAGAGTGTATACCTACTTATACCAGAGTAAAAAAAGTCCTCGTTCTGTTTCCAAGTGTCGATGTTGGAGATATTTGAGGAAGTAGAAAGCCCAATGGATAGAGTTCAGGGCTTGGAGTCAGGAAAACCTGAATTCAGTCCAAACTGTGTGACACACTGTGTGACTGTGTGAAAGTCACTTAACCTCTGCCCCATTTTCCACAACTTTAGAATGGGGGATAATAACAGTATGTACCTCCCAGAGTTATTGTGAGATCAAATGAGACATGAATGACTAGTGTCAGGTCTGAACACTCTCCTGATCAGTGTTCCTGCATTGATCTGACCATATCTGAGTACAACACTATGAATGCCTATGCTTAAATTAATGCACTTGATGATCACATTGAGAGACTGTAGCAGAATGAACAGGGAGCCAGCCTTGGGGTTAGGAAGACCTGGGTTCAGATTCTTCCTTTTCCCACAGTGCCTCCAGACAACTAAGATTTTAAGTTACTAACAAATTGTAGATCTGCATCATTGGAGGGATGAATGAAATCCACAGGTATGGGCAAAATAATCTTTTAGTTGCCACATCATACTGTTCCATTGAGTTTGTAATCAGTCTTTTGTTTCCTTTTTACACGAATTTGGTTCATCATCTAATGTAGCTAAGGGAAAGAGAACATATTGAGATCTGCTATGCACGTTGCAACCCATCCATATCTACTTGTGTGGCTCTGCCTCATCAAAAATTAAACAGAAGGGGATGAGGGAATGGGCAGAGCAGAGATCATTCTTCCCAACTACTTTCCTGGAGTTCAGAGAACTACCTAGAAGGAAGCCTCCTGGAGCCACAAGGTGATGGAAATGGGGGAGAGTTTTTTCTCAATAGAATTTGCTCAGCTGCTACAGGTGCTCAGGTCCCTTCCCTGATTGACACAGTGATAAAAAGGAGAGGTTTAGAGCTGACTTGTAAGCCACTGAGAGGGCAACTGTTGTGGGAAGGGAATGACTTGGAAAGTATGAGGAGTAGTACCATGATAGTGAAGGAGTGATATATCTGTGTGATAAGCCCTGAGGTTGCTTTCTTTGGGGGGTGGGGTTCAGCTCATCTTCCTGCCCTACAGTTGGTTACCCCTTGAGGTAATGATAGCCCACTGACCTAAAAAGGGGAAATAACTAACCTGCCTTTCACAAATGAGATGATGAATATAAGAGTTTAGGACCATGAAGTGTACAAATGTGGACTATTTGTATTACATATTTACAGAGTTATCAAGTTGGACAAAACTTTTTTTTTGAGTGGACACACAAAGTTTCTGACTGTGATACGGAAATGGACCTGGGTTCTCACACTATATACCAGTTAAGTGCAAACTCTAGCAGTTTCTACCACACTGTAAAAGCACTGGAAATCACTTTCTGAAAACAAGGAGACTTGATACCAATAGCCTGGTCATTAGGTAATACATTCTTTAGCGATGACAGCCCAAAAGTGTCCTTTGGCCTCAACAACTCCTTCTTCTTCTATAGTAATTGTGGCAGAAAAAGAGGCAGAGGGTGCTAAAAGAAAAAATATCTTGGATTAGACCATTTATAAATATTGATTTAAATATTGGTACTCAATGGAACCTTTGTGTCACAGTGAGTGAACATCCTCCTGGGGACTCAGTCTTATCAATATAGACATTCTTGCTATAAATATAACCAGAAGATGAAAAGGCTGTAGCCCAGGCTCATAAGTTGTCCTAGGAGAGACAAAGGAATTAGCAAGGATGGTTTATTATGTAGACCAAAAAAAATGAGAAATGACATTTTGTGGGACACTAAGTTATATAATTCAATAACCCAGATGAACATTTGTTTCAAAAACATGAAAATCATAGCTTCATAGATTTAGAGGTGGAAGAGGCATTAGAGATTATCTGGTCAGTGGACAGCTGGCATTAATATAGTGATTTGAGACATTTTCCAAATGAGGGAAAAGGCTCAAAAAGTTGTGACTAGCCACACAGCTAGTAGGTGTCAGATTTGAACCCAAGTTTACTTGACTCCAAATCTAGTTCTTAATACATTTCTCCTAGCAACTTCAACCTTACTGTAAAATAATTGTAGCTTAAACACCACCACCTTTTGCAGAGGACAAAGAGGCCAGAAAACTCAAATGAATAGCTCAATAAGACCTTCCAAAAAAAATCAATTTGTACTTTAATATTTGTTGCCATCGATGCAAGAATCATTATAAGGGAGGATGAAGAAATAAGCATTTATATGGCACCAACTATGTATCATATACTAGGCTAAGCAATTTACAAAGATCTCATTTGTAACAACACTGTGAGGTAGGTGCTATTATCCCCATTTTATAGATAAGGAAACTGAGGCAAACAGAAGTTAAGTTACTTGTGCAGGGTCATGCAGATAGTACATGTCTGAGGACTAAATTTGAACTCAGGTTCTCCTGACCCCAGACCCAGTATTCTATCCACTACACCACCTTTCTACTTTTATGGTGAAAAATATAGAAAATATGGCTCAGCATTAATGAAAGTGGCCAACGTCTTATAGGTCAGTGGTGTTAAATAGAAATAGGGCCAATAAACCATACATAAAGGATTCCCCACAGGCTGCATGTTGACTGAGTATTTTCATTTATTTGTCAAAAATTTCCCAATTACATTTTGTCAGATTCTGGCAATATTGGGGGAAAGGTGTCAAGGGCAGCGTTCAGCCTATGAATATTCAAGAACAGAGAACAGGGCAAATTTGAACTGGTCAATTATAGAGTCAGGATTGGAAAGGTCGTAAAATGAAGCTAGAGCAGAGATGATGGCAGTGAGTATACTGAGGGATAGAGAAACTAGATGTCATGGTAAGAATAACGCCCCCCCCAAAAAAAAATGTGGTTTAGGAAGAGTGAGAAATTTCAGAATTCTTTATTGTGGGAGTAAACAGTTTGGGATGATGGGAAGATTAAGGATGTGACTGAAATAGAATGAAGGAAAGGGTCATAGGATCTGAGGAAATTAAGGAATTAGGAGGCCAGGGTATTTGAGGAAATATCAAAATCTTCTAGTATCTGAGTAGATAGGAAAACCAAGCAAGGTACTGAATTCTTTTCAAAAGGAAGAAGAATGATCTAGGTGTCAGTATTTAACTGCTACCAGGATCCATATTACATGGTATTTTTGAGTAGTATAAACTGCAAAGGAGAGGAGACTCAATCACTCAATCAGGGTGGCAGACGGAGGATCTGGAAGTGGCAATGGGGAGCAAAGAATATTCTGGTACCCACCTCTGGGATGGGAGAAGGGGGTGGGGAAGGGTGAAAGAGTGAAGGTGCAACCAGCACTAAAATGGATGGCCAGTAAGGAACCAAACCTTCAAGAGTGTCAGAAAATGGAAGGGCATGTAGAGGTAGAGCTCTGTCTAAGATGAAGGGTACAGTGAATGGGTGAGGCAGAACTAGATGGTGACATGGTTGTCAGATCGCTGACTTTTCGGAGCAAAGATCAAGATCAGTAACAAAATGAATAAAATTGAGGGCATATGTCAAACAATTAAAACAACTCCAATCAACCTATTTAAATGAACTATTAATAGAAAAATGGGGAGTGAATCAAGAATATGATACAGGCTGTCATTTCCTAAAGAAGTTTAGCCAATTGAAATTAATCACTATAATGAAGATACCAAAAGAGGCATGGCAGGTGAAAGATGAAGTGACTGAGGAAACAAAAGTTCAAGCTTCAAAGCATATAGATTTATTAAGCAGTGCATGCCAATGGCCCATCAAATCAGGACCAGCAGCCTTCCTGAGTTTTGGCACTGGACTCCAAACACAAGAGGGGAAAGATTTTTGTACATTTAAAAATAAGGAAATAAGACCAATTAATTAAAGGGAAGCAATACAACATTTGGTAACCTGATTTCTAAATGGAGGAAAGATTAGGGACTTTCCAAGTTGGAAGGGGAGAACAGGCAGGGGCAATTCCCTGAAATCAGAAAAAGACATCTCACTCCCCCCTATATTCAATCAAAGGAACGTGGAAATAATAACTGTCTAGTACAGGGTCAGTTTTCAAATGACCTTACGGGTTGTTTGAAATATATGATTGTAAGGAAACTCCTTGCATCAGTCTTTGGAGCCGATCAAGTTCCTGGTCACTATAAATTAGGTCCTTAATTAAAGGGTTTCTAAGCAGCAGGTAGATGTAGTCCAGCTTCCCATTCAAACAACACAATAAAGTTTTCTCCCAATTCTCACAATTAAATAAAATTTTCTCATAAGACATAAATTGGATTAGACCCATAATTGAATAGAAAGGGAACTGAACTAGCTCTAGAACTGAGTCACAAGATGAAGTAAATATGGTTCGCTCAGTTCCCACAATTAAGCACTTACCCTAATCCCCTCAATTCCCTCAGAGCCTAGAAATTGCCTTGGCAAACACTTGTTCTCCTTGTCAAAATAATACAAAGGCTACCAAGATAGAAAGAGACAAGCATCTACTATTTGCCTAGGCACTTTAGAAGTATCTCATTTTGTCTTCACAACTATGGGAGTTAGGTACAATTATTAACCTCATTTTACAAGTAAGGAAATTGAGGTAAAAAGAAGACCAGAAGTAAAGTAACTTGACCACGGTCACACAGCTAGAAAGTATCTGAGGCCACATTTGTATACAAGTATTCTTTTTTCTAGGCCCAGAGCTCTAACCACTGAGCAACAACCAAAGTGCCGAGTTGTTTACATTGTAGTTTTTATTCATTGTATGTATTGTTCTTCCAGTTCAGCTTTGTTCACTTCCTAACCCGTCATGCAAAACTACCCATGTTTCTCTCATCTATTTATCATTCCTTGTGTTACAATAAGAATCTCTTACATACATGTACTGCCACTTGTCCAGACATTACTCAAATGTTGAGGGCCATCTTTTTAACACCAGTATTCTTGCAGTGATGCTCTCAAGTATGTTGAGAGGCATGGAATATCATAGTCTCTGAAGAATTAGCTGGGTATGAGTAGGCTGAAATATATTGCCAACAAAGAACTGGGTAGGAGGACCAGCCTGAAAGACTTTATCAAGGAAACAAATGAACGAAAAAGGAGCTAGGCCAATCTTAAAATAAGAGCAAGTGATAATTAATGGATGACTCATTGCCTCATTGACAACCCACACAGTGTAAGGAAATCCAGAAGAAGGCTCCAGCATGTTGGGTGAACCCCGTATGGAGGATTTATAGGATCTGACAAAAGTCACTTAGGAAAACAGGGTGTGCATAATTTGTGATTTGTACTGTTAGAGAAAATACATATTGATGACATCACAGATCCTGATGGATCAAAATGTAGAAGTATAAAGCTGAAAAAGGATTGTACCAAACCTCCATAATGTGGCAAATTCCCATCATGCTCTTGAGTTTTAATGTTTTCACTGGGACTCAATTGATTAGAAATATATATGTAAATATACATATGTCTATCCATCTGCTTGGAAGATCCAAACTGTTACATGTGGCTTAGTCATCTTAACAGTTGGCAGCCCTTTGTTTTGTCTTCATTTTGGCTTTGTATCAACAAATAGGACTAAAGTGTCCTAGATGCTAGTGAATCAGATGTTTTGATTAAAAGATCCTCTCTCTGGGAAATAATTGGTCCCCAGCAGAAGTGATTTTGAAGAATTTTTATACCCTGAGAAGTAGAAGGGACCTTAGGACAACAGAATATCAGGGCCTGAAGTGACCTTAAAATATAGGATGTCAGAACCAGATGCAACCTTAGATCATAGAGGACCTTATCAATTTGATTCTACAGTTCCTTTATTTTCCAGATGAAGGCAATGACATACAAAGAAAAGGTAGGACTTTCCTCAAGAGAGGGTCTTCCTGTGAAGCAAACAGTTCAAGCAGTTACATTTTACACCAAATTTAGACATTGCTAGTGATCAGTCAAACCTATTCTGACACGGCCTATTTTAGGTCCCATAAGTATATCTCACTTTGAAAAGTCATAAACTGGGTACTCTGCGCTATTCCAGCCAAGTTCATTGCTTTTTCCCATGTACATCCAAGGACATCCACCATGTTGTGATGTTGGCAAGATTGGTTTAGGGAAGATAGTAATAATAGCTGACATTTATATAAATGATTTAAGATTGATAAAGCACTTTATGCAGAGGGAGCTAGGTGACTTAGTCGAGTCAGGAGTCAGGAAGACTTGAGTTCAAATGTAGCCTCAGACACTTACTGACTCTATGACCCTGGGCAAGTCACTTAACCTCTATTTGCCACAATTCACTGGAGATGGAAGTGGCAAATCCCTCTGGCATCTTTGCCAAGAAAATCCCAGACAGTATTGGTGTACTATGATCCATGGAGTCACGTAGAGTTGAACACTACTAAACAACAATATCTCACATTATCTCAATTAAGAAAGTGAAACAAGAAACTTAAGTTGTAACTACCATAGGCAGAGGTATGCTGGAGTCATGTCTCATGAGCGTCCATCATTAAATTCTCAATGTGAGCATGTAGATCTTGGATATCAGCAAGCCCTACAAATCATGGTTTGATTTACTGTTCTGTTGATTGTCTAGATTTAAGAAAGTGATGGAGAAAATGTTAAAAATGCAGATTTATCTCAAAAGTGTATTGTGTGTATTCAGAGAGCTAATTGGTAAACATTTACTAGCAAACTCATTAATGTCATTTTAAAGATGAGGAACTGAAACTTGATTATGATCACACAGTTAATGTCAGTGATGGGATTTGAACCCAAGCCTCTCCCAATTCTAAGTCTACGACACTATCCACTTAACATCATTCTTTATTCACATTCTAAAGTATATTAGAAATTACCTAGTCCAACCTGTAACTGAAGCATGACTTCCCTCTACAACTTCCCCATCCTCCATTTGAAAACTTCGCCTGACAGGGAACTTAATAATGAATAATCATAAATTGGGTGCCTCCTAATAATAGCTCATATTTCTTAAGTGATTTTCAGACATTCTAATTTGATCTTCACTTAAAAAAGAAACCCTGAGTGTAATTATTGTCATCCTCATCTGAGACATGAAGAAATTAAAGGGTTACTTGAGGGGAGAAGTTACATCCTGAAGTTGTGGCTAGGGTCAGGGCAAGAATACAACAACTTCTAACTCCGGGGCCATTGCTATTTTTATTCCATGATCATGAAATGTGTCAGACAAAATAAGTGTTGGCACAGCTGCTGGTTATACTTCGTTGCCATTTTGAAATCCTATTTGAACTCATCCTTAGGTTTAAGTAAAGTATGTGCTCCATGGGCAATGAGAGGAATATGTGCTTGCCTCCACACCAGGGAACAACACGGTCAGCTCTGAGACCAAAGACAATCTCATATTTCAGACTGTCAGGGATCCCTATGGGAGTACATAAAAAAATGAGAAAATGAGTGAGAAGCATGTGAAAGTGATAATAATTTATGAGAAATCATGAGAGAAAGATACCATGGGATGATGGAAATATACTTTATTACCTGACAGTGCTGAATTTAGGAACATAAGCTCATAGATCTAGAGATGGAAGAGTCCTTTGAAGTCTTCTGGCCCAACCTCATTAAACAGATGAGGATACTGAGGTAAAGAAAATTTAAGTGACATGCCCTAGGGTTACTAAGGTAAGCAATAGAAGTAGTAGTATTTGAACCCATATCCTTTGATGCACTCTACATCATGACATAATCTAGCCTAGCCTTTTCACTTCAGTTCAAATATTTCTTAAGTACCTAATGTACCAAACAGCTGCTCTGTGATGGAGAAGATACAAAGACTAGATAATATAAATAACTGCATGCTTTTAGAACTCAAAAATTACACGAGAGAGGTACCAAATGTTAGCTGAAGTTCTAATGGGAATAGGTCAGTACGGCCCAGGATGGTCATAGAGGCTTCCTGGAGGAAGTGTTATTTGAGCTGGGATTTCAAGGATGGAGAGCATTCCAACAAGCAGAGGGTATTCCACAAATAGGGGGAAACATGAGCAAAGGTACATTTCTGGCCAGGTATGCACAGAAAACAGCAAGTAGTCCAATTTGGCTTGGAAAAACAGTGTTAGCAGAAGTTTTTTTGATTGGAGGTTCAAGTGACTTTCTAAAGTCAAGCCAATGAATTAGTGGCAGAATTAAGACTGAAACCCAGGTCCCTAGCCTCGTAATGCTCTACCCACACCACATTGCCCGAGAAATATGGTTTGAAATGCTATAAGAAAGAGCACTGTTGGGACCAAGGCCTCATAACTGACCATTTTAAACCACCATGCAGCATGTTTGCTTCAAGAGGGCAGCTGTGTGGCAGAATCAATAGAGTGCTAGCCCTGGAATTAGTAATTCCTCAATTCAGATCCTGACTCAGATACTTACTAGCTGTGTGACCCTAGGAAAGTCACGTAACTTCAGTCTGCCTCAGTTTCTTCATCTTTAAAATAAGAATATTAACAGTATCTAGTCCACAGGATTGATTGTGAAAAGAGGTCCTTTTAAGAGAGAGGAGTACCTTATGCCTGAAACACCCAAGCACCTTGATAAATATGAGGCAAGTTATATCTTATGAAGATGGCATGATGATAATGATGGCATGTATTAGTGCCTTCTGTGTGGTAGACATTGTGCTTATTGCTGAGGTTACAAAGACAAAACAACAGACTCAACACTCGAAGAGATTACATTGTACTGGCCAGACTGGTGAAATGGGCATGGCATTTAATATAGTACAAGGAAAATTGAGAAGAAGAGTTATTAATTGCTAGAGGGAAGGGTGAGGAGAGGCTTCATGGAGGACTTGGCCCCTGAGCTGAGCATTAAAGGAACATAAGGATTCAGAGGGGCAGAGATGAGGAGGGGGTGCATGATGAATGCACAGAGATGAGAAATGAATGGTCCAACTTGGCTGGAATAGTATAAAATACAACTCAAGATGTAAGAAAGAGTCAGATTGTGGAGTGCATTAGATGCCAAGCAAAGAGTCTGTATTTTATTCTATAGTCATTAAGGGATACTGTAGGATTTTTATTTTATTTTTAGCTGGGAGGAGAGTCACAGTCCTATGCCTTAGGAAGATTATTTTGGAGGCTCTGTAGAGGATGGATTAAAGAAGGGAATGAATGAGAGCTTGGACAAACAATCAGGAGGCTACCACAGTAATCTACTTGGGGGGGGAGGGTGGGTCAGAAGTAGACTTCAACCATATAAGTAAGGATGATGGAAAGAATTGGTGTTGAGGTGGTGTTGAGTCTTGACAAAATTTGGCAAGTGATTGATATGGAGAGTTAGAAAGAGGGTAGAGCCCAAAATAATTCCAACCTGGTTGACTGGAAAATTGATGGCACCCTCAACAGAAACGGAAGCTTGGAGAAGATGGTGAGTTTGAGATGCTTGTGGAACATCCAAGAAATATCCAACAGACAGTTGATGAAGTAGAACTAGAGTCCAGGAGAGAGAGAGATCAGGGCCAGGTGTAGAGATGTGGGAGCTATCTGCATAAACAAATTTGAACCAATGGGAACAGATGAGTCTTTCAAAGAAATGAAGGAGAACCTAGAACAGAGCCCTAGAAGATACCACTTTGAGTGGTATCTTCAATAAATAGGAAAATATATTTAGTGAAGCTTAATGATTGGGCTTTGGGTGTAGGGCTAAGGTATCCTAGTTTTTAACACAGAATTGCATTGAGATGAATTCCAAAAAGAGACAGAGTGATTCAGTAGAGTCCTACAAAAAAGGCTTAGTAGAATGCTGAGAGATATCTATTCCAGCTGAACTCATCTTCTCCCCCTAAATCTCCTCTTCTTCCAACTTACCTATTCCTGCCACTGTCAGAAGTAGACTAGCACTCCAGTAACATGCAGTTAAAATGGGTCATTTCTTTCCCCGTCTCCATCCCCAGTCCCCAATCCCTTACAATCAGTTGCTATAAGCTCTGTCAGTTCTCCATATCCTGTCTTGCGTTTGTCCCTTTGTTTTCACTTATGCTGTTACCACTATTACTCAGGCCGTCCTCACTTCCAGTGCTGTAACATCCTCCTAAATGTCTTTAGTAACTTCCTTCTCCAAACCTGCTGCCTTCACGCAGCTCTTAAAGTCACCTCCCTAAGATACAAGTCACTGTCTACTCAAAAACTGCTAGTGATTCCCTCCCCTCTAGACTAAGCTACCCAGCCTTCATTAGGATGGCATTTAAGTTCAAACAACAATGTGCTTCCAGTCTACTTTTCTAGGCTCATTTCATATTCCCCACTCTTAATGCAGTCCACATTATGTCCACTGGACTTCTTGAACTCAACACGCCATCACTCACTTCCATGCATGCAGATAAAACATCTCCTATCCCTAGAACAGGGAATCTCAATTCATCTCTGTCTTTAAGAGTCTTCCTCTATATAATCTTCCTTGATTTCCCCATCCCTCAACAGCAGGAAGTGATCTCTGTGGCCTCAGATTTTCTTAGAGCATTTTATCTAGATCCTTCCTTTGCCCCATCACTTCCTACTTTGTATCATCCTTATCTCTGTGTGTGTGATTTTAGCTTTACACTTTCAGTGCTTTCAACAGAGTTGGTACTTTATAAATATTCTTTTTAAGTCAATCCTCTCTATAATATCCTTAATAAACGGTCATCTTGCCAACCTTCCCATTTGTTTCTAAAACATCAGCTTGAAAAGGAGATGAACTAAGAGAAAAAAGTGACTCTGGTGGAATTAATGAATAATGTACACAAGCACAGGCTAATTAACATGTGTGGAACAGACTAGATACAGCCTCAGTGAACAGATTCCAAACAGAGTTGGGCAAGCTGTTGGAAGAAAGGCATTCATTCTAAGGTACAACTGTTAGACAGATGGGTAGTTGGGGGAAGCTTTTCTAAATGTTACTCTGTGTCACAGGATATGGAGAAACATAAAGATGAAACATGAATTCTAAATTCATGGAGGGCAAAAAATGGACAAGACAGTTTAGGGAAGAAAGAAAAAAATGAAATTCCAAAAGTTACTTCTCATGATTCTATAGGACCTGCAAGTGTATCAGCTACAAAAATCCTAAAATTATATAGATGAAAGGGGCTCTCGCAAAGAGGTGGCCCCCTGTAGAGAACAAGTCACTGGTCTAGGAAGCAGGAGACTGCTGGTTTTTTTCTCTTTTCCCTGCCTGTGACTTGCTATCTAACTTTGCACAAATCAATTCCTCTCTGGGCCTTTGTCTCATCTGTGAAATAAAGGGGTTGGATTAGGTCATCTCCAAGGTCCCTTCCAGGCCTAAGATTTCTACCAAGAACAGCTAGGTGGTACAGTGGATAGAGCACTGGGTTTAGAACCAGGGAGATCCATCTTCATGAGTACAATCTGACCACAGATACTGCCTAACTGTGTGATCCTGGGCAAGTCGCTTAACTCTGTTTACCTCAGTTCCTCATCTGTAAAATGAGCTGCAGAAGGAAATGACAAACCACTTCAATGTCTTCACCAAGAAAGCCCCACAATGGGATCATGAAGACTTGGACACAACTGAGCAACAATAAAAAATCAAAATTACTTATTTTACCTTCTGTGAACTTCTCTGTCTCTTGCTTGGTCATGAACTCTTCCCCATCTATAAACCTGACAAATAATTTCTTTAACGTTCCCCTAATTTGCTTATGATATCACCCTTTATATCTAAATCATGTACCTTTTTTAAGCTTATCTTGGTTTATGGTGTGAAATGTTGGTTTCTTCTCAATTTCTCCTTTCCAGTCAGATTACTTTCAGTCAGACTATTTTCCAGTTTTCCCAGAAATTTTTGTCTAATAGTGAGTTCTTGTTGCAATAGCTGGGATCTTCTAATTATCTCTTAATTGCTAAATTCAGTGGTCTTTCCTTATCCTTCTTGATTTCTCTGAATCATGCAATTAGCCACCTGCTGGGGCATGCCCAATTCACTTGCACATCATGGCATCACCTCCCTGAATGAAGGACAAATAGCCACAGCAGCAACCTGAATCATATGCTATTATTGACCTATCTCCCACCCCCACCACTTCCTGGACCCTCTCTGCACTCAGGAACTTTGTAACACAGCTGTCTCCTGGTTCTCTCACTCCCCATGTGACCACTCCTTCTGTCTCCTTTGTTGGATCATCATCCAGGTTCCTCTAACACACACACACTGTGGGTTCAATTACCATCTCTGTGTAAATGATTCTGACTTCTACATGTCCAGCCCTGATTTCCATCCTAAATTCTAGTTTTACCTCACCAACTACCTATTATACATCTCCAACTAAGGTCCCATAGGCATCTCAGATTCAACATGTCTAAAACAGAATTCATTATCTTTCTCCCCAAACCCACCTCCTTTCCAAACTCCCTATTTCTCCTCCTAGTTACCCAGGTTACAATCTCAAGTCACTTTCATCAGTGAATTCTTTCTTAATAATTTTAAAATCATTGGCCAGTTTATCTTCTATTTCCTTCTTCAGCTGTTCCAGGAGAGCTGTTTGTACTTGCGAGTAGTTCATAGTCCCTTCTGAAGTTTCAGATGGAAGTACAGTCTCAGCTGTGACCTCTTTGGGGCTTGTGTCTTGGTCCTTATCCCCATAGAAAGATTCTATGGTTCTTTCGGCCCTCTTCTTTTTCCTATTCATGATTTTGATTGAGTGTTGTGGCTTCTGGTTCTTTCAGTCAGAAGCTGGAGAACTTTTTGCTGAGCTGATGTGTGAAAAAGCTAAAAGCAGGTATTTGTTTGGTGTTTCCCTGATCAGCCCTGGGTTTAGCTTGTTAAGTGTGGGGGAGGGGTGCTCTGGTCCCAGGAGATTTCCTTAGCTAAATTGAGGCAAAGGCAAGCTCAGGGGCTGGTAATCCCAGCTGCCCTATTGTCTTTCTGATTCCCCTGGACAGCTGAGGCACGCCTAGATGCTAATGCGTGTTCCCAACCCTCCTGGGGCTCCTCTCCTGGTGCTGACGCTTGCCTGGGTCCTAGTGCGAATTTTCCCTGCCCTGGGTCCTCTGTTCTTCCGGTTTGCCTCTGCCACCGTATGAGGAGTCCCCCTTAGCTATTTTCCTCGTCTCAGGTGTTATGAGACTATTGGTCTCCTTCTTCTAATTCTACTGATCTGGGATTTTTCTGGGGAGATATTTTATGGTTCTTTCACGGTCATCAAGGGGGAAGGAGAGAGCATTAGCTGATTACACCGCCATCCTGGCTCCCGGAAGTTCAAGTAAGTGACTCACCGGAGTTTGAACTTCGGGCTGAAGGTCCCAGGAGCTGCTGCGCTGATCTCCGGCGCTCCGAGGCTCTCACTGACTCGTTGGGCTTGTCTCCCGCCCCGGGTGCCGCTCCTCTGGTTCCGCCCGCCACTCAGGTTTCTCAGATCTCCTCCGCTCCGCTGCACTGGCCGTGCTGCGCTGGCCACGCTGCGCTGTGCGCTGTGGGCTCACCCCCGCGGATCAGATCCTTCCCGTGGACCTTCCAGTCCCACCTGAGCTCCGAATCTGTCACCGTCTGTCTCCCACTCGATTCCGCACCTCCAAAATTTGGTCAGATTCTCCTTTCAGAGGTACTTGGAGAAATTTGTCTCAGAGCTCTGGTGAGTAGCTGCTCTCACTCCTCCATCTTGGCTCCGCCCATCAAGTCACTTTCGATCACCCTCTATTACTCACCATTTGTCTCCTCTCCATTCACTTAGCCACTACCACAATTCAGGCCTTGGTCATTTCTCAAGTAGACTATGGCAATAGCTTCCAAACTGGAATCCCAGTTTCCATTTACTCCCTTCCCCCAATCTATCCTCATACCAATGGTGTCAGACTCAAATAGAAATATCATAATCCATCCATAAGCTTCCCTGTGTCATTATCTATGTTTTACTTCATTTTTTTGTTTTATTTAATTTAATATTTCCAAATTAGGCATTAGTCTGGTTTGACCCTACAGTGGGGATTGCTATGGTCTGCAATGCTGAGCAGCAGGCCAAGTGTTTGACTCTGATCTACACAGCCAGCTGCTGGAATGATCTTCCTAAAGCATAAGTCTCACCATATCCCTCACCTGGCCAAGGAGCTTCATGTGGCTTTCTGCTGTCTTTAGGACTAAATATAAACCACTCAATTTAACATTTAAAGACCTTCACAAACTGGCCAGTCTACCTTTCTGGGATTGCTTCCTTCATACATCCACATCCTGGCCGATTTGATGTTCCTCAAGCTTGTCATCCCATCCCAAAAGGCTCCAAGAATGTTTACGCAGGCTTATGCTTAGAAAGCACTCCTCATCTCCTCCCACATTCCCTAGCTTCCCTCCAGTCTTAGCCATTATGCCATCTTCAATAGAAAGCCTTCACTAACTCCCCTAATTGTTGGTGCTCACTCCTTCCTCCTCAAATTGTATATAGGTGGCAGAATGAATAGAGTACTTCCCTGAAGTCAAAAAGCCTTATCCTCCTGAGTTCAAATCTGGTCTTAGACACTCAGTAGCTGTATAACCTTGTGTAAGTCATTTAATCCTGTTTGCCTCAGTCATCTTATCTATAAAATGAGTTGGAAAAGGAAATGAGTGGAAAAGGAAACCACTCTAGTATCTTTACCAAGAAAACACCAAATGGGGTCACAGAGTCAGACGCGACTGAAAAATGACTCACCAACAATGTATATATAGGTAGATACATATATTTATACTATATATATAATATATTTACATATTTAATTTTTCCTTCCTCCTCACTCTCTTCCCACACTCAAATAGAACAGAAGTTTCTTCGTGACACAGACTTTTCAATTTTGTCTTTGTATCCTCAGAGCTTGGCACAGTGTCTTGCATATAGTATATAAAAAACAAAATAGCCTTCCTGTCCCCCTAAATGAAGAAACATTGGGAAAGTTAAAAAAGCAGCAATAATAACAATGTTTATTCACTCTATAAAAATAAAACCTATAGAAAAAACTGAAGTCCCCTTTCCCACAGTTTGGGAGTTCTATCTACCAATTTCCAATTTCCTCCCTGTGTTCCTTCCCGACCTGTGTCAGCACCAGTCCTGAGCCTTGTCCCACACCCCAGATCTGACCTCACTGCTTCCTTCCTTCAGTGCCTGGGGGCTGGTCCCAGGCAATGGAACCTGTCTGGTCCCAATTTTCCCCGGATAGGAATCTTATGAAAACCTACCCCACTTCATAGTAACTAACCTTTATATAGTGCTTAGTATATGCTAGGCACTGTGCTAAACGCTTTAAAGTTATTATCCCATTTGATCCCACAACAATCCTGGGAAGTAGGTGCTATTATTCCCATTTTACAGTTGAGGAAACTGATGTAGACCCAGCTGCTAAGTATCTGAGGCTATATTTGAACTCAGGTCTTCCTGTCTCCAATCCCACTGCTCAATACATGATCCAACAGCCACTTCTCTCACAGTTGATAGCTAACTCCATCCAGGATCCAGTGGGCTGCCCTGTGTTTCTCTTCCCTGACCACTGCTCCATTATGTGAGCATATCCCTGTAATAAATTTTGCTTGCTAACACTTTCTCTGTCCCGGTTGCTTGTCTGGTGGTGCTGTGCTTCCAACTGTGAGAGTTGGCTCTTTACAAGCATGTGCTGTCCTATGGGACTGTGACTAATGATTCAGTAGCTGTGTCTATATCTCAAGTTTTGGGCTTAGGGAACATAAGGAAACAAGGGCTGCATTAGGAACCATGTGTCTTGAACTACGTATCCTCCCCTTCTCCCCAACACTAGGGCTGTTACAAGGCACCCTTCAGTCAACTGTGTCCCCAAAGGCTTTTTTCCCTTGGCAACATAAATGGTGAATTAGATAGAGTACCACTTTTCCCTGTATGTGAGCCAATATTCCAAACCTCTTTAAGTCTGTATTAAAACATTAATAAACACTTAATAAGTGCTTACTGTATTGACCTTTCATTTTACAAATAAGAAAACTAAGTCTCAGGAAGGGATATCACTTGCCCACCATAATATAGCTCATCAGTGATAGAGTCAGCACTCAAATGCAAATCTTCTGATTCTAAATCCTGGCTTCTTTCTGCTCTGCCACACTGTGCCTATCTAAATATAGTATCTATTTTGAACCATTGGGCAAGTTTGATTTGATCATAGGATTTTAGAACTAGAAGACACCTTTGAGATCACCTAGTTTTAATCCTTCATTTCCCAGGTAAATTTTCATATGCAAACTTGTGTACACAAGTTGTGAAAAAGTAGGAAGGAGTTGGGCCACATGATGTCTAAAGTCTCTTACAGCTCTGACATTTTATGATCATCAAACAATTTTGTCAGCAGTATGTCATCTGTATGTCACCATCAGTGGTATGCCTCCTAGAACAGATCCTTTTGGGAATTCAAAGCCACGACTTGGAACCCTATATATTCTATTAAGTAATTCCTTCCCTGGAGCCCCAACAGCATATAACCTCCTGTTGGCAAGTCGTTTATGTTGTGGACCATGAAATTTGATTTGCCTTTTTCATTGCCTCCAACTATACACCCTCCAGTGTTATTAGCGGTTGTTAAAAGCATCCAGCCCTTTTAAAACCACCAACCTTAATATTTATCAGCAACTTGATAGAATGCTGTTATTTCAAACCATTGCAGTAGGTTAGAAAGAGCAAATATCCTTAGAATCAGAAGACCTGTAGTCAAGTCTGGTTTTACCTACTTACTAATCCTGTGACCTTAGGGAAGTCATTGGAGGTCAATTTTCCCATATGTAAAACAGAAATAAAAATAATCCCTGTGCCACCTATCTCATAGGGTCATTGTAAGAATCAAGTGAGATATCTGACCTAAAGGGTTTTGTAGTCATAGAGAACTATTTAAATGTTAGTCATCATTACTATTTATCGGTCTTTCATCTGTTAGAGCAGGCTCCTTTGGGAGACTGGAAGAAAAGAAATTGACCAGGTTCAACCATGAATCTGGTTGTTTATCATGTGCAATTGACTTCCATCTCTGGTGGAATACTCCACTATTGGAGTGCTTTATTAGAACTGTTTTCTAGTAGTAATTCATGTGAAAAGGACCTGATCATTGGAGTGGGCTGTACATTAAATATGAGTTAACTGTGTGATATAGCAGCCAAAAAAGCTAACACTCTCTTAGGCTTCATTAATAAAATGTTTAGGGTCCAGAGAAAAGGAAATGATAATCCCACTGTGTTCTGTCTTGATCATACTTGGATTATGGTGCCTAGTACTGTATGCTACATTTTAGAAATGGCATTGCCAAATTCTAAGGTTCCCAGGGGACACAGTGATGGTGACCAGGGGATTTGAAACCATGTCATACAAAAATCAGTTGAGAGAACTGGAGATATTTAGTCTTGAGAAGAGAAGACTTAAAGGGAGAAAATTGTTGGTGTAGCTGTGGTTCACTCAGTCATTTCAGTCATGTCTGACTCTTTGTGACCCTATTTGGGTTTTTCTTTTTGAGAAAGATACTAGAGTGATTTGCCATTTCCTTCTCCAGCTCATTTTACAAATGAGGAAACTGAGGCAAGCAGGATTAAGTGATTTGCTCAGGGTCACACAGTCAGAAAGTGTCTGAGACCAGATCTGAATTCAAGTCTTCCTGACTCCAGGCCAAGTGCTTTATTCACTGTGTCACCCAACTACCAAAAATGTTTTCTTCAAATATCTGAATCTGTCAAGTGAAAGAGGTATCATATCTTTCTTTCTTGTTTGGGATACAGAAGCCTTGACTTTTATGTCTTTTCCTGATGATAAGCATTGTCCTTCCTCGTCCAAAAGGATGGGAGGAGATATCTGTTCACCAAGAAAGGAAACTTCTATGGTCTTATTTTTTCCCTTTTTTGGACATTCTCCCAAAGAGTTACTTGACTTTTGGGTCCTTTGTCAAGAGTAGAGTATACTCTGGGAATCTTAAAATCTCAGTTCCTCCAAGATGGCACAATCAAGCGTGTATACTGGTCTGGGAGCAGTGAGAGATTTTTGTGCCCAAAATCTTAGCAGTTACCTCTCCACAGCCACCTGGCCTCCAGTTCCGCCAAGCTAGCACTGGTGGTCTGGGATTCAGTCGAGCTGTGGGGGCAGGGCCGCCATTCAGTGTGAGACAAAGACCAGCTCCTTCAGGGCCTTTACACAGGGCAGAGGTAATAATTAGCTCCTCTGTGCCCCCAGGCATTTTAAGATCCAACAAAGGATGCAGGCTGCTGTAGGGGCTGAGGTAGTAACTGCTGCTGCCTACCCAATGTGGCCTCTGCAGCCACTGCCTGAGGCTGGAGCTATGGAATGTCTCTTCTCCCTTCCCAGCCAGCTGAAAAAAAACCCTGTCACCGACCTTTGGCACCTGTGGGTTGAGGGATCTGCAAACCCGCTGCTACTGGGACTGGGGATTCCAAGACTGGAGATTCCGTCCCCAGGGGCTGTTCGCTAGCCATGGGCCAGGCAGCCAAGGCTGGGCTCCGCTCCTCGTGGGGTGCAACAGACATTTCCTGTGGGCCTTTCAGGTCACCCTGGGCTGGAAATCTCCACCACTCTGTTGTTCTCCACTTCTGCTGCTCCAAAATTTGTTGAGAGTCCCTCTCTGTAGGTATTTTTTGGGCTGTGTGGGGAGAGCCTGCATTTGTGTGTGTTTCTACTCCGCCATCTTGGCTCCACCTCCCCACATATCTATCTTTCTTGAGCACAAATGGCAAAGCTAGGAGCAATTAAGAGAATTAACTGAGATTGAGATTTGGTTCAGTATTTAAAAAAAAAAAAGTCTTAATAGGAGCTGCTCAGCAATTGAATAGCCTGCCTTAATAACTAATGGGATCTTCTTCACTGGAGGAGTTTCAGAAGAGTCTGGATTACCACTTGGAAATTATTATAGTAGGAGGGATTACTACTTAAATATGGGTAGATGATCCCTTTATATCCTGGTTCTTCAATTCCAGTGAACCTTGTGGTATGATCAATATCTGCCATGTAGGCAAACCTAGTTCCACCCACATACACACACCTTCAAAAGCACCCTCAAAATTTCATTGGCTCAGTGGACAAAAGTCCAGACTATCAGCATTCTCTTCCTGGTGACCTAAGCACAAAAGCCAACCCATGAGGAGGCAGTCTTTGTTCTCCCACAAGCTTGACTATCCCTATGAATAGGCAAATTAGCTTCACCCAACTGAATCATTGCTTCATCCTTGCTGAGTATCCTTTCCATGCAATGGAATTACTATCAGAAAACAGTTCTAATAAAGAACTCCAATAGAGGAATATTCCACCAGGGAGAGAAGTCAATTGCATATGATAAACAACCAGATTCATGGTTGAACCTAGTCAATTCCTAGCCAGTTCCTTGCCATTGGACCTTGGACTCACATCCCCAAAATGGGTATCACTTTTACCTTTAAAGTAAGTCTGAACTAGTTAATCTATAAGATTTATAAGATCTCTCAGATCATTTATGTTCTAAGGTCTATAGGTTCCTTTTCAGATCCGTAGATCTTTATTCTTTAGGGCCTTTTCACCTCTTGTCTATGAATAAGGCATCCTTCAAACTGGGATCTTGAGAATTTAAAACCTGTAGTTCTGTTTTTTGGACCCTAGAGGCCGCTGCTGTTTTGCAGAATAAATGGGAGACTGCTGACTTTCCACAGCCAAACTGAGTTGATAATATCTTTGTATTTGAATAGTAGGATACTAAATCTCTGTGGACCAGGAGTTCCCAGCTAAGGAGTTGAAAGTGTTTACTAGCTCTTGGTAAGCTTGACGGCCAAAAAAAATTAATCAGCTGCTCGTGACCAGCTGAAGGTGTGGATCCCTCAGTTTCAGAAGTCCCTGCCTACAGGGACTCCTACATGAGTGACAAATGTGTAGAGATAAGTATATAAAAATACATACAAAGTAACTGCAATGTTGTTTTTTCTTTTGTTTGGTTTTTTTTTCTATTTTTTGTTGGGGAGCAAAAGAAGATGGGGAAATTATGAAAAGCTTCATGTAAGAGGTGACGTGAGCTGAGCTCAAGATATAGATGGGAAAAGAGTGCAGTCCTGGTATAGGGTATAGAGTGCAAAGGCTATAGAGGGGGAGATGGAATCCATGTGTGAAAAACAGCAGTAAGGCTAATTTGGCTGGACCATAGAATACTTGAAGAGAATTAATGTGGAATAAGATTGGAAAGAAGGCAGGAGACAAGTTGTAAAAGGATTTAAATGCCAAGCAATAGAGTTCCAATCAATCAATAAACATATATCAATTGTCTATTGTGGCAATAATTTTGAGGAGGGAGTATGAAATCAACTAGCAGCTATATGAAAGAATGGGGGGGTGCATAAGGCAGCGAAATCCATGAGGAGATAGTCATCAAGATCCATTTATTAAATGCTTATGGTTAGGTTGTTATCCTTTGTTCTCAAAGAGGACCAAATGACATCACTATGATAAAGTCAAGTTTCAATGTGTTCAACTGTGGCTGATCAGACCAATACAAACTTGGAATGCTCTGCCACAGATTGGACACAGATTGTCCATGTGAACATTTGGGGTAGATACTCTAGATTTGTGCATCCTATGTTTCTTTTGAACAGTTTCCATTCTGCTTTGCTCAGAGCACCGCACCTTCTCTGATGTGGGCACACCATGCTGAGCGATCCTGTGCCAGTATCTCCCATGTCACACAATCAATTCCAGAGTTCTTGAGAGAGACATTGAGAGTGTCCTTGTATTGCCTCTTCTAACCACCATGTGATCTCCTGCCACATGCAAGTTCTTCATAAAATAGTCTTTTTGGCAAATGTATGTTTTGCATTTGAACAACATGACCAGCCCATCAGAGTTGCTCTCTCTGAAGCATAGTTTGAATGCTTGGCAGTTTAGTTCTAGTAAGGACCTCAGTGTCTGGTACCTTATCCTGCCAGGTGATCTTCAGAATCTTCCTAAGACAGTTCAAATGGAAGCAATTCAGTTTCCTGACATGGCACTGATAGGCTAGTCACGTTTCTCAGGCGTACAACAATGAGGTCAGCACAACTGCTCTGTAGACCTTCAGTTTGATAGTCAGTCTAATACCTCTTCTCTCCCATATTTGCCTTCTGAGTCTCCCAAACACTGAGCTAGCTCTGGCAATGCCTATGTAAACCTCATTATCAATGTGTACATCCCTGGAAAGTACACTACCAAGGTAAGTGAACTTAAACACAGCATTCAAAACTTCTCTATCTGCTGTAACCAATGGTTCCACGTATGGATGATGCGGTGGTGGCTGATGGAGCATGTGTGTTTTCTTGGTGTTAATTGTTAGGCCAAAATAAGCAATGTGCTATGTGCAGGAAAAAGCAATTCAAGCAGAAAGTGAGTCTTTGCCCTCAAGGAGCTTACATTACAAGAAAAACAAAAACATAAAAGGGAGTTGAAAAGAGAGTGGGGTGAAGGTACCTGGAGACATGGTAGACAAAGTCCAATGGAGATGAGTCAGAAGGTCAACTAGAGAAGAAATACTACAGGGAGAAGTAAAAAGGGCCTAACCTAGACTTGTGGCCATACAAGTAAAAAGAAGGAAAAGGATATGAAAAAAGTCATGAAGACAGACTCCATGAGAGTTGGTAATTAAATGAATAGGTGGGCAATGGAGAAGGTGTCAGAGATCCTGGGTTTGTAAATCTGGGTGACTGAGTAGCTTCATTTCCCACCTGGCTGTCCTCCTTTGGACTTCTCCATCATGGACCCCCTTCTCCCTTACTTTGCCCCCTTCTCTTCCTCTTCCTGTTGTGTGTTATCTTCAATAGGAGACACTTTATGAATCTTTAGTGAGGCAATTAAGGGGAGCAGTGGATTGAGTGTTGGAAGTGGAGTAAGAAGACCTGAACTCAAATCAGGCCTCAGACAGCTACAAGGTCCCAAGCTTAAAGGATTTGGGGGGGTGAGGGAGAAGGATCCAACCTTTTACAGGCCACCTTAGTGGTTTTCATTAACATATCATCTCAAAATGATCAGTGCCAGCTTATGGTTCCTTAATTAACATAATGTTTCCCTGGTTTTACTACTCATATCTGCAGCTTCTCTGCAGCTTACAAACTAAAGGGTTGTTAGTGGTTCAAAGGGACCATTATATTGGGGCCTAGCTGGCTTTTTCTAATTTAGCACATAGTTTCTGGATGTGGCTTTAATTAATTTAGGAGGCAGTTCTTTTGCAAATGGCTTCTATGTTGCCCTTTATTCTCTTAATTCCTATTTACCATTTATTATTTCCTTACACTCCCTACATAAGTAGTATAGGTATAAGTACCTACTTAGTATACTAACTAGTAGTGTGGTCAGGAGACCATGATAAGATACAATTTCAATGCAGGGAGAGAGGATTATGAGGGGTTTTTTTTAATATGTTTGAGTTTGAGATGCCTATGGGACATCCCATTGAAAATATTTAATAAGCTCTTGGTGGTGAGAGACCAGAGCTCAGGAGGGACTTGCAGCTGTGATGCATCTGTATAGAGATGATAAAAGAACCTAATGAGGCAGATAAGGTCACACCAGAAAGCATGTAACGAGAGAAGAGGGCCCAGGACAGGGCCTTGTTGTACTCCCACAATTAGGAAATGGGTACAGGTGATGATTGAGCAAAGGAGACTAAGGAGAAGTCGGACAGGTAGATGGAGAACCAAGAAAGAGCACCAGCATGAAAACCCAGAAAAGAGAGAATATCAAGGAGAGAAGGGTAATTGACAGTGTCAAATGTTAGAGAGGTCAAAAAGGATGAGGGGAAAAAATAGAGAAAACATCACTGAACTTGTCAATTAAGAAATCACTGGTTACTTTGGAGGAAGTAATAATATCAGTTTAACTGAGTGATGAAGTGAGAAACCAGACAAATAGGAAGGAATTGAGAACTGAGCAAGAAGAAAGTTGGGGAACAAATGTAGACAGTTGTTGGGTTTTTTATGTTTTGTTATTTAGGAATCTGGCAGTGAAAGGGAATAAAATAGGATGATAATTTGAGGGTAAGTTAGGGACAAATAAACCAGTTTTTAGGGATGGGAGAAACTGAGTGTGCATATAGCCAGCAAACAAGGAGGGAAAGGATATGATTGCTAGTCTGTCAGAGAAGACAGGAAAGTAGATCAAGGATGCAACAAAGGGCCTTGGTGAGGAGAAGGGTTCCCACTCCTCTTCATCAGACTTGAATAAAGAAGATGATGGGAGATGATGTTAACGGGTTTTGAGATATTGAGGAGGGTAGAAGATAGAGTTCCTGCCAAATGGACTCTATTTTCTTAATAAAGAATAAGGCTCATAAGCTCCTCAACTGAATGGGTTGTGAGAAGAGTGGTACAGTGGTTTGATGGGAGAAGAGAAAGTTTGGAGTAGCTGACATGTGGAATGCAATGAAAAGATAGGGAAGACTAAAAAAAATACCCTTGTAACAATGGAGGCCCTGCTGAAATTATAAAACATAAATTTGTAGTGGACCTAGTCAGCACGCTTCTGACTCCCTCCAGCTATATAGCAATGCAAGGTACAGGTGGCCACAATCAGCCAGGGCTGGAGTTTGGCAAGGCATGAACAAAGATAGGATAAGAGAGCAAGGGACAGTGTAACACTGAAGTGGTTCACTGTTGGGTCAGTACTGGGGAGGGAGAAAAGTGAGGCAAGAGCAGAAGTGATGATCTATAAGTGAGGAATGGAAGTCATTATAATGAGACAGAGAGAGAGAGAGAAGAAGGAGGAGGAGGAGGAGGAAGAGAAAAAGATGAAAAGAAGGAGAAGAAGAAAGAGGAGGAGGAAAGAAGAAAACAGAGGTGGTGGAACAGGAGAGAGACAGAGAGAAATGAGGGCTCAGGATAGAGAGAAGGAAAGGGGGTTAGATTCCAGTGATTTTCAGAATGATTGACTATGAAAGTTGAATACTTGTAGATAATACTGAGAACAAGTATGTGATTATCCCTTTGTGTGGCCTCCCATGGAAGCTGAGATTAAAGGGAGACCAGGGCATTTAAGTGAACATCGTGTGTATGTTCATTCTTCATTGCCAAAGACCATGCCATCAGAGAAATGATGACATGACTTGCACTTGACTTTGTTTTGAGTGAGGGAGGGCTGTACAGGTCACTAGACTCACTTCTCCTCCAGAGCCATCTGAATCCAGTGACCAGATATTCATCAGGATGACTAGAGATGACCCAGGATGAGGTGTTTGGGGTTAAGTGACTTGATCAAGGTCACACAGCCAAGTGAGTGTTGAGTGTCTGAGGTGAGATTTGAACTCAGGTCCTCCTGATTCCTGCACTGGTGCTCTATCCACTGCACCACATAGCTGCCCTAAGTGAACATCTTGTATGTGCTGAAATCACTGAGTTATAAGGACAGAGTTTGGGATGGAGAAGAAGACTGTTCACCAGGTATTGAACTCGAAGAAAGCAGAATGAGAGAAAGAGACTGACCTTAGTGTCCATCTTCATTTTACTGATGAGGAAACCTCAAGAGGGGAAGTGACATCCTCAGGGTCACAGAACAGGTTAATTGCAAGGCCAGGGCTAGAACTTAGGTCTCCAATTGCTCGGTCCAGTGCTTTTCTCACTCCAACACATTGTTTCCCCTTGAAGATTACAAAAACACAGTCTCAGGTGCATCTTAATTTCTTAAAAATACCTTGTCTCTTTGTGTAATGGGTTGCACAGAAAAAAAGAACATACAGAGGGCAATGAAGAGGCAAATGAAGGTGCAAACAGGCTACAGGCTGCAACATGTCACAAATAAGGGTCTTGAAAAGAGAATAGAAGTAAATAAAGGATGTCATCAGAAGGACAGTGCTTGAAGAAGATGGGCTCACCATGTGGTGAGGGCAGGAGAGAACAGGCAGATGGCTCATGGGCTCCTTAGAGTCCTTGGGACAACTGGACAAAGCACCTTCTCTCTGTTGATAATTTCCACTTTGTCCTGTATGTGTTGTTTGTACAAAGTTGTCCGCATGTCGTCTCCTTCACTGGATTCAAAAGAAGGGTGCTCCTTTAGCCTTTCTTTGTATCCCCAGAGATTAGCAGAGTCAACAGTCAATAAACATTTATTAAGGGTTTACTATATGTCAGGCACTGTGCCAAGCTCTGGGGACAAAAATGTGAAAAAAAAGACAGTCCCTGCCCTCAAGGCACTTACAATCTAAAGTAGGAAGACAAAACACAAAAGGAGAATGGAAAGGGGGAGGGAAGGTACCCAACTGGAGATATGGTGAAGAAGTCAGTCAGAGAAGTGACATGTTTGAGCTGAGCTCTCCCATTAAATGGAGAACCGCAAACATAATCTTCCCCTCTCCTGCTTCCCCTGTCCTTTGAGGGTAGAGTGTGGTGCCCTCCACTCAATGATGAACATTCTTACCTCTGGTCATGCCTTTCACATCCCAGTAACTCTGAACTCCTGTGGATCATCACCCAAACCCCACTCCACAACCCCTACCACTGATTGCTCATTCCCATCCCCTTCAACTCTTTCACCCCCATATATCCTAACTCCACCCAGGATTTCTACTATTCCCTCTGAATTGCCAGTTCCATAGGCAGCAAACTTCCCTTCACCTTAAATCTTTGCCTGTCCTACTCCTTCCATCTATTAGCTCTGGCTGAAATCTGACTTTCCTCTGATAACACAGTGTGGCAGGTGAAAACTGAAAGACTGAGGAAACAAAGGTTCAAGTTTCTGAGCATATTGATTTATTAAGCAATGTGTGCTGGTTGCATAACAAATCAGAACCAGGGATTTGACACTGGACCCCAAATACAAGGTGAGTTGGATTTTTATGCATTAAAAACAATCAATCAAACAAGATCAACTAATTAGGAGAAAACAATTAACCAGGATACAAAATCAAGTAATCTGATTTCTAATTGGAGGAAACATTAAGGACTTTCCAAGCTGGAAGGGGGAGAGTAAACAGGTGCAGTTCTCTGAAATCAGAAAAAGGTCCCACTCCCACTAAGAGTCTGTATTCAATCAAAGGAAAATGGGAATAATACTTGATTAACCACTTTGGGGCCAGTTTTCAGATAAGACATATAGGTTGCTTGAGATATATAATTGTGAGAAAACTCCTTTTATCAGTCTTTGGATCTGACTGAATTTCTGGACAACATAAACTAGGTCCTTAAACAGCAGGGAGAGATGCTCCAGCTTCCCAGCCATGCGGGGCTAGTTTCAAACAATGCAATAAAATTTTCTCACAATTGAAAAATGTTTTCTCACAAGACAGAAATGGGACTAGGCCCACAATTGAATAGAAGGGAACTGAGCTAGCTCCAGAATTGAGTCACAAGATGGAATCAGTGTGGGTCACTCAGTTCCCACAATTTCCTCAAAAGCCTTCCTGGCCACCCTTTCCAGTACTGGCTGCACTTTAATTAATTCTACTTGGCTTGCTGGTTGACAAGGCAGGGGAGTTGGAATATTCCTTGTTCCCCATTGTCACTTCCAGGTTTTCCCCTTTCCTCCTTCACTCTTCCTTTGAGGCTTATGCAATTCATATCTACCATTCAATCAAAATTCTGGTAGTTGTTGTCTACAGATTCTTAAGTCAGTCCCCTTATTTCTTCCATGAGTTCAGTATCTGGCTTATAACTTTTTTCTCCTTCCCAATTCCTGCCCTCGTACTAGGGGACTTCAGCATACATATTGAGTCTCCCTCCAATACCTTAACTACCCTGTTCCTGAACCTACTCACCTTCCCTGACCTATTCTTCCACTCTACTTCAGCCACAGACAAAGATGGTCATATTCTCAAGCTTTCCATCACCCACAAATGTACCAGCTCCATGTTCAAGAATTCTGAAATCCATTTATCCAACCATAATCTGTTGGCTTTTTATCTCTCCTTCTGCCTTCCCATATATAACCCTACTTTTCATCCTCACTATGACCTCCAATCCCTTGACCCCTCAATTCCTTCCCAGACCTTTTCCTCTACACTAGCCACACTCTCCTTTTTTCCCCATGTTGTTTTCTTGGTAAACCAGTTAAACTCTACACTGTCCTCCTCCTTTGAATTCCTAGACCCCTTATCATATTGAAAATTATGCGCAGACAAGCCTCAGTCTTAGATCATGCCCACCATTTGGGCCTTTGCACCTATACGTGCATCACTCAACAAAAGTGAAGAAAATCATATAACCATTCTGACTGGGTCTGCTACATATTTATATTAATACCCTCAACCGTGTCGTCCGTGCTGCTAAGTAATCCTACTATACGTTCCTTGTCAACTCACTATCCAATTCTCCACAGTGGCTCTTCCAAACCTTTTCACCTGCCTTCAGACTTCCCATCACTTTCCCTCCTCCCACTGTCTCAACTAAAAATATTGCCAGGAAAAATTTGAGGCCATTCTCCATGGATGCCTTCTTCTCCCCTTTTCCTCCTCTCCTATTACTCATGCCTTCCTCCACTTTCTCCTCTTTCACATGACAACGCAACCTTAGTCGTTACAAAGGCTAACCACTCTACTTGTCCAAGTAATCCCATCCCATCCCATCCCATCTCCTCCGATAATTTGTCCCTCTATAATCCCTACTCTTTCAACTATTTTTAATCTCCCCCATCTACTAGGTCATTCTCTATGACTTACAAACATTCCTATGTCTCACCCAATCCTGAAAAAACTCTCACTTGATCCTTCCATCTCTACTATTATCCTATTTTTCTTCTGCCCTTTTTATAGCTAAATTCTTCAAGACTATCTACAATAGGAGCTTCTACTTTCTCTTTTCTTATGATTTATCCAATGATCTCTTGGCTGCCAAATCCAATAGCCTTTTTTTAATCCTTATTTTCCTTGACCTCTCTGCAGCTCTTGACAGTATTGATCATTTACTCCTCCTTGATACTATCTTCTCTCCAAGTTTTGGGGACTCCACTCTCTCCTAGTTTTCCTCCTACCTATGTGACTGTCCCTTCTCTGCCTCCTTTGCCAGATCCTCCTCCAGATCATGCCCGTTAACCCTAAGCATCCCTAAAGGTTCTTTTCTAGGTACCCTTCCCTTCTCTATGCTACTTCACTTGGTGATCTCATCAGCTTCCATGGATTTAATTACCATAGCACAACTTCTATGGACTGGCCACATTGTTCAAATGCAAAATGTACACTTGCCAAAAAGACTATTTTATGGAGAACTCACAAGGGGCAGGCGATCACATGGTGGTCAGAAGAAGCGATACAAGGACACTTTCAAGGTCTGTCTCAAGAACTTTTGATTTGACTGTGCAAGAGGCACAGCCCCGCTCAACATGGCATGCTCTCATCAGGAAAGGTACTGTGCTTTGTGAGCAAAGCAGAACTGAGACAGCACATAGCAAATGTAGGATGCGCAATTTGGAGTATCCACACCAAATATTCATATGGACTATCTGTTCCCAGCCTATGGTAGAGCATTCCAAGCTCGTATTGATCTGATCAACCACAGTCATAAACACTGAAATTTCACTTTATCCTAGTGATGCCATTTTGGCCCTCTTCGGGAAGGACAGCAACCAACCAACCAATATGTTAATGATTCTCAAATCTGCCTTTCCTGTCATGCTCTCTGTGCTGACCTCCAGTCTGGCATTTCCAACCTAACTTTCAAACATCTTGTCCAGTAGATAATATGTCAAAACAGGACTCATTGTCTTCCCCCTAAACCCTCCCACTCAGTCCACCCCTCTATCTTCCCTGTTACTGTAGAGGACAACACTATCCTCCCAGTCCCTCACACTTACAATTTAGGAGTCATCCTGGGTTCCTCATTATCTCTTACCCTCACATCCAAGCTGTTGCCAAGGCCTGTCAATTTCCCCCTTCTTTCCTCTGACACTGCTGCTATTCTGGTGAAGGCCCCTACCACTTCATACCTAGACTGTTGCATAGCCCTGCCGGTGGGTCTGCCTGACTCAAGTCACTTCTCATCCTAATCCATTCTCCATCCAGGCACTAAAGTGATTTTCCTAAAAGTTTTGACCAAGTCACTCTCCCTACTCAGTAAACTCCAATGACTCCCTATTGCCTCTAGGAGCAAATACAAAATGCTCTGTTTGGCATTCAAAGTCCTTTATAACCTAATCCCCTCCTATCTTTCCAGTCTTCTACTCACCAATACGGACTCTTGGATCCAGTGTCACTGGCTTCCTGGCTGTTCCACAGACAGAACACTCCATCTGGCAGCTCCAGATATTTTCTGTGACTGTCTCCTAGGCCTCTCTCCCTCCTCTGCTCTGACTACTGAATTCCCTGACTTCTTTTAAGTTCCAACTAAAATCCCACCTTCTACAGGAAGCCTTCCCTAATACCTCTTAATTCCAATGCCTTGCCTCTGTTAATTATTGTCTATTATATATGTGTGTGTGTGTGTGTGTGTGTGTGTGTGTATATATATAAAACTTACCTTGTTTATATTTTTTGCCATTAGATTGCAAACTTCTTGAGGACAGACAGTATCTTTTACCTCTTTTTGTGTCCCTAGTGCTTGACACAGTGCCTCTTACATAGCAGGCACTTAATAAATGTTCAGTGAATTGAATTTAGGAGTTCACAGACCCATCCTCCAATCAGAAAAGCAGAGGGTAGTGATGAGGTAAAGTACCAAGGTGGATGAGATCTCACCAGATGATGAGGTTATCCCAATAATAGCATCCTGGGATATGGTGAAGTCAGACAAAGAGATCCTCAAGTAGTGCCTCTGGGTGAAAAATGAGTACCTAGTACATAGTAAGCTTAATAAAAGCTTATTGACTGACTCATTGACATCAAATTAAAATAGAAAGAGATCTCTAAGGTAGCATATTGACTTAGGAAATCATAAATTAACATCATCTACATTGTATTGTCTTTTCATTTATTTTGTTAAACCATTTCCAATTACATTTTATATCTGGTACTGAAGCACTCAGGCCTGTGTGGGTTTGACTAACAGGAAGGTCCCCAGCACATTAACAGAAGCTCCATCAAGTTTCTGGGAGTACATAAATAGGAATTCTACAGGATGAGCAGGCGCAAAAGATTTATGATCAGCATTATTAGAAAGAACATCCAAATCAGTGAGATCACAGCTCTATGTGAGTATTTGAGCACATAGCTCTTAAATTTCACTATAAAGGCCAAGAAATATGTAGTGTTTGTAAATTGCTTCCTCCCCACAGTCACAATTCAACTGCCTCGTAACACAAAGAGAGAAACTTGGTAGTTGGCTTACCCTTTCTGTTTTTAATCCCCCAAACTCAGTTTGCACTAAGATTAATATGGCTTTGATCACCCTTGTTCCTTCCAGTCAGCCTGGTTAAAATTCATCCTTTTAAGACTATCTGCTTGAACTTGAGCACATTCCCTGGGACTTTCCTATTACAGTGAATGGGCTCATCACCATCAAGATACATTTTGGAAGAAGTTAGGAAATAAAAGAAGAATAAAGAAGACTTTGGTTGCCATTCTTCCCCACAGTTTAACATAGCCAATTTGAACCAAGGCCATTTGGTTAAGTAATTTCTCCAAGAGAAGAAGAAAAAAAAAAACAGGCTGATTCTTATTTAGTTAGTTGGTATTTATTATTTATTTGGTTTACATATGCTCAAACATCTTTGTTTTCATAGAAAAATGAACAGAAGAAATACAGCATAGGGAGATTGAGGTTGAACCTAAGGAAGCATATGAACAGGTTACTCCCAGAACTGGGGAAATATCTGGACCTAGAAGTTTTTAAACCACTGAACGCACCGGAGAAAGAAATGGCAAACCACTCCAGTATCATCGCCAAGAAAACCTCAGTTGGGGTCACAAAGAGTCAGCGACCACTTAAGTGACTGAACAACAACAGAAAGGTTTTTAAAAAGGAATTCCAGATTAGTACTACCTAGAAGCCAACACTTGAACCTGATGACTTCTAGGGGTCATCAATTTCCCTGACCACCAAATAGAAAACTTCCACTTAGCTGGAGGCTTTGAGTCTGGAAACAATGAAGATCACTTCAAGAAACACCTTGTTCTCTGAAACTTGTTTATTTAAAATAAAAGATCACAAAATCATAGACCTTTCTCTTGGAAACATTAATTATTAACCAAATTCAAACTCATTCATCTTATAGATAAGAAAACTCAGATCCACAGAGTGTTTTGTTTAGTCCAATAACTAAATCTGTGAGAGAACTTAGATTAGAAGGGACATCTTCTCCGTGTTCTTGTCAGTACACCATGGCTCTGCCAATAGAGATGAGACTGGGGAGAAAATCAGCTTAACTGCATTAAACTAACGTAACTGCCTGCATTGATTGTGCATAGCAGTATGCAAAGCAGCTTAGTCTATGGTGTAAGGACCTGAAAGAAATCAGTTGGGATGTTGGGGGCCAGCTTCCCCTGACTGGCAGCTAAACTGGAGGAGCTGATAACTCAAGAGAGTTCTTTTTTAGAAAGAGAGAGTATCTAGAGAGCAGGAAGGATCAGCTAGTATTCTCTTGACCTAAACTTTCAAGAAAACATATTAGGACTCCAGGGAGGGGTTACACGAGCCAAAAAAAAAAAAAGAATTTTAATAGAAATTAAACATGAATCTTATTCTGGTTTTTCCTTTCATTGTTATCACTTGGTTCTTGCAACTTAGAGCCATTAAATATTACTTTGTGCCCTCTTGGGAAAAGGATCTCTGATGGCTTTGAAACTATTGTGAAATTTCCAAACCTCTGAGATAGGCCAATGGGTTAAAATTGATTGTGATGCTAAAGAGGATGTTGACACTATTACACCAATTTGACAAGATGGGAAAATTCTCCTTGAACCTTTTCCACATGGAAACCTTCAACTTTTCTATTTTAATGTCATTGCTTTGGGATTGCTCCACTAGGACCTAATGCTTCTCAATCCTTTTGTCCAAAGGTCCCAATTTATCAAAAAGAGAAGAGTCAAAGCATTATATTTCACTTCCTTCACTTTCTTTTCTCTCCACTAAGTTGTAAAGTCCTCAAGGACAAATATTTTCTTCTCCAGTTGATCCCACAGTACAAAGCTAGACATATAGTATATATTTGAGCAACACTTTCTGAGAGATTGATTAACTGATATAACAGAGAGACCCCTAAACTTATAGTTAGGATGCTTGCTTTGGAGTCTTGCCTTTGTCACTCATGCTATTTTGTACAAGTTATTTAACCATTTTGCACATATATGAAATGGAGAGAATAATAATACTTATCTTGCCTGCTTCATGAGCTTATTGTACTTTAAGACAGGTGTTAAAATAGTGTGTGCTCATCCTTCGTTGCCAAAGAAGACCATGCCATCAGAGAAATAATGACATGACTTGCACTTGACTTTTGTTTTGAGTGAGGGAGGGCTGTGCAGGTCACCAGCCTTACTTCTCCTCCCGTCATCTGAATCATGACCCAGGATGAGGCAGTTGAGGTTAAGTGACTTGTCCAAGGTCACACAGGTAGTGAGTGTCAAGTGTCTGAGGTGAGATTTGAACTCAAGTCCCCCTGACTTCTGCACTGCTGCTCTGTCCACTACACCACCTAGTATTTTTATTTGAGCAGCACAAGTGCTGGAGTGAAGCCCAGGTCACTTGCCATTTAAACCAGTAGTGTTAAACCTCAAGCTCCCTGTCTCTTGAGTGCAGAAAAGATAATTGGGAAACATTTTAAATAAATAAAATATTGTGTTTTTCAATAGATAATGTTAATATGTACTTCTGTAAGTCAGTAAGTGACCACAAGAATCCTTTTGTACGGTTCAGTGGCCTGTTTCTACTTTAGTTTGATACCACTGATCTAGACAAAGAGTCACTTCATATAATGGCCCCATCCAGATCTTTCTGAACAACATACTTTAAAGATAGAACCACAGAATCATAATATGTTATAGCAAGAAGAGATGCTAGAACGTGGAACTTAGGGTATTAGAACCAGAAGATGAAAGAGACCTTAGGCCACAGAATGTTAGATCTGAAAAGGAATTGAAAGCTGTTCCAGTTCAGTGTCACAGAAGAGGAAGGTCCAGAAGTCTGAGTTTAAGTGACTGGGCCAAGATCACACAGCAAGTTAATAGCAATACTAGAAGCGAAGGCTTCCCAAAGTCCAGTTTGGTGCCATTTTCACTGTGCCAGACAGCCTCAGCAGAAATACACCACCACCACTATCATAGGCATGAAATTTGAGAGTGAGCAGGGATCACAGCAGCTATCTAAACCATCCCATTCACACACAAAAAAATTTCCACCATAATATACCTAAATGGCCATGTTTAAAGACCTCCAAGGAGAAAGAAACAACCACCTCTTGAAACAGTCTTTCTGCTTTGGGACAGCTCTAATACTTAGGCAACTAGGTGATGAAATTCCAGGCCTGGAGTCAGGAAGACTTGAGTTCAAATCCAGCCTCTGATACTTACCAGATGTGTGACCCTTGGCAAGTCACTTAATTTCTGCCTCAGTTCCCTCATTTGTAAAAACGGGGGTAACATCACATCTGCTTCCCAGAGTTGTTGCGAGGATCAAATGAGATAATATTTCTAAAGGGACTAGTATATAGTAGTCACTATATAAATGTTAGCTATTATTTTTAGGGTTTTCTTTTTACATCAAGCTTAAATCTGCCTTTTAGCAACTTCCACTCATTGTCTCTAGTTCTGCCTTCTGGAGGCAAACAAAATAAGTCTAATCCCCCTTCCATGTGCCAGCTTTTGAAATGCTCCAACACAGGTATAATGGCCCTGACAAGCCTTCTCTTCTGTTCTTTCATCCAGTCTTCATGTCATGTGTTCTTAAGACCCTTAACTATCTTACTTGATTTCAGAGGTATGTGGTCGATATTAAACAACAGGCTTTTCAGGGAAAAACCCAAATAGCAAAATTCTATGATAGCACACTTTTAAGTTTAATCTGTATTACAAACGTTTTCTCTATAACTTCCTTAAGTCTAGGATACATAATTAAGAAAACAATAAATTGGGTCCTCATCTGTAGCATGCTGATTTCCAAAGTGTAATTGACCACACTTAAAATTTAGCAACCAGCTGTCAGAAATTAAAACTGGTTCCAGTCCATCCCTGGATATCTTCCTCTAGATATTTTTCCATTTTATTATTATCCTCCTTAAACAGTGGTTCCCAGCACTGAACAGGATACTCCAGATGAGGTCTGATGAAGGCAGATACTGGCGATGCACTCATTTTCCTATGTCTGGAAACAAGGAAGACTGTTTCATACATAGAACATGATATTTTGGAAACTGAGAATTTAAGAGCCCCGTTCAGTAGTCTTCACTGCCTCTTACTGTTGTCTTTGCCATGTGGCTACCAAAACCTGACATATATCCTCTAAATGGCTCAGGGTCAAAAGACCTTGACAAATCAGGCAAATTCCAAAGATACTTTGCCATAGGTAGCGTTTTCAGGATTCACATGGTTGCTTCCTTCTTGTTTCCTTTTATTCTTCTCTCCTCCCCTGGGAAAAGTGCAAATAGTGCAGCAGGTCATTTATTCACTTTTTTCATTCATTCAATAAATATTTATTAAGCATCTGTTACGTGTGGCATGTTGTACTAGACACTGGGAGAGACATAAAGGCAAGAAAAGACTCCCACCCTCATGGAGGTTATAGCTTAATTGGCAGGGGGTGATTAGACAAATACGCAGAATTAGAACTCTTATTAAAGATTAGAATAAGTGCCTAAGTAGAATACATAGTTCTGTTTGATCAGATGAAGCAGGATAGCACTTTCAGGAGGAGGGATGTGGAAAGGCATCATGAAAGAAGTAGTATGGCTCCTACTGGCATGGGGCCTAGATCCTTCCCTTACCCACTTCATGCCCAGCCAACTTGAAAGCCTCGGCAAAGGAGTAAACAGTGCATAAAAGTATTTGATGGATTAGACTAAACCAATTGGCAAGAGTCACAGCCCTTCCCTTTGTACAACGACTCATTATAATATACTCAATCAGACAGCAATTTCTTCCTGTTCCTTGCATTCCACCTCCAAAGAAGGAAAAAATACAACCTTCCTGCAAAGATTATGTGTGGACTGTGAATCATAGAAAAACTTCAATCATGTATTGCTTTTTTCTCCCTTGCTGGTTCTGGTGAGTGTTATGTCTTTTTTATCTTCCACCAAGGGACTTTGTGTGTGTGTGCTCCTCCTCATTAATTTGATCACAGAGGGCACATCTGAGATGGTATTGAAGTCAATGAAATGTTCCTTAGAAACTATTCTGGGAGACTGCTGCCTTTTGTAAGCCCCAGTCCGTGCCTTTGAATTCATTAGCTAGGAACACTTGAGCCCACACACAAACTTGCCATTACCCACCCCCCACTCCATAGAAAACCTCCATGGCACTGCCAAGGTTAATCTTTCACCAAGCCATTAATTGATTCAAAACTATTTATTAAGTGCCTACTAGTTCATCCAAAATCATTTATTAATTACATATTAAGAGCACCATTTCAGGTATTAGTAGATTCACAAAGATTTTAGGATGGAGGTCCATAATTGTTTTTACTTTTTTCTTTTCCTTTTGATAACAGTAATTCCCATGTCTGGACCAGTTTACAGTTTACTAAACAGTTTTGTCATGGCAACCCTGTGATGTGAGTAATCCAAGGATTATTATACCTGCTTTCCAGGTAGAAGGGCTGAGATACAGTTAGGTTACAGGGACTTGTCCAAGGTCATTCAGCTAGTAAGTGTCAGAGCTGGGACTTAAACTCAGGTCTTCTGACTCTAATGTCAGTGCCCTCTCCGGTACACCAACTTGTCAGGTGAATTTTGCCCAGGGGTGTGCTGGGGCCAGCTCAACCCAGCTCATAAGAGCCTATTATTGAATTTTCAATGTAATCATTTACAACAATCAGCAAATGCTTGATTTATTGCCTTGTTGAATGCTTGGACTTAAAATCATGAAAATGTTATCTTAACTAATTTTGTTTCTCAGAGGGCAGGTTCTTAAACATTTACCAGTGTACCACTGCTTTGCCACATGCAAGAAATATTGGAGATAACTGAAAACCTCTAAGACTATTAATTCACTAAAAACTTGTATAAGGAAAACCAGATGACATAAAATCTAGCAGAATAGAGGACTATTGCCTATGGGTTAATTTATTGCCTAAAAGATAAATGATTGACTGTGTGGGGTGAGGGAGAGGGAGGAGACCAGGATAATACAGAGGTTATAAACCTGGATGACCAAAAGAATGAAGATGCTTTCAAAATAAATAGGTAAGTTTGGGAGAAGAGAGTGTTGGGGCAGTAATAACGAATTCTGTTTGGGATGTGTTGAGTTTAAGCATCCAATCTGAAATATTCAATAAGTAGTTGATGATAGTACTTCTGTCTAGAGAAAAACAGGGGATGGATGGCTAGATAGAGAGACAGATGAAAGAGATGATAGATATCAATGTAGGTGACATACATATGGATCTCTGTAAGTCTTCTGTGTAGAGATAATTTGGTAAATCAGTGGGAGTCGTCAAGGTTCTCAAAAGAAAGACTGCAAAGGGAAAAGAGAGAAGACACCATTTCAGAACCTTGAGAAATATCCAAGGTTAGGGGTTCAATATTGAAGATGAACCTGCAACAGGAATTGAGAAGGACTGTCAGAATATCATGAAAACCTAGAGAATAAAAAGTGTCTAAGAGGAGAGGGTAGTTAACAATGTCAAATATTACAGGAAGGTCAATGAAGATGAAAACTGAGATAAAATAATGAAATCTGGTAAGTAAATGATCCATAATGTTAATCAGGAATCATCATCTATAAAGTACCTACTATGTGTCAGGCATTTTGTTAAGTGTTGAGTGTACAGACATTCTTTGCTCTCAAGAAGCTTACCTTGTACAGGGGTGGGGGGAGAGAAAGGATGCAAAATGTTCACTAAAAATAATTATGGGACAAATTATTGTCCAATCAGCATTTGGAACAATAAAAAAGCCATTATTTCCTAATAAATAATTATATTAGCTCAGACCAGCACAACCTCATTCAGTATACCAAAGGATTTCTTCTACATACAAAGGATGTTTACCTCTACATTTTTCAAGGGCTGCCTGAAATCCTTTGGTGTGCCACAAGCGGCCTGAGGGCATAAGAAGCCCAGGGCAGCTTGGCTATCCAGGCCTGCATTAGCTAGAGAGGTCTACTCTCTCTAAATCTTATAAAATGATACAATTTTAGAGCCAAATAGGGCCCTAAAAGGAAGGGTCATCTAATCCAATCTCCTCACTTTACCAATGAAGAAAGTGGGGCCCAGAGAGGTCTTTATATCTTTATATTCCTAAGTTCACATAGCCAGTAAGTGGCGGAGTCAAGGTCAAATGCAAACAAAAAACCAAAAAAATTCACTGGAGTTTGTTTCTAATTTTGTGCTCTTTTCACTACCCTAAAACATAAAAAAAAAAATCTTGTAGGAGTAGAGTGGCAAAAGTGGGGGCAATTTGACAATCTAAATATGGGATTTCATCACCTCTAATAATGGGTCTTTCCTGCTCCCTCCTCATTTTATCTGTAGAGGAATTTAACATTTAACATAGGAAGAATCAGTTGTACTAGATGATTTCTGAGATACTTTCCAGCTCTAACATGCTGTGATTCTGTGATATTTTCTGAGGATGAAACATTTTCTCCCTATTTTTAACAAGTATTTTTGTCTTAGGCTCTTAAAGCAACCCTGGAAATAAGATAATTAGTAAAAGTTGATATCATTGAAATAAGAAATACCATTAGAATAGAAAAGGCAGTGTCCCCAAGAAACATGCATATGAATGAATGAAAAGCATTTATTAATGTCTTACTGTGTGCAAAGTACTGTGCTAAGTGCTGAGTGTACAGATAGAAAAAGGAAGACAGTTCCTGTTCTCAATGAGCGATATTCTAATGGGGGAGACAACATACAAGGAATGTTTAAACTACAAATCATATATCAATCAGTCAAGTATTTATTAAGTGCCTGCTACATTCTAGGCACTGTGATAAGAAATAGGGCTGCAAAGAAAGGCAAAAAACAATCTCCTGTCAAGGAACCCACACTAAAAGGGGGAGACAACAGGCCAATAAATATGTAAAAACAAAATATATAGAAAATAAATTGAAAATAATTCAAGAGGGAAGACACTAGCATGAAAAGGGAACAGGAAAGCCTTGTAGAAGGTAGGATTTTAGCTGAGACTAGAAGGAATACGAGGGAGAGATGAGAAGGGAGAGAATTTTTAGGAATGGGGTACCACAGTGAAAGGGGTAGCTAGGTGGCGCTGTGCATAGAGGTGCCAGTCCTGGAGTCAGGAAGACTCATCTCCCTGAGTTCAAATCTGACCTCAAATACTAGCTGTGTGACCCTGGGCAAGTCACTTAACCTTGTTTGCCTCAATTTCCACATCTATAAAATGAGCTGGAGAAGGAAATGGTAAAACACTCCGGTATCTTTGCCAAGAGAACCCCAAAGAGGGTCATGAAGAGTCAAATACAACTTCAAGTTCAGCAACTGAACTGAAGCACATTGAAAATTCATAGAATTAGGGGATAGAGTGTCTTATGTGTGGAGCAAGGAGACCAGTGTCACTGGATCAAAGAGTATATGAGGGTGAATAGAGTACAAGAAGACAGTGTAAGCCCAGTCCCAGAATCCATAGTGGATCATGTCTCATGCCTATCTCAAGGGGGAGACCCACTTGGTGAGAACAGGAGAGAGGAATCCTCTCCAAATTCTCTTCAAGCTTCCAGTTTCTTTGGGCCCCACAAACACACCAGATGCTTCTGGCTTCCTGTTCTGAGAGGGAAGATGGAGCAGGTTAGCCTCACTTTAGGTTGCTTAAGAAAAAGATTCTGGGAAGACATGATAGGAGCTGGCAATCTCTGTTGTTTCCTTTTCCCCAGCTTGCTATACTAGAGTCTTCAGAGAACTTCCCCTTGAGTGAGATCAAGGACTTTTTCTCTCGGTTGACCTGAGTTACCTCTTCCAAAGGGAGAGCTTTTTCATTCTGTATTGTCTGCTATATATTCCCTTATGTGTACTTTCTCTGACCTCTGTTTTGCTACCAATTTGGATAAATGGATTTCTTGGTTAATTGCTAAGTGTGTGTTCATTGTAGAATTGGTGGTCAGTGGGAAGGGGGTCAAGACTTGGCTATAAAGCTTTTGTTCCTCCTTCTCCCAATATCAAAACAGCAATCAGAAGTTAGACTGGACCTGAAAACCTCATTCCCTAGGCTAAGGATATTTAAGGGAACATATAGATACAACTCTAGCCTATTCCCTGTCTCTGAGGAGAGCAGGGCCCTCTGGTCCCAATTCTCTACTTCCCTTCCTGGTAGGAATTTAATTCTCCCTTGGAAAATAAAATGGGATGGCTAAGGAGGGAGAAGAGACTAGACATGTCTTCTCTTCCTCCTTTTAAGCTATGCAGTGACACTCCCATGCTACACATTGGGGGGACATCCCTCACTACACATGGGGGCTTTCTATAACTGGAAAGTTGGGGGGGGGCACATTATGGAGAGCATTGAAATCAAAACATCGGATTTTATATTTGATCCTAATGGTAATAGGAAGCCATTAAAGGTTATTGAATAGGGGATGACCTTGGCCAGACCTGTATTTTAGGAAGAATAATTTGACAACTGAATTCAGGATAGATAGGAGTAGGGGGAGATTTGTGGCAGGGACATCAACCAAAAAGGCTATTGTAATAGTCCAGGTGGGAGGTAATGAGGGTTTGCACCATGGAGGATGAAGTTTCAGAGGAGTGAAATAGGCATAGATGAGAGATGTTCCAAAGGTAAAATTGACAGGATTGAGGAATAGATTGGATATGGGGATTATGGGAGGAGGCGGGAGAGGTGGTGAGAGAGTGAGGAGTCAACTACGTTGTGATACCATGTGACTGTGAGGATGATGGTATCCTGGACAGTAATAGGGAAGTTAGAAATTGAGGATAATTGGGGGAAGGGGGAAGAAAGAAGATGAGTTGGGTTTTGGACACGAGTTTAAGATGTCTCTGAGGTATCCAGTTTGAAATGTCCAATAGATATTTGAAGATATCCAGTTTGAGAATAGGTACATGTGTGCCTAGCACAGGGTCTGACACATAGTAGGTGCTTAACAAATGTTTTTTGATTGATTGAGTCTGGAAGTTAGAAGAGCAGTTAAGGCTGAACAAGTAGATCTGATAGTCATTCTGATAGAGATGATCATTGAAACCACAGGAATTGATGAGATCACCAGGTAAAATAGTATAGACAGAAGATGGCCAGAACAGAGGCCTAGGGAACACCCACATTTAGCATATTTGACCTGGACAAAGATCCAACAAAGGACTTTGAGAAGTAGTACCTAGACTATAAAAGGAGAACCAGGCTAGAGTAGTGTCACAGAAACCTAGGGAGGAGAAAATAGAGAGGAAAAGAGGCTGCGATACTAAGACAAAGGCTAAATCGAGAGGTCAAGCAGGATGAGGACAGAGAACAGGACATTAGATGTGGCAATTAGGAAACCATTGGTAATGATGATGAGAGCAACCTTTGAGATCAGAAGTCAGACTGCAAGAGAGTTAAGAAGAGATTAAGAAGAAAAGTAGAGAAGCCACTAATTGTAGATGAGCACAGGAATTTAAACAAGTGGTTTAACCACAAAAAGAAGGAGATCTGGGGGATAATAATTAGCAGGGATAAACGGATCAAACGAAGACTTTTTTGAGGATGAAGATACATAAGCATGTTTATAGGTGGAGAAGAAACCAATAGAGAGGGAGAAATTGAAGAGTAGTAAAAATAGGGATGACAGAGAAGATGAGATGGAATAAGATCACTTGTGATGGTAGAGGGCCGTCTTGGGAGAGAGGGGGGAGGGCAGAGATAGTAGTGGAAGGCATATGAGTGATGTAAGATGAGGAGGAAGGGGAAAGAAGGAAATTTCAGCTAATGGCTTCAGTTATGTGAGTAAAATATGAGTCAAGCGGAGAAGGTAAGGGGAGGAGGAGGAAAAGTTTTTGTAATAAATGAGTCAATTAAGACAGTATAAAAAATTGCCTTGATACAATGAGGGCCCAATTGAGATTATGTAACATAAAGTTGTAGTGAACTCAGCGCAATTTCATTATTTCTCCAGCTTCATTCAGCATCAAATGAGTAGGAGCAAAGGCAACAGATGGAGGGAGTATTCCAGTGCTGAGGTTTGGCGGGGCAAGAAAGTGATAGAATAAAGGAAGAAGAGGCTCAAGACAAGAGAACAGTGTGGAGGGAAAGGTCCCATGGCACTTGGAGTGCAGTGGCAAATGAAATGTAAAGTCTCTCTTTTAATGTCATTTCCATAGATAAATTCATGTCAGTTTCTGATGCTGAACCATTTGACAGTGCCAAGGACTTTAGTGACAAGAACTTCTTTTCCCAGTCTTCAATAGCTGTGGCTGTAGCTGTAGCACCTGCAAGAGCAGATGCCAAGCTACCCTCACCACAGGGTTGCCCCCAGCATGGTGGCTACAAGGACTGGGCCAGTGGGCTGGGAGGTGCCACCACTCCCAGAACTGTTGCGCCTACCTACCTGTTGGTGGCAGTTGGTCAGCAGTTGTTGCTGATGAGAAAGGTGGGCTCCTTCTCCAGAATGATTTCTCTCCTCAGATGGTGCCTGTAAGGGCAGAGTTTGAAGCAAGTCTGGTGATCTTGAGGGCAGGGGTCACTGCTATTCTCATGATTCTTGGGTTGAGGGTCCCTGACTGTCTCCATCAGGGTCTAGAGGTGACGGTGGTGGTTTAACTTGCCTAGCACCTGCTCTATAGCCTCTAATAACAACATATTATGTGAAGGTGTTTAAGTGAGTGAGATAAATCAATCAGAAAGTACTGCCAGGCAACCATGATGCTAGGCATCACTTGGATGCCTTCTGCCATTGTGTCAGTTCATTCATATCTCATATGAAGAGATGGCTCTCTACTTGCACAGAGATAAAAATTGAAAAGTTTATGCCATCAAGGAACTTATATTATATTAGGAGAAGACAATGTGGAAATGCATAATTCATACAGAATAAATACAAGGCAATTTTGAGGAGACCAGCTGGAGAGATCAAGAAAAGTGGAGCTTGAGCCAGGTATTCAGGAAAATAAAGGAATCCTTTAAAGCAGGGGTGGGGAACCTGTGACCTCAAGGACACATGTGGCCCTCTAGGTCCTCAAGTGCAGCCCTTTGACAGAATCCAAACTTTCCAGAACAAATCCCCTTAATAAAAGGATTTGTTCTTTAAAGCAAAGGTGGGAAGAGAGTATATTCCAGGCACTGGGAACATCAGTACAAAAGTAAAGAGAGGGGAGATAGAGTGCTGTGTGAACAACATCAGATTCAGCTGGACTACAGAATATGTGAAGAATAGTAATACATAATGAAGTAGAAAAATAAAGGTTGAGGCCAGGTTGCAAATGACTTTAAATAAAAGAGGAATTTGTATTTGCTCCTAGAGGCAATAGGGAACCACTGCAGTTTATTGAATAGATTAGTGACTGATCAGACCTGTCCTTAAGAAAAATCATTTTTGCATTTTAAAAGAGGATGAATTAGAGTAGAGGAGAGACTTAATTAAGAGACCAATTAGGAGGCTCTTGAATAGTGTTGGAGAGAAGAGGTGAGGGACTAAAACTAAGGTGGTGACTTCTTGAAGAGTAGAAGGGGAGGGATATGAGAGAGGCTGTAGAAGTATAAACAGGATTTGGCAACTTCTATATTCCAGACATCAAAATCTAGTTTTGTTCATCATTCTCATGATTGAAATGGAAGGGTAGAACAGTCAATTCATTCTATATAGCAAGTTCTGTTGCTCTATCAACAGAAAGAACAAGATAGAGATAATATCACCAGATGTGAGATTGAGCATCCTCTTTTTTTAAAAAGTTCTAATTTCAGTAACACTTTATTTTTTTCCCAATTACCTGTAAAAAAACAATTTAAAATTCATTTTTCAAAATTTTGAGTGCAAAATTCTCTTCCTCCCTCCCCTCCTTTCTTCCTAAGATAGTAAACAATTTGATATAGGTTATACACGTGCAATCGTGCAAAACATATTTCTGTATTAATCATGTTGTGAAGGAAAACATAGTCCAAAAAAAACCCCACAAAAAATAAAATGAAAAATATTCTCTGATCTGCATTCAGACTATATCAGTTCTTTCTCTGAAGGTGGATAGCATTTTCATAGTAAGTCCTTTGGAATTTTCTTAGGTCATTGTATTGCTGACAATAGCTAAGTCACTCATAGTTGATCATCATATTATCCATTTCTAATTTCAAGACAAATTTGCACAGTGCTTTGAAAACTGAGATAGCACTGTGTACAGAAAAAACAATGAAGTTGGAGTCTGACAGCTTGTATTCAAATACTGATTTTACCACTATTTATTACTTATTCAGCCTTGAAGAAGTTACCTTATCTCCCTGTCGCTTTTTCCTTTTCTACAAATGAACAGGCCTAGGTGATTCCCAAATTGCTTCCAACTCCAAATTCTATGTTCTTATGACTACGAACTAAAGAATCTCTGCCAGTCAGTCAATTAACATTTATTAAGTGCTTCCCATATGCCAGGGACTGTTCTGAGCACTAGAGATAGAAAGAAAAAGAAAAGACAATCCCTTGCTCTAATGGGGAGATGGCAGGCAAACGATGTACAAAGAAGCTTTATAAAGAATAAATTGGAAATAATCAACATAAGAAAGATGCTAAAATGAAGAGAAATTTGGAAGGGCTTTCTGCAGAAGATAGGATTTTAGTAGGATTTGAAGGAATCCAAGGAAGCAACAAGGCAGAGATGAACAGGAAGAGCATTCTAAGCTTAGAGAGCAGACAGTGACAATTTCTGGAACCTACAAATAGAATATGGAGAATTTCCAACAAGGGGTCATACTGTGATCAAAAGATAGCATTCTCAATGCCTTTATTTTTATGTCATCCTATTCCTATGTAGAAGATAATCACTTTCCCTACTTAATGTTCCCAAAACTCTGCCAACCTAACTAGGCATAGCCTAAGTAAAGTGCATCACTGGTTTTGTGCTCAAAAGCTTTTCTACTTGGTAAACCCTGCCAGAGCTTGTGCTTCACTAGAATGGCCTTCAGAGCCCAGAGTGACCTCCATGCTCCTATGCTGGAAAGATCATTCCACTTAAGGCTCCCAACATCAACACATGTTAGACCTAGAAGAATCTGTAAGCATTAGAACATGGAATATTATAACTACAGGGGATCTTGCAACATAAATAGGGTCCTTAGAAATCATCTAGTCCAACCCTTTGATTTATAGGTGTAGAAACAGATTCAGTGAGAAAAAGTGACTTGTACACTGAGGTAGTAGTAAAACAGTGACCAGAATCCAGTTTTCACTTCCTATATAGGAAAAGGTGGAAACAAAGAAATAATTAAAATAGAAATGATTGAATTTGCTTCTCAAGCACATAAATAAGGCCTCCAAAATTCCAGAAAGACAAAATGTGTGTGTGCGCACACCTGCTTGCTTGCTAAAAAATTACTGCCCCTAGAAAATTTGACTCAGGGTAGGAAACCAGGTGAGGGGTGGAAGGGGATTAAAGAAAGAACATCATTTGGGGGGTGGGGCAGAGCCCAATGGCAGAGAGAAGTCAGAAGTTGCCTGAGCCCTCCCCAGTTTCCTTCAGTAATAACCTTAAATCAAGTCTCTAAATGGATTCTGGAGCAACAGAACTTATAAAAAGATAGGGTGAAATAATTTTCTAGCTTAAAATAACTTAGAAGGTCTGAATCTCTTGGGAAAAAGGGGCAGGCAACCGAGCACAGATAGTATCTGGTCACAGCACAAATCAGCAACTGAGGCCCCTGGGTCTTGACTCAGCAGTCTAGTGGCACAGCAGGCCAGCTGTGAGGCCCCCAGCCTTAGCACAGAAGGCAAACTGCCAGCAGAGGAATCCCCCAGCACAACAAAAGTGACTAGGCCAGGCACCCCAGTGCATTGGGCAAGCCAACAACCCTCAAGGCTCCATCATAGAAAGCCAATAACTAGACCCCAAGTCCCCACACAAGAAGCTTGGGACAGTGCCCCCAGGAGCAGAGCAGAGCAGAGCTCAACTTTAAAAGTGATAAAATAAGTTAAAAATGAGTAAAAAACAGAAAAGATCCCTGACCATAGAAAGCTATTATGGAGACAGGGAAGATCAAAACATAAACTTAGAAGAGGACAACAATATCAAAATGCCTACATGTGGAGCCTCAAATGGGAAGAAGAATTGGTCTCAAATCCAAAAGGCCATCTTGGAAGAGCTCAAAAAATTTAAAAAGTGAAATAAGAAAGGTAGAAGAATTGAGAAAAGACATGAAAGTTATGCAAGAGAGAGGCAACAGCTTAGAAAAGGAAGGACAAAAATTATCTGAAGAAAACAACTCCTTAAAAAATACAATTGACCAAATGAAAAAGAAGGTACAAAAACTCACTGAAGAAAATAATTACTTAAAAATTAGAATTGGACAAGTGTTAGCTAATGACTCTATGAGACATCAAGAATCAATCAAACAAAATCAAAAGAATGAAAAAAGAGAAAATTTTAAACACCTCATTGGAAAAGAAACTAACCTGAAAAGTAGATTCAGAAGAACTAATTTAAGAATTATTGGACTACCTATACAAGTCATAATCAAAAAAGATCCTGGACAACATCTTTCAAGAAATTATCAAGGAAAACTTCCCTAATATCCTAGGACCACAGAGGAAAATAGTCATTGAAAGAATCTACCAATCACCTCCTGAAAGATATCCCAAAATGAAAACTCCAAGAAATATTGTAGCTAAATTCCAGAATTATAAGGTCAAGGAGAAGCTATGGCAACAGCCGGAAAGAAATAAACAACTCACATATCAAGGAGTCACAGTTTACACAGGACTTAGTAGCTTGTACCTTAAAGGATTAGAGGGCTTGGAATATGATATTCCAGGAGACAAAGGAGCTTGGATTACAATTAAGAATCAACTACCCCGCAAAACTGAGCATAACCTTTCAGGGGAAAAGGTGGACATTCAATGAAATAGGGGACAATGATCAGAAGCAAAACACTGATGAAGAGGGACAGGGTGAAAGGAGAGAGAAAATTATAAACAAGGGGAAAATAGGATGGAGGGAAATATAGCTAGTAATTTTAACTTTGAATGTGAATGGGATGAACTGTCCCATAAAACAGAAGCAGATAGCAGAGTGGATTAAAAAACACAATCCTACAATATGTTATTTACATGAAACACATTTGAAGTAGAGAGATACACACAGAGTAAAGGTAAAAGGCTGGAGAAGAATATATTATACTTCAGCTGAAGTTTAAAAAAAGCAGGGGTAGCAATCCTGATCTCAGACAAAGCAAAATTAAAAATAGATCTAACTAAAATAGACGAGGAAGGAAACCACATCTTGCTAAAAGGTACCACAGACAATGAAATAATATCATTACTAAACATAATATGCACCAAGTGGTTTAGCATCCAAATTCTTAGAGGAAAATTTAAGTGAGCTATAGAAAGAAATAGAAGCAAAACTATATTAATATGGAACCTCAATCTCCCTCTCTCAGAAATGGATAAATCTAACCACAAAATAAACAAGAAAGAAGTTAAGGAGGTGAATAAAATTTTTTTAAAGTTAGATATGATAGACCTCTGGAGAAAATTGAATGGGGGTCAAAAGGGATACACCTTTTTCTCCGGGGTACACTGCACCTACACAAAAATTTACCATGTACTAGAGCATAAAAACCTCATAATCCAATGCAGAAAGTCAGAAATATTAAATGCGTCCTTTTCAGATCATGATGCAGTAAAAATTACATGTAATAAAGGACCATGGAAGGATAGATTAAAAATTAATTGGAAACTAAATAATCTAATCCTAAAGAATGAGTAGCCCAAACAAGAAATCATAGAAACAATCAATAATTTCATCAAAGAAAATTACAGTAATGAAACAATATACCAATATTTATGGGATGCAGCCAAGGCAGTTCTTAGGGGAAACTTTATGTATCTAAGTGCTTGCATAAATAAAATAGAGGAAGAGCAGGTTAATGAATTAGGCATGCAATTAAAAAAGCTAGAAAAAGAACAAATTAAAAATCCCCAATTAACCACCAAGTCAGAAATTCTGAAAATAAAGGAGAGATTAATAAAATTGAAAATGAGGAAACTATTGAAAAAAATAAAGAGCTGGTTTTATGAAAAAACAGTAAAATGGATAAACCTTTGGTTAATTTGATTAAAAATAAGAAAGGAAGAAGAAAACCAAATCACCAGTATCAAAAATCAATGAAGAGAAAATTAAAGTCATAATTGAGCTATTTTGTCCAGTTGTATACCAATAAATCTGACAATCTAAGTGAGATGGATGAATATTTACAAAAATATAAATTGCCCAGAATAATAGAAAAGGAAATAAAACAACCCTGTTTTAGAAATTTTTAGAAAGGAAATTAAATAACCCTATTTTAGAAAAAGAAATTGAAATAGTCATTAATGAACTCCATAAGAAAAAATTTCCAGAGTCAGGTGGATTTACAAGTGAATTCTACCAAGCATTTAAAGAACAATTAATTCCAATACTATATAAACTATTTGGAAAAATAGTAGGAGTCCTACCAGATTCCTTTTATGACATATGTATGATGCTGATACCTAAATCAGGAAGAGTCAAAACAGAGAAAGAAAATTATAGAACAATATCCCTGATGAATATTGGTGTAAAACTTTTAAAAACAAAATATTGGCTAAAAGATTACAGCAACTCATCACAAAGATAATACACTATGACCATGTGGGATTTATACTAGGAATACAGGGCTGATTCAATATTAGGAAAACTATCAACATAATTGGCCATATCAGTAACAAAACAGAAATCATATGATTATCTCAATAGATGCGGAAAAAGCATTTAACAAAATATTGTACCCATTCCTATTAAAAACACTGGAGTGCATAGGAATAGATGGAATTTTCCTTAAAATGATAAGTAGTTTCTATCCAAAACCATCAACAAGCATTTATATATAACAGGGATAAGCTAGAAGCTTTTCCAATAAGATCCACTAAGAAGCCCATTATCAACATTGTTATTCAGTATTGTCCTAGAAATATTAGCTTTAACAATAAGAGAAGAAAAAAAAACAAAGAATTAGAATTTAGAAAATAGTCAACTAAGAAACAAAACTATTCCTCTTTGCAGATCATATGATGTTGTACAAGAGTCCCAGAGATTCAATTTTAAAAATTACTTGAAATGAACAATTTTAGCAAAGTTGCAGGATATAAAATAAAATCACATAAATCATAAACATTTGTATATGTTATCAATAAATCTAAGCAACAAGAAATAGAAAGGGAAATTCCATTTAAAATAATTATAGATAATATAAATTACTTGGGAGTCTACCTGCTAAAACAAACCCAGGAACTATATGAACACAATTCCAAAACACTTTTCACACTAATAAAGTCAAATGTAAATAGTTAGAAAAATATCTATTGCTCAGGTGTAGGCCAAGCTAATATAATAAAAGTGTCAATTCTCCCTAAATTAATTTACTTTTTCAGTGACATACCAATCAACTAACAAAAAAAAATTTATAGAACTAGAAAAATAATAAAATTCATTTGGAAAAACAAAAAGTCCAGAATAACTAGGGGATTAATGAAAAGAAATGCAAAGGAAAGTGACCTAGCCATACCAGATCTAAAACTATATCATAAAGCAACAATCATCAAAAAACTATTTGGTACTGGCTAAGAAACAGAGTGGTGGATCAATGGAATAGGTTAGATATACAAGACACAGTAGTCAGTGACCATAGGAATCTACTGTTGGATAACCTAAAGATTACAGCTTCTTGGATAAGAACTCACTAGCAAAAAACTGCTGGGAAAACTGGAAAATAGTATGGCAGAAACTAGACATAGGTCAACATCTCACACCTTGTAACAAGATAAGATCAAAATGGGTATGTGATTTAGACAAAAAGGGTGATACCATAAGCAATTTAGAACAAGGAATAGTTTACCTGTGAGATCTAAGGAGAGGGGAAGAATTTATAACCAAACAAGAGATAGAGAACATTATGAAATTCAATGTGGATAATTTTGATTACATTAAATTTAAAATGGTCTGCACAAACAAAACCAATGCAACCAAGATTAGAAGGGAAGCAAAAAGATGGGAAATAATTTTTATAGCCAGTGTCTCTGATGAAGGCCTCATTTTGCAAGGTGGCAGAGTAGAAAAACACATATACTCTAGCTCTGGATGGGGTGGAGCTAGTGGAGGCTCTGGAAAGGGAGTTCTACTTGCAGATCCTGGGCAGAAAAGCTTTGGTAGCTCCCAGACGAGAGCACAGGCGAGGAGAAAAGTAAACTCCTCTCCCTTGATTGTGTCACATTGAAGGAACTGAGAACTTACAGGTCCCCAGAGTATAACCTCCTCTTGATAAAAGACACAAAAGTCAAGTAACTGGCTGGGAAAATGCCCTAAAAAGGGGAAAAAGTAAGACAATAGAAGGTTATTTTCTTGGTGAACAGGTATTTTCTACCATCGTTTCAGATGAGGAAGAACAATGCTTACCATCAGGGAAAGTCATAAAAGTCAAGGCTTCTGCATCCAAAATCTCCAAAATAAATATGCAATGGTCTCAGACCATGGAAGCGCTCAAAAAGGATTTTGAAAATCAAGTAAGAGAGGTGGAGGAAGAATTGGGAAGAGAAATGAGAGCAATTCTAGATAAAGTTCTCATTTCTCAAATATATAGAGAACTGAGTCAAATTTATAAAAATAGAAGTCATTCTCCAATTGATATATGGTCAAAGCATATCAACAGTTTTCAGATGAAGAAATTAAAACCATCTATAGACATAGTAAAAATGCTCTAAATCACTATTGATTAGAGAAATGTAAATTAAAACAACTCTGAGGTACCACCTCATACCTATCAGATTTGCTAGTATGAAAGAAAAGGAAAATGATAAATGTTAGAGAAGATATAGGAAAATTGGAAGATGAGTGCATTATTGGTGGAGTTGTGAACTTGAGCCAATCATTCTGGAGAGCAATTTGGAACTAAACTATGCCAGTTTTATAGACTGTGCATACCCTTTCATCTAGCAATATCACTAGTAGGTCTATATCCCAAAGAGATCATAAATAAAGGAAAAGGATCCAGATTTACAAAAGCATTTATAGCAGCTCTTTTTGTGGTGGCAAAGAATTGGAAAATGAGGAGATGCCCATAAATTCAGGAATGTTTGAGCAAGTTGTGGTATATGAATATAATGGAATACTATTGTGCTACAGAAAATGATGAACAGGTAGATTTCAGAAAAACCTGGAAAGACTTGTATGAACTGATGCTAACTGAAGTGAGCAGAACCAGAATATTGTACACAGTAACAGCAATATTGTGAGATGACCAACTTTGTTAGACTTAGCTTATCTGAGAAATGAAATGATCTAATACAATTCCAAAAGACTCATAATGGAAAATGCCATCCAGAGAAAGAACTGTGGAATCTGAGTGCAGATCAAAATATACTATTTTCACTTTTCTTTTGTGTTTTTTTCTTTCTCATGGTTTCCCCATTTGTTTTGATTCCTCTTTCACAATATGTCTAATGTGGAAATATGTTTAATATGATCATACATATGTAAACTATTTCAGATTACTTGCTGCCTTGTGGAAAGGAAGGGAAAGAGGAAATTTGGAACTCAAAATCTTATAAAAATGAATGTTGAAAACTATCTTTACATGTAATTGGAAAAAATAAACTATTAAGTGGCAGGGGAGAAAGAAAGAATGTCTTCAAGAGAAAGAGAGGGGTTTTAAATAAACTTCCCACCATACTGGGTCATGAGGAAATGCAATATGTATGAACGGTGGATTTTTCCCCCTGTTCAGCTGTGGCTTGGGAACTAAACTCTATCCCATTGATTTGTCTTCCAGTGAAGGAGCTAATGTCAGATCAATGGTTTGTAGCAAAGTTTCTGAGTGACAGCTCACATAGATGGAATGTTAAATTTAGGCTATTTAAGTTGCAGTGCCTTTTTTATACTGTCAAAACAATGCCAATTCCTGCTGTGTCTCTGGCATTAGTAACCATCTTCTGCGGAGTGGATCTCAGCTCATTTTCCAGGCATATGCATGCGACTGTAAGGATATGGAGAGAGATTATCTATGGGATTTCCAGTCAGTGCAGGATCCTTTTACTTGGTTTCCTGGATATGAGAGAATAATGATCCAAGAGAGACTAATGTCTAATATGTCTGAAAATCCTAGGAATCCTACAGGTCAGAGAAGAGGAGAAAGAGAGCCTCACATAGTGAAAGTGGCCTCACTGGTCTGGTGATAAAGACTCTTGAGCTCTGGTTCTTACTATGCTGCTAACTTACTGTGTGACATTGGGCAGGGCTTCTCAAGGCCTTATCTTCTCCAACTGTAAACTAAGGAGTTAGCCTAGATTTTCTTGAAGCTTTTTGAAGGCAACACCATAATAACTTACTCATCTTTGTATCTGCCCCCAATAGTCTACTTGTTTCCACTTTATTGACAAATGTCTGTTGAATGAACAAATGAATTTCATGCTGCTTCCAAGCTTGGATTTATGGAATCAAATCAACAGTGGAAATTTGAAGGGTTACAGGTGGGTTTTGTTGTGCCCAAATACCATTGGATGATATTTCAAAACACTCAGCAATATAGTTATCATTGTCTTTTGTGAGAATAGCTTTAGCTGTTCCCATCTAAAACTAGAACCCCATCCTGAGCTCACTGACAAGCATCCTTCCCTAATGTGTCCCCTCAGGGCTCCCACATGCTTGGATGTGACTCTGTAGCTTTCTTTATTCTCAGTTTGCAGATGGGGCTCTTTTAATTAGAGTCTAGGGACCAAATACAGGCACACCCCAGCTTGCTTTGTGCAGAATCTCCAAAGGGGAAGTTCTTCACCTTCAGGGATCCAGCTGAACACTGTTCTGTGCTCCCTGCCAGGAGACGGTCAGAACATGTGACCACCGCTGAGTAGAAGGATGAAAGAATTCCAAATGTGTTCTTAAGACCTTTGAAACATGAAATCCAAATGTCCCTCTGTCATTCTAGTAGAGAGATTGAAGATCTACAGAGCTAAGAAGCAGAGAGCACAGGTGGTGGAGGGGAGACTCTTCTCCAATGCTTGTGCTCCTATCTCTTCAGGAAATCGCTGAGATGAGGGGAAGCAGATGGGACAGACTATTCCTCTGCACCACATATGGGTGCCAGCCAGCAGCAAGGAGGGTAGTGTATGTGGAAAACAGCCAATACTTAGTGGTGTATAGAGCCAGTGGTAACCCACTAGAATTGAGCACAGCAAAGAGTTGAGTCTGAGGCAGGAGCTTGTGTTTACTCATATTTCTTTCCCCTTATGTATCATCCCTGTAGTGTTAGGAAAAGGGTGCTGTTTCTGACACTGGTTTATGCTTCTCAGGCAATAAGCCCCAGAATAGCACATCATGCCATCAGAATTGTGGTGAGAGTCAATCTAGCACAGCTTACTTGAAAGGTACAAGCTGAGCTTGACCTGGAGTTCTTATGCCTAAATAAGGGTGTCCAGCATTGAGCAATGAATATTACATGACACCCTTCCTGGGAGGGCAAGTTAGATGAATTCATGGTCTCTGTTATATGCCTACTCTGTATCAAACATTCAAGGGCTCATTGGTCACTTTTATAGGGGGAGCTGCCAACAACAGCATTGCTATTAGATTCATTTCAATTCAACATTGAATAAGATCTCAGAATCATGGAATTTGAGAAGTAGAAGGTCCTTTGGTGACCCTTTAGTCCAACTTCTGCACAAAGGCATCCCCACTATAATATATACCTAACAAGCAGTCACCAGGTCCTTGCTTGAGGACCTCCAAGGTGGAGGAACCCACCATCACTAGAGGCAGGCCTTTCTAGTTCTGGATAACTGTCATTGTTAAGAAATATTTCCTGACATGAAGCCTAACTTGACCCTTCATAACTTCCACCAATTATGTGATGATATCAAGGCTGATTGGACATATAGGCAGTCATATCCAGTGGTCAGTTAGATATATAGAATTGAAATTCAGGAGAGAGATTTAAACGGAGAGATAAGTAGATAGATAGATTTGGATGTCATCTTTATAGAGATGACAATTGTACTCATCATACAGGTCACCAAAGAGTGAGAAAATATACAGAAGAGAACCCAGGACAGCTCCTTTAAGGATGCCCAAGATGAGGGAGAGGAAGAGAGTTGCTAATGAGACTGTGAAGTGATGGTAGGATCACCGTCTCCCAGGGTTTCATCCCATGCCAAACTCTTCCCCCTTCCCTCTCTCCAATGTGAGTTGGTCTAGCTTTTCCTCTGAAAGACAACAATGGTACCTCAAAGCTTAAATTGTGCCTCCTCTAATGCAGCTTTCTAGTAGCCTCTGGCCATATTTACATGGCTTTCTGGTCACCTAAGGGCATAAAAAGCCCATCCACAGAGTGTCAGTATCTTTCAGACTTGATGGATGTTCCAATAGCAAGAAGCCAGAGTCACCCCATACTGCCCTACTGACGAGATTCCTTTCCATATTTGAGGGAGAGGGATGGTACATCTACCTAAGTTAAGTGCTGCTGTATCCTTTTTGAATAAGCTTCCTTTTCTATGGCTAAGTAAACTTCCTTTTGTTAACTGTTGTATAACCTACACAAATGTCTCATTTTATTCCAACCAGAACCTAAAATAATGTAAACTGAGTCAGGCCTGCCTGTTACAAGTGGTGGAGTACTCAACTCCTCTCCAAGCTCTCTTTATAAAGGGCTAGATCTGGACTCTCCAGTTAACTCTCTACTTTCCATTTGCAGCTCTGCTTGTATTGAATTCCAAGGAATATGATACCCTGCCCAAGATGAACTGACCACTTGAAATCTCATCGTAATGTTGATATGGAGAGCAAATAATATGGAGTGCAAAATCTGGATTCTCCAACTAACTGTCTGCTTTCAGTCCACAGTTTTGCTTCAGCTGAATTCCAAGAAACATGATGCCCCTGGTGCTTCCCCCGGCCCCAGCATTCCTTTTTTGTATATTGTCTTCCCCTCTTAGATTATAAACTACTTGAGGGCACAGATGGTATTTCTTGTTCTTATTTATATCCCCAGCACTTAGGATGGTGCCAGATACATTCTAGGAATTTTATAAATGTTTATTAAATTGAATTGAATTGGTCAAACAGGTAAGAGGAAAGTCATGGAAGAGCAGTACCATAGAAAGCAAATAAGGAGAAGGTTATTAACAGTATCAGAAACTGAATCAAGTCCAAGAAGGGTAAGGACATCAGATTTAACAGTTAAGAGATCACAGATTAACAAAACGAAAGGCCCTGTATACACCAATATATTTATAGCAACACTTTTTGTGATAGTAAAGAATTGAAAACAAAAGCAATGCCAATTGATTACAAAATGGCTAAACAAATTATGATATATGGATGTAATGAAATATTACTATCCCTTTAAGAAATGAAGACTATAATGATTACAGAGAACCATGGCAAAACTTATATGAAATGATGCAAAGCAAAGCAATCCAAACCAGAAAAGCAATACACGTGATTGCAACAATGTAAATGAAAGAATCATTACCACCATTACCACAACAGCATCAAAGCTGAATACTACAAAATTATAATGAATGAACTTGGCTCCAAAGAAAAGATATAAAACAACATTTCCCCTTACTTCTTTGCGGATGTGGGAGATTATGGATGTGAAACATTCCATATAATATCATACTTATTTAATATGTTGGTTAGGTTGGCTGACCTTTCTTTTCCTTCCTCTTTTTTTCTTTGTTACTATAAATCATTGCTCTCTACGAGAGGGTAGAGAGTAAGGGATACACTGGGGAATGTTGGTGATCTAAAAACAAAAGATATTAAATTCATTTTTAAAGGGATCATTAGTAACCATAGAATGGTAGGGTGTGAAGCCAAGTTGAAATAGGTTGAAAACTGGTGAGGAAGTGGTGGTAGCGAGTGTAGACTATTCTTTCTGGAAGTTTGGCTATAAAAGTAAGGAAATATATTGGATAATAGCTTAGGGGATCACCAGATGAAGTGAAGGTTGGTGGGGGTTTTTTCTCTCAAGAGAGAGGAAATGAACATTTTTGTAAATAGGGAAGAAACCAATGGATAAAAGAAGAGAGAGGATCAATGGACAAGCCCCCAGAGGAGATTAGAAGAAATAAGATTTAGTAGGGATTAGTTTTGAGATGGAGAAGGCCCACCTCTGATCCATCATCTTTCGAACCTGTTTGGACAGAGGAGAAGGCGGTGAAGAGGATTGAGATGGGGAGCAGAAACTCAGAAAAGAAGGTTTCAGTTTTCAGAAAAGTAGAAGCAAGATCTTATGCTTAGAGAGAGTGGGGTGAAGTGGTATTCAAGGCTTGAGAAGAGAGAAAGCCATTGAGCAACTACATCCAGCAGTGTAAGTGAGAACAAATCAGGGACAAATAAGAGAATCTCCATGTAGCAGTAAGGGTCAAATAGATGCTTAATAATGTTTGTTTCATTGATTATTGAATTAGATAATATAAATTTGTAACTGATTCTCTCAGCACAGTTTCATGGCTTCTTACTTTCTGTACTGAGAAATAGTAACAGAAAAAGTAAATATTGGCTGTGATTTCAAATTGAGAACTGATGGGATATAAATGGGGGCATCAAAAATGCAAGTGCTTTGAGTGAAAGGCTGTGTATTGTTGGGCTCTTTAAGTATGGAGTAAGGACTATGGTCTTACATGGCCAAATGTGAAACTAGGACTCATGAGGAATGAAATGACTAAAGCAAGAACCAAGAAACCAAAATAGATGTTAGCAGAATAAGGGAGGGAAGGGAGGTGGTGAAGAGGAGAGAAAGAAAGGGAGAGGGAAAGAGAGGAGAGAGGGAGAAATAAGAGAGAAAGGGGTGAATTTATGAGTTGAAAATAATAAAAAAGAAACAGTTTCAGATGATGATGAGATATGGGGAATTAGTGTCCCTATGGCTAGCTAGGATAGAATGGAAATGTAGGTCAGGGGATTTAAGAAGAGATGAATTGCGAGGTAAGAATATTCCAAGGGATAGCTATAGGAATATTGAAATTCTCAAAGATGAGGGAAGAAGTTGGGATGAAAAAGAAGATTGTGAGCCAGGTATCAAACTCTTTGAGAAAGAAGGTAGAATGATCTGGAGGCAAACAGATAACAGAAATATGGGTGAGGTTGATATACATTGATATACTGCTTAGTGTGGACAGAAAAGGAGACTTCTGGAAGTGGCAGTGGAAAACAAAAAGTGTGTCTATTCTTCCATCTGCTCTAGTATATGAGGACCATGAGAAAAGAAGCAATCAGCACTGGAAAGAGTGACAAGAGATGAGGTTTCTGTCTATCCTATTTCTATTGAGAGTACTATCATCTTCCTAGTTATCCTAGCCACCAAAATCGACAACCCAAAGCATCCTTGGCTTTTCTCTCTCCCAGATCCAATCAGTTATTAAGTCATCACCAACTTGCTTCCATTACATTTCTGTTGTTTGTCCTTCATTCTCAAAGAGGACCAATGATATCATGAGAGTGATGTCTTGACTTGCACATGGACTGGATTTAAGTCAGGCAGAGCTGCACAAAGTTATCAGCATCAATCTCTCCTTCAAATTCATCAAAGTCTAGTAAGACAAAGGTCAAGACTACTGGAGATGGCCCAGGATGTAGTGGGTGACCTTAGCCTTTCTAAATTGAGGTCTTCCCCGGGTCTCAGTTCATCTGAGGCCACATTCATTCACCCACTAAGGGCTTGGTAAGAATTGAGACAAAAGATAACCCAATTTACCATCTCAAACATATTAATCAGTGAGGGGAAGACCCTCAAGACTTTCTGTCAGGAACAAAAAACAATTGATATTTACACTCATTCTAAGCCATCAAAGCCTAAACAATGAGTCACAGAGGCTTGGGTTGTAGCTATTATTGGACATTCAATAAAAGCCAGAGTGATTTAGGTTTAAAGGTATAGTCAGTAGCTCCATTTAAAACACAATGGGCTTTTTTAAAGCCTGTTTTTCTGGAGATATGTTTGAATAAATCAAAAGTTAAAACTGCATAGGACAAAAAGTAAATTGTCCTAGATACAAAATCTCTCATGTCATCTCCAGCTGTGAGCCATTTAAGTGACTCAGTAGATGGACCTAGAGTAAGAAAGAACTGAGTCCAAGTCCAGCCTCAGACACTTACTAGCTGTGAGACCCTGGGCAAATCACTTAATCCTGTTTGTCCCAGTTTCCTCATCTGTAAATTGAGCTAGAGAAGAAAATGGCAAGCCACTCCAATATCTCTGTGAAGAAAACCCCAAATGGGGTTATAAAGAATTAGACATAACTGAACTGACTGAATGTAGTGCCAATGCAATACCCACAGCAGTCGCTATGGATATACAGGCATATTTCCAGCGTAAATTCACAAAATATAAACTGTCTTCCTCAAAGACAAAACCAAAATATTTATTCAGATACCAGAAAGCCAATTCGGAGGTCTGTACACATTACCAATAGAAGGAGGACTGCCATCCCCAAGCCTTCCATCCATCAGACCTCCCCACAAATAAACTCTGTTAGGCAAAATTCCCCTCTCTCACCCAGGCCAGCTGCTCTGCTCTGCTCTGCCTGCTGCCTTTCTCTCATCCTCACCTCCCTCTCTCTTCCTGCTGCACCCTTCCTACCTTTGGCAAGCTTCTCCCACCATGGGTTTCATGTCACTCAAGCTGTGAAATAAGTCAATGCTCAAAGCAGGTCACATGGACCTATTAAGGGGCAGGGAACATCTTCAGATTCCCTTTCCATTACATCCAGCCCCAAGATCTTTTGTGTCCATTAATAGGTCAATAGGACTCTAAGGGTAGCTGGTATCAACATAAATTCACAAGAATATAACAGCTATAACACAAAATAAACACATAAAAATATTTTAGGGTGGGGGATTTGAGCAGAAGTACCCCATCATTCCCCTCTCAGACAAATGGGACAAATTTCTTGGGGTGAAGGGAGAAAGTCTCTTCTTCTATAACTACGTCCTGCTGATATTGGGCATAGAGCTGTCCCTGCTTCACAAGGTCCCATTCAAGGGGTCAGTTCTTTAGCCAGTATCCAGAGCTTGGTCAATGCCAGGTCCAGGGGTTGCATATTGTAGTCTTGGACTGAGGGTGACATCCAGCTTAAATAGTCATTCATCTACAAGTGGAGTGTACTAAACCTGCAGGAGACAAATCTAGCAAACAAGTTGAACAGATAAACCAAAAAGAATAAGGAGATGATAACCAGAAACAGGGTAAATATAGCGTCAGCCATGCTTCTAGAGAGCATGAATCCACTGTAACTGCATTAATTCCTATCTTCCTTCTGCAAGGCTTTTCTAAGTAAGGGAGGCCTCCACCCAAATATCTATTAATGCCCTAGTTATCATAGTTGATCAATTTTTTCAGTATATGGTTAAACTGATACAGGGTCTGTAATACCGTCTATGTATTTCTCTAATCTGGGCTGGGACTTGGCCAATTTCCTATTCTCATTGAAGGTGTGACAAACTTGGATACAATGATTTAGGAAGATCTGTAGGGGCAGTTCTTATTTCCCTATTCCATTTAAAGTCCCTTTTCTCAGTATATTTTTCACATAGTTCATTAGAAGGAATACCATCTATTCTTCCAAAATCTATCCCTACTCTTAATAAGGCAGTAAATAATTCTTTCCTTTTTAATCTATTCTGACTTTGAATCCACCGACTATTTGCTCTTTTCTGTTGAGGAAATTTATCTTTTCCACATTCCCCTAAGTCACCTGTGAAATCTTATCCAGCACCTCTGAAAGAGGGTGCCCTATTTCCTCAATTAGTAGTCAGACTCAGGTGCTTATAATCTGGAGGAACAGATTTCACTATTATATCCCTATGAGGAACCATTAAGGGAGTGCTATGATAAGCAGTAACATCTCTCACCATTTTCATTACCTTTTTCCTTTAACTTTTCCATACAGTCTCTAAGCAAATTACGAGAGTCTGTCTCCACAAGGTCACTCTCAGGGTTGAGAGTGAGAATTAAATGAGATAATAGTTGTAAAGTGCTTAGCACAATGCTTGGCACATAGTAGGAGCTATATAAATATGAGTTACCACATCCCTCCCCTTCTCTCCACTCAAACAGCCACCACTGACCTAAAGTATCATAATTTTTTTTTTAATTTAAGGGGGTTTTTAAGTTTTCTTTCATTTTTACATCACCTTCATATGCAGATTATGTCCTGCCCTACTCCCTGCCCAACTAGCCATCCATTGTAACAAATAATAAAAGGGAAAAAAGCAAATCAGTTCAGGAAAACTAACAAACACATCAAAAAAATCTAACATTTATGCAATGTTCCTTACCATAGTTATCAACCTCTTCAAAGAAGTGAGGGAAGTTTATGGTAACATTATGATTAGTCTCCTTTGTTTCTGCTCTCTTCCTTCTCAAAATCATCCTCCATACAAATCAATATTCCTAAATGACTGACCATTCACTTCCTTGATCAAAGATCTTCAATGACTCCTTCTAAGATGAAATACAATCCTTTTCAGCCTAGCATTTAAAATGCTCTGGTGGACCTCCCACCTGCTTTTATAAATTCTTTTAAAATTTATTTTGTTCTGAACTTAAGAAATAAAACAAGCAAAAATAGAACAACTCAGGAATCACGTGAACAAAATTATTTTTAAAAATTTATCCAAAAAAATCATATTTAAATAAGTGGAGAAATGTTAAAGGTCCATGGATAGGCAGGGCCAATATAATAAAAATGATGGTTGTACCCAAATTAATTTATATATTCAACACCATCCCAATTATAAATATTCTATATTATATATACATTCACTTATCAAGTAGACCTACTAACGATTCCAAAATCAATATTCCATTTCCTGTCTCCATGATAACAATTTATTCCCACTTTACCTCTGCTTCACTAACTCCCTAGTTATTTTCAAGGTTCAAGTCCTAAGGGACACTTTTAATTAAAAAAAAAATTATTGAGATGTTATTTTTTATACCACTTTCATTTCCCAGTATATCCCTCTGCCTATCCCCTCCCAGGGAGACATCCTTATAATAAAGGTGTAAAAAGAGGAGGGGACGTCAGCAAAATCCATCAACATATCAAAAAAGCTTGACATTGTATACAGTTTTCCATATCCATAGTCTCCTTCCACTCTTACTTCTTCAAAGAAATGTGGGGTTGTATCTTCTCATGTCTCTTCTTTAAAATTATTAGAATTTCTTAGCATTCAGTTTCAATTGTTTTGCCATTATTCTTTTTATTTACATTGTTGTAGTGTTGTGTATAATATTATCTTTTTTTTTTCTTTTTACTTCACTTTGCATCAGTTCCTGTAAGGCTTTCCATGCTTCTCTGTATCATTATATTTATCACGTCTTACAGCATAGCAATATTCTATTATGTTCGTGTGCCACAAATTGTTTCTCAATTTATGAGAATTTACTTTGTTTCCAATTCTTGGCTACCACAAAAAGGTGAATATCTTGGTGTATATGGAGTCTTTTTTTCACTCAATGACCTTCTTGGAGTATATGTCCAGCAGTGAGATCTCTGAGTCAATGGGAATGTAAATTTTAATCATTCTTAGCATAATTCCAAATTGCTTTCCAGAAAGATTGAACCACTTCACACATCCATCCACAATGCATTAGTGTCCCTATCTTTCCACAGCTCCTCTATCATTTATGATTCTCATCTTTTATCATCTTTGCCAATTTTCTAAGCATTCCTTTTATTTGCATTTCTCTTAATATTAGTGATTTCTGGCATTCTTTCATAAATGCTTTGCATTTCCTTAGAGAAATATTGTGTAAAACAATTTAAAGCTTACCAAGGATTTTACTCACAACAGCATTATGAAATAAGGAATACAATATTTCTGGCATCTTTGTATAAGTGTAAAACTTATAGTTATAGAATGTCATTTGGAGCATTGAAAGAAGAGGATCCATAACAATAGCCAATATGAGAGGCGGACATTGAACCTGTCTCTTTGTCTCTAAAATTAATTTCCCTTCCCTCCTGATATTACCTTCTGATATTTATTTAACTGCTCTTCCCTTACCTTGTATGTTCTGTGGTTCTAATACCTCTTTCAGCCCTAACATTCTGTTTTATGGTTTAAGAAGCCTTCTAACTCAGAAATTTTATATTTGATATTCCAAAATATCTTCTAGCTCTAACATTCTACCTTTTGTGTTCTAAGGCATTGTTTCCCAATTACTAGTCCATAGCAATTTTTACTAGTTGATAAAACTTTTACACACTAAGTCCTAACATTAAAAACTATTGACTTTAAACATGAACTATCCTTCCTCCTCCTTTTCTCTTCCATCTTTTCTTCCTATCCCTGGAATTTTTCATCTTTGCTCTTAATTCTACTGCCTAAGCCAATAATAGTTAAAGAATTAAGTTCTCTTCTAGTTTAACATTATTTCATTTGATCCTCACAATATACCTCTAATTTATACATTATCCTTTGTTATAGATGAAATATAGATGATATCAGTTGTTTGAAATTTGAATAGCTGAAAGTACACCTCCCACCCCCAGTGGAAGCAGAGAACCACCTTGACAAAGAGCTCAAAAGTCAAGTAAATGGCTGGGAAAAAGAATCAGATTGTAGAATCTTACTTTGGTAACAAGGAAGACCAAAACATGGAAACAGAAGAAAACAAAGTCAAAGCTCCTCCATCCAAAGCCTCCAAGAAAAATATGAATTGGTCTTAGGCCATGGAAAAGCTCAACTGAAAATTAAGTAAGAGAAGTAAAGCAAAAATTGGGAAGAGAAATGAGAGTGATACAAAAAAATGATGAAAAACGAGTCAACTGCTTGCTAAAGGAGACTCAAAACAATGGTTTTCTTTTTGAGTGAGGGAGGGCTGTGCAGGTCAACCAGTCTCACTTCTCCTCCAGAGTCATCTGGATCCAGATATTCAACAGCATGAATTGAGATGATCCAGGATGAGGCAATTGGGGTTAAGTGACTTGTCCAAGGTCGCACAGCTAGTGAGTATCAAGTGTCTGAGGTGAGCTTTTGGATCTATTTTAACATCTGACCAATTCTGCCTTTTAGGGTATTCTTCTCCTCATTTGCTTTTTGGAAAGGGGCAGCTAGGTGGTGCAGTGGATATAGCACCAGTGCAGGAGTCAAGAAGACCTGAGTTCAAATCTTACCTCAATAAAACTGAGTTCCTTTGTAATCCTATGCATTTTACTTCATGCATCTAAAACTTTCTGAAGAGGGTCCTGTAGGTTTTATCAGATTGTTAGAGAGGTACATGACACAAAAGTGGTTAAGAATTCTTTGTCTATAAGACAATCTGTGTGAGAACACTCTTGACCCAGCACCTAACCATGGGGAGAGGGGAGGGGAGCAGCATTTTATTAACCACCTACTATGTGCCAGGGACTCTGCTAAGCACTTCACAAATAATATCTCATTTGATCCTCACAACAACCCTAGGTAGTAGGTGCAATTATTATTTACATTTTACAGTTGAGCAAACTGAGGCAGACAAATATTAAGTGATTTGCCCAGGGTTACATAACTAAAAAAAAGTGTCTAAGACTGGATTCAAACTCAAGTCTTCCTTGTCTTTAGATCTAATACTCTATGTATTGTGTGACTTAGCTACCATAACAGCAAAAGGAATAAAATAAAATATATTGAAAATAATTACTATGGGGCTGTGTGCCCATGGCTCCTCCCAGACATAGGCAGCCTTTTATTTACCCATTAGGTGAATCCCAAATTCATAGTTACAGGAACACAGTTTAAGTGCTTAGATTTAAACTTTTTATCATCCACTTCTACCAGAATTATCAAGTATCTTAATATTATCCCTCCATTGGTGTCTTGGAGAGTCAATGTCCCTTTGTTTGAGGGAACTTGGGACTCAGGGAACTGCCTTGTCCTCTATCCACTTCTTTTCTTTGTGTAGCATTCTTATACTGGTTGGCACCACTCTGACACTGCAGCTGGCTGATTGACTGGGCCATCTAGAACCCCATCACTTTCCCATGGCTCATTCATCAGTAATTGCATGGGCCAGGCATGCAGAGAGATTTTTCCTCTTCCTATGATGTCCTGTGTCTTGTCTTTTTTTGTCTCTTCAGTTCTTTTCATATTCTCCCTTGGCAGCTTAAAATTGCTCCTTCCTCAACCTACTTTCTCCTTCACATATTTGCCAGTCCTGGATGAATTTCTGCTCATTAGTCATGACAAGGACGGGGGCAGAGGTAGGGGCAGGGAGGAAATGTATATCAGTAAATATATGAAAATGGGCAGGATAGCTAGTTGCTTTTCTTTTCGGTTTTATAATGGATATAGTCATTATTGTGCATATAATTCCTCATAAATCCATTATTCCCAGAAATCAAGAAGAACAAAAATCAAATGTGCATCAAATGTGCATGGGAAGCAGTGTGTCTAATGGAAGGAGTATTAGACCAGGAGTCATGGAACCGCTAACAAGCTATATAATCTTGAGCAAGTCATTTCCTCTCTCTAAGACTATTTTCTGAGAGGGGGAAGGGAGGCAAGGAGGGGGAGGCAAGGGATAAATGAGATGGCCTCTCGGATTCCTTCCAGCTTTGAAATTCCATCCATGTTTGTATCTGGCTGCAGTGATAAAGAAGAAACAGTCGGGCGACAACCCAGATAGCAATTGAAAACCCAGAGCATCAGAGACAAACACATTATCCTGCTGAGCCTCTCAAATGGTCCCAACCTAATGAAGCCATTTACATCCATTCAGAGATATCAAGAAAGGACCCCTCCTGCCCCCAAAGACCTCCTGGGGGATCCAGCTGTTCTATGAGAGAGAAGTCATAAATAATCGGTGGTCCCAAAGCTCAAGTGCTAAATTGGAATCAATCTGCACTATGAACAAAATTCTTTCTCTTTCCAAACAAGACCAAAATAAGAAAGTCAGACAGATCCTGAAGAGATGAATAGGAGAGAGGAAATAAAAATGCCAAGACTGTCTATTGGAACAGATTCCCCACTTTTGTCTGCTTAGCTTCCTATAAAAGAATGCCCTGGTATTAGTTCAGAACTCGCATAATCTTACAAAATGAGGTTCAAATATCTAAGTGTCTAAATGTCATTACATTTGGAAGAAAGGGAAAGAACCCTGGGATGAAAAATAATAATCACAGCTTTCATTATAAAATGCTTCCTATTTCATTGGATCATAGATAAATTACCTTATTTTGTTATACAGCAATCATATGAAATAGAGTGATTATCTTTATTTTACAAAGCAGGAAATATTTCCAGATGAGGGGAAGTACTTTGTTCAAAATCATATAATTGGGACTTGAACCCAAGTTTTTCAACTCCCAAGTCAAATGCTCTTTCTATGATCCCAGGGAGGTTATGCCCCACAGATGATATGGTGGGCATATGACATACATGTGATTAATTTCATGTCAGAAATCAGCCATTTATGATGTATTTATTGAATGTCTACTCAGACATGGGATAGCTTTTATGAGAAATACACAGGTATGCTATAGTGGCACTGACCAGCTACCCAGTGACGCTGACCTTGCAATACAATAGGATTTCTGGGGAAAGGAGACATCAAGTCTCAGGCTCCTTCCCCTTTCCTTCTCCTTTCTTTCTTTCCAAGGCCCCAGTCTAATACTCTTTCAGATCGCAGTAATCTAATCTAATTGGACACCAATCTCAACCTCAGGTTAGTAACCACAACTACAACAATAACAAAAACGGATATTTCTATATAAACTACAGAACACATAGAACTTTTTAAAAACATCTCTTCAGATCCTCACAATAACTGTGTGTAGTAGGTACTGTAGTACTGATATTATCTACATTTTAAATGTAGAGAAATTGAAGCTCCACATGATGAAGAGACTTGACCAAGACCACACAGTCAAGGCAGATTCAAGACTGAAACTTAGATCTTCTAACTCCTACACCCAGATCTTTTTACTATACCACACAGCCTCAAAATCAACCTTTATTTCTGACATTTAAAATTGCAATATGAACAACATTTAACTTTGTGCTTCTATATTTACTTCTCCCCATCATGAAATATCTCCATATCTTGGCTCTTGAGAATCTTGTCAGGAGGGAGTAGAGTCTCTACTGATGGTCTATGACTTCTCGTTATCCACTTTTGCAGAAGATTGTACTGAGCATTATCACACTAGGTAAGGGGAAGGAGAGAAGGGATTTTATCAGACAAACCCAAATTCATTTTCTTTACTATATTTTCCTAAGTTCCCTTCCCATAATTGCTTCCTTTCCAAGCTATTTGCATTTAAACAAGAGTACCATTCCCTCAGCTGCTCATCTTCTTTCTTCCTCTTTTATTTCACTCCAAAGGCAGCCTGCACCTCTGAGGTATCAGTGCCTGATTCAGCTCCATGGCAACGAATAGAAAGGAAGTTGAATGGTGTGTACTTTCCCTATCTCTTACCCTGCCCTACTCTCTCCCCACTCCTCTCCCCACCCCCTTAGCAAATCTTGTTGGCAGAGACTATACACCTTGGGAAAATATTTCACTCAAATGCTCTTGGTGACTTGTCCCATTTCCAAGCCACTCTTAACCTGATTTCTAGACTGGAATGGTTAAGGTTTCACAGAAACCTTAGAATCTCCTTTGACCTATAGTTGGCATTTCACCTGCATGTGATTAATATGATGATAAAAATCAATTAGCATCCATTTACTGAATGCATAAGATCCCACCATAGGTGTCCAGAATGAGGGAGGCAATGGTTCTGCCATACTGTGTCATGGTCTGATTACACGCATAATATTGTCTTCAGTTCTAGGCACCACATTTTAGGAAGATCATTTACAAAGTGGGTCCTGTCCAAGGAAAGAAACCAATATAGTGAAGGACCTGGAGATTATACTATATAAGGATCAATTGAAGGAAGTATATTTGTTTCACCTGTAGAAAAAAAAGATAAGGCAAATATGATAGTTTCAAATATCTGAATGGTTGTTATGAAGACAAAGTACTGGGCTTATTGAGCTTGGTCTCAAAGGATAGAATCAGGCATTATGGATGAAAGCTGCGAATAAGCAAATTTGGGAGGGATGCAAGGAAACACTTGCTAACATTTGAATTATCCAGAAATAGTATGTACTGTCTCAGAAAGAAGTGGTTCCCCATCATTTTAGGTCTTCAGGCAAAGACCACTGCCAGATCTGTCAGATGTTATGTAGAAGGGATTCTTATTCAAGTATAAATTGGACTGACCACTGTGATTACAATTTGGATCTTCTGTGATTCATTAGATCCCCATGCCACATCCCTACTCAATAAATTTCAGTGGATTACTGTTGCTTCCAGGATCAAATAGAAAATCCTCTGGCTTTTAAAGCCTTTCATAATCTGTCCCTCCCTCCTTTTCCAGTCTTTTTACATCATACTTCTCTGTAATCGCCTCCCCTCCATGTACTCTATGACCCAATGACACTGGCCTCCTTGCTTTTCTTTGTACAAGACATTGCATCTTCATGATCCATACATTTTCACTGACTGTCTCCTGAGTCTGGAATTCTTTTCCTCCTCACTTTTGACTCCTAGATTCCTTGACTTCCTTTAAATCCCAGCTAAAATCTTTCCTTCTGCAAGAGGTCTATTCCAGTTCTCTTTAATCTTTGTTCCTTCCCTCTGACATTATTGCCCATTTATCCTGTATATAGCCTGTTAGTACATATTTATTTGCATTTTGTCTCCCTTCATTATGTTAACTCCCTGAGGCTAGGGAGGTCAGGCCTCAGTTCTCTACTTCAGGTACTTGTTCTTTCATTTTAGGTGAAGAGCATTGGAGGTTATGACTTTGTGAGTTGTGAAAGGTCAAAGCAAGTGATAGAGGAATCCAGGAGCCTAGAAATCTGGTAGTTGACTCCATGCCAGGATTTGCAGCCAATTCAGCATTAATGCACCAAGGAATCTCCTTTAGGATCCAGCCCAGCTGGAGCTGAGACAAGTTGCATCTGGCAATGATGTCCTACTGGGATATGAACTTGGTAGGACCAGCGCTATGTAGATACTGTGTTAAGTCTGAGCCCATTCTCCCAAATGTTAAGGTGGTATAGGAGTCAGTGTACCCCTGAGGGGTTGAGAGAAAGTGTTTATACTTCTGTTCTTACTATATCTCTGAAGAAAATATCCCTTTGTAAATGTTAGTTGAAGATAATTAAATGAAGCTAGGAAGGAGCTGGGAATTAATTAAATGAGACTTTCACCTTATCCTTCCATTTCCACTATCTTCCTACCTCTATTCTATCCTCTAATAACTAAATAGTAATTGTTTCTCTTTTACCCAGGAGCCCTGAAGGTCTTCCCCTCCCAGTATGACTTTTTTTTTTTGATTAAAGGGGCCATCCCTTGAGTAACTTAAAGAAGCCTATTCATTGAATGGCTGCCTCTCACTCAAAGTGAGAATGTGATAAGACCTTAACCTGAAAGGGCCAAGGTGTCACATTGCATCCTGGGCCATCTGCAGTCATCCTAATGAATATAAGGCCACTGGACCCAGATGGCTTGGGAGAAGAAAGTGAGTTGCACAGCCCTACTTCACTCAAATCAAAGTCAACTGCAAGTCATGTCATCCTCTTGATGTCATGGTCCTCCCTGAGAACAAAGGACAAACACATCAACAATTCTGTCTTTTATGGCTAAACTTAAAAAGGCCATTATCTATACGTTCTTTCCTCTCACTCCTTTTTTTTGTTAAATTTATTTACGTTTAGTTTTCAACATTCAATTTTATAAAATTTTGAGTTGTAAATTATCCCCTTCCCTCTCCTTCCCTTGCCCAAGAGAGCAATCTGATGTTTTATATGTAAAATCATATTAAGCATATTTCTACCTTAGTCATGTAGTAAAAGAAGGATCAGAACAAAAGGGAAAAATCATGAGAAAGAAAAAAAGGGAGAAAATAGTATGCTTCTATCTGCATTCAGACTCCATAGTTCTGTCTTTGAATGTGGATAGCATTTTCCACTATGAGTCTTTTGGGATTGTAAATCATTGCATTGCTGAGAAGAGCTAAGTCTATCAAAGTTGGTCATTGCACAATATTACTGTTACTACTGGGGGGCGGAGCCAAGATGGCGGAGTAGAAGGACGCACGTTTACGAGCTCCGAAACCAAAAGCCCATAGAATTAATGTAAAAAGAGTCCCCCATAACTTCTGGGTCAATACAAGGTGTGCAGAAGCAGAGTGGAAGAGATTTCCGTTCCAGGGAGCCCTGGAGACCCGTCCCCAGGGTCCGGCGTGCCTCGGAAAGTGGACCCCACCCCCAGCGCTGCCCTGGCCGCGGACCCAGAGAAGCTGATCCAAGCAGGCTTCAGAGATGGAAGCTCCGACAGCCGGGAAAGTCCCTCCGCCCACAGAAGCTACAGGTCAGTGAGAGAGAAGGCCGGGCTGGAGGAGAGGGGAAGCAGGGCGTCTCCGTGACTTGGGCCCCCTCAGGAGGAAGCGGTGGTGGCAGAGACGGGGGCAGGAAGCGGTGGAGGCAGAGGTGTGGGCGGCGGCTGAGGCGGCAGCGGCCCAGGACTCAGGAATCCCCCAACAGCAGGCAGGATCTTCATTACAGAAGATTCACGCATAAAACCTGACGGAGCTGAGCCTGGGAGACGGCCCTGCCCCCACCCCGTTCTATTACCGAAGGCTTCTGCTCAAAGCCCCCAAGGGAACTGAGATTGGGAGGCGGGGGCCCCCCACCCCGCCCCCACCCGCTCCATTCCTGAAAGTCTCTGCAGAAAGCCCCCGAGGGATCAGAGTCTGGGAGGCGGCCCTGCCCCCACACCAGCACCTGAATTAAAGCTCACTGATTGACAGCCGGCAGGAGGAAAGCCCATTTAAATCTCAGAGGCCAAGCACTAGCTGGGCAGATCCAGGCAGGGGTGGAAAGGAATCTCAGAAGTCAAGTAACTAGCTGGGAAAATGCCTAGAAAAGGGAGGAAAAATAAGACTATAGAGAGTTTTTTCCAACAAATGCAAATGATCCCAACCTTTGGATCTGATGACGAGGACGTATCCTTGCCATCAGGGAAAGACGTGGAGGGCGGGGCCTCAGTACCCCAGACACCCCAGGGGGGTGGCGGGTAGGCTCAGGCCCTGGAAGAGCTCAAAAAGGATTTTGAAAAGCAAGTTAGACAGGTGGAGGAAAAACTGGGAAGAGAAATGAGAGAGATACAAGAAAAGTATGAAAAACGGGTCAATACCTTGGTAAAGGAGACCCAAAAACATGCTGAGGAAATTAACACCTTGAAAAATAGGCTCACTCAATTGGCAAAGGAGGTTCAAAAAGCCAATGAGGAGAAGAATGCTTTCAAAAGCAGAATGAGCCAAATGGAAAAAGAGGCTCAAAAGCTCACTGAATTTAATAGTTCTCTCAAAATTAGAATGGAACAGATGGAGTCTAATGACTTTCTGAGAAACCAAGAAATCACCAAACAAAACCAAAAGAACGATAAAATGGAAGAGAATGTGAAATATCTCATGGGAAAAACAACTGACCTAGAAAATAGATCCAGGAGAGACAATTTAAAAATTATGGGACTACCTGAAACTCATGATCAAAAAAAGAGCCTAGACATCATCTTCCATGAAATTATCAAGGAAAACTGCCCTGACATTCTAGAACCAGAGGGCAAAATAAGCATTGAAAGAATCCATGGATCACCACCTGAAAGAGATCCAAAAAGAGAAACTCCTAGGAACATTGTGGCCAAATTCCAGAACTCCCAGCTCAAGGAAAAAATCTTGCAAGCAGCTAGAAAGAAACAATTCCAGTACTGTGGAAATACAATCAGGATAACTCAAGATCTAGCAGCTTCTACATTAAGGGATCGAAGGGCCTGGAATAGGATATTCCAGAAGGCAAAGGAGCTAGGACTCAAACCAAGAATCACCTACCCAGCTAAACTGAGTATAATGCTTCAAGGGAAAATATGGTCTTTCAATGAAACAGAGGACTTTCAATCATTCTTAATGAAAAACCCAGAGCTGAAAAGAAAATTTGACTTTCAAACACAAGAATAAGAAGAAGCATGAAAAAGGAAACAGCAAAGAGAAGTCTTAAGGGACTTACCAGAAGTGAACTGTTTACATTCATACAGGGAAAGACAATATTTCTAACTCTTAAAACTTTTCAGTATCTGGGTAGTTGGTGGGACCATACATACACATGTACATGCATGCACACACATACACACATGCACACCCATACAGAGATAGAGAGCACAGATTGAACTGAATAGGATGGGACCATACCTTAAAAGAAACTAAGGTAAATGGTGAGAGAGAAATGTAGGGGGAGGAAAGAGAGGGAAAGGGAAGGGGGTAACTATATGTCATTTAAGAGGCAGGTAGGAGTTTTTCTTAGTGGAGGGAAAAAGAGGAGAGCTGAGAAAAAAAAAAAAAAAAACAAGAAGTTTACCCTCATCACATTTGACTAAACGAAGGAGTAAAATGCACACTCATTTTGGTATGAAAACCTATCTTACAGTATAAGAAAGTGGGGGAGAAGGAGATATTGCAAGGGAGGGGATGATGGGGGGGAGGGCAAAGGGAGGAGGGAGCAATTTGAAGTCAACACTAGGGGAGGGACAGGATCAAAAGACAGAAGAGAAACAATGAGGGACAGGTTAGGAGGGATGGTAATCCAGTTAGTCTTACACAACACAACTATCAGGGAGGTCATTTGCAAAACTACACAGATAGGGCCTATATTGAATTGCCTGCCATCCCAAAGGGAATGGGTGGGGAGGGAGGGATGGGGAGAATTTGGAACTCAAAGTTTTAGGAACAACTGTTTAATATTGTTGTTGTAACTAGGAAAGAAGACATACAGTTCATGAGGAATAGAAAGTCATCTGGCCCTACAGGAGAAAAGAGAAGATGGAGACAAGAGAAGGGAGGGATGACAGAAGAGAGGGCAGATTGGAGATAGGGAAAATTAGATTGCTTGGGGTATTGGGGTGGGGGGAGGGGATAAAAGGGGAGAAAATTTGGAACCCCAAAATTTGTGAAAATGAATGTAAATAAATAAATAAATAAAATTAAAAAAAAATATTACTGTTACTGTGTACAATGTTTTATGGTTCTGCTCACTTCACTCAGTATCAGTTCATGTAAGTCTTTCCAAGTTTTTTTGAAATCCGCCTGCTTGTCACATATACCCTAACTTGTTCAGCCTTTCCCCAATTGATGAGCATCCCTTCAATTTCTAATTCTTTGCCACCACTAAAGCACCCTTTTCTTACGATCTCTTTGGTATACAGACTTAGTAGTCATATTGCTGGATCAGAGGGTATGCATAGTTTGGTTGCCTTTGAGCATTATTCCAAATCCCTCTCCAGAATAGGTGGATCAATTCACAACTCCACCAACAAATCATTAGTGTTCCGATTTTCCCACATCTCCAACATTTATCATTTTCTTGTTTGGTCATGTTAGCTAATCTAATAGGTATGATGTGGTCCCTCAGAGTTGTTTTGATTTGCATTTCTCTAATCAATAGTGATTTAGAGCATTTTTAGATGACTGTAGATAGCTTTAATTTCTTCACCAGAAAACTGCCTGTTCATATCCTTTAACCATTTGTCAATTGAAGAATGAGATGTATTCTTATAAATTTGACTCAATACTCTATATATTTTAGAAATGAGGCCTTTATCAGAGACACTGGCTGTAAAAATTGTTTCCCAGCTTTCTTCTTCCTTTCTAATCTTGGTTGCTTTCGCTCTCTTCTTAACTCCTTGCAAACCACAATTCCATCAAAACTGCTCTCTCCACATTTACCAGTGATCTCTTGTCAAATTCAATGACCTTTTGTCAATCTTCATTCTTCTTGACCTCTCTGCAGTCTTTGATTCTATTGATTACTTTCTCCTCCTTGATGCTATTTTCTCTAGATTTGAGGGCCATCTTGGCAGTTATTTTCATATTTCCCTCTCCTCTGTTGCCTTTGCTGGATTCTCCTCCAGATCATGCTCTTTAACTGTAGATACACCTCAGTGTTCTGTCCAGGGCCCTCTTCTCCCTCTATACCACTACTCTCTATCAGTTCCCATGGATTTAATCTGCATCTCTATGCTGAAGATTCTCAAATCTACCTAACCTCTCCACTAACCTCTAGTCTTTCATCTCCAACTGCCTTTCAGACACCTTGAAGTGGTGTCCAGTAGGCAACTTAAACTCACCAAATCCAAAACTGAGCAATTTATCTTACCCCCTGGAGCTTCCCATCTTCCCCTATCTCCCAATTTCTCTGTTACTGTCAAGGGTAACACTATATCTTCCCAGTCCCTCAGGCTCACAACCTAGGAATCATCCTGAACTCCTCATTATCTCTTGCCCCCTATATTCAAGCTGTTGACAAGGCCTATTGATTCATTTCATCTTTGCAACATCCTTTAACTGTACTTCCTTCTCCACTTTGACACTGATACCCCTCTAGTCCAGACCTTCATCTCCTCACACCTAGACTATTATAATAGCCTGCTGCTGCTGACTCTGCCTGTCTTGAGTCTCTCCCCACTCTAATCCACCTTCCACTGAGGCATTAAAGTGATTTTTCTAAAATGTAGCTCTCATCATGCTCTGCCTGCCCCTACTTCAGTGGCTTCCTATTGCCTTCAGGAGCAAATGAAGAATGCTCTTTTTGGCATTCAAAGCCCTTTATAACCTAACTCTCTCTTACCTTTACAATATTCCTACTATGAACTATCAATCCAGCAACACTGGCCTCCTGGCTTTTCCACCAAGAAGATACTCCAGCTCTCCATTCCAAGCACTTTCCCTGGCTCTCTCCCATGCCTGGAATGTTCTCCCTCTTTAGCTCTAACTACTGACCTCTCTGCCTTCCTTTAAGTCCCAGCTAAAATCCCACTGTCTATAGGAAACCTTCCTTAACTTCTTAATTCTACTGCTTTCCCTCTTTTAGTTATTTCCAACTTATTTGTAAATGTTTGTTTGCTTGTTGTCTTCGACTGAGAGCTCCTTGAGCTTTTATCCTTCTTTGATTTCAGTATGGCTTTTATCCTTCTTTGATTTCAGCATTAGCACAATGCCTGGCCCTAGTAGGTACTTAATATCAATTGACTGATAGCTGAAAAAGATCTCACAGATCCATTAGTCTATTCCCTTAATTTTACAAATTCAGAACCTGAAGTTGAGAGAGATTAAATAATTTGTTCAAGGTCATACAGGCAGTAAGCAGTGGAACCACAAAATGTACTCAGTTCTCTTTGACAGATGGATTACAGTCAGGAGTATCAGTCAGTCAATGAACTTCTATTAAATGCTTACTATGTGCCAGACACTGTGCTAAGCAGTGAGGACATAAAGACATAAGACATCTCTGCCCTCAAGTACCTAACAATCTAATGGAAGAAGATAACACATTTTTTAAAAAGCTGAAAAGTAGGAGGTGGAGAAGAAAACTTAGAATAGTGACATGATTACGTCCTGCAGCCAGGGTGGGAAATGATCTGAGGAAGTATGAGGTACAGAGTTGAATTTGTTTACAGAATGATGAGTTTCTTGAGATCATGACATCCAGAACAGTCAGGCAGAGAATGATGGAGTGTGTTAAAGTCCTACCTGTCCAGGAGATGCAATTGTTAAATTTTCAGTGTGATTCTTTATACCTCAGGAATCAGTAATGCCACAAATAAGGGCTGCATTTAGTGTATTGTTGATTGTTTAAACTTGAAAAAATGATGGAGAAAATGTTAATGTAGATTAAACTTGAAAGTACATCATATTTTCTAGAGTTGTTAAACATTTATCAGCACACTTCTCATTACAAATGATAATACACATTTGTACAGTGCTTTTGGAAGAGCTTTTTCCCCAATAATCATCTGAGGAAGCTAGTACTAGTATTCATAGACTTAGAGTATCTCAGAAGAGAAAAGCACCTCAGGAGTCATATATCATCTACCTCCCACCTGAGGACAGAAATCTCTTCTGTAGAACCTCTGCAAGGTAAACATCTGGCCCCAACTTGAAGACTTAGAGAAATAGGAACTCAGAAATCACCTATTCAATTTTTCATCTTCTCTCTAATTAGAATTTTTTTCTTGTGTTTATATAAGATGGAACTCATGGTCTTTTCAGTCTTTGCCAGTCCTATTTAAATTTGAAAGGCCTAGATTGTGAGTTTCCAAGTATGACTTTGTGTGTCCCTCCCCACCCCTGAAACTGGGTTTAGCTTTATCTGTGTCCTTTTCCTATCCATTCAACTGCAAAGGAGAACAAAAAAGGCTCTGATTGGAAAAACTGGGAAGCCTAAACCCCAGTACTATTTTGGTACTTATTGGGCTAATTGACTTTAGTGTAGCCTTCAGAGATTAAAATCAGAAGGTATTTTAAATGTTTACTTAACTTAGAATAAGCTCCCCTGGGAAATGCCAAAAATAAAGAAATTCAGAGCCAAGAGGAGATAGACTTAAGTCTGAGGGTACTAACTAGGAGTGTCTCTGCTCTTTGTTCTAAAAGAACTTGGTACCTAGGGCTGAGAAACTCCAGTAGTAGATGAGAGACCACATGACCAAAACTTTGAAGGGAAATAGATTATTTCATAACTGAAAGAAAAAAAGCCCAGAAGTATTTTTCCCTCTAGCACTGTTAGCTCATGCCCAAGGTGGTTACTTTTCTAAAAGAGTTATTAAAAAGGTTCTGGCTTTGAACTAAAAGAGTAAGGTAAAACTGGGCCTATCACGAAAGACTTCAGTTGAATCCAGAAGTTTAGGAGCAAAGGGAAACATCACAGTCACACACCCAATAGGGGCCTGCCTTGTAGCTGTCAGAAAAAAAATATATAGATGAAAATGCATGCAGGCTAGAGATAAAATGCCAGTTCTGGATAGAGTCAGTATTGCAACTGTGCTGGAACGTAGAGGAGAGAGACAGACAGACAGACAGACAGAGAAAGCACAAAGGTAGACTGGAGTCACAGGGTAAGGACTTTAAATTCCAAGCTGAAGAGTTTGTGTTTGAACCTAAAGACAGCTGCCGACACAGGTCAGTACATGTTACCATTTCTCAATAAGTTCTGGTGGCTCCCTGTTGCCAGTAGGATAAAAAAAAATGAAATCTTCTGTTTAGCCTTTGAAGTCATTCACAGCCTGTCCCCAATCCATCTTCACAGCCTTGAGGGAGTAGATTTGACAAGGCTTGATAACTGATTGGATATTGTAAATGAGGGAGAGGAAAGAGTCAAGGCTGACTCTGAGGTCATGAACCTTGGTGGCTTGGAAAGATGGCACTGATGTCTATAGAAATAAAGAAATTAGAAGGAAAGATGGGGTTTAAGGGAAAAGAGACTAAGTTCCATTTTGGACATGGTGAGTTTGAGATGCCTAAGGAATATCCTGTTGAAGATGTCCAAAAGGCAAGTGGACAATACAGGAAGGGAGCTCAGAAAAGAAATTAGGATTGTATGTATAATTCTGGGAGTCATTTGCATAGAATGACTTAATGAAATGAATAACTTAATGACAATGAAAAAATATTTATTATGAACTTACTGTGTGCCAAGAACCATCCTAAGTGCTGGAGATTCAAGTACAAAGAAAAGATAATTCTTGTCCCAATTTATACTCTTTTGTGGGACACAACACTTATTGGGAAGAGGTAGTCAGAGAAGGGTGTTCTGACCTGGAAAGTCACAAAGATATCTAATGGGACAACAGGGCAAGTCATCAACATACTCTTTCAAGAGGTCGTGGCAGTACTGATACTAACAGTTCTCAGACCAAGGGGTGAAATGTTGAGTGAACATGAGAAATATGCATATGGCAGCAGGGTGGACCATGGCCTGAGTGAAGATGAGGACACATGGTCTCAAAGTATAAAGAATTCAGTGGTTTACTACCCCTCTCACATGGTCTCTTATGGTTTAATTGGAAGGGTGGAATTGTAGCAGCATCACTGGTAGGTCAGAAAATAGGCAAGGTTAAGATAAGGATGATTGGTCCCAGGGCATGTAGAGCAAAGCTCTAAGAGATCACTGGAGATCACTAAGAGGATTCAGAATGAGAAAAGAAGGCTCGGCAAAAGTGCTGAGGGCTTCTTATGGTTAAGGATAGGACATGGATGATGATTCAGCAAAGAAAACTGATAAGAATGAGTAGAAAGGGAGGAGGACCAGGAGAAAATATTGTTACAAAAGCTGAAGGAAAGAGTACATAAGAAGAAAGGAAGCCCAGTGGAGTCATGTGCTACCAGACAGGTCAAGAAGGATAAGTATTAAGAAGGAAAAAGACTATTAGATTTAACAATTAAGAGATCATCTGCAATCTTGGAGACAGCAGTTTCAATCAAGTGTTAAGAATAGAAAATAGATTACAAAAGGTTGAGAAGTGAATGGAAGGAGGGGAAGTAGAAATAAGTATAGATGGTTTGTCAGATGAAGAGATATGACAAGGTATGATCATAAAGGACAAAGAATTTGAAAGTACAGAAAAGTTATTGAACTAGTTAGCTATAGGGTCAAAATTTCAAAGACATGAAAGTGATGACCTGGGAGTGAATTGAAGCTGTATAGAAGGCATAGATATCTCAGTGACAATGAAAAATTAGTTTTTGGAGGGAGACAGAGGGAGAAATGTAAGGATAGGAGTTCAACAAATTCTACAAGTCTTCTGTACTTTCCACTTTTCTGTTCTGGAAAAATAGCTCAATTTAAGGAAAAGGGAATGGAACAGGGAGTCTTATAAAGGTTTGTACTGCCTTGACCTTCCATCCCTTGGACTGTGTGAAGGGACTTTTTCTTTCTCCATAGGTCCCAGTTGTCATTAGAAACCCAGAAATATACAATCTGACAGGGATCTAGCCAGATTAGTCTGTGACCTTTGATCATTAGTAATTATACCACTACCCATAACCTGACCGAGTCAGCTGAGCTATAGTATCTTACAAACTGAAAGATAGAGGAAGATCAGATCATCTCTGCCTTGTTCCTAACTCAGAGCTTCTCTGGCTCCCTAAAATCTGAGTGACATTGTAGCCTCAGATATGACAACTTCTGAAGATGAACGGGGTATGGGGGAGAAAGATGATCAGTTTTTTTCTTTATTAACTGTTTCATTAGAAATTAGTTGATTGCTAGTTACTAATGAATTGATTTCAGATTTCATGAAGTCAGACTTAAGTTATGGATGTTCTGCCATAGGTAGATGTTCCACAAAGGAATTTTTTAAAATGAACTGGTATACAAATCCATTTAAAGAAGCAGGTACTATTTTCCTTGGGAAAAAAAGTGGTTATTTTCTCTTGGGCCCCTCCTTGTTCATTTCTTCCTTATGTATCCAAAAAGATAACAATAATAGCTTATATTTATATTCCACTTCCTAGTACAAAAAGCATGTTGCTCAAAACCTTATGAGATTGGTAGTGCATATGTTAACATTGCTTTATAGGTGTAGACGAGCTTCCTGGATAAGTAAAGCAGATGGTTATCTGCTAGATGATTTGTGGAGTTCAAGGAAAATCCCCTCAACTCCCAGAGATTTCCCCCAATCTTATCTAAGTGTTATTAGACTGTAAACTCTGCAGTGAGGACTGTCTTTTGCCTTTCTTTTAATCCTTAACCCTTAGCATGGTCCCTGACAACATAGTAGGCACTTAATAAATACTGATTGACTTGACTTGTTGGCCTGTCACTAACTCAACCATTAGAAATTTATTCCCCAAATCATAGAATAATAGAACATGAGTTGGAAGGAACATCATTAAACTTCTAGTCCAGTTCAAACGTGAAGCAGGATTCTTCTCTACAACACCCGTTTAAAATAGTTATCCAGGGGGGAGGAGCCAAGATGGAGGAAAAGAAGCAGGGACCTACTCTACCTCTCTCCCATAGCCCTTAAAATACCTGTAAAAATGACTCTGAACAAATTCTAGAGCAGCAGAAGCCACAAAATGACAGAGTGAAAGAGATTTCCAGCCAAAGACAGCTGGAAGGCTGACAGGAAGGATCTATCACACCTGGCTCAGAACTGAGTGCAGCCCAGCATGGGCCACCCAGCACAGACAGAACTGGAGCAGGCTGCAGAATTCTGAGTCATGGACAGCTGCTGCAGTTCTTAGATTTCTCAACCCACAAACTCCAAAGACAGCTTCAAAGGTCAATAGGAAAGTTCTTTCACCTGGGTGAGAGGGGAGTGTGGTCTGACCCCAGCCCCAGTCCCAGGGCAGCAGCAGCCACTGAAACATCAGCTTGGACTAAAGGGTCTCAATCCTGAGTGGTGGTCCTGGGATGAGGAGGAGAAATTGGTGTGGTGGAGCTGGTGGTGGATGTGGATAAGGAATCCTACTCACAGTTCCAGGGCAGAAAAGAGTGCTTTTCGTGGCTCACAGACCAGATTGCAGGCCAGAAGAGGAGTAAACTCCTCTCTCTTGATTGTGCTGCTGTGGGGGAACAGAGAACTTACAGGTCCCCAGAAGTATACCCTCCACTTGACAAAAGACTCAAAAGTCAAGTAACAGACTGGGAAAATGCCCAAAAAAGGGGAAAAAATAAGACTATAGAAGGTTCCTTTCTTGGTGAACAGGGATTTTCTTCCATCCTTTCAAATGAGGAAGAACAATGCATACCCTCAGAGGAAGACATCAAAGTCAAGGCTTCTGCATCCAAAACTTCCAAAAAAATATGCTGTGGTCTCAGACCATGGAAGAGCTGAAAAAAGGATTTTGAAAATCAAGTAAGAGAGGTGGAGGAAAAATTGGGAAGAGAAATGAGAGTGATGCAAGAAAACCATGAAAAGCAAGTCAACAGCTTGCTAAAGGAGACCACAAAAAATGCTGAAGAAAATAACACCTTTAAAAATAGACTAACCCAAATGGCAAAAGAGGTCCAAAAAGTCAGTGAAGAGAAGAATGCTTTAAAAAGCAGAATTAGGCAAATGGAAAAGGAGGTTCAAAAAGCCCACTGAAGAAAATAGTTCTTTAAAAATTACAATGCAACAGATGGAAACTAATGACTTTATGGGAAACCAAGAAATTACAAAACCAAACCAAAAGAATGAACAAATAGAAGACAATGTGAAATATCTCATTGGAAAAGCAACTGACCTGGAAAATAGATCCAGGAGAGACAATTTAAAAATTATGGGACTACCTGAAAGCCATGATTAAAAAAAAAAGCCTAGACATTATCGTTCATGAAATTTTCAAGGAAAACTGCCCTAATATTCTAAAACCAGAGGGTAAAATAAATATTAAAAGAATCCACTGATCACCTCCTGAAAGAGATCCCAAAAGACAAACTCCTAGGAATATTGCAGTCAAATTCCAGAATTCCCAGGTCAAGGAGAAAATATTGCAAGCAACTTGAAAGAAATATAATCAGGATAACACAAGATCTAGCAGCTTCTACATTAAGGGATCAAAGGGCTTAGAATATGATATTCCAGAAATCAAAGGAACTAGGATTAAAACCAAGAATCACCTACCCAACAAATCTGAGTGTAATACTTCAGGGAGAAAAATGGTCATTCAATGAAATAGAGGAATTTCAAGCATTCTTGATAAAAATACCAGAGCTGAATAGAAAATTTGGCTTTCACATATAAGAATCAAGAGAAAGCATGAAAAAAGGTAAAAAAAGGAAAGAGAAATCATAAGGGACTTACTAAAGTTGAACTGTTTACATTCCTACATGGAAAGATAATATTTGTAACTCTTGAAACTTTTCTCAGTATTTGGGTAATTGGAGGGATTTTATATATATATATATATATATATATATATATATATATATATATATATATATATATATATATATATGTGTGTGTGTGTGTGTGTGTGTGTGTGTGTGTGTGTGTGTGTGTGTAGACAGAGGGCACAGGGTAAGTTGAATAGGAAGGGATAATATCTAAAAAAATAAAATTAAGGTGTGAGAGAAGAATATATTAGGAGGACAAAGGGAGAAATAGAATGGGGCAAATTATCTCTCACAAAAGAGGCAAGAAAAAGCTTTTTCAGTGGAGGGGAAAAGGGGGGAGGTAAGAGGGAAAAAGTGAAGCTCACTCTCATAACATTTGACTTAAGGAGGGAATAACATGCACACTCAATTTGGTACGAAAATCAATCTTACCCTACAGGAAAGTAGGGGAGAAGGGGATGAGTGAGGTGTGGGGGAATGATAGAAGGGAGGGTAAAAGGGAGGAAGGAGTAATTAGAAGTAAACACTTTAGGAGAGGACAAGGTCAAAAGAGAGAACAGAATAAATGGGGGGCAGGATAGGCTGGAGGGAAATATAGTTAGTCTTTCACAACATGACTATTATGAAAGTCTTTTGCATGACTATACTTGTATAGTCTATATGGAATTGCTTGCCTTTTCAGTGGAGATGGATGGGAAGGGAGGAAGGGAGAGAAGTTGAAACTCAAAAGTTTTATGAATGAATGTTGAGAATTGTTTTTGCATGCAACTGGGAAATAAGAAATATAGGTAATAGGGTACAGAAATCTATCTTGCCCTACAAAAAAAGAGAGCAGATGGAGATAAGGGAAGGGAGGGGTGTGATTGAAGGGAGGGCAGATTGGGGAAGGGGTAATAAAAATGCACAATATCTTGGGTTGGGGGAGGGGAGAGATGGGGAGAAAATTTGGAACTCAAAATTCTTGTGGAAATAAATGCTTAAAACGAAAAATAAATAAATTTTTAAAAATTAGAATGGAACAAATGGAATGTAATGACTCTATGAGAAACCAAGAAATTATAAAACAAAACCAAAAGAATGAAAAAATAGAAGAAAATGTGAAATATGTCCTTCAAAAAAAAAACTGACCTGGAAAATAGATCCAGGAGAGATAATTTAAAAATTATTGGTCTACCTGAAAACCATGATCAAACAAATAGCCTAGACATTATCTTCCAAGAAATTGTCAAGAAAAACTGCCCTGATATTCTAGAACCAGAGGGGAAAATAGAAATGGAAAGAATTTACTGACCACCTCCTGAAAGAGATACCAAAAGGAAAACTCCTAGGAATATTGTAGCCAAATTCCAGAGTTCCCAGATCCAGGAGAAAATAGTACAAGCAGCCAGAAAGAAAGAATTTGAGTATCATGGAAATACAATCAGGATAACATAGGATTTAGCAATTTCTACACTAAGGGATCAAAGAACTCAAAATATGATCTTCCAGAAGTCAAGAGCTAGGATTAAAACCAAGAATCACCTATCCAGCAAAACTGAGTATAATACTTCAGGGGAAAAAATGGAATTTCAATGAAATAGGGGACTTTCAAGCATTCTTGTTGAAAAGACCAGAGCTGAATGGAAAATTTGACTTTCAAATACAAGAACCAAGAGAAACATGAAAAGGTAAGCAGGAAAGAGAAGCCTTAAGGAACTCATAAAAGTTGAACTGTTTACATTCCTACATGTTGTTATTTGTAACTCATGAGACTTTTTTCAGTATTAGAGTAGTTAGAAGGAATACATACACACACACGCACACACACACATATACATATATATGTGTGTATGGGCACGTATGTATGTGTATCTTATATATGTGTAGGTATGGATATGTACATAGGTATATGTGTTTATATATGTGTGTTCATCCTTCATTGCCAAAGAAGACCATGCCATCAGAGAAATGATGACATGACTTGCACTTGACTTTGGTTTTTTTTGAGTGAGGGAAGGCTGTGCAGGTCACCAGCCTCACTTCTCCTTCACAGCCATCTGAATCCAATGACCAGATATTCATCAGGATAACTGGAGATGACCCAGGATGAGGCAATTGGGGTGAAGCTACTTGCCCAAGGTCACACAGCTAGTGAGTGTCAAGCGTCTGAGGTGAGATCTGAACTCAGGTCCTCCTGATTCCTGCACTGGTGCTCTATCCACTGCACCACCTAGATGTACAGGCAATAGGGTATAGAAATCTATTTTGTCCTACAGGAAAATAGAGGGGAGAAGGATGGAAGAGGGAGGGCAATGGAAGGGAGGGCAGACTGGAGGAAGGGGTGGTTGAGGTGTATGCTGTTCTGGGGTGAGTGAATGGGGAGAAATGGGAAGAAATTTTTGAATTCAAATTCTTGTGGAAGTTAATGTTAAGAACTGAAAAACAAATAAATTATATATTTTTAAAAATATTTATCCAGTTGTCATTTGAAGATATCTATAGATAAGGAACTCACTCCCTACCAAGGTAATCATTCTACTTTTAGCCAACTCTCTTCATGAAGAAGTTTTTCCTTACCTCAAGATGAAATGTGCTTCATTGTAACTTTTATCAATTGATCCTAGTTTTGGCTTCTGGGGCCCAGTCAAAACAAGTCTAATCTCTCTTACCCATACAACCCTTTAAATATTTGAAGACAATGATGATGTCTCACATTGCTCATCTCTCTTTCCCCTGCTTCTCACCCTCAAGTCACCTCTTCAGGCAGAGTATATCATGGTTTCAAATGTTTCCATCATTGTGGTCATCCTTGTCTGAACTCATTACAGTTTGTTTTCATTGCCCCTGAAATCCAGGACCCAGAATTGGACACACTTTCCCAAGTGGGATCTAAATGGGACATTGGACCACGGACCATCCATCACCTCCCACATTCTGCAAAATGCAACCTATATCACATTAGCTCTTTTGGCTGCCAAATCACACCATTGACTCTAATTGCCTTGCCGGTAACTAATTGCTTCTAATTCCTTTGGGTTAAGGCCTCCTTCCCTGTCAAAATGCAAATACCTTTGAAAGGGTAAGCAACAGGAGCCATTAACACCTTGTGGAAATTTGTCTCTCAGTAGTAATTTGAGAAATCAAAGATAGATAGATAAGACACTGAAAGATAAAGCTGAAATGAAATTTAGTGATTATTTAGTCCAATCCACAAATTTTGTAGATGGGATAAATGAGCTCCTGGCAGGGGTTAGTAACTTGTCATAGCAGCTTTATTCCCACCTCAAACCCTGCAAGGCATTATCATTCATGAAAAGGAGGGAGGATCTGTGGTGGAAAGATGGCACAATACCAGGAGCTCTGCTTGCTCTGCCTGTGCCCTAAATAGCTTTCCTTGTGGCCCAGGACCAGCAGCACTCTTACACCCCCTCCTCCTCGATCACTGTGCCTTCCTCCCCAATCACTACTGTTCGGCTCTGACCTGCCTATAAAATAGACCTTTTTTCACACCCCCTCCCCTAGTCTGCCAGCAGCTTGGAATCAGAGGCCCTGTTAATGAGGAGTACCCAGCAGGCAAATGCTCTGATTTGAATTCAGGTTTGAAATCCTTTGATTTTGTCTTGTAAACAGTAACAGTGTAACTGCCAGCCCTTCACTTCAAAGCCCTATGTGTTCCAGAGCCTGGGGAAAGGAAAGGGGGAATGAAGAGGGACCAAGCTGCCACTACTGAAAAGGAAGTTTAAAACTGGTTTCAAGCAACTGAAATCCCCAGATTATCTAGACCTTTATCTGTGGTTTGGGCCTGCCTGGTGCCACCCATTGGCTAATCATTAATGAACATAAATCCTTCATTACTTAAAAAAAAAAAATCCATGAAATCATTCAGGTTTTTCCTCCACAGATGCAGAACCATGACCCTTGTGTACTTTAAGTTGAGTCAAGTCACCTGGCATTTACTAAGTACATGCTATGTGCCATGAGCTATGTGCTCTAAGTTCTAAGGATACAAAGAAAAGCAAGAACTGGTCCCTGCTCTCAAGAAGTTCATAATCTAATGGGAGAGAGAGAATGTAGACCACCAGCCATGAACTGAGAAAGCCATGAACAACCAGCTTTTCAAGAATCAACCAAAAAAAAGTACATCCCACAAATTTTTAATTAACTAACATTTTATACAGAAACAATTATGTCCAAACAAGATATGTACAGAATAAATTGGGAGACAGCTCAGAGGAAAAGCACTAAGATGAAGCAGGACTGAGAAAAGCCTTACAAAGGAAGGGACTTTAGCTAGTCTTAAAGAAAGCCAGGAGGTAGAACTGAGGAAGGAGAGCATTCCAGGCAAGAAACAGCAAGATTTATAAATGTTTCATTAGTTTTTGTGCACCTGCACCCCTCTTACCTTATCCACACACACACAAGACTCATACTCATAAGCTAGTGGTCCACTCAGGCCATTGGACCCATATGGCACAGGAGAAGAAAGTGAGGTTGGTGACCTTGTACAGCCCTCTCTCATTCAAATCAAAGTCAACTGAAAGTCAGGTCATCATCTTGATGTCATGGTCCTCTTGGAGAATGAAGGACAAACACAACAATAATAACAATGTTATTCCTTCAATTGTGTGGTTAGATGGTGAACATACATTTTCTCTGGACTCCAGTTTGAAGCTTCTTGGCCTTATTGGACCTACAGAGCTTGGGCTCTGCTGTCATAGTCTTTGGGAACCCAGGCTCACTCCCATACTATGATGAGATAATAGAGGAAACTCAACTAGAGGATATTCCCCCCCTGCAAAGAAAATCCATCCTCTGACATTGTGAATGTACCTAAAAACAAAATTCTACCATAGAGTGCTAAAAACCCATTATACCATCCTTTGGTCTAAGTTTATAGCCTAGTAAGGGGATATTATATACAGAGAGAAAGCAATAATATGACATAACATATTTTAAACACATAGCCCAGTCTCAGACAAAGTTCTATATGGTATCTGAAGGGATTAAGTAAATTTCTTCCAGGGGAAACATCAAGAAAAGATTCCTGGAAAATACAATCTTTGAGCTGTCAATAAGTAGTGAACTATACAACTTACTATGCATCTGGTGCTGATCCGGAATACTTCAGTGGTAGATGAATAGAAATGAGAAGAAGGGAAGGTATTCAGTTCACAGGTGCCTTCACCTAGGACAAGCCTCTTCTGCAAAAACAAGATCTAAGGAGCTGGTCACATGTACCAGACCCCAGGTACATCAGGATCACATACTTGGAGCTACAAGAGACCTAAGAAGTTATCTAGCTTCAGTGGTATCAAATTCGAATAGAAAGGAATCTCTGATAGCCACATATTAACTTAGAAAATCACAAGTTAACATTCTCTGTGTTGTATTTTATTGGACACTTCTCAATTACATTTTAATCTGGTTTGGTTGCTCTCTGAGTTCTGTGGGGCTGCTTTCTCCACAAGTTGAATACCTCTGATTTCTAATCTATCGCCCTCATTTTGCAGATAAAGACATTGTAGCCCAGAGAGATGGTGGTGTGTACAAGGTCACACAGATGACAGGCAGGATTTTAACTCAGATCCAGCATAGGGAACAGCATAGACATTTCTTAATCCCTCTTAATTATAAATCAGAAACTAAGTACACTCATGCTACTCCAGGTTTCCTCAAAGCTGCACTTTGATACCCTGCCCAGACCTACCTTTCCCAGAACAAATGGTCATCTATACAGAGCTCTGAATAAATGATTTAAAGTCTAATTTTAAAAGAGTACTAGATTAGGAGATAGAGAACCTGAGTGATGGTCAATAAATCAACTATCACCCAACTATCACCTTAATTACATCACTTCTCTTTCCTGTATCACATCTTTAAAATGAGTGGGTTGGACCAAATGGTCTCTGAAGTCCTTCCAGCGCTAGTCTTCTATGTTCCAAGATCCACTCCATCTCTGTTACCTATAATTCTTTTAAAACAGCTTAATTTCTTTGTAACTTACAAAAGAAATATTCCCTAGGTATTTAGAGTGGAGCTGGGCAATTACAGCTGATGTACCATGGACCGAGAGCAATGTCAAGTGAAACCATGGCCTTCAGTTATTGCTCTCCCAGAAGCATCAATCCTGGGGCTGGATTAACTTCAGCCAGAGACCATTCTCATTCTGTTGTACTGATTCTGGTTTCTGATTGCTGTTTACCCTTCTCCCATTCTCTGAGTTCTGGCTGGTTGCTGCACAAAAGGCATCCTGTCCCCTTTAGTGTGTCGTAGCCTGAACTTCTCTGCCTCACCAGTATCCTATACTCTGCCCCAAAAGGTTATTCCGGGGGAGTTTATATGCTTTTCTCTGGAATAAAGCACAGACAACTTCCCTTCAGCTGGAGGGGGAAAACGTGAAACACAAAAGATAATGACCTCACTTGGCTTTCAAGAAGAGATATGAGAAGGCATTGCTCTCGGTCTCTATCTCTCTGTCTGTTTCTCTCTCTTTGGCAAGAGGTTGGTGTGGAACACTACAAATCATTTTATAGTATAGACTTCTTCAGTGTTGGTTACTTGTGCTGTATTTTTATGCTTTCTCTTTATTATTCTTAGCTATAAGGGATAATTCTTTGGGAAAAGAGAAGGGGAGGAATGCACTGTAAAAATATGTCATATAAAAACAAGACATAAATAAAAATATTTTTCAAATGCAACAGATAAGAAAATTTCAGTAAGATGTAATTCTGTTCAAAAGACTTTTTAAAAAAATTTATAAGCCTGAAATAACTTAATTACGGTTTATTGTTTTTTCAGGAAGACAGATTTCTAGCATATATACAGATAGGCAGCCCGTAAGAGGCAAGAGGAATACTTGCACTTCCTTTATACAGGCAATAAAGTAGAGACTTTTATAAGCATCCAAAAATAATTCCTGCTTCTGAAACAGATAAGAAAACAGGTAAGAAAAAGGACCTCCCAGTAAGATGAAATCCTGTTCAACAGGTTTTAAATGTGTGGCTGTAAAAGATTCATTGATAAAATACATTAATAAAACTCTTTTTTAAAAGATGCATTGGGATTCATCAGAATAAATTGCAGGACTTCTGGGACACTTAGTGTCCTTGACTCATCCGAGACTGGCTTTTAATTTATGAATGAATAAATGATAAAGAAATTATTACATGTTTACCAAGTGTGGAAATACAAGCAAGAGAAATGAGACAGCCCTTAATCTCAGGGAGCTCACACTATAATTGAGGGAGATAACACATAAGAGCAGCTTTAGCTGCAGGGCAGGTAGAAGACCAAGAAGTCCCAAAGTCTCAAGTAGGGGTTGGGGGTTCATAAGATTTCATGAGACAAGATGCTGAGAGGGCCCTTTGCAAAGCATGAATGGATTTCCTCTGCTACTGTTTCCCCAACTCTGGCCGTTCTGCATCTCTGCTTTAGTGAAAAAGGAGGAGGAGGTTGATGATGACAGTTCACACTGATACAGCCCTTTGTGTTTTCAAAGTATATAAAATTCATTCAGAAGTTTTTCCCCAAACAAATCTGAAAGGTAGATAATAATCAATATTTTTAAAGATGCGGATATTGAGACTCAGAAAGTTTTGACTTGTCCAAAGCGACACAACCAATAAGTGACAGTTAATACTTGAATCCAGGCCTTCTGAATCCAAATTCAATGCTTTTCTGTGCATTTCCTTAAGAAGACTCAACTACTTAGATAGGGAGGGCTAGAATTTAAGCAGCTGCCGTTCCCACCCCCCACCATCAGAGGTATAAAAAAAAAATGCAATGGATGCTCCAGGCTACCGCATAAGAGGAGTCCTACTCTGCACCACCCAAAGCCAATCCACCCATTGGCGTTTCAGTGCTCCCAGAGTTATTTTGGCTCTATCCTCTGGTATCTTTTTTTTTTTTTTTAATATTTATTTATTTATTTAACTTTTTTTACATTCATTTTCACAAAATTTTGGGCTCCAAATTTTCTCCCCTTTTATCCCCTCCCCCCACCCCAATACCCCAAGCAATCTAATTTTCCCTATCTCCAATCTGCCCTCTCTTCTGTCATCCCTCCCTTCTCTTGTCTCCATCTTCTCTTTTCTCCTGTAGGGCCAGATGACTTTCTATTCCTCCTTAACTGTATGTCTTCTTTCCTAGTAGCAACAGCAATACTAGACAGTTGTTCCTAAAACTTTGAGTTCCAAATTCTCCCCATCCCTCCCTCCCCACCCATTCCCTTTGGGAAGGCAGGCAATTCAGTATAGGCTATATCTGTGTAGTTTTGCAAATGACTTCCCTGATAGTCATGTTGCGTCATTTAAGAGGCAAGTAGGAGACTTTTTAGTGGAGGGAAAAAGAGGAGAGCCGAGAAAAAAAAAAACAAGAAGTTTACCCTCATCACATTTGACTAAAGGAAGGAATAAAATGCACACTCATTTTGATATGAAAACCTATCTTACAGTATAGGAAAGTGGGGGAGAAGGAGATAAGCAAGGGGGGGGATGATGGAAGGGAGGGCAAAGGGAGGAGGGAGCAATTTGAAGTCAACACTCGGGGAGGGACAGGATCAAAAGACAGAAGAGAAACAATGAGGGGCAGGATAGGATGGAGGGTAATTCAGTTAGTCTTATCCTCTGGTATCTTAGAATGATAAAGCCAAGTGACACCTTCAAGATATTGTCTTAACAACTTCAAGGTGTTGTATACATCCTGATAAAATGTAAACAGATGGGGTTAATGAGTGTAAGACAGATAAACACAGTACACTAGGGGGCTGCTGGCACAGGTTCACTCTTGATTTGATCAAACAGGAAAGACACTAAGAATGGATTAATAATCTTACTTCGGTCTAGTTTTCTCAGAAGAGTATTTCTGATAACAGGAGCACAACTCCCACAGCATTCCTTAATCAACATTCTTGCAGGGGGCAGCGAGAATGGGCGGCAACTACCCCTATGTCTCGATGGGGCCAATGGAGACAGGCACAACTTGTGCTTCCCCTAAATCCCCCCAAGTCTCAATGGGGGCCATTTGAAGCAAACACAGATCCCCCCCAAGTCTTGATAGGGTCTGATCAAGGCAGGCACAGCATTCCAGCTTGTACACTCAACACTAGGTTCCCCTCCAAGCCTCAATAGGGGCCAGTTGAGGTACACACAGCATTTGTGCATTTAACCCTAAAGGTTCCCCATTCACTGTCTAGTGACCACTTTTTATAGGATAACAGACAAAGAAAACATATTGCCATCAATAGCCTCACAAGTTTACATCATCCCATCCCTGTATCCCACTGTGCAGCTGCAGTGGATGTTTATAATATTTACCATAATATAACTCTACGTAAGCGTAGTGGAAATGTTTTGAACCATAATAGTGGGAACTCATATCTAGTACCTGGGAACAGGAAATTGTTATGGCTGTGGATCCTGGGAAACTGAACTCTGAGAAATAATAACAAAAATTCACTTTACACAAACTACAATCCACCTTACTTAACACTAAAATTCACCTTACCTACAGTGAGTTGAGCAAGACACTTGATTTTTTCCCCAATCCAGCTGATGAAATCACTGAAGTGTCAAGTAAAGGAGACTACAAGTTGTTAATGTGTTAAACAGAAGGGCACTACACTCTGTTACTCGTTTATAAAGTGTGAGAAGTGCTCCATGATGGGATAATGAAACATCAAACATGAATGGCCAAGGGTAGCACACACTCTTGGTTCCCTTTGTCCTGAAATCACCAGATATTATGTAAAGAGATTTAACTTGGAGAGTCTTCTTAAGTTAGTGCTTCATACACTTTCTCTATCTTCTAACCCTCTACAACAGATATTAGAACATACAATGGAGTTACTATGTATATGTATATATATACATATATATATTTAATGATTGTCACGAACATTATAGTTATCTCTTCCACATCATAGGGGTTAGGGGTGCAGTGCTCCCATGATCTGGAAAATCCATGTAAAATTTTTGGCCCTCCATTCATACCATAGAAGTCTGAATTTTTTCTTTCTCTTTTATGGGGTGTATATGGGGTGTATATAGTACTTTATTGTAAAATTTGGGTTACATATTGGTCATAGACTCCATGTTGTTCACTGGCCTTTGTGTGTTGTCTGCAGTTCCCACAAAACTCCCAGAAAATTCCCACTTAATTTCTTATGCTGACCTATGATATATTGAAATCATGATGGGGAAAGTTGTGATGTGAAAGGGATAACTGTACTATTTAAGATGACCAAATGTCCCATGAAATGATTTCTTGTTCCCTTTGGAAATATAATTAAAACAACAGATAACTCACAGCATCACTGAATTTGTCCAACAAGACTCCATGCAAATTAACTCTCAATCACCAGTCTCAAGGGCAGTCCATGTCACAAGAGATCAATCAAAGGAGTTCCCTGTGTCCTCTGGGCAAGGGGGTAGGGGCTCCATGAAAAATGCTCCTTCTTTCAAAGGTCTATGCCATATATATTATCCTACTGATCTGGCGAACTCATCAAATTGTTCAAAGGTTCCCCTGATCACTACCTCCCTCATCTTATACCAACATGATAGAACCTTCCAGAGTTTTCATTCAAATGACAAAGCTTTCAAGAACCTAAGTTCCCCTTCACACCATAGTGTGGCATCAGAGCAATGTGTTCGTTCTTCGTTTCTGAAGAAGACCATGCCATCAGAGAAATAATGACATGACTTGCACTTGACCTTGTTTTGAGTGAGGGAGGGCTATGCAGGTCACTAGCCTCATTTCTCCTCCTGAGCCATCTGAATCCAGTGACTGGATATGCATCAGAATGACTGGAGAAGACCTAGGACAAGGCAATTGGGGTTAAGTGACTTGCCCAAGCTCACACAGCTAGTGAGTGTCAAGTGTCTGAGGTGAGATTTGAACTCAGTGGAACACTCTACAACATGCCATATAACTATAAAATGAAAAATGCTGGACTATGTGACCTAGAATATCAGAGCTGGAGGGGACCTGAAAACTTAGAATAAAAATGATCAGAACTGAGAAGAATCGTAAACCATAGATCATGGGAGCTGGTAAGGAATTTAGAGGGGCAGCTGGGTGGCAGAGTGGATAGAGAGTTGAGTCTGAAGTCAGGACAACTAGCTATGTGACCTTGGGTGAGTCATTTAACCCCATTTGCCTCAATTTCCTCATCTGTAAAAATAAGCTGGAGAATGAAATGGCAAACCACTCTAGTATCTTTGCCAAGAAAACCCCAAATGGGTTTACAAAGAGCCTGGCATGACTGAAAAAAAAACCCAACTATACAACAACCATAACAAAGACTTTGGAACCTATCTAATCCAGACCCCTCATGTTATTATAATGGTGGGACCTGAATCATTCATTTGCCTGTTTTGCTACCCCATGCTACCCCATGCTACCCCACACAGCGATGTCATTTTGGTCTTCTTTGAGAATGAAAGACAATACCAATAGAAAAAGCACAGAACTTGGTGACAGAAGATCTAGGGATCTAGTTCTGGTACTGGACCCTTACTGGACTTAGCAATCAAATTGATCTTCCTAAGACTCAATTCTGACCATGCCACTCCCCATTCAATAAACTCTAGTAGTTTTCCATTATCTCTAGTATCAAATATAAAATTCTCTGGCTTTTAAAATCCTCCATAAATTGACTCTTACCTTTTCAGTCTTGCCCCTGTGGCCCAGAACTGTGCAGCCCAGTAACACTGGCCTCCTTGCTGTTCCTTGAATAAAACATTCCATCATTTTCACTGACCATCCACCACACTTGGATGCTCTCCCTCATCTTCCCTCTTGGCTTCCCTGGCTACCTTCACGCCTCAGCTGAGGTTCTACCTTCTTCAGGAATCCTTTCCTGATCCTCCTTAATGCTAATGTCTTTCCCTTTTCATTGTTTGTAATTTATACTATACATATCTTTTTTGTACATAGTTGTTTGCAAGTTGTCTTCTCCATTAGACGGTGAGTGCTTTGAGAGTAGGGATTTTCTTTTGCCTTACTCATATCCTTCGCACTTAGCACAGTGCCTGGCACATACTAGGCACAATAAATACTAGTTGACTGACTGACCAACTGCTACTCACCAGTTATATGGCTTGACTTAAGGTGCCTCATTTCTTGAAGTCTCAATTTCATCATCTGTAAAATGGGAATAACACTACTTGCCTCAAAGGGCTGTTGTGAAGAAAGTGATTTGTCAACAGAAAAATGGTATATAAATATGAGTTATCATTATGAGCCAAAATTAACATAAAGAGACTAAAGCTTTGCTCTAAGCATCAACATCCAATACTCCCTATCCTGGCCCTTCACCTGGACCCTAGGGCTTTGTGCCATCAAAGGATTTCCCCTAGGGTCTGCCTTACCACTAGAGTGGAATGTCTCAAATGCACTATCTAGCCATGTGTACTACCCAGGATCAGCCTGGGAGGGAGTTGGGGGAGGGAACTAATGGTGAAAGCAGCATGCCTGAGCCTCTCCCCCTCCCTTAGGAAACTCAGCTCTAGTCCTCCCCAGCCCCTCTCCCCCTTCTCTCCCTTTCTACTATACCTTTTGCAGTCTGCCTTTATGCTTAACAAACTTTTTCCTAGATGTCTTCCCCTTACGTTCCTGCCGTCTTCTGGTATTTACTGAAATCTAGCTTTTTCCAAAAGCTCCTACTCTGGCTATAAGAACCTTTCGGTGTCTGTCTTCTTCTTCCACCCACCCTGTCAAACAAGACTAGGAAGAAGAGTTGACCACCTCCCTGAGCTTCACCATCACTCAACTACTGCTTCTCTTCCTTGGAAATTCACTCCATCCTGCTCAGATTCTTGATGTTACCATCTCATTATCTCCATCACTTTCTCTCTTCTCTAATAATTCTAGTACCTGAAACACAATCTTCCTCTTTATTCCAGCCTCTTCTCCCAGCCCGCCACAAGTCTCATTGCTTCTGTCTTCAGCTTATTTCATTCACATGCAAGGAATGGTACCTTAGACCAAACTCCCCACCCCCACTCCCAGGTGAACTTGTCCTAAATTCTGTAATTTCTGGTTTATGGAAATCATCATCGATCTTCATCTCCCTCTTTATGAAAGAATTCAAGTTTGTACTAGGGATTCTTGGAGAGAAAAAAGTAAATGATGAGAAGAGACTTGAGGTTGCTACAGAGCTATGCAGAGCTTTCTGAAGTGTGTGTGTGTGTGTGTGTGTGTGTGCGCGTGTGTGTGTGTGTGTGATCTGAAAAGCCGTTGGCTGAAAATGTCAAATTAGCATTGTGAGCCCTCTCCTGCCTCTTATCTCCAGCTTTCAGGATGGAACTGCTTGGCCGATGACTGTCCCCCACTGCTCCTGAAATCGAATCAGCCCTCCTGGTGCTCCAAATGAGGCTGTGAAATTGTTTGCTTGGATTTGCATGAAGAGCCTGAAAATCACTGAAAGTAGGTGAGACTTCCAGTCACCTAGGGCATAGTTTTTTCTTTGAATTTCATTTTCACTCTAGGAATAGTTCCTCCCCCAATCATTCTATCCCTTCCTACCTCCTCCTTTGCTTTGCCCTGGCTCCATGAATTCTGTTTCTTTCCTTTTTCTTTCTTTTCTATTCACAAAATCATAGAATTTTAGTAGAACACAAACTGTTAGCCCTTTAAGGTATAGAAAAGTGCTTACGCTCAGAATCCTGTAATGTAAGTTTTACAAATGATAGCAATTATTATCTCTATTATTTTACAGATGAGAAAACTGATGCTCAAAAAAATTAAGTGACTTGTCCATGGTTACACAAGTAATAGTGGTGCCTGGATCTGAATGCAGGTCTTCTGCTTTTAGGTCCAGGACTTTCTATACTATGCCTCACTGCTTCTCTATTATATGAATTATGAATTATCTAATTTTATTCCCAGTTCCACAAAACTCTGTTAGGTAGGTAGTTGAATAATTATCTTCCCTATTGTACAGGAAATTGAAGTTTAAAGAGATAAAATTCCTTGTCAGAAAGTTAGGGACAAATCCAAGAGTGGGACACATGTTTTCCAACTCTCAATTAAAAACACTAGATATGGAATCAATGGACCAAGATCTCCATGATTTACTAGCTATGTCTCATAACTGTGAGTCATTTAACCTCTCTATGCCTCAATTTCCATCATGGAAAAATGAGGAGATTGGACTAAAATCCCTTCCAGTTCTAAAACTATGACAATACCATAGCACCTCCTCCAGAATACTCCCCCTTCTCGCTCAATTTACGCAAAAGAATTGAGGTTTGGTTATAATGCCTCAAATCAAATTTTGGGGTGGCAGAGACAACAAAAGTTCAGAGTGAGACATTTTTTCCAGTACAAGATAGCTTAGGGAGACCTGCAGTAGAGGTCTGTGACACCAGAATAGGGACAAGTCCTGAGCACAGCAGCAATAGCAGCAGTAGACTTTGGACATGGCTCTGAAAGAAGCAGCAGCAGGAACTCTCAGCCCAGAAACATTAATGCAATCAGACAACTGGTCAGAAAGAAATTACTAAGGACCCTTTGCTCACACTTGGTGACAGTGGCACTGGTTGGTAATTCTATTGCACATGTAGAGTGTTAGTGTACAACTCCAAAATGAAGAGGAACACTTGTGGTCATTCACAAAGAAGCAGGAGCCCAGATCCCAGTTCCAAAGCAGAGGGGAGCAGTAGCATTTAGGGCTACGGGAGAACAGGGGACCTAATCATAGTTCCAGGACCAAGAGGAGTACTAGTGTTTGTGGCTACAGGAGACCTGTGGTCCTACTAGGTAAACACAGAGCATAGATCAAAAGAACAGTGACCACACTTCTCCCCAATCATACCACCTTAGAAGCATCAAAAACTTGTAGACCCACAGAACTAACTTTCTGAAAATAGGAGGCCAAAAAAGCCTGAAGCTTAGTGCAGGGTATCCTTACCTTCAGGTGAGCAGATTCAACTTTAACATAAAATTCAAAGTCAAGAAATAGGCTGGAAAATAATCAAATAACAAAAAAGGATCTGACCATTAAAAACTACTATGGTATCAGTCAGGGAAGACCAAAAGAAAACTTAAAAACAGACAACAATGCAAAAAGACGGACAAAGACCCATGGAAAAATGTTGATTGGTTTCAAGCCCAACAAGAATTCCTGGAATCATTCAAGAAAGAGATGAGAGTAGTAGAAGAAAATTGAGAAAATAAATGAAAGTGATACAAGAAAATTATGAAGACACTGACAGCTTGTTTTTTTTTTAAAAAGCAACAAAAATACTGAAGAAAATAACACCTTAAAAAAAAGAGTTGACCAAATGGAAAAAGAAGCATGAAAGCTCACTAAAGAAAATAAGTCCTTAAAAATTAGAATTGGGTAAGTGGGAGCTAATGACTCCATGAGACTTCAAAGAACAATAAAACAAAGAAAAAGAATGAATAAATAGAAGAAAGTGTGAAATATCTTATCAAAAAACTGACCTGGAAAATAGATTGATAGATAATGTTTTTAATTTAATATTTTATTTTTCCCTAAAAACACATAAAAACAATTTTTAAAAAACATTTTGAGTTCCAAATTCTCTTCCTTCTTCCCTCTCTTTTCCCCTTATTGAAAAGGCAAGCAATTTGATATAGGTCATACATGTGCAGTCATGTAAAACATATTTCCACCTTAGTCATATTGTAAAAGAAAACACAGATCAAAAAAACCCCAAAACAAAAATAAGAAAAATAAACAAAGTTTTAAAAGTATGCTTTAATGTGCATTCATACTCCATCAGTTCTTTCTCTAGAGATGTATAGGCTTTTTCCTTGTAATTGCTTTAGATTTGTCTTAGATCGTTGTGCTGCTGAGAATAGCTAAGTCATTCATAATTCATCATCATATAATGTTGCCATTACTGTGTCACAATATTGTCCTGATTCTCTCCATTTCACTCTGTGTCAGTTCGTATAACTCTTTCCTAGTTTTTCTGAGAGAATCATGCTCATCATTTCTTAGATCACAGTAGTATTCCATCATGGATATATACTGCAAATTGTTCCACCATTCCCCAACTGGTGGTCATCCCCTCAATTTCCAATTCTTTGCCACCATAAAAAGAGTTGCTATAAATATTTTTGCACATACAGATTCTTTTCCTTTTTAAAACTCTCTTTGGAATATAGATCTAGTAGTAGTATTTCTGAATCAAAGAGTATACACAGTTTTATATCCCTTTGGATATAGTCCCATATTACTCTTCAGAATGGTTGGATCAGGTCACAACTCCACCAACAATGTGTTAGTGTTCTAATTTTCTCACATTCTCTCCAACATTCGTCATTTTCCTTTTCTGTCATATTAGTCAATCAGATAGGTATAAGGTAGTACCTCAGAGTTGTTTTAATTTGCATTTCTCTAATCAATAGTGATTTAAAGCATTTTTCATATGACTATAAATAGGTTTGATTATTTCATATAGAAATTATTTATTCATATCCTTTGACCATTTATCATCTGGGGATGACTTGTATTCTAATAAATTTAACTCAGTTCTCTATATATTAAGAAATGAGGCATTTATTAGAGAAGCTTTCTGTAAAAAAATTTTTCAGTTATGATTACTATCTGTTTCATTCCCTTTTATTTTTTCCTGTTTATCATTCTCTCTCTTTCTCTCTCTCTCTCTGTCTCTCTCCCCTTTTATCTTGTCCTTCCTCAAAAGCGTTTTGCTTCTGATCCCCACTTCTCCCAACCCAGCCTCCCTTCTATCATTGTCCCACCTTTTCTTATCCTCTTCCTCACCTACTTTCCTATAAGGTAAGATAGATTTCTATACCCAACTGAGTGTGTATTATTCCCTTTTTGAGCCTATTCTGATGAGAATAAGGTTCAAGTGCTCCCTGTCTTCCTTTTTACTGTGAAAGGTCTTTTATACTTCTTTTGTGTGAGATAATTTATCCCATTTTACCTCCCCCTTTTCCCTTCTAATCTATCCTCTTTCTCACCCCTTAATTTTATTTTTTTAGATATCATCCCATTATAGTCAATTCACACCTTTGCCCTCTGTCTATGTATATATTCTATCTAAGTACCCTAATAATGATAAAGTTCTTAGGAGTTATAAGTGTCATCTTCCCATATGGGAATGTAAACAATTTAACCCTTTTGAATCCCTTATGGTTCTCTTTCCATTTTACCTTTTTATGTTTCTCTTGAGTCTTATATTTAAAAGTAAAATTTTCTATTTAGCTCTAGTCTTATCAGAAATGTTTAAAAGTCCTCTATTTCATTGAATATTCACTTTTCCCCCTGAAGGATTATAGTCAGTTTTTGGTAGGTTATTTTTGATTGTAATCCTAGCTTCTTTGCCCTCCAGAATATCATATTACACTCCATGCAATCTTTTGATGTAGAAGCTGATAAATCTTGTGTTATCCTGACTGTAGCTCCACAATGTTTGAATTGTTTCTTTCCTGGGAGTTCTGGAATTTGCCTATAATATTCCTATTTTTCATTTTGGGATCTCTTTCAGGAGGTTATTGATAGAGTCTTTTAACATCTATTTTACTCTATTGAGGAAGTTTTCCTTGATAATTTCTTATCATGGCCTTCAGGTAGTCCAATAATTATTAAATTATTTTTCCTTGAAGGAAAGCAAACATAACAGAGAAAAGGCAGGGACTTGCCTGAGCCTACCCAAATTCCCTTCTAAACAACTTTAAAATAATGAATCACATTAAAAAAACAGAAGAAGAGAGATAATTTAAGAAGACAGTTCCAAAGGACTCATGATTAAAAAATGCTACATACCTCCAGAGAGATAACTAATGAACTCTGAGTGCAAATTGAAGTATAATTTCCTCACTTTCTTAATTTCTTTTGCTTTTTTGTGATGAGGCTAAAATGGAAATATGTTTTAAATGATTTCACATGTATAATTTATATATTGTTTGCCTTCTCAGTGGGTGGTGAAGGGTGGGGAGAGGGTGAGAATCTGGAACTCAAAATTGTAAAAGAAAAGAATATTTAAAATAAATTAATAATAAAATTTTTTTAAAAATCAGTCAACAAACACTCTTAGTAAAAATGGTGACTGTAAAATATTCTTTCCATAAATCTAGTTGTATCCTCATGCTAATGTACACAGAATCTATGAAAGAGTGAATTCAAGCTGAAGTCACAGTGATAGTAAGGCATATGTATAGAATACATGTGTGACAAAGGCTACTCACAGCTCCTAGTGGGGCAAGGCCTAGAAGTCTTTTCTCTTTTCATAGGATCCTCAAGCAGCTTTCCTTGGGTATAGGTGGATGGATTGCTCAGCTGGGCTTTTAGGATCTTCTCCTCTCCATAATCTGACTCAGCTGCCAGGGGTCCCATTCCTCAAAGCTGCATCCTCCCTTGGATGGATACCTTTCTGTGACTTTGTCTAGAAAGTTTATTTCTGCTTCCTGCTAAATACAGTATTTCCTACTGATTGAGTAGCTAGCTCTGTTTCAAAGCTACACAGCAGATAGAGATTGGGAGGAGAAGGAAACCATCTCCTTCCCAAAAGTGTTCCCTCTCTGGGTCCTGCTTCTTCCTTCAATACTGGTTCCCAACTTGGACTTTATTGACTGTTTAAAATCCCCAGGGATGTGGCTAATTTTTTGCTTAGACCAGGCCTGCACAACCTGTGGGCATACCAAAGGATTTTGGGAACCCCATGAAAAGTGTGGAGGATTTTTTCCTCTACATTTTTCGTGGGCTACCAGAAATCCTTTGGCAGGCTACAGGTTGTGCAGGCCTGGCTTAGACAATTGGCAGGTAGTTCTCTTCTTGACTCAACCAGAGAGGTTGATTAGGACTGTACAATGGAATGGCAAAGTTTTCATTATATCTTGTTAACACTTTGAAGACTCTGTGTTGATCACCTGAGTTAGGGACATCAGTCATATCCCAAATCCCTTACGCTGGGGTCCTAACTCAGTTTTCTTCCTATTTCACTAAGTTAGACTTGTCTAATGAGGTTATTTTTGGGCACCGGAGAAATGGTCAACTTTTTATGAGCCTGCTTCTCTGTATAGTGGTCACGAAATAGTCCCACCCTCACTGTCACCATCATTGTGTTCCCTGGTATGTTGAGGTGAAAGAAACTATATAGGTCAGACTGTAATCAGTGAAGTGTTCTACCGGCTTTTAACTTTAGTCTTTCATCTAGTTCCAGAAGATCAGATTAGCATTGATTGTTTAGTAGAGAATGAGTAGATAAAACCTGTACACATACAAAGAATAAAGGTTCCATTTAGTGCCTGGGACTTCCTTAATTTGTCAGCAGCTCCTAAATACTTCAGTTCCCTTGTCTTTCTCTAGAATCTGGACAATCAATCCAACCTTTCAGGAAAAAAAAAAAAGAAGAAAGAGAGAAGAAAAAATTTTACTTGCTCAGTATTATCATCATTAAGTGGAGGAAATGCTTTCTCTAAACTCCCATTTCCCATTCCTGAAATGGGGGAAATGTAACTCAAAATCATACTGTCAGAGTCTAGCAAGTTTTCATCCATGATCATTGCTGTTGATAACCTGTCTAACTTGAACAACATATTATTAATAGCACTTCTCCTGCTATTCAGAGACATGCACAAGCCAGTGTGGACACCATCATGGAACTCCTCTCTGACAGTGATATTGAAGATGAAAGAGGTCTCTGGATCAGTCCCTCAAGGAGGTCAACACAAGTACAGAACTCGGTTGACCACTGGACCAAAAAGAAGTTGTAGCATGTGGGACAATACAGTGACAAGCTCTGGGTAGACATGACTGATGTGAAAGTATTAGTCATTTAGAGGAGTAACTCAACTACTGACCTGATCTCACTAACTTAATCATTGGTTAACTCATAATTACTTGAAAACAATAAATCTAGTTAGTCAGAAGTAGTTCCTTCATACACAGTTGTAACCTCTTAGGGGGAAAATGAAATCCAAGAAGCTGACATTGAAGTAAGAGCTATTTCATAACCTCAGGTTTCCTAAGATAATAAACCACAGTTAAGATCAAGGACCCCTCCAGAGCCATTAAAGGAGATATTGATATCTTCAAAGTACAGTTGGAGGCAGAGCCAAAATGGCAGAGTAGAACGACACACATACTGTAGCTCTTCCCCCACAGTCCATAGAATATCTGTAAAAAATGACTCTAAACAAATTCTAGAGCAGCAAAAGCCACAAAATGACAGAAAATGAAATTTCCAGCCCTAGGTAGCCTGGAAGGCCAACAGGAAAGGTCTACCACATGAGGCATGGAGTCAAGTGAAGCATAGCCCAGCATGGGCCTCAGAAAGTAATGCAGCAGGGACAGGACCCAGAAGAGGCCTTGGGGGTGGAATCCCCAGCAGCAGTAGTGGTTCTCAGATCCCTCAACCCACAATTGCCAAAGACACTTCAAAGGTTAGTGAAAAAGCTTTTTCAACTGGGTGACAAGGGAGAAGTTTCCTCCCATAACCATGGCCCCAGGAGGCCATGGCAGCAGAAGAGGAGGAGGCAGCACTGTTGGCAGTGGCAGCAGCAGCAGCATCCATTTTTGGAGCCCTCCACCTAAAGACCCTGGGGGAATTGAGCCACTGATCTGGGTCGCAGCCCTGACTGGAGCTGGTGGAGGCTCTAGAAAGGGAATTCTACTTGTAGATCCTGGGTAGAAAAGCTTTGGTAGCATCCAAACCAGTGCACAGGCCAGGAGAGGAGTAAATTCCTCTCCCTTTATTGTGCCACCTTGGAGGAACTGAGAACTTACAGGTCCCCAGAGTACACCCTTCTCTTGACAAAGGACTCAAAAGTCAAGTAACTGACTGGGGAAATGCCCAAGAAAGAGAAAAAAAATAAGACTATAGAAGGTTACTTTCTTGGTGAACAGGTATTTCCTTCCATCCTTTCAGGTAAGGAAGAACAATGCTTACCATAAGAGACCTCCAAAATACATATGCAATGGTCTCAGGCCATGAAAGAGCTCAAAAAGGATTTTGAAAATCAGGTAAGAGAGGTGGAGGAAAAATTGGAAAGAGAAATGAGAGCGTTGCAAGAAAATCGTGAAAAGCAAGTCAACAGCTTGTGAAAGGAGACCCAAAAAATGCTAAAATAATAATAATAATAATACCTTCAAAGCACTGTTGGAGGAGGCCTTCATAGTCAACTCTTAGAAGGAGTGATATGACTCCAAGTTCAACTATAGTTCAGTCCAGGCAAAGACTGGGGTTCAAGGAGAACATAGACCTAAATTTCCCAATCAGTGAACAAAATCAATGCAGAAGTCAAACTTAATCAAGGAAGAGAAAGCATTTTTTGAACGTACGGAGAGAGCATTTATAACCCAAAATTGCACATGTGTTATGTGTTCACTACATCACGTTGAGTGAGAAGGAAATGTTTACCTGTATTGTGACCAAATTCTGAGGCAGCACAATCAAGTGAGTAGAAGCAAAAACCTTGGCATCAGGAGGAAGACCTGGGTTCAAATGCTGTCTCTGACACATACAAACTTGTGACTACTGAGAAATTTTAATTTCTCAGAGTCCCACTCTCTCTAAGATTACAAATTCCAGATGAATTGCAAATCTGCATTAGTGGGTGTGTGCTGAAGGTCCATCCCAAAAGTTATATATACATAGATGAAATCACACATCCTTAACACATTACAAAGTCCTAGAAGAGAAAGAATCAAGAATGACATCTGAACAATTATAAGAGGTTAGAGCGCTGAGTCATGAGACCCAATGGAGAAAGGGCAGACCTGAAGACTGATGTATGATATGAAAACATTGTGTATAGTCATTTTAAATCAAACTTTGCAAATCACAGAACCACAGAACATTAAAAGTTATCTAATCTAAGCTTCTGAGTCACCATTCCTGAGGGTCTCTGATTAAAGACCTTCATTTATAGGAAACTCATAACTTCCCAAGGAAGACTACTATTTTTGGATAGTTGGTTTTCATTGATACTAAGTTCTTTCTTATACCAGGTCAAAATCTACCTTCCTGTATCTTTTACCCTTCTGAGCCCTGTTGTCTTACCCTATGGGACCAAGTAAAGAAACCTGAATTCCTGTTCCCTAGACTAGCCCTCTAAGTATTTGAAGAGAATGATCATGTTTCTTTTCCTCTTCTCCAAATGCAATACCTCCAGGTCCTTCAAATAATCCTCCTATGTCATTGTCACTCTTCATACTGGTTGCTTTCTTCTGGACGTATACTAGTTTATCAATATCCTTCCTAAAACATGGCACTCAGAACTGACCAAAGGACCAAAGGTCAATCTGAATACTAGGCTTCCGTTCATACACTGCACATTACACATACACATTATAACTGCAGGAGGCCAAACAGTCCGCCCTCCTGGATGGATTTCTTCTAAGTAGCAGATGAAGATTTCTTTTCTATGTGACACTCGTTACCAATGAAAGACAAAAACCTACTGCCAGAATTGTTAAGACTGGCTGTGCATTTCTGTAGCCCAAGGAGCCGAAGCTAAAAGAGACAATGATTACCTGTGACATTTTCTCTGGTGCAAGTATCTGTGAGGTTCCAGCCTCATTGAAATTCTACATCATCCTTGTATCTTCAGACACTGACACTGTACCATTTACAAGGCCCCAAGGGCCAGTACAGTGACTCATTATCATTAGTTAATGAAGCATCCAAGCACTAACTCCACAATCTGCATGTAGAGGAAGAGTCCAGGCTGAACTGCTTTTTAGGAAGGATCTCAGGATGATTGGTGGAGGGGCTGGGAACCCACAGAGAGCACTGCAGGGGAATGGAATGAGCACTGGTCTCAGTCAGAAGACCTAGGTTTAGGTGCCAGTTCCTACAATTGCTAGCTGTGTGACTCTGGACAAATCAATTAAATCCTCTGAACCTCAGTTACCAATAATAATAGCTTCAATATGAGCCATTTGGATCATTATAATTTAAAAGCAAAAGGTGGAAAGCTGTGAGGTAATGAGAGGAGGGATAAGAAATATTTGGAAAGATGGACTTTGGCTTCATTTCTAATATTTGTGCTCAGTTTGGATAAACACTGATTGGAGAGAAAAAGATAAAGAGGATGGGGGAAGAAGTGAAGGAGAAAGTAGAAAAAGGAAGAGAAAACAAGAGGAAGGATAAAGTGTTTCTCTAATCTGCCATAGAAAAGCAGAACTAGAACTGACAGAACACAGAATTCTCGAATTGAAAAAGATCTTAAAACATTGGTAAACTGTATAGTTTAGTGAAAAGAGGGTGAGATTTGAAGTTACAAGACCTTAATTCAATCTCCACTTCTGCTGAATACTATCTATGTCATCCTAGACAAGTCATTTAACCCCTTCCATCCTTAATTTCATTGTCTGCAAAATGAGGGTGTTGGACTAAATGGTCTTATCGTAAATAAAATGTTGGAGTTGAAAGGGACATAGAGATCATCTGGTATAACCTCTTATTTTGCAGAGGTGTAAACTCTGATCCACATAGGGAAAGTTGATTGCTCAAGGTCTCCTAGATAGTTGCAGAGCTAGGCCTAGAGGAGAAAGAAGTAGGGAGGAAATAGGAAACTGGAAGGGTCCCTAAACTGGGAGACAGATAGAGGGGTGATAGGAGAAATTAAGAGGCTTCCCAGCACCTGGTAAATGAGAAGGCTGCTCAGCCTGGCTTGCCTTCAAGTGGGATTGGCCTTGATCTCTGACATTAAATAATTTGGATATTGTGTAGGCTATTTCCATGACCAGATGGACAAATATTTTATAACAAATTACTTTTTAGATAAGGCACTTAATCTTTCAGTCTCCAAGTTTCACTGTAATTAAATGGCAATTAATTTTCTGCAAGGGGAAAAACAACACTCAAACACCCATAAGACCTTTAGGGCATTCTTCTTCCATATCTAGCCTGTGGAGCTAATAGGGGCATTCAGGGTAGACGAAACAATTGCAACAATAGGGACCTTCAGGTAATGGACCTCATGGTTTTCTTACAATCACATCTCATGCTTACATGTGCAGTGGCACAGTGAATAAAGCACTGGACCCAGAATCAGGAAGATCCAAGTTCAAATCCAGCCTCAGATGCTTACTAGCTATATGTTACTAATCTCCTTTTGCCTCAGTTTCCACATCTGTAAATGGGAATAATAAGGGGAACTGATTCCTGAGGTTTTTGTGAGGATAAAATGAGATGATATTTGTAAGGTGCTTTTCAAACTTTAAAATAACATACAAATGCTATTGTTATTTTTATTATTAGTACAGTCATGCTTATACATATACAGAAGCAGGTTATGGAATCATAAGAGTGTTGGAGCTGGAATGGACCTTATGACATTCAGTGTCAGAGCCATGAGGGGAGTGGTAATGGTGGGTTTGAATGGGGGGGGTGCCTTATGTTCCCTCTCTTGACATGAGTAATGCTGTTTTAAAATAAACATCCATTTCTGTGTAAATAACCACCCACTCATGTTTTGTTTTCCTCTACTCCAGTTCTTATGCAAGGTACAAAATAGTCTAAAGATAGAATCTACTCTGTCTCAAATCCCAAAGCCAGTAACAGACCAGTATATTAGAAAATCCGTCCCTTCTCCCAGAACAGAATAAGTCACCCCTAAGACCAGTGGTAGAACATTTGTAAACTCAGCATGACTATATAGTTTCCTTTATACTATAGATACCTATGGGAAATAGCTCCTATTTAGAGGTCAGCTTGCGCTATAAAATCTTTCCTTTTCCATGAACCAATCTTATGCTTCTCCATGCTATAATAATGGATGAAATAAAGTATTTTTTTTACCTTGTACCCTAAATTATAAACATTGGGTCTTTTTTTCTATGACACAAAGGTCCTTACAGATTATTTATGGCCTTTCATTTTATAGAGAAAAAAATAGAACGCAGAGAAGTGAAACAAGCTGCCCATAGTGACTGATATGAAACTCCAGTCCAGGTCACCTGATTTCCAGTTCAGTGCTCTGTCCATTATGCCATGATGCCAGGTGCCCAGTTCCTCTACTGCTTTTGTTCCTCTGAAGACCCCCACATAAGGGGCGTATCATCTTTGCCTAACTCCTACCTGATTGCTACTGAATCACTATTAGAGCTGGAGAGAAATTGGCTCCCAGATGCTAATTTGATGGCCTTCAAGTTGCTGGCCCAAAGGGTCACCCATTCTACCACAAGGCTTTTCATCAGAACAGGACCCACTGTCTGGCATTTGCTGAAATGTCAATTTTAATTAAAAATCCAATCTTAATAAGATCTCATATATAAAGCAGAGCAAAGTAGACATCTTACTACATGAACTTTTCAGATGTGTCATTGAACAAAATAGTTTTCCCCGCCAAAGGACATATTGCACCCTCCACTACAGAAGCAGAGTCTTTTAAGAACTATATTTATGTGCCATCCATGAGAGATCTTTGAATGCATCAAAGTATCATTCAGAGAGTCAGTGCATCATAGCAGAAAGATCACTGAGTTGGGAATCAGAACACCCGGATGAGTCCCACTTCTACTTACTAGCTATGTGACCTTGGATAAGTTACCCTGCACCACTGAACCTCCATTTCTTCAATTTTATTTTATTTTTTAAAATTTTTTATGTTTTATCATTTCTTCAATCTATCTTGCAGGGTCAACTGCAAAAACCAAATGAAACAATCCATGCATGTGAAATCCTTTGTAAACTGTAAACATCTATCTAAATGTCAGTTATTACTATCATTATCATAATTATCATACTAATATTTCCAGTATTCATAGAAATCTAGTAGGGGATTCCCTGTACCTATCTTAACATTCCTAAATGATGCCCTAGATTTAAAATTTTATGTGTTTTTTTTAGAGGATCCTATATAGAAACTGTGGAGAATGATAAATACAAAATAACATTTCCCAGCCCTACAATGATTAACCAGTGATTCCACTGTTCCAAAATTTGAACATATTCATAGTACTTTACTCTTCTGGATATCTGGATTAATAGTAATTGTTATGTATTTACTAACACAAGAATATTATACATCGATGCATTTTATGGATCATGTGTATGTCTCCTCCAGGCTGCAACTTTTTCATATGCCATTCCTGTTTTTTGCTCTACTTAAAACCACAGAATGTTAGCACAGGAAGGGACCTCAGAACACAAGCTGTTGAATTTCAGCCTGGTCGAACACTGGATATTGGAACCCAGATTCATGGGATGTTCATGCTGAACGAGATTGTTAGAATATAAACTTTTTTGAATTGGACAGAACCTTAGAGATAATCTGTCAAGTGACCTCGTCCTACAGATGAGGGGAACAAAAAGTGAGAAAACTTGAAGTGATTTGCACAAGGTCATGGTGATCTATAGTGGTAAATCAAATCCTGCTCTTAACCAACAAGATAAAATTTCCATACTCGAGTCACATATTGTTTTATTAATTGTCTAGGCTTAAGAAAATAATGGCAAAGAATGTTAATAATGCATATTAAACTTAAGAGTCTGTCTTACATTCTTTTTTTTCAGAGAGCCAATTGTTAAATATTTACCAGTACAAGGCTGACTAGAACAAAGGTTCTGATTTCTGCATCTGTGTTCTTTTCCCTTTATCCCTTAGTGCTGCCAACCAAAGAATCCCCAATTCTATAAACCTCATCTCTGCATTTACCTACTAAAATTAAGTCTGAAGTATGGAAATTTTATCTTGTTGGTTATCTGGGTCATTCCTGTCTTTCATTTTAATAGGAACATCAAAAGCACCTTCTTGCTGATTTACAAAGGATCCTTTTCTCTAATTCTTTTTAATATGGTTAAGAGCTGGATTTGATCTAGAAACCATGCAACTTAGAAATTTGCTTTCAATAAAATATTCTAGGTAGAGTACTTTTTGATGTCAATGTCTTTGGAGACCTGCGATGTGTTAACCATTATGAGAATAATTATGCTGCTTCAGATTAGGCCTGTTTCCAGAGTTCTTGAAATTGTTTTATGCTCAGAAACCTTTACTGAAGGGTTTTAGCTTTGCGTGGACAAATAGTTCTTAAATTCTTATCTGGCAAATGGGTTTCCTCAATTCTGGGAATGTATTCACTTTAACAAACACTTATTAAATACTACCTCCCTTCAAGGAACTGTTAGGCTCTGGAGGATTCAAAGACAAAAAGAAAAGAAAACCGATTTCTACATTCAAGAGTAAGACGTATAAACAGATAGATGAGTGCAAGGCATTTTGCAGAGGGAGGAGGCACCAGAAACATCAGGAAAAGCTTCCTGTTGGAAATAGCACATGAGCTGAACCTTGAAGGAAGCCAAGGATTTTAAGAAGATGTGAGAAAGGAATGTATTCCAGAAATGGGGGTATAAGAAATAGGCTGTGAAAGGCATTGAGGTTGGAGCTAGTTTAGCTGACACAGAAAGTGTACAATATGACCTAAGTCTACAAAGGAACTGATTTATGAAGGATTTTCAGAAGCCAAGCTAAAGACTTTGTACTTGGTCCTAGAGGCAAATCATGATTGTTTTTTTGGTTTTTTTAGCAGATGAGTGATAGAGTCTGATTTCAGAGCATGGATCAGATGAGAAAACAACTAGAAGCTGGGGAATCCATTAAGAAACATTGAAATAGTCCAGGTAAAAAGTTATAGAAGCCTGAACTAGGATGGTGGCTGTATGAATTAAGAAAAATTAATGAATGAAAGAGATGTGGAAATCGAATCAACAATTCTTAGCAACTGATTCAATACAGATGTGATGGGAAGAGGGGAGTCAGGATAGCTCCGAGGTGGTCATTCTTTATAGTTCTCTCAAGAGAAATAGAAAACTTTAGAAAAGGGAAGCTTTAGGAGGAAGATAATTTATATTTTGGACATAGTGAATTTGAGGTGCCTGTAGGATATTTAGCTGGAGCTCAGCAGGCACTTGTAATATAGGATAAGAACTTAGGAGATAGATTAGAACAGGATATATAGATCTGAAAATCATTAATCAATCAGCCAACACATATTTATTAAGCATTTTCTATTGCCAGGTAGGGTAAGTGGGTGGTACAGTGGTCCAGAGCACTGGGCCTGGAGTCAGAAAGACATCTTCTTGAGGTCAAATCTGGTTTCAGATACTTAATTAGTTCTATGACCCTGGGCATAGAGGGCACTTAACCCTGTTTACCTCAGTTTCCTCATCTATAAAATGAGCTGGAGAAGGAAATGGCAAACCACTCCAATAACTTTGCCAAGAAAACCCCAAACAGGGTCACGAAGTGTCAGACAAACTGAAACAACTGAACATAGTGAAATGGGTTTAAGGTTTGGTCTTTGAGAAAGAAATTTAGCCAGTAAACCCCAGGTTAATGAGGTAGCTTTCAGCCATCAAAATCTACTGGGAGAAGAAGAGGAAGAAGGAGAGGGAAATGGAGAGGAAGACAACTGAAACAACTGAACAGCAACAGCATTGCCAGATATTATGCTAAATGCTGGGAAAACACAGAAAGACACAAAATAATCCCCACCCTCAAGGAGTTTATATTCCAGTAGAAGAGATATTATGTAAACAAATAGGCAAATCCTGAGTAGATGGAAGGTAATCTTAGAAAGGAAGGAATTAGCACCTGGGAAAGTAGGATAGGTATCCTTTGGGGGGTTGGGTCTGAACTGGATAATGAAGGAAGCCAGGAGAACTAAGAGATAGAGGTGGGAGAGCATGGAAGCTAGATCAAAGAGTATATCCATCCAAGTGAAAGAAGACTGAAAATGTAGGAAGGGACAAGGTTATGAAAAGCTTTAAAGGTCAAACATAGGAGCTTATTTTATCCTGCAAGTAACAAGGAGCCACTGGAGCTCACTGAACATGCTTTAGAGTGATTCCCTTTTAGTGGTTTGTGAACCCCTTAGGGGTTTGCAAGGATGGTCCATGGGGATCATTTTTAATAGCACACACACACAAAAAATTTGTGCTAAAAATTCTTCAATGGAGCCTTAAGCAATAAATAATTTCCCTAAGTTACAAATATATATATTTCCTCTGTGACAACAAGCATGTACTTGTTGAAGCATCATAGTTTTGTTTCTGCACTGATTTGAAACTCTTCTGATCTCACACAATTTTGGTATTTGAGCACCTACGACATCAGACTCTGAGCACTTCTAATGAAAGGCAATGTATTCTTGCAGTTCGCAACTCCTCATCAAATTTTTCTCCAGTCTCCACAAGGGTTCCACATTCAAGTACATTTGTGGTTTCCCATGTATGGCTAGATACATGCACACTTCCTTGTTTGTGTTCTGTATGCTGTTCCAGAGTAGCTCTCTCATTCCCTTCTGTTACCTTGTAATCATCATCAACTGTAAAACCTCATCAGCTATGTAATCGTGTGAACAAGATGTTGGGAATGTTTAAGTTCTTGCAGCATAAAAGCCCAGCTATTTGAAATCCAGGATTGCTGGGCATGTCCAGGAGAAATTGTCTTGGAACCATCATGGACTGCCACAAACATTCTGTAGAAACAAACCTTATACTGCTTCCCACCGCAATATTGTCTATTTTCGAATTTAAACTTATTCTCCATTTATGTTACTATTCTACTTGACAGAGTTTCAGATGAGCTGATTGGAAGCCCTGTTCAGTCATTCAGTGGAGTTTCTGTAAGGGTTTAGCCAATCTGCCAGTGGTAGATGCGAACATCGCCACCTATTAAAAGATTCCTTCCTTACAAAAGTTAGCTTATACATAAATGTAATTCAAAATGAAGTACCATACACAATTGGACATTAAGTTTATTTATTATTTTGTCAAGAGTTTTTCATAAGTAGCTATTTATTTTGATCAATTTGTTAGGTGGCTAAAAATAAAAAGTGAATTTTTATCTCTCAGCAAGAAAGCTTATAAAATTCTCCTATCGTTTTTCACCACACATTTTTATAAGTGAGCATTTTCACTTTATTCTTATTTTAAATTAAAATATAGAATTAAATTTGATGCAGAACTAGATTTAAGACTGGGTTTTTCTGGTATTTAGTCAATAATGCAAACTTTTGTTAAAAAAAGTCCAATATTGAAATTAAACATATATTTTTATAAAACATCTTCAAAGTTGTAATTTAATTACAATTTTTTACATCCAACAAAATGTGTAAAATAAAAGAAAATTTAGTATGAAGTCTTTTAGATAATAGTAAACATACAAAGTCTTGATGATTTGCTTCTTTTAATTCTTACAGATTGTCTCACATAAAATATTCATAATTATTTTGTAATTGGTTTTACAATTTTTAGGATTTTCATAATTATAGGTAGAATAAAATTTTATTTTCAATAGTTATAATTATATAATGTAAATTTTAATTTGGTTCTTTTTTGGGCAAAAGTTTTCATTGCAGTTATTGCAAGCACTTAACAAATACATTTAAAAGAATATTATGAATAGTATATTAAATTACCCTGGAGAATCATAGCACATTTTGGTGGTGGTGTTATTGAAAGGGGTTCATGGAACAAAAGAAATTGGGAAGCTCTGCTTTAGAAAAAACATCTTGGCAGCTGAATGGAGGATAGATTGGAATAGAGGGAGATGAGGCAGGGACACCAGTTACAAGGCTATTGCAATAGGGTTTAAAATGGGGTAGCAGTCATCTAAATGGGAGAAAATGGACATATTCAAGACATGTGGAGAGGGAAATGACAAGATCTGACAACAGATTAGATATGTGGAGTAAATGAGCAGCCAAGAGTAATACTTAAGTTGCGGGTCTGTGTGACTGGAGTTCAATGGGTATCCTCAACAGAAACAAAAGTTTAGAAGAAGGGGCAGGAGGAGGGGATGGAAAGAGATGACAAATTCTGTTGTGGACATATCAAGTCTCAGAAACCTAAGGGATATCCAGTTCAAGATGTCCAAAAAGCAGTTAGTGATGTGAGACTAGAACACAAGAGAGAGACTATGGTGAATATATAGATATGAAAAATGTCATCTGCATATAGATGATAACTGGAGTCAATGAATTTATCAAGTGACATAGTAAAGAGGGAGAAGAGAAAAGAGCTGAGGACAGAGCTTTGGGAGACAGCCAGTTAGTGGAAGTGACATGGATAAAGAAGTGATTGGACAGAGATAAGGAAAACCATGAGAGTAGTATCATGAAAACCTAGATGGGAGAAACTGGATCCTAGAGGTGACCAGCAGTGTCAAATGTTACAGAGAGGTCAAGAAGGATGAAAATTGATGACTCCCAAAAGGCCATTAAACTTGGCAATTAAGAGATCATTGATAACTTGGGAGAGGGGAATTTCAATTTTCTACGTAAAAATGATCATTGAACCCAATAAGTGCTGATGGGAGACACTCATGGTTAAAGGCAGGACGTGAGTGATGATGCTAGGTGGTTCAGTGGATAGAGTGCTGGACCTGGAGTCAGAAAGACTTGTCATTGTAAGTGCAAACCTGGCTTCAAATACTTATTAGCTGTATGACCCTGGGCAAAGCACTCAATCCTGTTTGCCTCAGTTTCCTCATCTGTAAAATGAGCTGAAGAAGGAAAAAACAAACCATGCCAAGAAAATCCCAAATAGGATCATGAAAACTTGGACACAACTGAATGATAACAATGTTAAACAGCAATGAAAGGAAGATCCAGCAAAGACAATTGAGACAGGATGTTCAGACAAGGAGAATCTCAACTCTAGAGCTGGAAAGGAACTTAAAGGTGACCTAGTCCAACCTCTTCACATTTAGAGATGAAGGAACCGAGGACCAGGAAGGTTAAGCAGCTTGTCTCAGCTCGCACAGTAGTGTCAGTGGCAGGCAGGAGATTCAAGGGAGAGTTGTATCAGAAAGGCAAAGAAAGAGAGGACAGAGCTTTCAACCCTATCATATGCTTCAGAGAAGTCAAGAAGGATATGATGACTGAGGAAAAGCCATTATTTTATTATTAAAACACTGTTATTAACCTCGGAGAGAGCAGTTTCAATTGAATGAAAGGGTCAGAAGCCACATTGCAAGTGGATGAGAAATGAGCCAGGTGAGGCAACAAACATAGATGACTTCTACGAATTTAGGGTAAGAGAAATGAGTGACAAAGAACAATAACTGGGGGCAGTTGGTGTGTTAGTATGGTGGCAGATGGTGTCATATAAGAAAGAACAAGAAACCAATATTTATTAAGCACCTACTCTGTGTGAAACACTTTACAAATGCTATCTCATATCTTCCTCATAACAACCCTAGGAGGTATATGCTATGATATCTCCATATTACAGTTGAGGAAACTGAAACAAACAGAGGTTAAGTAACTTACCCAGGATCACACAGGAAGTACGAGGCTGCATTTGAACTCAGGTCTTCCTGACTCTAGGTCCAGTGCTCTTTCCCCTGGACTACCAGTTGCTTAGGTTACTAAGAGTCATTTCTTAAGAATTATGTTATTAATAGAATGATGTTGGTACAAGTTCTAGTTCTTCCTCTTATCCTGTGACCCTGAGGATGTTTCACTCTCTGGGCCTTAGTTTCCTCATCATCTATAAAAGTAAGGAATTGAATTAGACTGTCTCTAAGGTTCCTACCATTTCTAATATCCTGTACACTAATGCCTTGTCCTGCCCTAATATTCTGAGGGGTTTTCAGCCCTAATATCCTGTATTCTGTGTTCCAAGGTCCAATATAGTTCCACAATCTTGTAATTGTATCCTTCTCTCTACTAGCTTCCTTTGCTCTGACTGCTTGCCAGCCCCCTCAAACTTGGCTCCTAAGCTAGGGAGCCTAGACTGCAAAAGTTAGGGAAGGAGAGCTGAATATTAAGAAGCACAGCTGGAGGAGTTGCTCCCTGAGCACCTTTCTTTCTCTGTCTCCAATTAGCTCCTAGGATGAATACAAAGGGGGCAAGATTCACTCTGGGAAGTTGACTTACAAATAAAGGGAGTGAGCAGCTGGTCTGAGGGTCAGAAGAAAGCCCTCTCCTCCTCCACCTCTCATATCATCTCCCATCATCCTAAAGCATCTCTTGTATCAAAGTTCTGCCATGCTCTAAATTCTTACACACATTATCTTTCTCTTTGGAAAGATAATGATAAAGATAAAGATAAAAGCACTAAGAACCTTTGAATGTTCCCTAAGATGGATCATCCATTAGTCAGAATTATAAAGCTAAACTGGACCTTATAACAAAGGAATAAGGAGCAGACCTGTGATTTCATTAATAGCCTCTTACCAATGAGGTCAACACCTTTACTGCAACTTCTAATCATAAAGAATGACCTGGACCACGAAGAGGCTGAGGAACTTGCCCAGGGTTATATGGGTCAGTGTGTGTCAGAGGGAAATCTGAATTTGAGTTTTTCTGGCTGAGGCCCCCTCTTTGACCACTATATTAGAGGTACTTCAGACAATAAAACATCACTCCAAAGGTAGAAGGACCTCAGCAGCCATCAACATCAACTCACACCAGACAAGTCGGAGTCCAGAATCTTCGTGAAGACATTGAATGACAGAAGACCCACTGCTTCTAAGGCAGTTCGTATCATTTTTGCGAAGCTCTAATTATTAGGTAGTTTTTCCAGAAATCAAGGCTAAATTTGCCTCTTAGCAAACTTCTAACAATTGCTTCTGGTTCTGCCCTTGGAAGTCAAATAGAGTAAGTCTAATTTGTCCTCCAATGACAGACCCTCAACTGTTTCTGAGATGGGGTTATTTAAGTATTCAACTTCCTCTTCTCTTAATCTGGGCAATTTATATTTTTTTAAATATTCATCCATCTCACTTAGATTGTCAAACTTATAGGCATACAGTTGGGCAAAATAATTTCTAATTACTGTTTTAATTTCCTCCTCATTGGAGGTGAGTTCTCCCTTTTCATTTTTGATATTGGTAATTTGGTTTTCTTCTTTCTTTTTTTTTTTTTATCAAATTGACCAAAGGTTTAAAATTTTTATTGGTTTTTTTTTCCATAAAACCAACTCTTAGTTTTATTTATAAATCCCATAGTTTTATTAATTTTAATTTTATTAATCTCTCCTTTGGTTTTCAGTATTTCTAATTTGGTGTTTACTTGAGAATTTTCAATTTGTTCTTTTTTCTAGCTTTTTCAGCTGCATGCCCATTCACTGATCTCCTCTTTCTCTATTTTATTCATGTAGGCATTCAATAATATAAAACTTCCCCTAAGAACTGCTTTTTCACTATTCCATAAATTTTGGTAGGTTGTCTCATTATTGTCATTCTCTTGAATGAAGTTGTTGATTGTTTCTGTAGTTTGTTGTTTAACCCACTCATTCTTTAGGATTAGATTATTTAGTTTCCAATTGATTTTTTGTCTTTCCATGGCCTTTTGTTACGTATAATTTTTATTGCATTATGATCTAAGAAGGATTCATTAACTATCTCTGCCTTTCTGCACCAGATTGTGAGGTTTTTATGCCCCAGTATATGGTCAATTTTTGTATATGTGCCATGTACCTGAGAAAAAGGTATATTTTCTATCCCCATTGAATTTTCTCCAGAGATCTATTGTATCTACCTTTTCCAGAGCTTTTTCACCTCCTTAACTTCTTTCTTGTTTATTTTGAGGTTAGATTTATCAAGTTCAGAGAGGGGGAGGTTGAGGTCCCCCACTAGTGTAGTTTTGCTATCTATTTCTTCCTTATCTTCTTAACTCCCTTAACTTCTCTAAGAATTTGGATGCTATACCACTTGGTGCATACATGTTGAGTAATGATATTGCTTCATTGTCTAAGGTGCCTTTTAGCAGGATATAGTTTCCTTCCTTATCTCTTTTGATTAGATTTATTTCTGCTTTTGCTTTGTCTGAAATTAGGATTGCTACCTCTGCTTTTTTTACATCAGCTGCAACATAGTATATTCTTCTCCAACCTTTTACCTTTACCCTATGTGTATCCCCCCATTTCAAATGTGTTTCTTGTAAACAACATATTGCTGTATTATGGGTTTTAATCCATTCTGCTATCTGCCTCTATTTTATGGGAGAATTCATCCCATTCACATTCACAGTTATGACTACTATCTGTATCTTTCCCTCCATCCTCTTTCCCCTGTTTATACTTTTAGTTCTCCCTTCCTCTCCACACTAGAGCTTTAACTGTTGACCACTGCCTCCCTCAGTCTTCCCTCTTTTCTTTCAACCCCACTCCCTTTTATTCCCCCTTTCCCTTACCATTTTTCCTTCCCTTCTGGCCTCCCTTCCCTTTTCTTTCCTATTTCCCCTCTTACTGCCTACAGAGCTTGTTAGATTTCTATACTTAACTGAGTTTGTTGTTCCCTCCTTGAACCAAATCAAATGAGAGCAAATCTCAAACAATCCTCATCTCCTTCCCCTCTTTCCCTCTACTGTAATATATTTCTGTGCCTCTTCCTGTGATGTAATTTACCTTTTTCTGCCTCCTTCTTTTCACATCTCCCATTACAATCCCTTCACAACCTTAAATAACATTTTTATCATCACATCATTTAATTTATACTTATTCCCTTTATCTACATATATCCCTTTTAAATATCATGATAATTATCCAAGTATTTGTATATTTGTCAAGATTAACAAGTATCATCTTCCCTTATAGGGATGTAAACAGTTTGCCCATATTAAATAATATATTTTTTCCCCATTTACCCTTTTATGCTTCTCTTGAGACTTGTATTTGAAGATCAGATTTTCTATTGAGGTCTGGCCTTTTCATCAGGTAGTTCTGGAAATCCCTTATTTCGTTGAATGTCTATCTCCTTGCCTGAAATATTATGCTCAGTTTTGCTGGGTAATTGATCTTTGGTTGTAGTCCAAGGTTTTTTGCCTTATGGAATATCATATTCCCATCCCTCCAATATTTTAATGTAGAAGCTGCAAGGTCCTGGGTGATGCTGACTGTAGTTCTTTGATATTTGAATTGTTTCTTCCTGGCTGCTTGCAGTATTTTCTCTTTCACTTGATAATTCTGGAATTTGGCAGGAGGTGAATGGTGGATTTTTTCAATGACTATTTTGCCCTCTGGAACTAGGACCTCTGGGCAGTTTTCCTTGATGATTGCTTGGAAGACATTGTCTAGTCTCTTCTTTTCATCATGGCTTTTTGGTAGACCAATAATCCTTAGATTTTCTCTCCTGGACCTATTTTCTAGGCCAGTTGTTTTTCCAATGAGATATTTTACATTTTCTTTTATTTTTTCATTCTTTAGATTCTGTTTGACTGATTCTTGATGTTTCATAGAGTCATATTGATGTCTCTCATGGAGAGCTTCTACTTGTCCAATTCTAATTTTTAATAGATTGTTTACTTCAGTTAACTTTTGCATCTCCTTTTTCATTTGCCCAATTGTTTCTTTTAAGGAGTTATTTTCTCCCTTTAGGTTTTGCACTTCCTTTTCCATTTGCCTAATTTTCCCAGTTAGGATTGATGCTTCCTTTTGCATTTGTTCAGTTTTTCTTTTAAATTCTTCTGTGATTTATTTTTTCATATTTTTAAAACCATTGACCTGTTTTTCTTCTACTTCTCTAATCTGGCTTTTAAAATCCTTCTTAAGCTCTTCCAAGAATGCTTTTGGGGCTTGAGACTAGTTTGTATACCCTTCTGATGTTTCAGATGGGAATACAGTCTCAATGCTGACCTCTTTGGCATTTGTGTTTTGGTCCTTGTCGCCATAGAAATATTCTATGGTCTTTTCTGGTTTGCTTTTTGCTCATGATGATCACCGTTTTCCTAGCTTTTAAAGTGAATCTCTGCTTCTGGGGCACAGGGGGCTCTGTCCCATAGTTCTTGTGCTTAGAACTTGAGACTTTGTGTATTGTGGCTTCTGATTCTTTTAGCTAGAACTAAAATGCTGCAGCTTACCTGGTGCTGAGCTGGCTGGTGTGCCAAAGTAGAGGCCAGGTGAAGTCTTTGTGAGTTTCCCGGAATTACCCTGGAGCTAGCTGTGCTGAATGTGGGGGAGGGGTGGTCTAGCTGCAGGAGGTCTAGTCTCCTGTGCTAGAGCATAGGCAAGCTCAGTGGTTCATGGACCCCATCTGTGCCAGTGTCTTCCAGATTCCCCTGGCTGTGTTGAGGCATGCCTGGGGTCTTGGTGTTGGAGCTTATGGGCTCCACCCCCCTGGGGCTCAGGATCTCTTCTTGATTCACTGAGGTGGGGTTATCTGGGACAGCTCTGGTCTTGCACTGGTCTCCTTCAGTCACAGCAAGAGGGACCCCTCTTTGCGATTTTCCTAGCCTCACAGGATGAGACTGTTTATCCTTCAGCTGATCCCACTGTTCCAGGATTTTTCCTGGGGAAATAGTCTCTGAGTTTTTCAAGGTCAGCAAGGGGAGGGGAGAGTATTTATATATCACTCTGCCATCTTGCCTCCCTGAAGTTCAAGTAGGTGACTTACAGGATTTAATCTGTGGGCTGATAGTTTCAGGTGGTTCTCCCTCACTCAGATCCACTGGACTCCCATGCTGGGCTGATATGTTTGAGATTCTGCAGTACTGCTACTGGTTTAGACCACCTGGGGCTTCCTGCTTGGCTTTGTTACAGAGGGGTCTGTGCCTGTGCACTGTGCGCTCTTCATATCCCATGCAACAAATCCTTCCCATTGACCTTCCAGGCTTTCCTGGGCTGGAAATCTGCCACACTCTGTCTCCTAATGGATTCTTCCACTCTAAAATTTGTTCAGATTCTCTTTTTAGAGGTATCTAAAGGAGTTTGTCTTAGAGCTTAGGTGAGTACTTGCTCTCACTCCACCATTTTGGCTTCGTCCCTCTGCCCCTCCCCAGACCCTCAACTATAAGACAGGGTTTTATAACAGTACCTACCTCCTAGGATTACTGTGAGGATTAAATGAAGTTATATTTATAACATGCTTAGCACACACCTGGCACACAGCAGGCACTTAATAAATGCTTGTTTCTTTCCTTCTTTCCTTTTTAAACACCACTATCATTCTTCCCATATCACTCTTCCCTCCCACACAGTCTTCTCCAGCCTAAACATCTACAGTACTTTCAATCCTCATATAATTCATCAGTTAATGAACATTTGTTAAGTATCTATTGACTGCCAGGCACTCAGTGATAAGCACCGAGGATACAAAAAGAGGCAAAAGATAGCCCTTGACCTCAAGGAATTTACAATCGAATATAGCATGATCTTATGGTCCCTCACCATTCTGGTTGCCCTTCTCTGGACACTGTCCAAACTTATCTCTGTCCTTAAACTGAGGCACACAGAAGTGAACTCAATGCACCAAATATGACCTAACCAAGGCTGAGTATGAAGGAACTTTAGCATGTCTTCATTCCTGGAAACTGCGCTTCTCTTCATGAAGTTCCAACATACTCTTAAGGTGTTGATTAGCACTATTGCCTTCTCTAGAGTTTGCAACCCACTAACACACCGGATCTTTTTCAGGAAAGCCTGCTAACTATTTCTCCTTGTCGTTGTGAAGTTGATTTTTTAACCCAAATATAAATTTTATGTCAGAATTTCATCTTATCAAATGTAACTCAATTATCCAGCCTATCAAGAACTTTTTGGATCATGACTGTCATCTAGTGTTAGTTATCCCTCCCAAATTTGTGTCATCTTCATATGCTCCTGCCCCTCTATCTGAGTTACTGATATAAATGTTCAGAAGCTCAGGTGCCAAGCACAGAGCCTTGATTATTTCACTGAAAACCTCTTGCCAAGTTGAAGTTGAGCTAATAATGACTACTCTTTGAGTCCAGTCATTTGGCCAGTTCAGAATATGGCAATTGGCTTAATATGTAGTTCACATCTATCTATTTATCTTTTTCACAATAATAGTTTGACATATGTCAAATCCTTCACTAATACCTCCCTTGTTTCTTCACCAGACTAGATTGGAATCAAGTCCAATAGGGTTTTCTTTTCCCATTGATTCTGCCAAGCTAATTTCCTTAGCTATGTTTTTACTAGATAGTAGGTCAGGACAGTGGGAAATTTGTTCACCCAGTCATACATATCACTAATTAGATGATGAGACATTTGGCTACCTTAAGAAAGTCATAGTTTTTCCTGCTATTTACTCATGCTCCATTGAGTTTCTTCACTTTGCCCATTAGAGCACTAGGCAGAAATCATTCTGTGTCAGCACCCATGTTGGGTTTTTGTGTGAGATAGTTGATCAAATGCTTCACTAAAAATTAGGCAAACTATATCCAGAGCATTCCTCTAATTTACTAGCTTAGTAAGCCTGCAAAAAAATAGATCTATTCTTGATTAAATAATTTCGAGTTTTTATAATCACTACTTCCTTTTCTCTTTAATGATCTTTTATAATTTTCCCAGGAGTCAAACTCAAGTTCACTAGCTGCCTTTAATTTCTACTTACTATCTCCTTAGTTATTTTGAATATTAACTCCTTCTTAACAGTTTTGGTTCTGTCATTGTAAAGGGACTAACTTACCTAAACCATCCAGAGCAATGGGTTGCCCACTGGGGTAGGACATTTGGGTTGTATAAAAGACTTTCCACTCACAGCCTAAATCTTCCTCACATTCTGAATATACTCAATTCCACTGTGAGATACTGGGGAATTGAAATTCATGTTCTATTTCTCCCAATTTTTGTAGCTGCTAGAAGGGTGGGGGAGCTAACATGACATCTGACATAAGAACCAAATGAGGGAACCAATGTCATTCTAATATGTAATATTAGTGAAGTTTTATTTTCTTATTTTTTAAATTAAAATGACTAGAATTATAAGTTGTACTGTTTTTTCTGAACTCCCATTTTCTTTTGTAGCACTCAGGGTGTACATACCCTACTTTGCAGATTCTTGGTCTAGTACAAATTCCCCTCCTCCATTTTATAGATAGGGAAACAGAATCCTAGAGAGGGCAATTTTCCTTAGGTCACACAGATAATAAGTGGCAAAGATGAGCTTCTAATCTAGGATCTTTGTTACAAACCCACTGCTTTTTCTGCCATACCACACACTTCATCTTTTTAATGAGTGGTTTAGATTGATCTATCTCTCTTCCAGGAACAGCAATCTATGGTTCCTGCCCACTCTATGATTCTATCTGTGAGCTTATGGGAAGGTTTTTTGTTTGTTTTGGTTTGTTATTTTTTTAGGTGGAGGGAGGGGAGGTTGTAAAGAGGGTATTCTGAAAATCAAAGCATATAAGTCATTATGTACTAAAGTATCCCAGGCCATACTCCTATTCTTAGAACCTATTAAGATGCATTATCTATTCAAAATCTCTGATCAGAAGCTCCCATTTTCCACTATATCCCTTTGAACTAATTGAAATTAACCATATGATATCATCATGAGGCAAAACACATTTACTTAAAACAATGCAAGGGAAATGGAAAGGAATAAAATAAACAGTAGGCATTCTTACTACTCATTTCACAAAATTATAAAAAAAACCCCCATCTTCCAGCTTCCAGTCCTGGGAGGGTGAGAGTATAGTGATCACAGTGCCCCCTGCCCCACTACCACCATTCGTTTATCAGAAAAAGCAGTAAAGGGTAATGGTTTGCCCAGAAGATGACTACTATAGTGTCTGTGCCTGGAAGTTCTGCCCCACAGCACAGAGGGAATGTCTAATGCTCTAGGCAAGAAATCAGACTCAGCTCCCCATAATTTTTATTTTCCCTTTCTGTCTTGAGTTGGCATTGTTTGGGGTTTCTGTTCGTGTTTTTACAGTACACCTCTCATCCACTTATCATTTCTTGACAGTTCCTCTCCAGGAATTCTAAACTCTCTTGAGAATGCTTGTCACCCAGCATCCAGTACTTAATCATTGACCTCTCCATGTGGATATACATTTTGACTTCCTTCATCTTGTTAAAAAAAAGTTTGGTCCCTGCAAATCACACCCAGTGCATAGTGTACATCATGACATTTTTCAATTAACATGTAGCATTCATATGAAATCCAGAACTTTGGAGCACAACTGAGCCTTCATTTGTAGCTTTCCAAATATCTAGAACTACAGGTATATAGTGGCAGGAGGTACTTAGACACTCCACATCTCAGAAGAGGGGCAAGAGTATATGGCACCTTTTAAGGAAGATGCTATTTAGAACAAATATTGCCTTCCACTAGCACTGGCATTAACAAGGCTAGTTCATGACTGGCAGTCCATCATGGGCAACTCACAGACAGCAGTGCTTTGCTCAGCTGAATCAACTTCCAATGTCCTCAGTGGATATTCTTGTTAACATCCTTCCCCTACTATGACTAAGTAAATCTCTTTTTCTCAATTGTTGAATAATCTATGTGTCTCACTTATCTCCAATATTAAGCTTAAACCACCAGGGATTGGCCTTAGTAAGACTCAGCCCAACAGACCCAAAAGATATATTGCACTGAAGAGAAGCTATGTGAGGATTCTAGGAAGAGAGAAATGATTTCCAGTTCCTCCAGCTAGTACTTCCATTGCTTTTTTCCCACACGTCTATTATATGTGTACCTGGTCACTATTGCACTCTGTCTGAGCCCATTCTTCCCATGAATCTTATGTATATTTGTGGGAAATACCATGTTACAGTAAAAAGGACACTGACTCCGGAGTCAGAGGGCCTAGTTCAAATCCTACCTCAGATGTTTACTACTTGGGTAACACTGGGCAGGCCATTTCATTTCCCTGTCAAGTTCCTCATCTGAAATGCTAGGGGATTGGATTAGTTGACCTCTGAAGACCCTTCCAAGTCTAAGTCTATCATGCTATGAAGTGTGCTTCAGGTTTATGAGTGGCATATGTTGTAGCCACTGTTTTTACCATGTCATCTTTATAAATGCTTTTACAAAGCACTAATTGTGTCCATCGGCTGATTGTTAATGGGAAGTATGCTGATGTGGGCTTGTGAGTTATAGTGCTAGGAATATAACCTCAAAGGAGTACCCCTAGAACTCTGAGAATCATCATCTGGGGTCTCAACCCAAGAGTTTGAGTGCAAGTTGACAGAAGCCCAGAAATGGGTGAAAGCCCAGAAGAGATGCTAGACTTATCCAAAATCTACGCCACTATAATTTCTACCCAGTGGTCCTCTGGGACAAAATAAAACAAATAAAATCACTTTCCCTAGTGACAACTCTCCAGATATTCAGAGATAGCAATCACAATATGATCATTTATTATTTTTTTAGCCAACTCTGTTATTTCTGGTTACTTCCCCCCCCACACCAGTTACCCTGCTCTGAACAAGCTTATCAGTATCCTTCTTCAAATTTGACCTTCAGAAATGGAAACAATTTTATTCTTGTTGTCTGACAATAATGATATACTCCTAGAGTGGGACCTCTTTTACTGTGTTTATTTTCAAAGCTGGAAAGGGAAGGGTGGGGGTAAGAGGAAGGTATGTGTAGGATAGATGGAGAGGAGATGATCTGGGAAGAATGTGAAATATAGCTGGGCCAGGTAGACATAGTGATTCATGGGACATACTCACCAACAGGACAGTCTAAGCCTCAGGACAATAGTTCCTGAGCTACAGAGGTTAAGTTCTCCAGGCCAAGGACTATAGAAGGCTCAAGAGTTTAGACGATTCAATAGCAGGTAATGTGTATGGTAAATGCTATGGGAAATTGGAGGAGGGAGAAATCTCTTATTGGTCTGGGTTTGATGGAATGGTCTACATAGGGCCTGAGAAGGTATCATAGAGGAGGTAACATAATCTGAGGAGTATACTGGAAAAAGTAACTAAGCCAATGGCTGATGAACTGGAGAGAGTTGAGACCTGAGGCAACAGGACCAGTAAGGAGGCTGTAGCAATAATTCAGGTGAGAAAAATTAAAGTCTAAACTAGGGTAGTTACAGTAGAAATATAAGGAAAGAGACACATCAGGAAAATTATTAAGGTGGAAATAGAATTTGGCAACTGATTTGATACGGGGAGGTAAAAGGAGTGGGAAGGACTGGGGAAAATGAAGAGTCAAGGATGACTCCAGAGTTAAAAGCCTGAGTGACAGGGAATATTGTGGTGACACCGAAATATAAATGTTAGGGTAAGATAAAGAGCTCAATTTCAGCTATATTAAGATTGGAGTGCTAATAGGACATTTAGGGTGGAGTTACTCAGCAGGCAGATAGAAATGTGGTAATGGAGCTCAGTGAAGGGGTCTGGGCTAGAGAGATAAGTTTGGAAATCATCCATATAGAGATGACAACTGAAACTGTAGGAATAGATTACATCGGTAAGTGAAAGAATGTGGAATCCATTCATTCATTTAACTCAACTCCTTTGTCTTTCACTCAACATTCAAAAAAAATTAAGTATAATGTCTCATGCTTAATTCTTGGAGACATATAAAAGTACAAGAAAAAATGGCCCATGATTTCTCATAGTGCTTAAAACTAAGCAAAGAAAATAAGATGCAGACACAGCAGTAGTTTGATATGATGGAAAGAGCCTTCAATTTAGGGTCAAAAGTCTGGGTTTTGGAGACCTAGGTTTGAATCCCAGGACCCTGCTATGTTACCTTGGACAATTTACATAACCTCCCTAGGCCTCAAATTTTCATCTGTAAAATGAGTGTTGAACTGTCTGATCTCTAACATTCCCTTCCAGTAGTAAATTATAAAAGATAAATAGACTAGAAACTAGAATACAAGTACAGAAGAACAGTTCAACCTGACATGGAATTAGATGAAAGAGAGATCATATCTGCTTGGGGAGATCAGGGAAAGATTCATAGAAGAGGTGACATTTGAGCTGGGCCTTGAAAGGGCAGAATATCATGTGGATTGGGAAAGTAGGTCATCAAATACTTATAGTCCCCCTTGGCTACAATGGTATGCTACCCAGAATGTGCTGTGGAATGAGCTATTAGAGATATAGACTGCTTTCTTAGACGAAAGCCATGTCTCCAGAGAAAGCTACAGAATCAATCTGTACCATCATAAATCTGTTGGAAAGGTCAGGTGATTTGTTGTTCAGCCATTTTTCAATTGTTTCTGGTTGTCTGTGACCCCATTTGGGGTTTTCTTGGCAAAGATATTGGAGTGGTTTGCCGTTATCCTTCTTCAGTTCATTTTACAGATGAGGAAACTGAGGCAAACAGGGTTATATGACTTACCTAGGGTCACACAGCTAATACGTCTGATGTCAGATTTGAACTCAGGTCTCCCTGAATCCACATCCAGCTCTCTATCCCTTATGCTAGCTAGCTGCTTTCAGATGGTTTAACACCCCTCATTTTTATAGATGAGGCCCAGCTTCAGTTAAGTTACTAGCCCAAGATTACCTAGACATTAAGTGGCAGTGCCTGGATTGATAGTGCCGAATAAAAGATGAAGTCTCTGAAAACGAGAAACATATAGATTTGTCTGGCACTTTCAAACTCTTTCTCATACTGATCCCCCCAACAATAAAGTGATCTTCTGAGGTTAGACTCCAGATGCCAGATCTGTGTCAACCTTGTAAGGGAGGTTATTCAACCCATCAACCAGATCTCTACTTGGAGAAGTACTGACGTCTGCTCAGAATTTGATTCTCCATCAATTTCCATTTTATAGCTCCTTGTTCTCTTCTCAGCAGCGGGCCTGGGCCCAAGAAGTCAAGCTGATGCTGCCCAACACATTTTAAATGTTACTTATTTGGCTGAAATTTCCTGGTGACCCAACACTGATAGTAACACAAAGCTTTCTCAATTTTTCATTCTTTGGCAGATGTTTACTGAGCACTTCCTTCCTACTCAGAACTGAGCTGAGATTTAGGGGCTATGCTGGGATGTGCAAGACAATGGAAATAGCACTTGACTATGGATCTAAACACCTGAGTCAGCTCTGCCACTAACTCCTCATGCAGTCTTCAGCAAGACCCTTCCTCTTTCTGGGCTTCCATGTCATTCTCTGTAAAATGAGGACCCCACCCTTGGACTAGATGACACCCAAGGCACGTAGTACAGTGAACAGAGTACTGAACTCAGAGTCAGGAAGTTTAAACTTGGCCTCTGACACTTACTAGCTGTGTGACACTGGGAAAAGTCACTTTCACCTCTGTTTGCCTCAATTTCTTCAATGTAAAATTGGTTAAAATAGTGCCGCCTACTTCCCAGGGTTGTTATAAGGATCAAATGAAATAATATTTGCAAAACACTTAGCATAGTACCTGGCATATATTAGATGCTTCATAAATGATTGTTTCCTTCCTTCCTAAGGTTCTTTTCCAACTCTCACATTGTATGATTTCTACTGACTATGAACTAAAGTTATGGAGGAAATAATCAAAGACTTTACAATCTGCTTGGAGAGACAAAGTCAATTAACCATTAGCTACCTCGATTTTCCCATCTGTAAAATGAAGGATCTAAATGATCACTAGAACTCAGTTCTAAAATTAGGTGATTCCGTTTGTTCTTAAAACATTTTTGATGTACCTACCACATATATAGCTCTAAACCTAGGTAGTATGTCACTGAAGACATAATGTCTATCTTCAAGGAGTTTATAGTCTAGTAGAGGTGATAAGATAGAATAACAATAGCTGTAACACAAGATAGAATAATAACTCACATTTATAAAGCACTTTAAAATTTAGTAAACATGTTCTTTGCAACAACTCTGTGAAGTAATTAGTACAAGTTTTATTATATTCATCCCATTTTACAGATGAGAAAATGAAGGCTCAGCGATTCAGTGACTTGCCCTGAGTAACACAAGTGCATGTCATAACCAATACTTAAATCCAGGTATTCTTCCTCAGGTTGAAAACCAGGGCTTTTTCTGCTATATCATAATTCTTTTCTGTGCCTTTTTTTGGGGGGGGTTTACTGGGCTAGATTTCTTGCTCAAAGGCAAAGCCTTAAGCCCAATTCACTCTAGAGCTCATAGATTGGACAACAGGTCTCCACCCTCCTAGCACACAGTGAATGTAAGTACTAAATAGTAACTATTTCTCTTTTACCCAGGAACCTTGAGAGTCTTCCCCTCCCAGTTTGATTTTTTTTTTTTTATTGAAGGGGCCATCTCTTGAGCAACTACTTAAACAGACCTATTCATTGAATGGGTGTACCTCACTCAAAGTGAGAATGTGATAAGACCTTTACCTGAAAGGGCCAGGTTCTCACATTGCACCCTGGGCCGTCTCCAGCCATCCTTATGAATATCAGGCCACTGGACCCAGATGGCTCAGAAGAAAGTGAGGTTGGTGACCTTGCACAGCCCTCCCTCACTCAAGTCAAAGTCAACCGCAAGTCATGTCACCATCTTGATATCATGGTCGTCTGAGAATGAACAACAAACACAACAAAATAACAACTTCCTTTCTAGAGGCAAAGCATGCTAAGTGTCTTAAGAGTAACAGAAATAAAATAATGTGAGGAGAAAAAAGAGGTCATATTTACCTGAGGAAATCATGGAAGATTTCAAGGAGAAGTTGCCATTTGAGACTTTCCATCTAGCAACTGTCCCTTTCCTCTCTTCTATTCCATACTAAACTTCTTTTAAAAGTGGTCTGCACCCAATCCCTCCACATCCTTGCTAGCTCCACTCTTTCCTGAACATTTTATAATTAGACTTTTCTTCTCACCATGCTACCAAAAGTACTTTCTTTAAATGACTCTAAATCCAATGGCCTTTTTTTAAACCTTCATCTTTTTTTAATTAATTCTCTGCACCCTATGACCCTCCTTTCCTACTCTATACTTCCCCTTTCCTCAAGTTTAAACAACATACCATGCAGTTTTTCTTCTACTCCACTAACTGATCCTTCTTTGTTCTCATTACTTCTTCCTTATTACCTTAATGTAAAGGTCTACCCCTGGTCTTTTTTTCCCCCCTGTTTTTACACTCATGGCAATGTCAGTCATCTCTCCTCTACACAAATAACTTCCAAATTTAGATCTTTAACAATAACTTTTCTTCCAAGCTACAGGCCCACATTTCCAATTGCCTAAAGGCATCTCTACCTACCAGTTCCATTTTTACCTGAAACATGTTCAAGACTGAATAAGTCTTGCTTCTGGGCAATAGCTATTGCCAATAGCTCTAATAGGAGATATCAGCCTGTCTACTTCTCTATTAACAGCTTATCAAAGTAGGATATCTTAAATTTCTGAAGCAGTGTTTCTTAAATTGGCCCTTCTTATTGGAGAGAAGACTGTGTTGACAAGAGAAAGGAGCAAAAGAGCCTTATGAGACTTCTGAGGTGGAGTAATGAAGCTCAAGGAAATCTAGTTACCTGGGTAGTTTTCCCTGTGCATTTCTATTTAACTATATTTTTTTCCCCTGGGAAGAGCTTTGTGAAGTGAGTTATGCTTTGGGAGATTTTTAAGAATACTATGCATTGAGGAGCTGGGCAGTTAGTGACAATATGTTTTTGATAATACCTTCTGAATTCTCTGTTCTCTTGGGATACTTGTGACGAAGATAAAGGGACTCCAACACTCCCCTTAAAATAAGTAGCAGTTCTTTTATTCACTCAGTCTTCCATACTTGTAAGCTTTGGTTTAAATTTGAGTTCTTTCTCATCTCTCCTGTTTATTTAATCGGTCACCAAAACCTTTTCATTCTACCTCCAAAACATCGCTTACATTTTATGTATATATATATATACATATTTATTATATATGCATATACAATATGTATCTATACTCTGAACTCAGTTGATACCACAAAAAGGAAAGGAAAGACAAAAGAGAAATTATGTGTTAGTATGTGTGTAACCCAGTTATCTCTTCATGGAGTAGGAAGATGCTTCCTTAATGGAATTGGAAGGGGAGTTTGGTATTCATTGGGTAAAGACTGGCTATGCTCAGTGGTGGCTGGTAAAACTGTCATTTTATCAGCCTTGATGGTCAATTGGTTGGTTTCAACCAACCTAGCTCTCAAGGAGAAGTAGATGAACCTGAGGAAGAGGAGGCTGAGAGAAGCCATTTGGAGTTTCTGGACCGGACACAGCCACCATGAGCAGTGGACACTGGGACTCAGGAGTAAAGCTGAGAGGACCAATAACTCAGGAGGAATTTGGAGATGAATGTTGTGTTGTGTAAATCTCCCCTTAATTTCCTGCAGACTTCAAGGTAGTAATTCTTTATTTCCTTTCACCCTTGGTCTTGAGAGCCTGAAACCCTTCCTCCTATGCAGAGAATTTCTCAAAAGTTTGTTTGCCTTTCTTTGTTTTAAATGCTTGTTTCGTATTTTAAGCTGACAGTTGCAATAAAAAACGCTAACCACAGGCATACCTAATGTGGTGGTACTTACTGAGAGGAAGAATGAGAGAAGAGAGGTAGGTTTAAAATTGGTGTTTTGGCAGAACGCTGTCTTGGGTTGGGAGAAGGGAAGAGAGAGAGAGTGGGAGAGAGAGAGAGAGAGAGAGAGAGAGAGAGAGAGAGAGAGAGAGAGAGAGAGAGAGAGAGAGAGAGAGAGAGAGAGAGAGAATTATGGATTTTTATAAATTCTGAAAATAGAGGAAAAATATTTATATCAATAAATCCATAGAAGCAACGAGTAAGTAGTAGAGTGGGAGTGAATAAAAATGACTGAATAACTATTTACCACTGCTGCAATAGTTGAAGAAGTTTGAGGAGGGAGAGAACACTAACCACTGGGGAATAATAGGACGCCCTGCCCCGACTCAATCCTTCACACTGCCACCAGTCTGATTTTACTTATGCACTGATCTGGTCACTTCTGCTCAAAAATCTTGAGTGGTGTATATAATTATAGTGATGAAGACATGGAAAAAATCCACCCTCTTCCCTTTATTGACATTGAGAGGGTGGGTTGGGATTGTGGGGGGAGGGAGGAATATGGGTGTAGAAGATGCTGTCAGATAAAAGAGTAATGTTTATTGATTTTACGGATCTGTTTTCTCATCTTTTTAAAAATCTTCGTTACAAAGGAAGGCTCCCTGGGTAAGGAGGGGAAACATAAAGGAAGCAATGTGATATAAAAGCAAAACAAATAAATATATATTAAATACATACTTTAAGCTTTTAAAAATAAAAGCACAACACTTGATTTTTTGAAAAATAAAATTTCCTGACTTAGCTCTTCTCAGCAATACAATGATCCAAGACAATTCTGAAGGATTTATAATGAAAGATGTTATCCATCTCCAGAGAAAGAACTGATGGAGTCTGAATATAGACCAAAGCAAACTTTTTCTTTACTTTCTTTGTTTTCCTTGGTTTTTTTTAATGGGTTTTCTTTCACAATGTGACTAAAATGGAAATACGTTTTGCATGACTGAGCATGTGTATAACTTATATCAAATTGCTTGCCTACTTGATGAGGGGGAGGAGAGGAAGGGAAGAAAGAATTTGGAACTCAAAATTTTTTAAATGACTGTTGAAATTGTTTTTACATGTTGGTGGGATATTAAATTTAAGTTTAGATTTCAAAAAGAAAAAGAAAATTTTCAGTGGTTCCCTATTTTCTATTGAGTAAAATTAAGACTAATTTTCTTGGCATTCAAGGTCCACAATATTGCAACAGTCTTCCAGATAGTCATTTCCATGGTCATTTCTTCAGTGCCTTTCTACCAGTATGGGGAAGACTTCTCTCCTCTCCCCACCTCATCCCCAAACCCCCTAACTCACTACCTGGACCAGAGATATGTGCCAGCATGATGTCTGGGATGTTGCACAGCCTGTTGGCCACCCTTTCCCCCATTCATTTCCTTATCACATATTTGTTCCCCCTTGGGGTATTCAGGGAGGACTACTACTTCTGGTGTGAGAACTGCTGAGCCCTCAGGGCTGTTCATCCACCTTTGTGTCCACCTGTCACACAGTTCTCACCTGTGACTCTGAGAAGCTGTGACATATGCAGCATATATGGTGACCACACCTTAAGCATATCCTCTCTTTAGATGGGTTAAATCTAGTTGTGGCTAACTACTGGTGAGTTAGGAAGGTATCTACCTCAAGCATGTGAAGACTATACCAGTGGCATAGATGTGAACATTTTGCTTCAATGGGCCGTGAAGGCAGTGGAAGCAGGTGCTAGAGGATGCTTAGGGCTTTGCCAGACACCAAAGACACATCCAGTGCATCCAGAACCATTACCAGTCATCTTGATTTTTGTCCTACCACTGGGATCTGATGACTCTGGAAGAGAGTGAGGCTGACAACTTCGTGTAACTCTCACTTCAATCCAATTTATACACGAGTCAACAGGCATTACCCAGACCATTTCCCACCCAAATGGTCATTTGAACTATTTGAACTATTTGACTGTGATACAGTCTTCTGAGCTTGTATTGGTGTATTGGTACAATACATTGTATTGTACTGGTGTTGTATTGGTGTGATCAGCCATAGCCAGACACATTATACATTGACCCCAACATTGTGATGTTATTTTGGTCCTCTTCAAGCATGGACAGACAACAAAGCATTCAGTCCCTACCTTCCCCAGCCTATCATTTTCATTCATCTTCTAGAACCTTCATGGTACAATCAAAATATTGCCAGATATTGAGTCAGAGGACCTATGTCCAAATTCTGACTCTGCCATGTATGAGTCGTGTGATCTTGGGCAGGCCATTCTACTTCCCTGGTTCTCAGTTTTCTCATCTGTAAAATGAAGAGATTGAACAAGATGACCTCTAAGGATCTTTATAGTGTTAAATGAATAACTGCCAACTTTACCCTTTCACCTTTCTTCCATCTTCTGGAGCTCACTGGAATCTAGCTTTCTTTTGAAGTTACCAATTTCTTAGATTTTTCTCCAAAGCTAGCTGCTCTTTTTGTTGTTGTGTCATTATATGCCCTAACAAATATAGGGGAGTTACCATAACCATACCGTAACAAAAGATAGATAGAGTTACCATACTTCTTGATCCCTGCTGTCACTGTATGAAGAACCTCCCTCTTCCTCCATGGTTTAGCAATTTAAGTTCACTCCATCTTGTCCACTTTGGAACATAACTCTATTTGGCCCTTGATCCTTACTAGTTCCATCTCCACAGTTGAGGCAACATCTATAAAGGCTTATCCAAAATGGCATAGCTTGTTTTGCGGTAGAGCAGCAAGAGGTTCAAGCTCAGATACCTCCTTCCAAAGTTTTCTGGATCTGGGAGCTAAAGCAACAGTTCCGGAAAAATTTTCATTTAATCTACCCAGTCGCCAGATTATACTGGCAACATGTTGGACAGGTTAGTATCTTTTGTTTATAAATTTATCTAAGGAAAGACATTTCATAATGTAACTAGTCACTCATTCTATATTTAACAATCCTTACCATCTATAAATTCTGTCAGCAAGATGGCATGGAGGATAGAGTGCTGGGCCTCAAATTGGGAAGTCCTGAGTTCAAATCAAACCTGAGACATTTGCTAGCTCTGTGTCTCTGGGCAAGTCCCTTAACCTCTGTGCATCTCAGCTTTCTCATTTATAAAATGGGGATAAACATGGCAATACTCCCCAGAGTTGTTGTGGGGATCAAATGAGATAATATGTGTAAGGTACTTTGGAAACTGTTAAGTTCTATATAAATTTTGCTGTCATTGTTGTTCAGTTGTTTTTCAGTGGTGTCCAACTCTTCATGACCCTATTGGGGGTTTTCTCGGCAAAGATACTAGACTAGTTCGTCACTTCTTTCTCCAGCTCATTTTACAGATGAAGAAACTGAGGTAAATAGAGTTAAGTGACTTTCCCAGGGTCACAGAGCTGGTAAGTGTCTGAGGCTATATTTGAATTCAGGAAGATGAGACTTCCTGACTCCAGGCACTCTGTCCACTGAGACATCTACCTGCCCTGCCATCATTACTTTTAGCCAAATCCCTGTCATTTTCCCCTCCAATTTTTTTTAACATTTTTTATTTAAAGTTTTGAGTTCCAAATTCTATCTATCCCTCCCTCCCTCCTTGAGATGATAAGCAACCAGATATAAGTTATATATGTGCAATTATGTAAAACATTTTCATATTAGTCATTTTGTCCAGGAAGACTTGAATAAAAGGGAAAAAAAGAATGAAAATAAAAAATAGCATGCTTCAGTCTGTATTCAGTTAATATCAATTCTTTCTCTGGAGGAAGATAGTATGCTTCATCATGAATATTTTGGGGTTGTCTTGGATCATTGTATTACTGAAACTAGCTAAGTCATTCACAGTTCTTCATTGAACAATATTGCTGTTACTGTGTACAACATTCTCCTATCCCTGACACTTTAGCGCAATGTTTCATATTCTCTTAACTCAATGGAAGTGGAAAATAACTTGCCCTTTTGTTATATGGATTGATCACAATTCAATTAGCTATAAAAGCAATGTCCATTTGTAGGGGTATCAAATATTGGTTGATAATGTCACCCATAATGCAGTCATCTGTAAATTTAAACATTTACCTTTACCTCCCACCCCAACCCAAGGTATTTCTATTTTTCATAGGCTATATCTATAGGTCAAGGAGATGTACAAAGAAAGCTGGAATCAAAGCAAAAAAAAAAAGGAGATCTGGATTCTAGTCCTGATTCTGACATTTACTGTTGCATGATTTTGGGCAAGTCATTTCACCTGTGGTGCTGTGAAAAAAAAGTTCTGTCACTTTACTATTTGTGTGTCATTGGGTAAATCATAAGAGGCTACAAAGGTGGATAAGACCTCAGAGGTCATCATGGTCTTTCCTTTCTGGGGTTCAGTTTCTTCCTCTGTAAAATGAAGGGGATTGGACTTCATGACCTATAATGCACTTTCCAGTTGTAAATATATACTGTTAATCTACCTGAGCCTCAGTTTTCTCATCTGTAAAATATGATAATAATAACTGTCTTGGAACCTGCCACTCAAAATAAGGCTTTAATGAGGATCAAATTAAACACTAAAAAATTTTATAATTACAAAGTACTATGCAAACATGGGCTGTTATTATGATTACTATGGTTGAAAGGGGCAGGGGATAACCAATGGTAAAGGCATGGAGATAGAAGTAAACTTGGTGAATAGTAGTTATAACAACTGCATATTACATGTTCTTAAGGGACATGGGGAACCAGACTGGCGAGGGCAGAGGTGTACTTCATACAGGAGTGGAAACTATTTGGGTAGGTTGCAACCCTATAGACAGGCTTGAAAGCCAGTCAAATGAGTTGAGATTGAGTTAATGTAAAGGGGAGGATTTGATCTCTTTCCCTCTTGCCTCTTCCCCATAGTTAATGTAGTCATAGAAAACAAAGGAGAAGAGAGGTAATTAGGTGTTGATGTTAATAAGGTATTAACATGCAGTGATCCCTTTATGAAATATGATCACCTTTCTCTAGGCATATGATGATGTTTAATTAAATGCTTATTGACTGAATGAAGAAGTCGGCTAATAAGTATTTATTAGGCACCTACTAGGTGCCAGGCACTGAGCTAGTCTGGGGATATGAAGAAAGATAAAAGACAGTCCCTGCCTGAGAAGCTCACAATATAATGTGGGAGACAACATGGAAACAAATATGTACAAACAAGCTACATATAGGATAAAAAGGAAATAATCAAAAGATGGAAGGCACTAGAATTAAACTAGTGAAAATTACCAGCACCTAAAGATGGAATGTCATGCTCTGGGAAAAACGAGGAGATCAGTGTCAGAAGGAGAAATGGTGACTGGTTGGGCTCAAAATGGACCCCTAATCCTGGGGCAGCCTGAGGGAGTATGGGGAGTTGCCGACCCACCTCTTTCTCTTTCCTGCACCTCTCCCCAATTGTCTCTGTTGTCTACTCTGAAGTAGAGCTACTCAACCAGTAGGAGAGACCATATATTGTTGAAAGCAGACATATACACTCCTGACAGATACAGATGGGTAGTTGCTTGAGGCCAGAAGCAGCTTCAAGGAGTAGGACTTCTGGCAGCAGAAAAGATAGCCTGCTATGGATTCAAGAAATAGCTAACCCCAGAAATCAAGAAGAGAACTGGGAAGACAAGTAGTCCCTGGGAACCCGATGAACAATCCACCTGAAAGTGGTGTTGTTCCTAAGGGCAAACTTTGTAAGGACTCCACTAGGAAGAAAAAAGAAGAGAAGGACTTGCAGATCCTACAGCACTAAATACTGAGTAGCTTTAACCACATATGTCCCCTACATGTATGCCTCACTAATCTAAGTTTGTGCTGTTCCTACAGATGTTTGTGTGTTTATAGGAGACTGCACCCCAGGTTTACATGGGGGCAATGCATGCCTCTTTAACAAATGTCTTTGCTAACACTGAATGCATCTGTTGGCTTATTATTAATGGGAACTATAATATTGGGGGTTCATAATTGATAGTGTTAGAGTGCAGACCCATAGAGTTACTCCTAGAATCTGAGGTAGCAAAAGCCTTTTAGGAACCCAATCCCTAAGTGTGAGAGCAAGTTGAAGGACTATTCCAAGTAGGTGCTACATTAGAAAATAGGGAGTTGGGGCAGAGCCAAGATGGCAGAGTAGAAGGAGGGACCTGTAAAAGCTCCCCTCCATAGCCCATAAAATATCTGTAAAAAATGACTCCAAACAAATTCTACAGCAGGATAAGCCACAAAACAATAGAGTGAAAGAGATTCTCAGCCCAAGACAGTCTGGAAAGGAAAGATCTGTTGCATCAGGCACTGCGGGGACAGGACCAGAAAGGCTTTGGGGTGGGAATCCCTGGCAGCAGCTGCAGTTCCCAGATCACTCAACCCATAAATGCCCAAGACAACTTCAAAGATCAGTGAGAAAGCTCTTTCACCTGGGTAAGAAGGGAACAGGGTCTGATACCACCAGTAGCAGCAACTGCAGCAGCAGCATCTATTTTTGGAGCCCTCAGTCTAAAGACCTTGGGGGAATTGAGCTGCTAATATGGATCTCAGCCCTGAGTGGCAGCCCTGGGATGAGAAAGAGTGCTGGCATGGTGGAGGTGGAGGTGGTTGTGGAGAGGGAATTGTACTTGCATATCCTGGGCAAAACAGAGTGCTTGTGGTTATTAATGGACAAGAGTGCAGGCCAGGGGAGGAATAAACTCCTCTCCCTTGATTGTGCCATCTTGGAAGAACTGAAAACATATAGGTCCCCTATACCCTCCTCTTGACAAAGGACTCCAAAGTCAAGTAATTAACTGGGAAAATGCTCAAAAAAGGGGAAAAAATAAGACTATAGAAGGCTACCTTCTTGGAGAACAAGTATTTTCTTCCATCCTTTTAGATGAGGTAGAACAATACATACCATCAGAGGAAAACCTAAAAGTCAAGGATTCTGCATCCAAAACCTCCAAAATAAATATGCAGTGGTCTCAGGCCATGGAAGAGCTCAAAAAGGATTTTAAAAATCAAGTAAGAGAAGTGGAGGAAAAATTGGGAAGAGAAATGAGAGCGATGCAAGAAAATCATGAAAAGTGAGGCCACAGCTTGTTAAAGGAGATCCAAAAAGTGGTGAAGAAAATAACAAAAAATAGGCTAACTCAATTGGTAAAAGAGGTTCAAAAAGCCAATGAGGAGAATGCTTTAAAAAGCAGAATCTGTCAAATAGAAAGGGAGGTTCAAAAGCTTACTGAAGAAAATAGTTCTTTAAAAATTAGAATGGAAGAGACAGAAGCTAATGACATCATGAGAAAATAAGAAATTAAAAAACAAAACTAAAAGAAAGAAAAAATAGAAGATAATGTGAAATATCTCATTGGAAAAACAACTGATCTGGAAAATAGATCCAGGAGAGACAATATAAAAATTATGGGACTACCTGAAAGTCATGATCAAAAAAAGAGCCTAGACATTATCTTTCATGAAATTATTAAGGAAAACTGCCCTAATACTCTAGAACCAGAGGGTAAAATAAATATTGAAAGAATCCACCTGTCACCTACTGAAAGAGATCCCAAAAGAGAAACTCCTAGGAATATTGTAGCCAAATTCCAGAGTTCCCAGGTCAAGGAGAAAGTATTATAAGCTGCCAGAAAGAAACAAGTCAAGTATTATGGAACTTCAGTCAGGAAAACGCAACAGAAGATCTAGCAGCTTCTACATTAAGGGATGGCAGGGCTTGGAATATGATATTCCAGAAGTCAAAGGAGCTAGGATTAAAACCAAGAATCACCTGTACAGAAAAATTGAGTATAATACTTCAAGGGAAAAAAACAGTCATTCAATAAAATAGAGGACATTCAAGCATTCTTGATGAAAATACCAGAGCTAAATAGAAAATTTGACTTTCAAACATAAGAATTAAAAGAAGCATGAAAAGGTAAACAGAAAAGAGAAATCATAAAGGACTTACTAAAGTTGAACTGTATACATTCCTACATGGAAAGATAATATTTGTAATTCTTGAAACTTTTCTCAGTATTTGGGTAGTTGGAAGGATTACACACACACACATATACATCATATATATGTAGAGAAAGAAAGAGAGTACAGGGTGAGTTGAATAGGAAGAGAGAAATCTAAAAAAATAAAATCAAGGGATGAGAGGAACATATTGGGAGGAGAAAGGGAGAAATGGAATGGGGAAAATTATTTCTCATAAAAGAGTCAAGAAAAAGTTTTTTCAATATAGGTGGAAAGGGGGGAGGTGAGGGAAAAAGTGAAGCTTACTCTCATCACATTTGGCTTAAGGAGGCTATCATGCACACTCAATTTGGTATGAAAATCTATCTTACACTACAAGAAAGTAGGAGAAAAGGGGATAAGTGGGATGGGAGGATGATAGAATCGAGGGCAAATGGGAGGAGAGAGTAATTAGAAATAAACCCTTTTGGGGAGGGACAAGGTCAAAAGAGAGAATAGAATAAATGGGGGGCAGGATATGATGGAGGGAAATACAGTTAGTCTTACACAACATGACTTTTATGTAAGTCTTTTGCATGACTACACATGTGTAACCTATATTGAATTGCTTGCCTTCTCAGTGGGGATGGGTGAGGAGTGAGGAAGCGGGGGGAAGTTGGCATTTAAAGTTTTAGAAATGAAGGTTGAGAATTGTTTTTGCAAGCAACGTGGAAATAAGAAATACAGGCAATGGGGTATAGAAATCTATCTAGTCCTACAGACAGAAAAGAGAGAAGATGGGGATAAGGGAAGGGAGGTGCATGATAGAAGGGAGGGCAAATTGGGGGAAGAAGCAATCAGAATGCATGGCATTTTGGAGTGAGGGTAGGGGAAAGAGGGGGAGAAAATTTTGCTCATAATTTTGTGGAAATGAATGTTGAAAACTAAATAAACAACAAAAACAAAAAGAAAAGAGGGAGTTATTAAAGGGCCCAGAAGATCTATGTGGGATGGATTGAGTTAGGTAATGGAAGTAGAAACTAGATAATATGATTAAAGGAACCATGCAGTCTGAAAAAAAACCTATTCAGGTGCCATCATTATGTTATCCATCAATCACAGCTTGGTGAAATGGGAATATTGGACTAGAGATCGGAAGTCCTGAGTCAAGTTCCAATTCTGACATTGATTCATTGTGTAAACTTAGGTAATTCACTTCCCCTCTATGGTTCTCAGTTTACCTATATGTTAAATGATGGGGTTCTGGATTAAATGATTCTCATAGCCCTTTTAACTCTAACAATGTGTGTTTTATCTAAGTCCATCACAGTTTAGATATTTTATTGTCTAAAGTCTCTTTCAGCTCTGACATTCTATGTCCTAAAAGCTCTCAAATTGCTTGGCTCTCTGATTCTACTCTCATGAACAGTGTATTCCTCTCATCTATCTAGGAAGGCTAGTTAGGTTACTATATTCTCTGTCCGGCTCTCTGAACACTTTGTCATGTTGCTCTTATGCAGCCACAGTGAAATTTGCTGAAACGTGCCACCTAGTGGAAAACAAAATGATTGGCTCCCATTGAACTGTTGGAGAGGAAATGACAAGAAAACTATGTATTTTTCATAAGGAATTTTTTGCCTTCCTACAAAAAGGTAAAGTAATTAAAACAGCAAGAACTCTAATTGCATAATCCGTACTATTTATTTTAGTGGCAACCCCAGCAATGTGATGGCTCCCAGAGGATAGGAAGTTTGTATCATCCCTGCCTGCCTATTAGTTGTTTTCCTTGAGAACAACATATTCACTGCCTTGCTTGCTTTTAGCAAACAGTTATGATCAGTTCTTTCTTTCCAATCCCTACTCTCAACCATATGTTTTTATTGTGGTTTCCAAGAACCTAGCTTAATAACTTTGTTTTCCTGGATATCAGAATCGTCTTACTTGGTATCTGAGTAAATCTTTTAGCTTCTGTCAACAAAATCACAACATATGAGAAAATGAAAGACAGCTTAGAACTTGAAATGTTAATGCTGGATCAATGATCATATGGGTCAGCTCTCTAATGTTACAAATGGGAGTTCCATGAGGAAAGTGATTTGACCACACAAAGCTGAATCTGGAAGACATAACTTGTGACTCCAAATCAATCCACTGCAGCCAATAATGCTTGTTAATAATCCCATTGATAATATTTACATTTATTTAGCACTTTAGGATTGCAAAGTCTGAGCAAAAAGCTTTCACTTGTTCCTTATGACAATCTTGGGAGGTGGATGATGGTAAGTGTTGGTAGATTCATTTTCCAGATGAAGAAGCAAACTCAGGAAACTAATTAACTTGTTCAACGTGGTACAGCTATTACATGGTAGCCTTACAACAGGATCTGAGTTATTCTCTCTGTCCAATGTTCTTTCCATTGTCACATCAAAAGTGAAAGCCACTGCTGCATAAGGATTCTTTCTCTCATCAAGCAACATTACAACCCTAAGTCACAAGGAATGAAGCTGTTGCCTCTTCTCTCAAATCTGGTATGAATCCATCTCCCCCTCAAACCCCAGCTGGGTGGCTGGTGTGCTGTAGACAACCAGAAAACCTGCTGCAGTCCCAGCTCCACCTGTATACTTAGCAGTGTCCTAGCAATTTCAAAATCTCTGAAATCTCCTTTTCCTCATATTGTGAAATGGAGCTAATAATATCTGCTGCCTATGCCACGAGGGCTGCTCTAAGGATCAAATGGGATTTAGAGAAGCAAAAGGCATCGAAAATGTTCTGTTAAAGAACTACGGATGTGTAAACTATCAATATCGCCCCTATGTCTTGCTGACTATGCTTGTTCCAAGGATTGCCACCCCCACCCCCCATGCCCCCGGTGAAGTGAGAGGTGAAGGAAAGAAGTAAATGCTTGACAACTGAGAAAATAAAATTTAATTTTTAAAAAGTATGACTCCAATGAAGCTGTAATCTCTGCCACGTGGGGTACTCCATCCAATGATGCTCCCATTCATTCCCGTCGATTATCCATCGGGGGTTGATGCGGTGCACCCAGCTGCACAGTTGGCTATCGCTTCCCCGGCGAAGCCCAGCCTCCCCCTGCCCAGCCTCAGGGGCTCCAAGTGCGACCTGCCCCCAGCTCGGACGGAGCCCACCGCATTTCCCCCAAACGAAGCTGGCGCCTCTCGGGCACCTACCACCCGCTTTGGCAGCAGGGGGCGCCTGGGGGGCTACGGCTTCTAGAGGACAGGGAAGCCTAACCCGCCCAGAACTTCGATTCCCTGGTCCCACGTGCGCGAGTCGGACACATGCCCCCACACCCATGCCCTTTCCTTGGCTTCGAGGGCCCGGAAACCTTGGCCCCTCGAGCCCCTGGGGGTGGTCTCTTTCAGGTGCACCAGCTTATCCAGCTGCTGATAACGCAGTTTCCCCGCGGGTAGGGGGACGCCCCTCCCTCCTCGCCACGTCCTCTGAACCACACCTAACCCGCCGCGCCAGCCGCCACTGCTCCCCACCCCCAGCGACGAGCTAGCATTCCGACCTGTTAGCCCTCCCTTCAGTCAACTCCTGGACTTTACCTAAGCCAGCGGGCGGATGAGACCATTTGGGGACCGGCGGGGGGGAGCATGAACTCACCCCCCATCTCGTGGCCAAGGCCGTCTGAGGCCAGCCCTGAAGGAGGCGCGGATTAAGATGAACCTGGAGTAAAGATGGGTCTTTTCTAGGTGGGAAGAGGTGGGGCTAGTGTAACCTGGAGGAAATGGGGGGGCTGGGGGAGAGTGGGTGGTGGGTCTTCGTCCCCTCCCCCCGAGGTGGGGGTGTGGTGGTAGCGCCCGGCTCCCCTCCTCTCTCGGCGGAGCGGAAGTGTCGGGGAGTTGGACTGGGGCCGGCGCCGCGGCCGCTTCTCCCGGCCGCCGCTGCCGCCTCTGTAGCTGCTACGGGCGCCGCGGAGTTGGTGCCCGGGGCCGGGGCAGGCGCGCGCCAGGGGGACCGGCCCCGATGAAGCGGAAGGAGAAGCGGCTCCTGCAGGCTGTGGCGTTGGGGCTGACGGCCCTCGTCTTCCTGCCCAACGTGGGGCTGTGGGCTCTCTACCGGGAGAGGCAGCTGGAGGGCGGCCCCGAGGGTGCCGAGGCGGCAGCAGCGGCCAGAGCGGGGGTCGCACAGGTGAGCCAGCCCGCCTAACGTTCTTCGGACGCGGGGCCGGGGAGACCCCGGATGATTCTCCGGGAGCTGGCCTCGGAGCCCGAAGGGATGGGACACCGCCAGCTGACCCCCGATAGTGCGGGGAGCCGAGGCGCTCCACCCCCGGGCAAAGGGGTCTGCTCCGACCCTGAGTGGATGGGACAGAATAGGACTCTTCCAAAGGGGAAGATCCCCTTGGACGCCCACATGATGTGGGGGAGGCAGGTGGACATCCCCCAGGTGAGGTTTGGGTGCCCTCCCCTTGTCAGCTCCCTTCTGAGCCCATGGGGATGGTAGATGCCCAAGATGCTCCCCAAGGAGTGTCCCCAATGCTGGGGGATTCTTCGTCTCTCTGTGCGACCCTTCCCATCCCCCCTCCCCAATTGCCTCTCTCAGTTTTTTCCTCCTGTCACCTTCGTTTTCTTACCTCCGGACTCTTGCTTTCTGTTAGCACTTACCCTGGCCGCCTCATTTTCTAGACCCCAGGAACCATTCCAATTTCCTTCTCTCGTCTACCATTGAGAACTTGGCGCGTCCTCCATCGCCTGAATCCCACCACCACCACCCCCACCCCGCCTCTGCCATTTGCTAAATGACTGTCCCTCGTGCTGGTCAGTTCCTTCCGTGTTTTATCCTCTGTGGTCAATGGCTAGCTTTTCCCTCATGGGATCTTCTAGCACCAGCCTTCCTTCTTTCAAGGTCCAGTGGTCCTGGAGAGGGACAGGTCTTCACTAGCATATTTGGCAAAGGTCAGGTGGGCGGGACATATGATGGGACCTTATTCGGTGAACAAAGTGTCCAACCGATTTCGGAATTTTGGAGCTGCCTTGCTTAATTTATCCCTTTTCTTGCTTGTTTGTGATTGGTTAGGCTGTAGGATATCAGAGCAGAAAGAGACCTTAGAAAGCATCTTTTCCCTTCCCATCCTGACACAGAGGTAACTGAGGGGAGTGATTTACCCAAGGTCAGAACTTGGGGTGGTCCAGTGCATAGCCACCGTATTTCTTCCATCCAGGCTGAAATGTAAACGTGCAAAGTGACAGATGCTTGGGCTCACTTCAGATCATCTGGCATTTGGCCCTAGGGGTTTTTATCATCAGTTGGTGAATATAAAAATTTCATTGTTGGGAGCAGAATCACAGGACTGGAAGGAACCTGATGAACTTGCCAGGAAGTATTTATTCTTACCAATGAGTGTGAAATGATGGGAGCCTTTCCTGTTGATTCTTTTTTATGGTTCTAATAATTGTTGATTTAGATGATGTCATTTTATGTAAGGAAGTAGAATGCTGAATTTGAGGTCAGGAGACCTGAGTGAAACATTTTTCCTATCCCTCAGCCTCAGTTTTCTTACTTGTAAAATGGGGATAATTCCTATCTTAGGTATATCTCAGAGGTGTTTTTTGGGAGGGTGGGGGCAAGAAACATATAAACTGTGGTGTGCTGCTCTTTATTCTTTATGACCTGAATGAATGAGAAACTGTTGGAATTACAGATGCTAGGTTGGGGAGAGTACCCAGACCACATTCAGAGTTGCATAGAATGGTTGATAGTACAGTTAGGTGGATTCAGAACTAGATGACAGCTGGCCACATTGTTGATTAATGGATAAGTTACACGAAGAAGGAATTCTTTAGTGCTATAGTTCTCTGAATTTGTCCTAGTCGGTGGTTTTTTTTTGTTTGTTTTTATCATTGCTTTCAGATAATGGGCAAGGAGGGGAAGGATAGCTAGAAGACCTCCATTGTGTCAGATTGCCAGTCTATGGAGGATTTGTGGAAAAACATGAATAATTATTGCACAGTTTGAGGTGGTTTGTGATGTGCACTGTGGATACTCCTGAGGTATGAGATCAATTGCATTGAAGTATAAATGTAAAATCATAAAATCTGAACTGACAGAGTCCTCAGAAGGCATCAGGTCTAACTCATATTTAAACAGGAATTGCCCTCTATTATATTCCAAAATAGTCATCCAGCCTTTGTTTGAAGCTTTCCAGTAATAAAGCACCCATCACCTCCCTCCTTGAAAAAAAAAAAAAGCAGCTGCACAAGTACAAGATGTGGCTCAGAAAGGATAAAAATCATCTGGTGCTTTTAACAGTAGCAATAGCTGGCACTTGTATAGTTCTTTTAGGTTTACAAAGTGCTGTCCACAGATTATCTTATTTTAGCATGGCAGCTAATGTGACCTTAGGCTACAAGAACAGAAATCTCTTCAGAGCAGAATTGCTTCTAGTCACACCATCCTCTAACCTGGCCAGGAGTACTGTGCCCAGCTTGACGCACCATATATTGGGAAAGATATTGATAAGTTTCATGTTGCCCGGAGGAGGATAACCAGGATAGTAAGGGGACTGGAAATAATTATGTATGAAAATTGGTAGAAGGAACTTGGCATGAGTAGCTCAGAGAAGGGAAGACTGAGGGGGTTATGTGGTCACTGTCTTCAAATAGCTAAAGGGCTATCATCGGAAATCCAGAAAAATTTTATTTATTCTGCTTGGCACCAGTGAGCAAAACTAAAAATGGGTAGAAGAGATAGGGAAGCATGTTTCAACTCCAGTCAAGAAAGAATTTTCTTAAAATTGGGCTTTCTAAAAGTAGAATGGTCCATCTCAAGGGTTAGAACACAAGTCACAATTCCTGAGCTTCAGTTTTCTTGTCTGTAAATGGGAGTAATAATCACTTTTACCTGCCACGTAGAGCCATTGTGAGACAGAAATGAGGTGTGTATGCAATGAGGTGTATATACATGTTTTACAAACTTTAAAGTGACATATAAATATCAACTATAGAATTCTCTACCACTGGAGGTCTTTGACCAAAGATCACATAGCTGCTTGTCGGAGATATTGTAGAAAGGATTTCTCAATCCAAGAAAAAATTAATTGATTCCTGTCCAGGTACCAGGTAATCTAGATGACCTCTGCCAACTGTTCCATTTAATAAACATTTCTTATGTTTCCTATGCTGGAGATTTAGTGACCAAAAACGACAAAAGAAAGATCCCTCTCTTCAGGGAATTTTGTCGTGGGGGAAGGGAGAAATAGCATATATGTATAGATAAGTAAATGGATATACAATGTGAATTTTGGTTTGGAGTGGAGGGGGAGACAGGTTAAGGTGAGGTGGGAGGATATTCCAGCCATGAGGAAAGATGGACCATGTGCACAAATAAGGGGGGAGAGAGGTGATGTCATCTAATTAGGATAGTTTGACTGGAAAATAAAATTTCACAAGTTGGAATGAAAGGAAATAGATCTATCTGAAAAGATAGGTTGGAGCCAGATGGCAAAGGGCTTTAAATGTCAAACAGAGGAATTTGTATTTTATCCTAGAAGTAATAGGCAGGCACAGAAGCTTTTTGAGCAAGGGAAGTGACATAGTCAGGCCTGCACTTTAGGAATATTAATTTGACAGCGTTATATAAAATATATTGGAGAGAGGGAGACTGGAAGCAGGGAGACCAGTAACAAAGCAACTGCAGTTAATAGTCTAAGCAAAGTGATGAGAACCTGAATTCCAGTGGGTGTTGCCTACTGTCCAAAGGGTCTTCCTCTCCCCTTTCAACTTTTACAACATTTGTGATTGCAGGGATAGGGCAAGTGTTCACCATTGTTAAAGAAAAGGGAGGTGGTATCTGATTCTTGAAGGAGCTCAGCTTCAGTGAGATCCTGTGAGTTCTTTGGAATGTTTAAGTTCATTATTAAATTAACACCTGCAATTTGGCTACCGTCCAGAGAATCCTTCGTGGTTTCATTGATGTGGCAGTTGGAGACTTTCACGATTTTGAAAAGACCCAGGTGTATAGTTAAGAAGTTGAGGTTAATGGCTCTTTGACCTGGGCTTTCAGGTAAATTACCACTGTGCCCAGTGAGCACTGGGGCAGGAACTGAGGAGTGGAGAGAGCAGCATCTGGGGCCGTGCCCAGAGGCCATGAGGGGAGACAGACAGGCATAGACCTTGAAAAGTCAGACAATGGTCCAAGTCACCATTTTTGTCCTAGTGCTATGGTTTAGGGTGGAGAGGACAGAGAAAGAGTGGCAATAGTTCAAAGGGATAAGCTGTTCTTGCTGAATCTTTTTATTTTCTTTCTTTCTTTCTTTTTTAATAGCTATCTTTTGGCCATTATTTGGGCTGCATGATTGTGTGGTTTGCAAATGGAAACTTCTTCCAGGTGATACTGGATTAAAGTGTATCTGTTGCCCCTAAGGAATATGCTGCCAAATTTCAAGACAGCTCCTCTTTTGCCATGCTTTGCTCCAGGTGCAAGGCACTGAGCTGGTATCGAAACGAAATCCTATGATCCAGTGTTGGAAGGTTGCAGGAATGATTTTAAATGATTAGAACTTACTCCTTCCAGTAACTAACCAGTAAGTGCCTACTGTGTGCATGGCATTGCAACTAAGCACTGGGGGAGACGCAGGATAATGTAGAATATTTGAACTGGAAAACACCTTGAAACATAGGATGTTAGAAAAATAGACCATAGCACATAAGAGCTAGACATAAAATGTGCAAAAAAGAACCAGGGAGATCACTGATTCATTCTTTCAACAGTTTTTAAATATGTTCTGGTCAGAACACTGACTGCTAGGTGCTGAGGACACTATAAACATATTTATATTTCTTATCCCAGTTTTGTTGTCATTCACATTTCCAGTTATAACTATTTCCAGTTATGCTGCTATTTGAATAATTTGGCATCTTAATCATAAAGCTGACCAATTTCAAGTTTAAATTGTTATCCTAGAAAATGATTGAAATCATTCCATTGATTACCTTTAGTGACTCCTCATTGCGCCAGAGTGAGTGCCACTAAGTACATAATCCTTAGCCTGATATTTAAAGTGTTCCACAATCTGGCTCAGCCTCAGCTTTCTGGCCTTATTATTTACATCCCTTCCCTCCATCCACACTGCATTCCAGCCATCTGGACTCCTTGCTGTTCTCCATTTTCATCCTGGCCCCTCCTCACTCTGTACATTTTCATCCACTCTTCCCCTGCCTGCGGTGTATATCTGTCCCTCTCTTCCCCACATCTTCTCCTTGCTGTGTTTTGAAGGTTCAGTTTGGGCTTACATCTTCCATGCAGTCTTCTTTGATTCCTTCAGCAGCAAAGTCTCTCCCTTCTCTCTTCCATGCCTCTTTGTACTTTATGACTTATTTCTTCTGTTTGACTTCGTGAGGACAGAGATCTTAGAATTCATATCTGGAAAGAACACTAGAGCTACTATCTAGGCCAACCCTCCATTTTACAGATTAGAAAACTGAGGCCCAAAGACCTTAAGTAAATTGCCCAAGGTCTCCCATAGTAATTGCCTTCTGCCTTCCAATCTTTTTTCCATAACACTTTTTAAAAATTATTTTATTTATTTTTTTAATATTCTACAGTCACTACCATAAAATTTAGATTTTTACCCCCCCTCACACCTACCCCCCACCACCCCCCTCCCTCCCCAAGATGGCATACAATTCTGTATAGGATCTCCATATACTTTCTTATTAAATACATTTTCACTATAGTCATACTATGTAGACGAATTAAAATCCATAACACTTCTTCAAAGGGTCATTTTCGACTTTGTCCCCCAGCCACCTGGCCACAGTGTTTTGCATGGAGTAGAAAGTATTTGAAATAAATTGAATCTAGTGACAGCTGCCTGACCCTTGAGGAAGAGTACAGAAAAGAAGAGAGAGAAGGGTGATATTTCTGAAGCCTATATGACTCTCCGGTGCCCAACAGTTCTCATAAAAGTCCTCAATGTGTTAAATATATCAGGTCTCCATCTTTTTTATTTATAAAATTCAACAATCATATACTTTACCCTGTAAACATCTGGATTGATGTATGGTGGTAAAGCTCTGCCATCAGTTTGGTGGGGAAAACATAGGGAGCCAAGTAAATATAATACCAATTACTGTGTGTATGTTCATCCTTTGTTGCTGAAGAAGACCATGCCACCAGAAAAATGATAACATGACTTGCACTTGACTTTGTTTTGAGTGAGGGAGGGCTGTGCAGGTCACCAGCCTCACTTCTCCTCCAGAGCCATCTGAATCCAGTGACCAGACATTCATCAGGATGACTGGAGATGACCCAGGATGAGGCAATTGGGGTTAAGTGACTTGCCCAAGGTCACACAGCTAGTGAGTGTCAAGTGTCTGAGGTGAGATTTGAACTCAGGTCCTCCTGACTCCTGCACTGGTGCTCTATCCATTGTACCACCTTGCTGCCCTACCAGTTACCATGTAACAAGTGCAAAAAAGAGATGGAAACAAAATGCTTTGAAAGCACTGTTTAAAAATACATTCTATTCTGTTTTAAGAGAAGTTTCTTTGAAGGTAATGTCCTTGTCAATGAGAACAATTCATTGTCTCTACTGGATTGTTTGATAAAGATGTTTTAAATGACTAATTGGCCATCTGTCAGATTTGGGGACCAGATAGTTGTTTTTACCCTCTGGTAAGATTTGAAAATTTAGCCTCCTGTTATTATCCCTCACAGGCCCTTTGGGCCTTTACTGCAATTACCCGTGGCTTTCCTTATTACAGAATAAATCCCTGTTGGCTGTGGAGAGTGAATTTTTCTGTCATTAAGATAGAATTATTAAAAATCATATTAATAAGTGTCTAGTACTGCATTCTTCTTTCACCGCACCCCTTTCTTGTGTCTGGAGCCTATCTTGCCTGTTTCTATTCCCAGTTAAGCTGCCAATCCTTGATTAAGCCCGCCTACCTGTCATGATAGTCAACATGATTTTTCAATAGTGAATTTTTTGTGTGTGTGTGAGGCAGTCGGGGTTAAGTGACTTGTCCAGGATCACACAACTAGTAAGTGTCATGTGTTTGAAGTCAAATTTGAACTTGGGTCCTCCTAATTGTGGGGCCGATACTGTATGTACTACACCACCTAGCTGTCCCATCAGTAGTGCATTTCTCCAGATCAAATGATAATTTTAGAGATGGAAGGAAGCATAGAAATATTTAATTCAGCCCTTTCTTTGGAAGAGAAAGAACCTGAGATCTGGATCCTGAAAGTAACCAGCCCAAAGCTACCATACAGTCAGGTGCCTGGAGCTCCAGATCCAGTGTTTGTTTTCTTCCTACTTTACCTTTCCCTATGATTTGGAAGCAGTATGGAGTATGTCCAGTTACATTACTTGGTCAGCAACCAAAAAGTTTACTACATTTTGTATTCTATGAGCGCAAGAAGATCCTTAGTTTTTTAAACTGGATTGAATATAGTCTATACCTTCCACTCCCAAACCCCAGCTGGACTCACCTAAAATTTTGAGTGTAGCCTATATTTTTTTTCCCATTTTTAGATCTTATTTTAAGAATTCAGCCTTTATTCAGACAAATTTGCTTCTGTTCCTAGCATAGAGCCTCATACACCCAAATAGTGATTAAGTGAATGGACTTTGCAAGACCAGTCAGGAAAATCCGTACTTAAATATGTCTCTGTATTTATTGGGAAAGATTCTTTCCTGTCGCACTCATCCCAGGCCATGCGTGTGTATGTGTGTATGTATTCTCCCCCAGTTTCTGGGTTTTGGTATTAGTATGTTTTGCATTACATGGAGGTGTACTGCATTTAAAAAATCCCAATAGCTGGGGGAAGGGGAGGGGAGGGGTAGAAAATGTTTTTAAGAGTGGCAACAATAGAATATAGTAGAAAGACTATACTGACTTTGGAGACCAAAAAGCTAGGTTTTGATCCCCGTTCTACCACCTATTAATTGTATGGTCATGGGCAAATAATTTTTGTAACTTGGGTCCTCAGTTTATCTGTAAAATGATGAGATTTAATAGTTGTTTTCTAGAATTTTTCTCTAGACCTGACATTCTGTGTTCTAAGATTTCTTCTATTGCTTACATTCTTCTAAGTCATAACTTCATTGGAAAATAATATTCAAAGACTCTAAATCAGTGGGATAATGGATTACACGGTGACTTTAATATTCATGTATCAGGGGTTCCTCTCCTTTTTTAGGACTTTTCATTATTCTTAGAACATTAGGAAATCAATATAAGGATTTTGTTTTTAATTTAACCACATTTTCCTTAGTGGTGGTAGAGCCTGACCCATCAGAAAATTAAGTAATCAGGCACCACATAAATAGAGTTTTGGAATGATTACCCTAAACTGTTTCCACATAATGATGGGGAACGTTTAGACAGCTAATCACTAAAATGTTTGCATGCTCAGGTGAAACATGATGCGTTAGGAAAAGGAGTATTGATCAGCTAAAGGGGATTGGCCTGTCTGCATCCTTCCCTTCACGCTGAGCTTGGAATTTTGGAAAGCGGCATTAGCTTTCATAGTAACATGAATTGGAGATGCATATTAAAATCGATGTTTATATTCTTATCTATATAATAAGTCTTATTTGTATAATAAGTCTTGATGAGAGAGCAAATTAATATTGTGTGGAAGGTGGGAAAAGGCATGCTCAGACATAATGTCATGTGGTAGTGGGATTTTTCTTCTGCAACAGGATAATCCTAGGAATTATAACCATAGAAATCAGAAGTAACAAATATGTCCCATAGGTGTCTCCCTCTTTCAGAAAGAAAAAAATTCCAATTAAAAAATAAGAATCATAGAATGTTAGAAGGGATTCCAGAATATAGACAGCTGGAACACCGAGCAAGGAAGGTTAGAACTGGACTGACCCTTAGAGATCACCTAGTTCAACCCCTTCGTCTTAGAGATGAGGAAACTGGCCCAGGAAATAGAAGTGACTTGTCCAGATGATGCCCAGCTAGGTAGTGGAAGAGATAGAATAGATCCTATTTTTTCTCAGAGTCCTGGCCTAGTGTGTTCTACTGTACTGCCTCCTTAACTCTTTTTCATTGTTCCTCCCACCCCTCCCTACCCCCACCATAGTTGTTTATGTCTGTATTTTGTCACTTAGGCAATAATAATTCATTGGAGATTATCTAAAGTTGAATGCATTGTTAACAAAGAGCTACCGTAAGATTAGTTCCTGGTTTGTAATACAGCTTATGCTTTATAATTCATGACCTTTTAGCTTGGTGAAGAACCATATCGATATTTTCTGAGACAGAGGGAGCTAAATAATTCAGCTTGCTCTGGCCAGTTGTACCTCTCTTTCTCTTTACCTTTGAATGCCTTCACTTTGGTGTCTTCTACTGCATACTAATAGATGAAATGACCCATTTTTCTATTAGGGAAACAAGTGAAAATTTTAAGCATGAAATGCAGAATCTCTTCAAATTTCACAAATGATAGTACCTTCTATTTTATAGGACTTTACCATTTACAAAATGCTTACCTTATAACAACAACCCTGTAAGGGTACAAAAAGTTTTATTTACAAGTGGGAAAATGGGGGCTTTGAGAGGTAAACTGATTTAGAAGTGTATGATTCCAGTTCAAGTATTTCGAAGATCTTGACAGTCTGAAACAATGGGCATATCTAATAGGGATAAATGACAATCCCTACACTTGAATTTAAAAAAGAAATCATTTCCACAAGTACAAAGTGAGAAGAGGAGGCCAGACGGTCTAGAGATTTTAGTGGGCTCACTGAGTCAGCACTATGAAAGAACAAGAAAAGTACGAACTTTGATTAAGTGTGATTACGGTGGGGGTGAAAATTAGTGATAAATTGGGACAGACTGTAGAGGCCACAGGTTTGGATGGAGGAGGAAGGTGGTAAGAAGCAAGGGTGGGTAAAGATAACTCCCTGGTGGTAAGCCTGACTGACTGGGAGGACAGTGATGCCACCCCCAGAAACAGGTAAGTTAGAGGGAGAAATAGGTTTGAGGGCAAAGGCGAACGCTTGGGACGTGCTGAATGTGAGATGCCAGTGAGACTTCATCCAGCAGTTGTAAATATGGGATGCGGGCTATGGGGAGACGAGAGATTGTTGACTCACAATAGGGCATGCATTCACATGATGGTCAGAAGAAGTGACACAAGGACATTCTCAACGTCTCTCTTAAGAACTCTGGAAGTGATTGTATGACATGGGAGACACTGGTGGACCACCCAACATGGCATACCCACATCAGAGATATAGTGCTCTGTGAGTAAAGCATAATTGAAGTAGCTCAAAAGAAGCACAAATTTAGAGTCTCCCCGAAATGTTCACACGGACTATGGTGTCCGACTTGTGGTAGAACATTCCAAACTTGTATTGGTCTGATCAGCCACAGTTAGACATACTTTGATTTAACTCTAACATAGTGATGTTATTTTGGTCTCTTCAAGAACGAGGGACAACAACCAACCAAATCAAACCAAGATTGTTGATAGAGGCTTGAGAGTCATCTCAAACAATAGTGCTTAAGAGCAAGGAAGAAATTGAAGAAAGATAAAAGAAGGCCAAAGATAAAACCTTTAGAGTATACCTGTATGTCAGGGATGTGGGAAAAAGGTAAACTAGCAAAGGTGATGGAGAAAAGTTGTAAGAGAAGAATAATTTCTGTAGTAACCAGAAAACCCTGGGACTTCAGAATCCTAGTTCAGGAAATTAAAACTCCACCCCTGTGTCCCTTTCTGCCCTTCATTCATTTATTACTATTGCAGGAAATCTGGATGCTTTGGAAAATAAACACACCTACAGAAATGTTTATTTGGGGAGGAAGATGTCACTGCTGCCTTTGGGGGACCTGGTAGAGTGTAGAGGATATTCAGGAAGGTTGCCTTCCTGGAGGAGATGATACTTGTACTGGGCCTTGAAAGAGGGTTAGGACAAGCTTTCTATTTTGATTGTTGTCACATCACAGAGTTAGAAGGCACCTCAGAGTTCATCTTATTTAGCCTCTACCTGAAAGAAAAGCCCTTCTACAGCATAGCTTATAAGAGGTTCTCCAGCCTTTACTTAAAGACCTCTAGGAAGGGTATTTATTCTTCCTTTCTTACGGACACTGTGTCTGAGGCTTCATGTGAACTAAGATTGTGTTACTTTTTTTTTGGTAACAGATCACACCATTGATTCATATTGAGATTCCAGCTCATTAAAACCTTTCAGGTCTTTAACAGATAAATGACATTCTATACATGCCTTTGTCATCTTGCTTCTGTGAATTTGTTTGTTTTTAATCCAAGTGTAAGATTTTATATTTATCGCTTTTAAATGTTATGTTACTGGATTTGGAGTAACGTTCAGTTCTGCTGAGAGCTTTTTGGATTCTACTTTTGTTACTCATTGTATAGGTTCCCCTGCTAGTGTTGTGTTATCTTCAGATTTGAGAAGTGTGGCATCTGTTGTTTTATGCAAGTCTTTGATTAAAACAAGGTTAACCCAGATCCTGGGGTACTTTCCCAGAGACTTCCCTTCAGGTTGACATCAAACTATTAGTGATTACTAGTTACTTAGATAGGTCCAAATCCACCCAGTTGCATTCTCATCTAGCCCACATATCTTCATCTTATTTATAAAAATAGTGCAAGAGACTTGGTCAGATGCTTCACTAAAATCCAAAATTTCTGTGATCTACCAGGCCTGTAAAGCTTTTAGAAAAGCAAATGAGATTACACTGGCATGACCCGTGGTTGATGAAGCTCTCTTGGCTTTGTAAAGATCACTTCCCTTTTTAAATGCTCATTAATCATTTCTTTAAGAATTTGTTCTAGGATTTTGCCAGGAATGTAAGTCAGAATTATTGGCTTGTAATTTGTAGATTCTGTTCCCTCTCCTTTTTAGAAAATTAGGACATATGCTTTTCTCTGGCCCTGAAAAACCTCTTCTATTCTCCAAGATCTTTCAGTGTCACTGACAATAAGCAATCATATCCACCATGGTTTGTGTGTGTGTGTGTGTGTGTGTGTGTGTGTGTAAGATTCTGTGGTCACAAATTATCTCTTGTCTATGTAATCAAACTTAGATATTCTAAATTTAGCAATGCAGTTTGTCAGAAGTATGAGACTCTTTATTATGTCAGCATTTGGCTATTGGAATACCAGTTCATAGGATCATAGATTTAAATTTGAAAGGGTGATCTAGTTCAGTGCTTTGATTTTACAGATGAGGAAACAATTTACCCATGATCATACAGGTAGTAAATGGCAAGTCTAGATTTTGAATTCAGACCTTGTGACTCCATATCCAACACTCTTCTATAGATGACCACATGAAATCCAAATCACTATTAATAAGCGAAATATAAATTGAAAGAGTTCTAAGGTTTTACTTCTTACCATGCAAGTTAATGCAGATGACAAAAAAAATAGAGTTGGAAGAGATGTGGGGAGACAGGCAAACCAGTGATTCCACTACTGGGTGTATACTACAAGGAAAGTGGAAACAAAAGTTCAGTGTATGCCAAAATATTCATCACAGCATTCTTTGTGGTAGCAAAGAATTGAAAACAAATCATTATTGAATGGTTGAAAATACCATGACATCATCATCATCATTATCACCATAACCATAGCTAACATTTTATAATACTGTGTGCCAGACACAGTACAAAACACTTGCAATTATTATCTTATTTGAACCTCACAACAACTCATGATTATTCCCATTTTACAGATGAGGAAACTTAGGCAAATGGGTTAAGTGACTTGCCCTGGGTCAGAGAGGTAGGGAGTATCTGAGGCTGGATTTGAACTCAAGTCTTCCTGACTTCAAGCTTCAGCACTATTATCCACTATACCACATAGTTTCCCCATGCCAACATAACAGTATTATTGTGGAGGTAAAAATGGCACATATGACTAATTCAGAGAAACATGAAAAGATTTCTATGAAGAACTAAGAGCAGTATATACAATAACTATAAGAATGTAAATGAAAAAATAACTAAAAATGGGTTCAGCTTTGCTTAATTAAAAATTAATGAAATTTGTGAGCATGTGATTCAAATATATAAAAACAAGAATTATTTTTTGGTAGATTTGTCAAAGGATATGTACAACCAGATAGTTCTCAAAGGAAAAAAATACCAATCTATCAACAGAAACATTAAAATGCTTCAAGTTGGTAATTAAAGAAATGCAACTGAAATCAACTCTGAAGTTCTACCTCACACCTTTCAAATTGGTAAAAAAAAAAAAAAAAAAGTGACAATTTTTCCCCCCACAGAGAGGCTGTGGGAAAACAGGAACACTCATACATTATTGGTGAAATCATAAAGTGGACTCAGACATTCTGGAAAGCAATTTGGAAGTATGCACCAAAAGTTTTATCTCCTATTTTGCAGGTTAACACAAATGACACAGAATGATTGTGAGGAGACAAGCATATCAGTATTCCCAGTACTGGGCATATACTACAAGGAAGGTGTAAACAAAGGTTGACGGCCAAAATATTCATAGTAGGACTCTTTGTGGTGGTAAAAAATTGGATTCAAATTATTGATTGCTTAAAAGTACCATGACATGATCATTATTGTCATCATCATCATGATGTTTAGGTTCAGAATAGAAACTTAAAAGAAAAAGTTTATTGAATTCTTTAAAAGAAAACAAAAAGGGAAAGGTCCCAGAGAACAGATGATGAAATATCTCCTCTTTTACAGCAGAAAGGCAGGAGATTAATAGGACAGAATTTTGTATATATTCTTAGATGTAATCAATGTATCTGATATTTGCTTGATTTTTTTTTTTTGTCACAAGGGAGGAATCAGTGGGTGAGTTGTGGTGAAGTAACTAATGAAAAGACAATAGTCATTAAATATGCATACATATATGTATATAACATATACATTCAAAACCTGCACTTTTCCCACCATTCTAGTGTTTGTGCCTTGTATTAGTGACTTGCTTAGGTGGATGAGGGTAATAGGCAACTTAAGCTATAGCCCTTTCAGCTAAATCTCTTATATCTGCCTTCATGCCAAGAATAGCTTAATAGTTTGTAAAGATGGAAATCTACATTTTGGAAAGATTCTCTAACACAAGCTAACATTCATTTATGGAACTAGCAACTAAGAAAATATATCCTAATTTTTCATTTATCTCAAAAACTGGGTAGTTGTAGGAGCAAAGAATGTAAAATCTGGAAGTGATCTTAGCACAGACCTTTTTAAAATTAGAGTTGAAACATTCTTAAATCATAGGATACTAGAACATAGAATTGAAGAACTAAAGGGCTAGAAATAACCTCAGAACATGTCAGCTCTAGAAGAAACATTAGCATATGTTCCAACCCCCTCATTTTATACAGGAAGAAACTGAGGCCCAGAGCAGGTAAGTGATTTGCTCTTGCCCATGGTCATGTAGCATCTTGTCCTTGCTCTGTAGTCTGAATTGGCACTCTTACACATCTTGATATTGCTTATTGTCTTTATAAGTCATTTGTTGTCAAAATATTAACTACATAAGAAATCCCAATTATTTTCTCTCTAAGAGTAGGTAATAATAAAGCCAAGAAACTCCCATGTTTCATTTTCATATTTTCAAAATTATTTCTTGAGAGTATGAGTTATCCTGCCTAATGCACTGAGGCCTATTTTTAGCACTTGGGATGTTGAAAGTAAAACTGACAGACCATGTTTACTAATGCTGGTAGTACTTAGCGACACCATTTCTTTTTAAAGCATACTAGAGAAAATACACCCTGTGAGAACTTGTGTTCACAGTTAATTGGACCAGCCCAAAAGGATAGAATGGGAAAGAAAAAAGTACACCATTCATTTTCATTTTTTATATGAAAAGTATGTGTCTAGTCTAGGCTGTAGCTAGATTCTAGCACATATACTGTTCAACCTGTCTTCATGTACTTTTAATTCTAAGACCTATCTTGTGAAGTAAGTAGGAGAGAGATTGTCTTTTTACAAATGAGGAAACTGAGGCCCAGAGTTAAATCAACAAACATTTATTAAGTCCCTACTATGGTCACTATACTAAGCTCTGGGGAATACAAATAAAGGCAAAAAGTCCTTGGCAGCCTCAAGAAGCTCGCAGTTTAATAGAATACCTTATAATCCAGTGGCCCAGAAAGGTGAGATCATTTAGAGGTTACATAGAGAACTTTTCCAGTATCATATACTGAAAGTGATAGAGACAAAAAGAATGAAATATAAATGGCCTAACTGGCTTGCTTTATGGAGTTAAAGTAAAGGAAGTTATTCCTTTCTTTATTCCCATTCTTTGTTTTATTTGGGGGTACGGGAAGGGGGCTTGAAACTTTTCATTTATTTATTTACTTTTAGTTTTCAGCATTCATTTCCACAAGATTTTGAGTTCCAAATTTTCTCCCCATCTCTCCCCTCACACCACCCCAAGACACCATGCATTCTGATTACCCCCTTCCTGAAATCTGCCTTCCCTTTTATCACGGAACCCCTCCTTTCCCTTATCCCCATCTTCTCTCTTTTCTTGTAGGACAAGATAGATTTTATACCCCATTATCTGTATTTCTTATTTCCCAGTTGCATGCATAAACAATTCTCAACATTCATTCCTAAAACTTTGATTTCCAACTTCTGTCCTTTCCTCCTTCCTATCCCCACTGAGAAGGAAAGCAATTCAGTATAGGTCATACATGTGTAGTCATGCAAAAGACTTCCATAATAGTCTTGTTGTGAAAGACTAACTGTATTTCCCTCCATCCTATTCTGCCTCCCAATTCTATTCTCTCTTTTGATTTTGTCCCTCCCCAAAAGTGTTTACTTCTAATTACTCCTTCCTCTGATTTGCCCTCCCTTCCATCATTCCCCCACAACTCACTTATCCCCTTCTCCCTTACTTTCCTGTAGGTTAAGATTGATTTTCATACCAAATTGAGTGTGCATGTTATTCCCTCCTTAAGCCAAATGTTATGAGAGTAAGCTTCACTTTTTCCTTCTCACTTCCCCACCTTTTCCCCTCTATTGAAAAAGCTTTTTCTTGCCTCTTTTATGAAAGATAATTTGCCTCATTCCATTTCTCCTTTCTCTTCCCAATATATACCTCTCTCACCCCTTAATTTTATTTTTTAGATATCATCCCTTCCTATTCACCTTACCCTGTGCCCTGTGTGTGTATGTGTGTGTGTGTGTGTGTGTGTGTGTGTGTGTGTGTGTATATATATCTTTCCATGTAGGAATGTAAACAGTTCAACTTTTTCATGCTTCTCTTGATTCTTGTATTTCAGAGTCAGATTTTTTGTTCAGCTCTGGTCTTTTCATCAAGAATGCTTGAAAGTCCTCTATTTCATTGAATAACAATTTTTTCTGCTGAAGTATTATACTCAGTTTTACTGGGTAGGTCATTTCTTGGTTTTAGTCCTAGTTCCTTTGACTTCTAGAATATCATATTCTAAGCTCTTTGATTGCTTAATATAGAAGCTGCTAAATCTTCTGTTATTCTGATTGTATTTCCACAATACTCAAATTGTTTCTTTCTGGCTGCTTGCAGTATTATCTTCTTGACCTGTGAACCCTGGCATTTGGCTACAATATTCCTACAAGTTTTCCTTTTAGGATCTCTTTCAGGAGGTGATCAGTGGATTCTTTCAACATTTATTTTACCCTCTGGTTCTAGAGTATCAGGGCAGTTTTCCTTTGATAATTTCATGAAAGATGATGTCTAGGCTCTTTTTTTGATCATGTCTTTCAGGTAATCCCATAATTTTTAAATTGTGTCTACTGGATCTATTTTCCAGATCAGTTGTTTTTCCAATGAGATATTTCACATTGTCTTCTATTTTTTCATTCTTTTGGTTTTGTTGTCTAATTTCTTGGTTTCTCATAAAGTCATTAGCTTCTGTCTGCCCTGTTCTAATTTTTAAAGGACTATTTTCTTCAGTAAATTTTGAACCTCCTTTTCCATTTGGCAAATTCTGCTTTTTAAAGCATTCTTCTCCTCATTGGTTTTTTGGACCTCTTTTGCCATTTGAGTTAGTCTATTTTTAAAGGTGTTATTTTCTTCAGCGTTTTTTGGATCTCCTTTAGCAAGTTGTTGACTCTCTTTTCATGATTTTCTTACATTGCTTTCATTTCTCTTTCCGGTTTTTCCTCCACCCCTCTTACTTGATTTTCAAAATCCTTTTTGAGCTCTTCCATGGCCTGAGACCATTGCATATTTCTTTTGGAGGTTTTAGATGCAGAAGCCTTGACTCTGATGTCTTCCTCTGGTGGTATGCATAGTTCTTCCTCATCACCAATAAAGTAACCTTCTATAGTCTTGTTTTTTTTTTCCCTTTTTTGGGCATTTTCCCAGCCATTTACTTGACTTTTGTGTCCTTTGTCAAGTTGAGGATATACTCTAAGGACCTATAAATCCTCAGTTCCTCCAAGGTGGCACAATCAAGGGAGAGTTTACTCCTTTCTTGACCTGTGCTCTGATTTGGGAGCAACCATAAGTACTCTTCTGCCCAGAATCTATGAGTAGGATTCTCTGTCCAGAGCCTCCACCAACTCCACCAGCCAGTGCTCCTCCTCACCCCAGGGCTGCCACTCAGGGCTGAGATCCGGGTCAGCAGCTCAATTCCCCCAGGGTCTTTTGGCTGAGGGCTCCAAAAATGAACGCTGCATCCTTTTGGGGCCGGGGATAGAACCTTGCTCCCTTCTTACCTAGGTGAAAGAGCTTTCTCACTGACCCTTGAAGCTGTCTTTGGTGTTTGTGTGTTGAGAAATGTGGGAACCACAGCTGCTGCCCATGATTCCACACCCTGAAGCCTCCTCTGGTCCTGTCCGTGCTGTGCTGCAAGACCAAGGCTGAACAGCGCTCCATGGACTTCACTCCTATCCAGTGCAATAGGCCTTTCCTGACAGCCTTCCAGGCTGCCTTGGGCTGGAAATCTCTTTCATTCTTTCATTTTTGTGGCTTCTGCTGCTGAGTATTGTGGTAGTTCAAACTTTGGCTACATCACATATTAGCTGTGTGACTTGGTCTCATTATTATCCTCGTTGAGCCTGTCTCCTGACTTATGTATATGTTTTTCAAGGAGTAGTAACACATTACTTTCTTAACATAAATTTGTTGTCAAGGTTAGATGAGAAAAGCTCTGGAGTTTCAGTGGATTCCAAACTTGGTCCTAGTCATTGTGACAGTCAATAAAGCTAACGTTATTCTAGCATTTGGCGAGAGGCTTAGTGTCCAGATTGAAGGTGATAATTTGTTCTATCGCTGCTGCCTCTGGAGTACTTTGGGAACCACATTTTGGGAAAGACAGGCAACCTGGATTGAATCCAAATGAGGATAACTGGTATGATATGGAGAATATGGCACATTCAGGAGAGAGCAAGGAGAAAAGATTTAGAGGGATGAGGTGGAGCGTATTGTAACAGTTGTAAGATATTTGAAGGACTGTCATAAGGAAGACTTGGTCTACCTTGTTCCTACCTTGGTTCTATGTTCTTGGGACGTGAATAGAAGTTGCAGAGAAGCACATTTAGGCTCATTGTAAAGAAAAAGTTATTACCAGTAGAGCCCTCCAGAAATGGAATGGACTGCCTTTAGAGGAGCTTCCCTTGGGTTCCGCTCTATGGAGACCTTCAGTGAGAGGCTGTGTGATTGTTTGTCAGGTGTATTCTAGAAAGGGAGTTGTGCTTGGGTGTGAGGTACACTAGAGAGCCTCTGATGCAGATCCTTCTATCCCAGAAATTCTAAGTTTTTGTGGTATCCTTGGTTTGATTATTTGTCTATTGTTCCTGCATGAAGAGAGTTTGTAAGAAACTTGCTATTGATTACTTCTTTCCTTCAACAGTGATATCAGTAACTCTGATTCTTTTCTCTCAGAGGAAGCAGTGATTCCATTAGTTCCGTGCTTTGTAATGCTGAATATTAGAGATTCTTGCCAAATTCTTGTTTGGTAATTTTATATTAAAGTACATTGTGCATAAATGTAATGTTATTCTGTAACTTTTCCCTTTGTCTTTCTTTGTATTTCTGGTGCTTATTAATACAGTGCCTGGCAGATAGTTGGTGTTTAATAAGTGCTTGTTGACTTAACTCCAAGACTTTTTTTTCCTATGTTGTTTGAGGAATGAAATTTGATTTGGTATGCATTCACTAAATGCCAGCTATGAAAAAGATATGCTGGGCCATCACTAGGAGTACAAAAATGATAAATAACACAATCCATGTCTTTGATGAGCATATAACCCATAGTGGAAGGGGTGGCAGGATATGGCATGTACACAGCTAAGTTATAGAAAATTAAGCAAGATGGAACAAAAATCTAAACAAGAGTAGTATCACCTGAGGTAAGTGGGGAAGATTTCTTGGAAGAGTGATATCTGAGTTGAATATTGATGAGAAGACATGAAGAAAATGTGCAATTTTACCAGGCAAGGTAGAGGTAGGACAAGATCAGCTAGTAATTTGCTTTGGCTAGAATATAGTATATGTAAAGGTGAAAAATGTGACATGGGACTGGAAAAGTAGATTGGAGCCAGGTTTTGGAGTACATTAAGTGACAGGATAAAGAATTCATTTTTTTTAAAGGTAAAATTGGAGAGAGAACTATTGAATGCTCTTAGGGCAGCTATGTGATCAGACCTATGCATTAGGGATATAATTTTTCAGTTGTGAGATTGAGAGAAGAGAAAGAAGGAGAGACCAGTTATTGGGGTACTACAGTAGTGCAGGCAAGAGGTGATGAGAGTCTGACTTAGAATGATAATAGTACTGGTGGAAAGAAATTATGTTTGAAAGCTATTTTATCTGTAGTTATCAAGAGGTTGGACAAATGAACATGATGTGGGAGAAGGAGGAGTGAAAGATTACTTTGAGCATGAGTAATTTGGAAGAATGATGCTGCTATCCACAGAAATAATGAAACTGGGATAAGGACAGGTTTAAGGGGAGAAGATGCTTATTAGTTCAGTTTTGAACTGGTAAATTTGAGGTGTTGTATGTCCATTACACAGTTAGAGATGAATTAGAACTCAGGGATGAAACACATGCAGTCCTATTCTCCTCTGAACCCTAATGTCTCATTGCTAATTGAATGTTGGATATCTCTGCTTGAGCATCCTTTTGGAATATTAAATTCAATAGGAGAATGTGGGTTTGAATCCTGGCTCGGACACTTAGTACATGAGTGACTGTAAGTCACTTTATGTCTCATTTATAAAATGAACAGGTACATTAAATTAACCTCTGAGGTTTCTGGTATCTAAATCTGTGATCCTGTGGCCAAAACAGACCAACACACCCCCCAAAACTACCCTTCCTGTACACTTTTTCTTTTGAGGACATCACCATCCTTCCAACCACTCGGTTCAAAACCTCTGAGTTATTATCGACTCCTCTGTTCCGTATCTAGTCAGTTCTCTGCAAAATCTTGCACAAAATCTCTTCCATTGTTCCCATTCTCTTCACTCACATAGCCACTGTCTAGCTCAGTTCCCTAACAGCTCTCATGTGGTATGTTGCAGTAGTCTATTAAGTGATTTTCTGGCTGCCAGTGTGTCCCTATGTATATCCTTTATATGGCTTCCAGGTTAATATTAGTAAAACACAAAAACCTTCAGTATTTCCCTACTATAAAATACAAATTCCTTTATCTGACATTTTTTTAAAAATCTTCTACAATCTGGCTCCCATCTACTTGTTCATATTTATTTCCTGTTATTCTCCACATTATTTCATGTATTAGCCAAACTGTCCTATTAGGTGTAGCTAATAGGCCAGTTTGGCTAATATTTGAACATTCCATTGACATCCCATCTCCCTTTGTACAGGCTGTCCTTTTAATCTTTTATTTACTTATCTTTATGCATTTTGTATTCTCCCAGAAGAATGTAAGTTCTGTGAGGGTAGGGACTGTTTTGTTCCTGTCTTTTTATCCCAAGCCTGTCTGACCAGATGTCTAGCACTTAGTAGGCACTAAATAGGGTTGTATTGAATTGATGTTTCATTTGATTCATAGTGTTGGTAATCATCTGTATATGCACATGAAAACTGAAGAATTGGAGGCAGATGAAGTTTTCAAGTCAAGGAGATAGAATGCTGAAAGCTGAGGAGAGAACCTTGGGAATACCAGGTTGGGGAGGTGGATTAACCAGCAAAAGATACTGGAAGGAAATAGGCAATAACGAAATCTGGATAGGAACAGTGTCATAGAGGACAAAAAGAAAGAAAATATCAGTGATCCATGGGCAAACTCCTAGCAGGAGACAGGAGGGAATGGGATCCAGGATAAAAAGGGAAAGGTCACCTCATTATCTGAGACTGGAACAAAGGATGAGAACATCATGCAGGAAGCATTATATATTATATATATTATAACCTTCTATGTTCCATTCATGGTTATAAGTGCTGGGGATAAAGAACAAGGCAAAAGACAGCCACTGTCCTCAAGGAGCTTATACTCTCACATGGAGACAACCTGTAAATAATCATGTACAAGAAATATAGGATAAATAGGAAATAATCAATAGAGACACTAGAAAGAGGGCATGGGAAAGGTTTCCTGTAGAAGGTAGGATTTTAGCTGGGACTGGAAGGAATCTAGGAGGAGGCAATGAGGGAGAGCATTCCAAGCAAGAGGAAAAGGGATGGGGCAGCCCTAAAATATTCATGCAGTCAAGATATAGAATACTTTCTGAGTGGAATAGTCAGGAGGTCAGTGTCACTGAATTGAAGGGAGGTGGGGAAGAAGAGGGAGTAGTGTGTAAGACGACTGGTAATGTGGGGGGCGTGCAGTGTGGAGGGAGGCAGCTAGATTATAAAGGTTTTTGAATGTCAGAGGATTTTATATTTGGTCCTGGAGTTGATAGGGAGCCATTGAAGTTTATTGAGGTGTGGGGGTGGGGAGAGTGGTTGACATGGTCAGACCTTCAATATAAGAAAATTACTTTTGTCAGCTGAGTGAAAGATAGATTGGAATAGGGAAGGACTTGAGGCAGAGAGACCAACCAGTAGGCTATTGCAATAGCCCAGGTGTGAGGAGATGAGTGCCTGCACCAGGGTTGTGACAACATCAAAGGAGAGAAGGGGTCTTATTGGAGATACGTTGCAAAGATAGAATTGACAGGGCTTGGCAACAGATTGGATATGAGAGATGGGACAAAGCGGGAAGTTGAGGATGACAGCTAGGTGGTGAGCCTGAGGGAGTGGGAGGATGGTAGAGCCCTGGATAGTTTGGAAGTTTGGAAAGGGGGATGGTTTGGGAGGAAAGGTAATGAATTTGGTTTTAGATATGTTGAGTTTAAGATATTAATAGGACATCCATTTCAAGGTGTCTAAACCAGATGTCAGCTGAGAAATTAGAGGTGGGTAAATAGGTTTGAGAATCATCTGCATGGAGGTGGTAGTTAAATTCATGGCAACTGATGAGATCACCAAGTAAAATAGCACATAGGGAGAACAAAGAGGACCCAGGGCAGGGCCTTTTGGACATCCACAATTATTGGATGTGACCTGAAGATTCAGCGAAGTAGACTGTGTTAGAAACATGCTTGACACACAAAAAGGTATCAAGGAAAATTTATTACAGCAGTATTCAGAGGAATTGAACATTCTGGCCAAAGTGAACCCTACCCATCTTTTCAGGAGGAGGTTCATTCCCCCTGAATGAACAGGTGGCTCCCAAGTAAGACTACAGGATGACTACAATTTGTTCAGATCAATACAAGTCCTTTATACAGTTCCGAATTTTTGGACTTCCCACCGTGTCATCCATTGGCCACATGATTTCGTTTTGTCCTCTTGGATAGGCTTCCCCTAAAACAGCTCATCACACCTGCGCACAAGTTTCTGACCTTTAATCTGACTGTGCTATGTCACAACTCTGATCACTTAAAGCTGGGAATTTTAACCTCTGTGAACAGAACTCCTTTGTTTCACACAACTGATCTGGCTGGATTAGGAAGACATCAGTAACTTTGGAGGGAGCATCGATGAGATTAGAACCATGGTCAGTGACACTGGCTTCCTGCCTCAAGTCTCTCCTGACTGGTCAATTCTTCACTCAGCCGTCAAACTGATCTTTAGAACAGGTCTGACCATATCTCTCTGTCTGTCTCTGTGTCTCTGTCTCCCTTGCGCACACACACACACTCACAGACTAAGCTCCAGTGACTTCATGTCCAGGATCAAATATAAAATCCCTTGTTTCATAGCTTGTCTCCTTCCTACCTTCTTATTTTTTTTTTAGTACATACTTTGTGAATCAGTGACACTGGCTTCCTTGCTATTCCTTAAACAAAACATTCCATCTTCCAGCTCTGAACATTTTCCCTGGCTTTCCCCTCCTCACGTCTGCTTCCTGACTTCCTTCAAGTCTCAGATGCAATAGGGGTTTTGAGAAGAAGGATATTTTTGAAGAAGTAGGGGAGATAATGAGCTCTGTTTTAGACACGTTGAGTTTGAAATGGCAATGAGATATCTACTTCAAAATGTTTAATGCATAGTTCTCAGGAGAGCAGCTAGGACTGATCAGACAGATCTGGATACGTTCGCATAGAGATTATTAAATCCCTAGGAGCTGATGAGGTCATTAAGAGAGAAAGTATAACAAGCATTTGATTACTTCGGTGGATCTGCGATTCATTGATAACAGGGCAGATCATAACGTCTCTCTTTCTTAGCGTGTACAATTCTTACCCAGATCCCCAAAAGGGGATGTACTTAATGCACTGAAAGACTTGACAGCTTTGGTGGGTGTGATGTGGTACCTCAGGGTTTTAAAAATTCACCTTAGGAGGAATTTTATAAACCTTCAAGCACTATAGAAATGGAAACTGTAAATGGGAACTTACGAACTGATGAAAGTGAAGTAAGCAGAAAGATTCAAGTAAGCCAGAAAACTACTGCAGCAATGTAAGTAGAACAACAAAAAATCAAAATGATGCTATGTAATTATAATGACCAAGCTTGACTGAAGGAAGGCATGAAAAAATGTACCTCCCTCCCTTCTTCGCAGAGGTGGGGAACTATGGGTGTGGAGCGCTCAGTAAATATACTGTCATACTTGGTTTCTGTATTGGTTAGTTTTGTTGAGGTTTTTTATTTTTGTCCTTTTTTATTATTTGTTAGTAGATATGACTTTCTGTGTAATAGAGGGATATATTTGGAAACAATGTAAAACCAAAAGAAATCAATACAAATGTAAATTTTTAAATTGAAACTAAGAGTCAGGAGCTCTCTCATAGTTATTGCGAAGTTCAAATAAAAATGAAGTTACATATATAAAATGCACGGTGATATTTAAAGAACATTATTAATAACATAGCTGGTTTTGTGATTTCTGAGTCTTGGACTTCTGGGGCATGAACTTGTTTGGCCTTTGGTTTAGAGACCTTCAGACAAGATTTTCTTCCATTTAATTGAAGTGATAGAAACTTGCAGGTTCTAAGCCTCTTCCATACCCTTCCTGGTGTCCTCTGAGGACAGAAAAACAGTCTTACAAGAAAAGAAATAAATTATAAATGTGGATGTACTGAACTAGACTGCTGAAACAATTTCTGTGTGTGTGAAACTTGGTGTGTGAAATGGAGATAATTTCATTGTGTTATCTTTACAATGAAAAGGATATCTTTTGCCATGAAAGGGGTAGTACCGTCCTGGTTCGATATCACATATCTCTTGGGAATCTCTTCATCAAAATAATTGATGTGATGCTTTATACTTTCCCTTCCATTATCTTGTTTAATTATCACAACAACTATATGAATAATATAGGGCAGAGATTATTATTCCCATTTTACTGACTAGGAAATTGAGGTTCAGAATGATAGAGTAACTTGCCCAGGATCTCTTAGAGCTAGTTGGAAGCAGAGCTAGAACCTGAATCTGGCTTCCCTGATCAGCATTTATTAACCACTTCTTAGGTGTCAGAAACTCTGCTAATAGTTACTGAGGACACAAAGACAGCAGTGAAACAGTCCTTGTCATTGAGGAGTTTATAGTCCCTATTGAGTAGAGATACCATGTACAAAATAGACACAAGAGAATTTGATCAGTGGTGAAAGGAGGGAAAAGGCATCAGGAAAGGCTTTGTGAAGAAGGCAGCACTTGGAGCTGGGCCTTTAAGAAAATTTGGGATTCTGAGAAGTGTAGATGACAAAGAAGTGTATTCCAGTCATGGATGGCAAGGACGGCAAAGGCACAAAGATGGGAGATAAGTGATAACGTGGTCAGAGCTGCATTTAGGGCAATCGTTTTGGCATCTGTGCCAAGAATGGAGTGGAGTGGGGGGAGATTTGAGCCAGAGAGACATAGGAATAGTCCAGGTGTGAGAGGATGAGATCCTGAACTGTGCTGCTGGTCCCATGAGTGAAGACAATAGATGAGAGAGGTCCCTCTGACTTAAACTTAGAGATTCTCCAAACTGCAGGGGACTTTAGAAATGACCCCTTATATTTAGTCTTTATTTTCATAGAGTTTTAGGATTTCTTAAATTCTCTCAATCTGCTTTCCAGATTGGTTATTTTTGATATTAGATACCTTATCTTCTTCTTTTCTTCCTCCTCCTGTTCTTTCTCCTCTTTCTCAGAGGTTGTTAAATTATTTCTTCTAGTCTTATGACATTAGTTGCTTCATTCTGTTTTTTGTGGAGATTATTACTTGGGTGAAATTTTTTACCTTCTGTTCTATGTTACTTATTTTCCTTCCTTTTTTTTTCCTCCAGAGCTGTTTCATTTAAAATTTCATTTTTATTTATTTTTTTTCTAGTCACATAGTCACTGCTATAGTCCTTGTGGCCAAGTTTTCTGGGTTTGGCCTGACTCAGGCCAGTTTCTTGGTTGTTTATGAAACACTTATAGGTCATTTAACAGTTAACAAAAAAATTTTACTTTGCCATAGCAGAAGTCGTTGGAGATATCTGAAGTTGATTCTGAGCACAGCACCCTTGCCTGAGTTGCTGATCCACCAATCATCAGGCCAAGACTTAAAGCTCTTTGTGATTTCTTAATGCTCAGGCAGCTAGGAAGTGGTATCAACAGCCTCAACCTTTTCTGCTGAGCCAACTGAGACTCAAAGATGGTCTCAATTCTTTTTAAGGAAGAATAACTTGCATAGAAGGAGAAGTTAGGATAATACCCCTATGACACTAAGCCATTTTTCATTCTTAAATGCTACTTGTTCCAGTTGAGCAGTTACTTTCTTCTTTGGTCTTTTTTTTAACCCATAGTTTTTCTTCATTGTGTTTGATGTTTTCTTCTGGTTTTTTTTTTTTTCATATCTCCAGCCTCAGTTTCTGGATTGGTGTTTTGTGCTGGGACCAGACTCTTATTCCTCTTGTACAGAGTAGGCAGACCCCACTTGGTCTTGTCACTCCTGAAGTATGCATGCCACTAGCATTCTGAATGTTGTGGCTAGGTCCATCCTCTGCAAGAATTCTGCTCCTGGCTCCAAAACTTGTTGGCCCAATGGGAGTTTTCAGCCAATCTCTATTTTCTTCTTCAACAGTCTCCAGCATCCTTTCTTTGAACCTGATAAGCTCCAAATAGATGTTGTAGATTGATCTGCTTTCAGGCTTTCTGTAAGGTCCCTAATCCTGCTGCCACCTGGGCCTTCTGCTGGTCTTGTCTCTCACTGCTTTAGAGTGGAACCCTGTCTCCTTGCTGGGGTTCTCTTGGGCTTCCTGGGTGCTGCCCTGGTCCTGTGTCCTTTGACAGTCCCCGGGCGGGTTGCCTTGACACTTCTCACCCTGTCTCCTTCTGTGGCTCCAGTATAAGTTGCTAAAGGTGCTATAATGGCTCTTTGTTCTGCTACAGTGCAGGATTTGGTTTCCACATCACTTACCTGATCTCCACTCAGAGCTTCTGCAGGCTTTTGGCAGTGTGCTTGAGCAGTCCCTTGCCTAGATAGTGGAGTTGGTTGCTATTTCTCTTTCATTTTCTTTATCATAGTTCATTCTTGTGCACTTTTAGAACTTGGCTGGAGCATTATGGGAGAGCGAGACAATAAAAACATTGCCAACAACTGGAAATCTAATTTACAGACTTTTGGTAATAGAAATTTCACCGACCAATAAAAATTTGCACTGGACTAGCCTTCAAGTATAGGCCAACCTCTAAGAAAATTCAAACCCAGCAGAGTTTTGATTTGCCCACGGTGACACAGCTACTAAGTATGATCAAGCTACTATACAGCCTGTCATTTGCCTCTAAGTTCAGAGCTTTTTTGCCCCTTAAAGTATTTATTTATGCTTATTTTAAACGTTTTGAAAAAATGGAGTTCTAAATTCTCTCCCTCCTGCCCCTCACTCATCTCCTGAAACAACAAACAATATGTTATCAATTATGCATGTGAAATTATGCAAAACATATTTCCATATTAGATATATTACAATACAAAAAGGAAGAAAAATAAAGTTTTAAAAACTATTTCATTTTATACTGAGTTCATCATTTCTTTCTTTGGAGGTAAATAGCATTTTTCATCATGAGTCTTTTGGATCATTGGATTGATCAGAGTAGCTAAATCTTTCACAGTTGATCTTCATTACAATATTGCTTTTACTGTGTACAGTGATATCCTGGTTATATTTACTTCACTTTTTATCAGTTCAGTAGTTCATAGATCTTGCTATGTTTTTCTGAAACCATTCCCCTCATCATTTCTTATAGCTTGATGGTACTCCATCATAATCATATGCTACAACTTGTTCAGCCCATTCCCCACTTGCTGGGCATCCCTTCAATTTCCAATTCTTTGCCACCACAAAAAGAGTTGTTATTAGTAGTTTTGTACATTTGGTGCTTTTCTTTTTTTCTTTGATTTCTTTGGGGTACAGACCTGGTAGACCTGGTTAGTGGTATTTCTGAGTCAAAGGGTATGAATAGTTTTATAGCCCTTTAGACATAGTTTGAATTGTTCTCCAAAATGGTTGAACCAGTTCACAACTCCACCAGTGGTTCATTAGTGTACCAATTTTCCTTCATCCCTTCCAGCATTTGTCATTTTTGATATGTATGAGGTGGTACCTCAGAGTTGTTTTAATTTGTATTTCTGTAATCAGTAATGACTTCAGGCATTTTTTCATATGACTATAGATAACTTTGATTTCTTCTTCTGAAAATTGCCTATTCATATCTTTTGACCAGTTATCAATTGGGAATGGCTCTTCTTTTTTATAAATTTGACTCAGTTTCTTATACATTTGAGAAATGAGGTCTTTATGAGAAAAGCTTGCTACAAAAATGTTTTATATTACTTCATTGCCTATGGTATCTTTTATTAGAATGAAGTTATCCTGATTGTCTCTTTTAATTAAGACTATTTTTGCTTTTACTTTGTCTGAAATCATGATTCATACACCTGCTTTTTTTTTTTTAACTTCAGCTGAAGCATAATAGATTTTGCTCTAACCCTTTATTTTAACTCTGTATGTGTTTTTCTGTTCAAGTGTATCTCTTGTAAACAACATATTGTTGGATTCTGGTTTCTAATCTTTGATATCCACTTCCATTTTATGGGTGAACTCATCTCATTCATATTCACAGTTATGATTACTGTGTATCTCTTTCCATCCTGTTTTCTTCTGTTTATCTTCCTCTCTCTCTCTCTCTCTCTCTCTCTCTCTCTCTCTCTCTCTCTCTCTCTCTCTCTCTCTCTCTCTTTCTCTGTCTCTCATTATCTTTTCTGTCTTCAAAATGCTTCAACCACTGCCTCCCTTAATCTGCCCTACCTTTTTATCATCTCCCCCATCCCCCCAGCTACCGTTCTCTTATCTCCTTCCTCCCCTATTTCCCTCTTGGATAATATGAATTTCTCTACACAACTGAGTGTGTGTGAGGACTTTCTTCTTTGAACCAATTCTGATGAGAGTTGAGTTTCAAGCATTGCCTGCCATACCCCATACCCCTGCCATTTTCCTCTCTACTCTAAAAGCTCTTCCTTGCACATCTCTTTTATGTGAGATAATTTTCCTCATTATGCATCTCCCTTCCTTCTTCAAGCATACCTTTCTTGCTCCTTCATTTTTTTTAGATTATCCCAATGTAATCAGCTCACTCCTGTGCCCTCTGTGTAGACTCCTTCTCACTACTCTAAGTTCTTAGGAATTATGTGCATCCACTTCCCGTATAGGAATGTAGACAGTTTAATTTTATTGAGTCCTTTATGATTTCTTATGATTTCTCTTACATGTTTCATATTTCACCTTTTTATGTTTTTCTTGAGTCTTGTGTTTGAATGTAAAACTTTCTATTCAGTTCTAGCCTTTTCATCTGGAATGCTTGAAAATCCTTTGTTTCATTAAATTTCCATTTTTTCCCCTGAAGAATTATCCTGGTTTGCTAGGTAGTCTGGGATATCATATTCCAAGCCCTCCATTTCTTTAATGGGGAAAGCTGCTAAACCTTGTGTGATCCTGACTGTGGCTCCATGACATTTGAGTTGTCTTTTTCTGACAGCTTGCAGTATTTTTCCTCGACCTGGGAGCTTTGGAATCTGGCTATACTATTCCTGGTCATTTTCATTTTGAGATTGCTTTCAGAAGGTGATCAGTAGACTCTTTCCATTTTTATTTTCAGTTTTATCCTCTGGATCTAAGATATTGGAACAGTTTCCCTCAATAATTTCTTAAAACATGTCAATTCTTTTTTTTTTTATTTTGCTCATGGCTTTCAGGTAGTCCAGTAATTCTTAAATGATCTTTTCTTGCTTTCTCTTCCAGGTCAGTTATATTTTTCCAATGAGATATTTCACATTTCCTTCCATTTTTTTCATACTTTCATCTTTGTTTTATTATTTCTTGAAGTCTCATGAAGTCATTAGCTTCCACTTGCCTAGTTCTAATTTCTTCAGTGAGCATTTATTTGTACCTCTTTTCCATTTAGCTTATTCTGCTCTTTCAGGAGTTCTTCTTTTCAGTGAATTTTTGTGCCTCTTATCATTAGGCCAGTTCTGTTTTTGTGCCTATTTTAGCCCAGCTGCTAATTCTCTTCATAATTTTTCCTGTATTACTCATTTCTTTTCCAAATTTTTCCTCTTCCACGCATCTCTTTCTTTCATTCTTCCAGGACTTCTTGTTGTAGTTGTGCCCGATTGGCGTTTCCCATTGGGGCTTGGTTGTAGGTATTCTCACGCTGTTATCTTCTCCCGCATTTGTGTCTTGGTCTTCCCTGACACCAGTGGATTTCTGTGGTCAAGTTATTTTCGTTGTTGTTGTTTGTTCATTTTCCTAGCCTACTTACTGACTTTGAACTTTATGTTAAAGTTGAACTCTGGTCACCCAGGGTTGGGTAGGCACTGTGCCAAGCTTCAGGCTTTGTTCATGCTGCTATTTTCACAACTAGTTATGTGGGTCTACAAGCTTTTGGTGCTTCCAAGGTGCTATGATCCAGAGAGAGGTATCGTTGCTACTCTTCTGGTCTGTACTCTGTTGTTTACCTAGGGAGGGCCCCTGCTGTACTGCAGCCACAAGCGCTGGTGCTTTTCTTGGCCATGGAAATGTGATCAGATCCTCTGTTTTCCTGTGACCACAAATGCTAGTACTCCTCTCCACCCTGGAACTGAGACCCAGAACATGACTGGGCTGAGAGCTCCTGAAGCTGCTGCTGCTGCTGCCTCTGTTGAACTGTCTCTAAGACTTGCTCCTGCTATTGCCACCATGTGCTTGCCCCAACCTTGGTGTCACACACCTCTCCTGGGAATCTCCTAAGTTGTCTTGGGCTGGGAAAATTGCTCGCCTTGGTCTTTGATGGTCTTTGATTGGCTCTCCCACTCCAAAATTGTATTTGAGGCATTATTTTAAAGTTATTTGGAGGGCAGCGTTGGGACAATTTGACTGGGTTGCTGCCTTTAATCTGCTAGTTTGGCTCTGTCTCCCTTCCCCTTTTCCAGAGCTTTTTCCACTGTACCCATGCATGTGTGTCCCTCCATGGATAAGAGAGACATTTGTAGATATGAGAATTGTTTGAATTAAAGGGGAGGTATTACAGGATTTAGTATTTGAAGAGATTTTGTAGATTAGTTTGATCCCTTTATTTTATAGCTGAGAAAAGAGCCCCAGAAAGAGATCATTCCTTACACAGATTAACAAAGGTACTAAACTGCAGAGTTGGGATTCAAACCCAGTTTGTTAGATTCCACATTTAATGCTCTTTCCATTCCACCAGCTGGCTGAATTGGTAAGCAAATAAGCCTGGCTGCAGTAAATACTGGGCCAATGCAGAGACATTTGTTTTTGAGGGTACTTAACAGCAAGTGTGGCTCACAGTCTTCAGCTGTCACCCAGTTTGATTCTTAATGACATCTATATGGCTTAGTGAAAGATCTTGAGCCTGGAAGTTGAGACCTATGTCTAGTCCCAGATCTGTTATCTCACCGTGTGACCTTGGTTAAGTAACATTAGCTCTCTGATCTGTCTTGACATCTGTAAAATCCTTGTCTAGGACACAGGATTCAGTCAAGAGACCTGGGGTCTCTGACTAGCCATGTGGTATCTGCATATCCCAACCAAAATTTAACCTTTTTAAAAAGTATTTTTTCCTTTCCCTTTTTAATATTATAGTCATTCCACAGTAGTCTCTGTATCCTCCCCAGAGAACTTTACCTGTCATTTTAATTTACCTGTTAACAAAGAAAAACAGTTAAGTAAAACTAGCCAAGGCAGTGACTGACTGTCTCACAGCATTCTATACCTACATTTTCCCACCTCTCTACTTAAAGGAGGGAAATGCATTTCATCATGTGTCTTCTGGGACTAAGATTCCAACCAACATTTTTAGGGGAAAAAGTGTTTTAGCCTTTATTTGGTGGAATTCTTGGGGGAAGGGAGAGGTTGATGTGTACTGAGAGGAGAGCGGGGAGATTCTGAGCTTAAACATAAGACTGTGTTTGGAATGATTATTCAGCTCCCCAAGTGCTGCTATAAATTCATTTAAAACAGACATCATTGCTAAAACCCCACAAAATATTTTGGCTTGAAGAGTAAAGTCATTTTAATTTATGGTGTCCACTTCTTGGTGTCTTTTGGCGTTTTGCAAAGTGACACTGCTGTTAGCAGTCACTTTGGGGTATTTATGAATCTGTGTTTGTTACAATTTGATTCCAGGAATGGAAATAGGGTCATATTTTGAAAATGCATTCCTTATGGAGCTTGAAGATTGGACAGGGGCCACCTGAAGCATTGTTGAATGCCAGCTAGGCCTTTGAGCATCTATGTCTTCTCCAAATCTCATTAGAAGCCTTCCTCTCTGGACTCAAGTCACAGCCTGTCACTATAAGTTCCAAGTCTGGTGAGTGCCCAAAGCTGACATTTAAATATGCACAAAATTCTTCTCCATGTGAAAATGCTTCTAAGTCAAGTAGGAAGCTGTGAGTAGCTTAACATAGCCCCAGTTTAGCCCCAGTTCCCATCCATCCAGAATTGTTTTGGCAAAGACAGGGTTTCTTACCTCTCATCTCTGTAGCACTTAAGAGTGGTACTGGATACATTGTAGGTGTGCTATATGAAATGCTGAGTGGTATAATAGAAAACGTTCTGAATCTTATGTGCTGTGATGTAAAGAATACTAGATATGGAATCCTAGGACCTTGGTTTAAATGTTGTTTCTGCTTTTTGGACCTAAATATACACTCTCTTTCAAAGAACTCATGATGCAAAATGCCATCCACATCCAGAGAAAGAACTATGGAGCCAGAACACAGAATGAAGGAAACTGCTTCCTCCTTTGTCATGTTATGTTTTGTTTTTCTCATGGTTTCTACTATTTGTTTTAATTTTTCTATGCAACATGACTAATGTGAAAATGTGCTTAATAGGAATATATGTGTAGAACCCATATAAGATTGCATGCCATCTTGGGGAGGAAAGGGGAGAAAATTTGGAACTTACGGAAGTATTTGTTCAAAATGGAAAACAAATTAATAAATTTGGGGAAAAAATATACATTCTCCAGGGTTGGTCTAGATCAGGGGATCTTAACTTGGGGTCAATGAACATTCAAAAACAATTTATAACTATTTCAATACTTTAAGCTTCCTTTGTAATCCTTTGCATTTTATTTTGTGCATTTAAAAATAAAATCATAATGAACTGGAAAAGTAGCCCATAGGCTTCACTAGACTGCCAGAGGAGTCCATAACACAAAATTCTATTAAGGGTCTCTGTACTTAAAAGATTTCCTGAGTTCCTTCCTCTGCTAAATATTATGATCTGAAGACCTAAAACTTAAAAGCTTTGTCATCTTAAACAAATCACTTGATGTCTCTGAGCCTCTTTAGCTTTAAAATAAGGGTAATAGTACTTGCCCCTATTTAGAGGCAGTTGTGCAAGAGTCAGAAAGGCCTGAGTTCAAATTTGGCCTCAGACACTTCCTAGTTGTGTGATTCTGGGCAATTGACTTAACTGATGTTTGTCCCAGATTCCTCAACTGTAGCATGGAGATAATAATAGCACCAAACTCACAGGATTGTTGTGAAAATCAAGTGAAGTGTTTGCAAAGGACTTTCTTTACATGGTGCCTGGCACATAGCAGATGCTTAATAAAGGCCTGTTTGCTTTCTACCTTCTTATCTTCCTGCTTACCCCCATAGGACTGTCATAAGGATCAAATTGCTTTTCATAAGAATGAAGTGGCACCTAACTACAAACTAACATTTAAAATATAACAACTACACCTGATGAGGCAGAATGACAGGAGACAGTAGTAGAAAGAGCATTTGGCTGAGGGTCAAAAGACCCTGCCACTAACTACCTGCCTTGGGCAAGTTGTTTAACTTTTCTTGGCCTCAGCTTCTTCCTTATTCTATTGAATCTGAGGCTATTTATAGGACATTTGAACCCAAGTTCCTAACATCACAATGTTTTTATTCAACAAATAAATTCATTTTCTTTCTTTTCTTTCTTTCTTTTCTTTCTCTTTCTTTCTTTCTTTCTTTCTTTCTTTCTTTCTTTCTTTCTTTCTTTCTCTCTCTCTCTCTCTCTCTCTCTTTCTTTCTTTCTTTCTTTCTTTCTTTCTTTCTTTCTTTCTTTCTTTCTCTCTTCCTTCCTTCCTTCCTTCCTTCCTTCCTTCCTTCCTTCCTTCCTTCCTTCCTTCCTTCCTTCCTTCCTTCCTTCCTTCCTTCCTTGTCTGTCTGTCTGTCTGTCTGTCTATAGTGGAGATTGTTTCCATTAGATACATATGTACTTGACTGTTTACTAAGCACTCTATATAAGTTCCTTGGGGCAGCTTGGTGGCACAGTGGATAGAATGCTGGCCCTGGAGTCAGGAAGACTTTATCTTCCTGAGTTCAAATCTGGCCTCACATACTTACTAGCTGTGTGATCCTAAGCAAGTCACTTAACCCCATTTGCCTCAGTTTCTTCATCTGTAAAATGAGCTGGAGAAGGAAATGGCAAACCATTCCACTGTCCTTGCCAGGAAAACCCAAATGCCAGAGGCAGAGCCAAGATGGCGGAGTAGAAAGATGCACATACACTAGCTCTTACTCCACAGCCCATAAAATACCTGTAAAGAAGAACTCTCAACAAATTCTAGAGCAGCAGAAGCCACAGAACCACGGAATGGAGGAGATTTCTAGCCCAGAGTGACCTGAAAGACAGACGAGAAAGGTCTGTCACCCATAGGACGCGGAGCAGAGCCCAGCCCAGCCTTGGCCACGCGGCACTGAGAGGAGCAGAACCCAGCAGGCTTCAGGGACAGAATCTACAGTGGCAGCACAGATCCCTTAAGCCACAGGTGCCAAAGGTCAATGAGAGGATCTTTTTGACTGGCTGAGAAGGGAACAGGGTGTCTCCATAACTTGGGCCTCCTCAGGTGGCAGCAGTGAAGGCAGCAGTGGAAGGGGGCTTCCAAAGCAGGCAGTAGCCACATCCATTATTGAAGGTCTCACCAAAAACCTCCTGAGGAAACTAAGCCCTGTGTGGTGGCCCTGCCCCTACCTGAGCAGCTGATCTGAATCTCACACTGAATAGGAGCCCTGCCTCCTAAAGCCCCTTAGGGTTTGGAGCAGCTCATCTGAATCTCAGCCCCCCGGTGCTGGCTTGGCCGAACTGGAGGTGAGGTGGTTTTGGAGAGGAAACTCAGAAGTCAAGTAACTGACTGGGAAAATGCCCAAGAAGGGGGAAAAAAAATAAAACCATAAAAGGTTACTTTCTTGGGGAACGGGTGTCTCCCCCCATCCTTTCAGATGAGGAAGAACAAGGCATACTGTCAGAGGAAGTCAAGGCCTCTGCCTCCAGGGTCTCCAAAGGGAACTTAAACGGGACTCAGGCAATAGAAGACCTTAAAAATCAAATTAGCAGCTTACTAAAGGAGAACCAAAAAAAATGCTAAGGAAAATAACAGCTTTAAAAAGAGGCTAACTCAATTGGAAAAAGAGGTCCAAAAAGCCAATGAGGAGAAGGAGACTTTAAAAAGCAGAATTAGCCAAATGGAGGAGAAGGTTTAAAAGCTCACTGAACAAAATAATTTGTTGAAAGAGAGAATTGAGTTCAGGGAAGTGAATGACTATGAGATAAACCAAGCAGTAAGTAAACAAAACCAAAAGTTTGAAAAAATAGAAGATAATGTGAAACATCTCATTGGAAAAATAACTGACCTGGAAAATAGATCCAGGAGAGACAATTTAAAAATTATGGGACTACCTGAAAGCCATGATCAAAAAAAGAGCCTAGACATTATCTTCCATTATCAGGGAATACTGCCCTGATATTCTAGAACTAGAGGGAAAAATAAATATTGAAAGACTCCACCGATCACCTCCTGAAAGGGACCTGAAGAGAGAAACTCCTGGGAATATTGTAGCCAAATTTCATAGTTCCCAGATCAAGGAGAAAATACTGCAAGCAGCTAGAAAGAAACAATTTGAGTATTGTGGAATACAATCAGGATAACACAGGATCTGGCAGCTTCAACATTAAGGGATAGAAGGGCTTGGAATGGGATATTCCAGAGGTCAAAGGAACTGGGATTGAAACCAAGAATCACCTACCCAGCAAATCTGAGTATAATACTTAAAGGGAATAAATGATCATTCAATGATTAGAGGACTTTCAGTCATTCATATTGAGGAAAAGACCAGATCTGTATAGAAAATTTGGCTTTACAATACAAGAATCAAGAGAAGCATGAAAAGGTAAACAGGAAAGAAAAATCATAAAAGATTCTCTAAAGCAGAACTGTTTACATTACTACATGGAAAGAAAATATTTATAACTCTTGAATCTTTTTTCAGTATTTGGGTAGATGGAGAGATTGTACACCCACACACACTCACACACACACACATAGAGGGTACAGGGTGTGTTGAATCAGAAGAGATGATATATACGCAAAATAAAAATAAAATAAAAATTAAGGGGTGAGGGAGGAAAATACCAGGAAGAGAAAGGGAGAAATGAAACAGGGCAGGCTATAACTCATAAAGGAGATAAGAAAAGTCTTGTTCAATGGAGGAAAAAAGGGAGAAGGGGAGAGGGGAAAAATGAAGCTACTCTCCACATGTGGCTGAAGAAAGGAATAACATACTCATTAAATTTGATATGAAAATTTATATCACACCACAGGAAAGTAGGGGAGGAGGCGACAAGTGAGGTGAGGGGAATGATAGAAGGGAGGGTCAAATGGGAGAAGGGAGTTACTAGAAAAACACTTTTGAGAAGGGACAAGGGCAATTGTGGGGGGAAAATAAGGGGTAATAGAGTAGGACAGAGGGCAATATAATTAGTATTACACAACATGATTATTATGGAAGTCTTTTGCAAAACGACATGTATTTAGTCTGCATTGAATTGCTTGCCTTCTCATTGGGGTTGGGGAGGGAGGAGGGGAGGGAGAGAAGTTGGAATTCAGAGTATTAGCAATGAATGTTGAGAATTTTTATTGCATATAATCAAGAAATAAGAAATACAGGGAATGGGGTATAGAAATTTCTCTTGCCCTACAGGAAAAGAGAGAAGATGAGGATAAGAGAAGGGTAGGGTGTGATAGAAGGGGGGATACGTTGAGGGAAGGAGTCATCAGAATGCAAGGTATTAGGAAGGAGGGGGAGGGGAGTGATGGGGAGAAAAATTGGACATGATACAAAGTGAGGTAAAAGCAATTAGTATTAAAACAATTGACTGAAATTATTACTGAGAATAAATCAATGACATCTTTAGTTTGGGGAAAAGAATTTCAGTCTAAATTTCCTAGAGGAAGGTAACCTCGGGTAAAATTTGGCATTGATGGAAAAGTTAAGGTTTTAATGGTAAATTTGATTTTATGATTGCTATTCGATCAGGAACTAGAACATGTATAGAAAGGCATGTAAGTCATTTAAGACTTGACTCAAAAGATGTTCCTTAGCCAAAGTGAAATTATAATCATATTTGAAACCTGATTATTGGAACTTGTCATTTTTAGATACTATGGGACTATTAAGTGACTGTTCTTCTGAGTCTAACTCCAGGTATGGATAGCAAGAAAGGCAGTCTGAGCCTCCAATCCATGATGCCAGTAAGCCTGTGAGATGCTGGTATGAACAGAAAAAGGTGATCTCATGGGAAGGTTGGGAGAGCGGCTGTTCAGCCTGGGCTGAGGTAGGATTCTCCCCACTCAGTTTCCCCACTGACACCTGGCAGACTTTAAGCCTGACTGCATGCAAGCGGACAATCTAATCCTGCCTGGAATTGACATGAATTTGGGGAGCTATTGTATCCCTGCAATGTCCCTACTCTTGGTGGCAATTTCCTATAGTCAAAGGTTTGTAAGCTTAATACCAGATCTATTAAATTATAGATTATTGGTAGGGGAACATTGGAGGTTAAGTCTAAAATTAAGCTGTTAGGCATACGACTTTGGACCAACAACAATAAGTTAGGGTCCTTTAATTCTTAGCAATACTGTGGAGACAGGTCAAGAGCTTGTGAAGTTAGCAACATAAATATCATTTGTGTCTCAGCTGGTTAATGTTTAAAAAAAATAATAATTCTTTTGTAGTCCATATTGTAAATGCTTTAAAAAGAAGGATCACTTGACCAAAAGTTTGAATTGTTTTATCTGTTATAAACTGTGTTAGAAATGAAAAATAAAATTTAAAAAAAAATAAAAATAAAAAGCAGTCCTGATACAGGACACAAGAAGAGCAACAGAGAAAGAATGAGCCTGAGACTGAACACTATTTGCTAATCTCAGCTTTATAACTAAAGAACCTGGACATCAAAAGGCTACCACAAACATCACTAAAGGTGCTGAAACTAATATCTAGGATATTAAGCAAACAGATTATTCAACCTGGAAAAAAGATGAGTAAAGGGGGTAGAGAGAGAAGATACTTAAGTATAAAAGAAAACCTTTAAAGTTTTGAATAAACTATTGAGGAAAGTTATAAGGCCCATCAATTCTCTATCTGGAGGTGGACTGCATTTTTCCTCAGAGACCTGATGGACTCAGAGTACAGACTGAAACAAAATTTTCTTCCTTTTTCTCGCCGTTTTAAAACATGGCCAGTATAAAACTTTGCTTTGCATGACTTCATTATTTGTAATGGGTTTTGTATTTCTTGCCATTCAACTGTGGGAGAAGGGCAAGGTAGGGAGAGAATCTGTAACACGGAGTGAAATAGAATTGAATTTAAAAAAAAAAAGTAAAAAAAAAGAAAACCCACATGGTATCACAACAAGTCAGATAGGACTAAAAAAACAGCTGAAAAACAAGTTCCTCACAGTAGGAAGGATATAGTGAGAAGATTATTTTATATAGAGAGATGAACTGTTCTTAATGCTTATATTTGTTATTATTATTGCTTCATTAACATCCTTCTCCAATGCCTCATTGAGGCAGGAAGCTGACCCTCGATTTCTGGAAGGGTATGCCGACAGAGAATAACCTGGAGGTCCTGACCTCCTAGGACAACTCTGAGCAGTATTTGGTGATGGACTCTGTGCCATTTGTCTGAGGATGAGACTAGAGAAGTTTGAGATTCAGTACCTAATTGTCCACAAGATGATGAGGGGTTTTTTTGGTCCTAGTAGCTTTCAAAGAACATCTTAATCATAACGGCATTGCAATCTGTGTCAGTGGAAGGAAGACCCACCCTAATAAAGTCACCAATCCTAAGATGAAGCAGTATTATTATTATTATTATTAGCTCCATGACTTGGATTTTTTATATATGTATTTATTTTCCCAAACTTTTTCCTCAATTACATGTGAAAATTTTTTAACAAGTGGTTATTTTTTTAATTTTGAGTTCCAAATTCTTTACCTCCTTTTGTCCCCTCTCCCTTTCTTGAAAAAGCAAGCAACTTGATATAGATTATTCATATGAAGTCATGCAGAATTTCTACATGAGCCATTTTGCAAAAGAAGATACAGACAAAAAAATGAAGAAAAATAAAGGAAGTAAAAAAAGTATACTTTAATCTTCATTCAGACTCCATTAATTCTTTCTCTGGAGGGGGATTTGTCTTGAATCATGGTATTAATAGGTCAGAATATTTAAATAATTCACAGTTGATCATCTTACAGTATTGTTGTTACTATGTACACTGCTCTCCTACTTCTGTTCACTTCACTTTGTATCAGTTCACATAAATCTTCCAGATTTTTCTGAAACCATCTTGCTCATCATTTCTTATAGCATTATGGCATTCTATCACAATCATAAGCCACAACTTGTTCAACCATTACTAATTAATGGGTATCCCCTTAACTTCTAATTCTTTGCCACCACAAAAAAAGAGCTACATGAATATTTTTGTACATTCAGATCCTTTTCCTTTGCTCTCTTTGGGATAAAGACCTAGTAGTGGAATTTATGGGTCAAAGGGTATGCAGTTTTATCACCCTTTAGGCATAGTTCCAAATTGCTCTCTGGAATGGTTGGATCAATTCATACCTCCACCAACAGTGCATTAGTGTCCCAATTTCCGCATATCCCCTTCAGACTTTTCATTTTTCTTTTCTGTCATATTAGCCCATCTGAGAGGGATGAGGTGGTACCTCAGAGATATTTTAATTTACATTTCTGTAATCAATAGTCATTTTGAGCATTTTTTTAATATGACTATAAATAGCTTTGATTTCTTTGTATCAAAACTGTTCATGTCCTTTAACCATTTGTAAAGTAGGGAATGATTTGTAATCATATAAATTTGACTCAGTTCTTTATATGAGAAATAAGGCCTTTATGAGAGAAAGTGGCTGTAAACATTTTTTTTCTGTTATCTGCTTTCCTTCTAATCTTGGCCACATTGGTTTTGTTTCTGCAAAGGCTTTTTAATTTAATGTAATCAGAATTATCTGTTTTGTATCCTGTAGTACTCTCTATCTCTTGTTTGCTCATAAATTCTTCCCATGTCCGTAGACCTGACAGGTAAAATTTTCCATGCTCTCCTAATTTGCTTATGATATAATCATGCACCCATTTTGACCTTATCTTGCTATATGATATGAGATGTTAGTCTATACCTAGTTTCTGCTAAACTGCTTTCCAGTTTTCCCAGAAATTTCTATCATCTAGTTTATGTCCCAAAAGCTTAGATCTTTGGGTTTATCTAACACTAGATTACTGTGGTCATTTACTACTGTGTATTTTGTAATAGGTAGCAGCTAGATGGCACAGTGGCTAGAGTGCTGACCCTGGAGTCCAGGAGACTCATCCTCCTGAGTTCAAATCTGGCCTCACAAACTTAGTACTGTGTGACCCTGGGCAAGTCACTTAAAGCTGTTTACCTCAGTTTCCTCATCTGTAAAATGAACAGCAGAAAGGAATGGCAGTCTCTAGTATCTTTGACAAGAAAACCTCAAATGGGATGACTAAGTGTTGTACATGAATGAAATGACTGAACAAAAAAACAAATTGTGTACCTAATCCATTCCACTGATCCACCACTTTATTTCTTAGCCAGTACCAGATTGTTTTGATGATGACTGCTTTTGTAATACAGTTTGAAATGTGGTACTACCAGGCCACCTTCCTTCATGTTTTTGTTTTTTATTCCCTTGACATTCTTGACCTATCATTCTTTCTGATGAATTTTGTTATTATTTTTTCTACCTCTATAATTTTCTCATAGTTTGATTGGTATTGCACTGAATAAGTAAATTAACTTTGAGTAGAATTGTCATTTTTATTATAGTGGCCTTGCCTAGTCATAAGCAGTTAAGATTTTTCCAGTTGTTTAGATCTAACTTTATTTGTTTGAAAAGTGTTTTGTAGGTGGAGCCAAGATGGTGGAGTAGAAACAGGGACCTACCACAGCTCTCCCCCAAATCTCTCAAAAAACCTGATAAAAAAAAATTAAGCAGAGCAGCAGAAGCAACAAAATGACAGCCTGAAGCAAATTTGTAGCCCAAAACAATCTAGAAGGTCGACAGGAAGAGTCTATCTTACCAGACTTGGAGCGTAGTGTAGTTCAGGGCACAGAGAGGGAGCAGGCCTTAGGGGACTGAATTGCTAGTGGCTGCTGTAGATTCCTGACTTCTCAGCTTCAAGGTCAGTGAGATGGGTCTGAGCATGGTCCAAGCCCAGCCCCACCCCAGGCCTAGCCCCAGGGCTGCTGAAACAGAGGATGCTTCTAGATTCTCCACTTAACAAAGCTCAGAAGTCAAGTAATAGGCTGGGAAAATGAGCAGACCAGGAAAAAGAAACAGACTATAGATTATTGCTTTCTCAGTGAAGAGGTATTTTCTTACATCATTGGTGACAGGAAAGAAGAAGAAGAAGGCAACAAAGCCAAAACTCCTGCATCCAAAGCCTCTAAGAAAAATATGAATAGGTCTCAAGCCATGGAGTATCTCAAAAAGGATTTTGAAAATCAAGTAAGAGACATAGAGGAAAAATTGGGAAGAGATATGAGAGTGATGCAAGAAAAACATGAAAAAAAGTCAACAGCTTCCTAAATGAACTCCCCCACCCGCAAAAAAATGCTGAAGACAATAATAGCTTTAAAATTAGACTAACCCAAATGGCAAAAAAAAGTCCAGAAAGCTGATGAGGAGAAAAATGCCTTAAAAAGCAGAATGGGCCAAATAGAGAAAGAAGTTGAAAAGAAAGATGATTGAAAAGAAAATGATTCTTTAAAAAGTAGAATGGAGAAGATGGAAGCTAATGACTTTATGAAAAATCAAGAAATTGTAAAAATCAAGAAAAAAGTGAAGACAATGTGAAATATCTCATTGGAAAAAAACTGACCTAGAAAATGGATCCAAGGAGATAATTTTAAAATTATTGGACGAGTTGAAAGCCATGATCAAAAAAAGAGCATAGACATCATCTTTCACAAGATTATCGAGGAAAATTGCCCTGATATTCTAGAACCAGAGGGTAAAAAATGGAAAGAATCCACTGATCACCTCCTGAAAGAGATCCTCAAAGGAAAACTCCTAGGAATGTTGTAGCCAAATTCTAGAGTTCTCAGGTCAAGGAGAAAATACTACAAGCAGCCAGAAAGACACAATTTAAATATTGTGGAAATGCAATCAAGATAAGATAACACAAGGTTTAGCAGCTTCTACACTAAGGGATCTGACGGCTTGGAATATGATATTCCAGAGGTTGAAGGAGATGGGATTAAAACTAAGAATCCTCTACTCAGCAAAACTAAGTTTACTACTTCAGAGGAAAAAATAGAACTTCAATGAAATAGAGGCTGTCCAAGCATTCATTCTTGTTGAAAAGACCAGAGCTGAATAGAAAATTTGACTTTCAAAAGAAGAATCAAGAGAAGCATAAAAAGGTAAACAGGAAAGAGTAACCATAAGGAACTTATTGAAGTTGTACTGTTGACATTCCTACATGAAAAGATATTTGTAACTCATGAGATCTTTCTCAGTATTAGGATAGTTGGAGGGAACATATATGTGTGTGTGTGTGTGTGTGTGTGTGTGTGTGTGTGTGTGTGTAAATGGAGAGAGTGAGCTTAGGGTGAGCTGTATATGAACGGATGATATCTAGAAAAGAAAATTAAGAGTTGAGAGGATTGTACTAGGAGAAAGAGAAAGGCAGAAGTAGAATGTAGTAAATCATCTCACATAAAAGAGGCAAGAAATAGCCTTTACAAAGGAGGGGAAGAAGGGGAAGGTGAAAGGGAATAAGGTAGCCTTCCTTTCATTGGATTTGGCTTCAGGAAGGAAAAGCATACACTCATTTGGGTATGGAAGTTTATCTTAACCTACAGGAAAGCAGGGGGATAATAGAAGGGATGGCAGATTGGGGAAAGGGATAAACAGAAGCAAACACTTTGGTGGAGGGACAGGTCAAAGGAGACAATTGAATAAATGGAGGGCAGGACAGGATAGAGGGAATATAGTTAGTGTTTCACAACATGACTATTATAGAAGTGTTTTGCATGACCACACATGTATAACCTTTTTCAAATTGCTTGCCTTCTCAATGACGGTGGATGGGGAGGGGAAAAGGGAGAGAATGTAGAAAGCAAAGCTTTAAAAATGAATGTTAGAGGGTGTTTTTACAGGCTACCAGGAAATAAGATATATAGGCAATGGGGGTATAGAAATCTATCTCACCCTCTAGGAAAGTAGAAGAGAAGGGGGATAAAGGAGAGGGTTGATAGAAGGCAGGGAGGGCAGATTGGAGGAAAGGGCAAGTGGGGTAGAGGGAAGTGGGGAGAAAATTTGAAATTCAAAATTTTGTGAAAGTGAATGTTGAAAACTAACAATAAATAAATTTATATATAAAAAATAAGTGTTTTGTAATTGTGTTCATATAATTCCTGGTTTTGTCTTGGCAAGTAATGTTCAATCATTTCAGTCGTCTGCCTTTTTGTAACTCCATTTGGGATTTTCTTGGCTAAAATAGTGGAGTGGTTTTCCATTTCCTTCTCCAGCTCATTTTTACAGTCTCCCAAGTATTTTATATTGCCTATAGTTATTTTAAATGGAATTTCTATTTTTCCTGCTGGACTTTGTTGGTAATATGTAGAAATGCCGGTGATTTATGTGAATTTGTTTTATATGCTGTAGCTTTGTTAAAGTTGTTAATTATTTCAACTAGCTTTTTATTGATTCGCTAGGATTCCATAAGTGTTCCACTGTTATCATCTACAAGGAGTGATAGTATCCTTCAGTTTCTTTTTCTTCTTATATTCCATTTCTAGTGCAGTATTGAATAATAATGGTGACAATTGTCACCTTGCTTCACCCCTCATCTTATTAGGAAGGCTTTAGCTTACTTTCATTATGAATAATGCTTGCTGATTGTTTTAGATAAATACTCCTTATTGTTTTAAGGAAAGCTCCATTTATTCCTATGCTTTCTAGTGGGTTTTTTTTTTATTTATAGGAATGAATGCTGTATTTTGTCAAAAGCCTTTTCTACATCTATTGAGATAATTATGTTTTTTTTATTTTTAAAACTGATATGACCAATTTTGCTGATAGTTTTCCTAATATTGAACTAGTCTTGCATTCCTAGTATAAATCCAACTGGTCATTTAATTTTTTTGCATCAGTATTCATTAGGGAAATTGGTCTACAACTTTCTCTATTTCAGTTCTTCCTGATTTAGATATCAGCACCATATTTATGTGGTAAAAGGAATTTGGTAGAACTCCTTTGTCTATTTTTCCAAATAGTTTGTATAGTATTGGAATTAATTGCTCCTTAAATGTTTGGTAGAATTCACTTGTGAATCCATCTAGTCCTGGGGATTTTTTTCTTAGGGAGCTCATTTATGGCTTGCTCTATATCTTTTTCTAAAATATGATTATTTTAGTATACTATTTCCTCTTCTGTTAATCTGGGCAATTTATATTTATATAAATATTCATGCATTTCATTTAGATTGTTAGATTTATTGGCATGTCATTAGGCAAAATAGCTCCTGGAAATTGCTATGATTTCATCTTCGTTGGTAGTGCATTCACCCTTTTCATTTTTGATACTGACAATTTGGTTTTCTTTCTTTTTTAAAAAAATTAACCAATTGTTCATTTCTTTTGGGTTTTTTTCCTTCATAAAACCAGCTCCTAGTTTTATTTATTAGTTCAGAGGTTTTCTTGCTTTCAATTTTATTAATTTCTCCTTTGATTTTTCAGGATTTCTAATTTAGTGTTTAATCAAATGTTTTAAATTTGTTCTTTTTCTCATTTTTTTAATTGCATGCCAGATTCATTAATCTGCTCATTCTCTGTTTTATTGAGGGAATCATATAGAGATATACATTTTTTTCCTAAGTACTGCTTTGGTTGCATCCTATAAATTTTGGTATCTTGTTTCATTGTTATCATTCTCTTTAATAAAATTATTTATTGTTTAATACATTGTCAATTTTTGTATAGGTGCCACATATCACTGAGAAAAAGGTATATTCCTTTCTATTCCCATTCAGTTTTCTCCAGAGGTCTGTCATATCTAACTTTTCCAAAATTTTGTTCATCTCCCTTAACTTCTTTCTTATTTATTTGATGGTTAGATTTACCTAGTTCTGAGTGAGAAAAGTTGAGATCCCCCACTAATATAGATTTACTGTCTATGTCTCCTGTTCTTTGGACCCACTCATTCTTTGTGATTCAATTATTTAGTTTCCAATTAATTTTTATTCTATTATTCCATGGCCTTTTGTTGAATGTAATATATTTTTTGTTGTTTGCTCATTTTTACAGTCTATTTCTTGACTTTTAACTTTTTGTTAATGTTGGGCTTTGCTTCTGGAGTGAAAGGGGCACTGTTCTAAGCTTCAAGTTTTTCATAATTCTAGTTCAGAGCTAGTTCTGGGGTCTGTAAGTTTTTGGTGCTTCCAAGGTGGTAAGATCTAAGGAGAGGTAGGGTCCTTACCTAGGAAGAGAATTTGCCTCCTGAAAAGCTGAAAGTGTTAGCTCTCCTCTTAGCCTTGGAACTTTTATGACTCTACCTCCCCACTCTTACTCTCCTTTTTGCTTCAAAACTGAGACCAGGGTCCCTGCTACCTTGTGAGCACTCATATGTACTCTCTTCCATCCCTGTGACTAGGGCCCCTACACCCCTGTGGCTGCAAGTGCTAGTATTCCTCCCCTCTCTGGACATGTCTGTGGACAATACAACAGGGACCTATGCCTGATGCCAGCAAAGGTTCCCCTGTAGTCTCTTTCTAACCATTTGTCAGATCCCCTTATCCTTTCTGGGCTGAGAGCTCCCAGGGCTGCTGCTGCTGCCTCCAGTCTCTGTTGCTGGCATTGTCTTGGCTTGGCCTGAGCCTTAACACCCGTTTGATATCACGTGATAGGCCTTTTCTGCAGACCTAAGTTGTCTTGGACTGGAAAATTGTTTCACCCTGATCTTTGGTTGATTCTGCCGCTCCAGAACTCTATTTTAGGCATAATTTTAAAGTTGTTTAGAGGGAAATTTGGGAGAGTTCAGGTGAGTTCCTGACTCTGTCTTTCCATCTTGACTCTGCTGTTGTTCATTTTATATAGCAATTATACAACATGGGAAGAATTTTACAGTTACTAATTAGTATTTCTTGTTAATATGCAGATTGAAATAATTTCTTACAGGCTAACATATATCTTCAGTAAGCATCATTATTCATATTATTAGATGACTTCTAAGATCTCTTCCAGCTCTGTGATTTCCCTCTCTTCTCCAGGATTGCTATAACAAAAAGAAGGGCTGCCTAGAACATGAGGGTAGGTGATCTGAGTTCAGTGGACAATTTTTTCTGTTCAGCAGAGCCCCCTGTATGGCATTTGCTTATGACAGGATTGAATTTGGGTTTATAAATAAAATAAAATAAAAATAATTAAATAAATAATTGGATGAAAAAGGCAACTAACTAAGTGGCACTGTGGATAGAGCATTGAGCCTGGAGCCATAAAGACCAGAGTTCAAATCCAGCTTCAGATACTTACTGATTCTGTGACCCTGCAGCAAGTCACTTAACTTGTTTGCCTCAGCTTCCTCAATGGTAATATGGGAATAAGAGTGGCACCTCCCTCCCAGGTTGTTGTGAGGATGAAAGGAGATAATAATTATAAAGCATTTGGCACAGTTCCTGGCACATAGTATGTACTTTATAAATATTAACTGTTATATTGTTGTAAATAAAACAATCTGGACAAATCATTTTGAGTTTTCTTATGCTTAGTTGTGCAAACTTTATTCCTCCTTCACTGCAGGCTGGGAGAGAGACAGTATAAACATGGGAACATTATTGTGGTCCTAGAGTTGGTGTGAACAGATGAGGAGGGACCTTAGAGATGATCTAATCAACGTCATGACTCTACATTGCCTTCAATAAAACAATTTAATTACAAAACTCATATTTCTGTAGCACTTGGCAAGTTACATAATGCTTTTCTCAGCAACCCTGTCATGTGGTTGTACCAGATTTATTATCCTTTTTTGATTGAGGTCAACCAGCAGTGAGGAATGACTGAACCTAGGTCATCTTTTTCTAAATTCAGAGCTATCTTTAATACACCGTGTTTCATCATGACCAGACTGCTCAGTCTGACATTCAAGACTTTCCATGGCCTGACCCCCAACCTACCTGGCAGTTATATCTCCTAATATTTTCCCAAATAAACCTTCAGATTCTAGTGAGTTGTTGCAGAAGCAGTATACTAGATCAGGTTCCAGTACTAAATCTACCCCTGATATTCTATGTGACTTTGGGCAAATCACTTCCCCAGTCTAGTTCTCAATTTCCTCCCTTGAAAAACAAGGGGTTGGCCTAGTCTCTTAAGGCCCTTTCAGGTCTATCATCTTATGATGATGGTCTACATATTTTTCCTTTGCACTTTGCCACACAATTTGTTCCCATTTTTATGCTGTCTCTCTCCCAGCCTGTAGTGAATCTCTTTCTTTTTTCTGAACTCTCACTGTATCTAGTACCACATGGTTCACTATCTTACTGTTCTCTAATTGATTCACAGATGTTTGTTTTGGCCCTCAATTAGTTTACAAATTCACTGAGCTTAGGGACTATTATATATTCAGCAAACATTTAGTGCCTTCTTTGTGCAAAGTCCTATAATAGATGCTGGAAATACAAAGAACAAAATCAACATTGTCAGTGGGAGGGAGGATATAGCATGTACACAAATGAATATGATACAGGTTATCATGTACATATGTGTATATGGTACTAATAATCTCTCATCCTACATCAACAGTTGCCTGCTGGATGCTTCCACCTCAGTATCCCACAGGCATTTCAAATTCAACACATCCAAAGCAAAACTTGTTTGGGGGCAGCTAGGTGGAACAGTGGAGAAAGAACTGGGCCTGTAAGGCCCAGTCAAGAAGACCTGAGTTCAAAGTGTGTGACCTTGGACAAGTCACCTAACCTTTTACTTTCCTCAGTTATAAAATGGGGATAATAATAGAACCTGTCTTCCAGGGTTGCTGTGAGGATCAAATGAGATAATATTTGTAAACTGCTTAACACGGTGCCTGACACGTTAGGTGCTATGTAAATGCTACCTATTACTACTGCTATGCCTAGTTCCATCCACCAGTCCACACATTCGTTATTTCTATTTAGAGCACCTGCCACCCTTCTAGTCATGTAGGTTCACAGCATTGGAGTCATCTTTCAGTCTTCTCTTTCTCTTCCTCCCATATGCAAGCAGGTACCAAATCTTATTCTTGTTCCACTTCCATGATATCTTTCCCCTTCACTCTCTTTAATAGTAACTGCTGACAAGTAATGACTTTGTTTGCATAATAACTTAACACATTGTTTTATTTGATCCCTACAACAACTCTGTGAGATAAGTACTATTATTCCAGTTTTACAGATGAAGAAAGTGAAGAGTATATTTGATTTGCTTGTGGTCACATGGCTAGAAAACATAGGAAGTAGAATTTGAGTGTACATTTCATCTGATTCCACATAGTTTTTTCTTCTGTTCTACCATGCCTCTATCGTAATGGATTATTTTAGTTCTCTCCTAATTGGCCTCCCTGCTTCCAGCCTCGCCTCCCTCCAATTTTTGCTCCCCATAACTATCATGTTAATATTCCTAAGGTTCTGAACTGACTGTGTCAGTACCCTATTTTAAAACTTTCAGTAGTTCTCTGTTGCTTCTAAGATGAAATTCAAATTTCTCAGTCTGGCATATAATCCTCCACAATCTGACTCCTGTCTGCCTTTCTATAATTATTTCACATTACTTCCTTGCACTCTATGTTGTAGCCAAACTGGTCTACTGGCTATTCTCCAAATTTGGCATTTCATCTCCTATCTCTGCACAAGCTATCCCTTACAATTCTAATATATACACTCTGTCCTTACTTCTTTTGGAATCCCTAGCTTTCTTTAAAACCCAGTTCCTGTGCAAAGCCTTTTTCTTACCAATACTACTACCACACATTGTTAGTGTTTCAGCACCTTGCATTTCCTTATGTGTGTGTTTCCTTATTATTTTCTATAAATATTGTGTCCCCTCTTGGAGACCAGGGCTGTTTTCTTTTTTGTCTTTATATCCCCAGCCAATTAAAGCCTTTTGAATATAGTAAGTATATAATAAATAATGTGTTGGAAGGAGAAAAACAGCTAAGCCAATTGTATTGTGTGTATGTGTGTATATACACAAAATATGTGCTGAATAGATACAGTATAATAGAGAAGAAGACATTATTGGGGGGAGGGGTTGAGGTCAACAGAGAGGCCTCCTACAGACGGTAACATTTGAGTTGCCTTGAAATGAGGGCAGTTGATTCTAAAAAGTGGTGAGGTAAGGAGGAAGAGCAACCGAGGCATGGAGAAGAGCAGTGCAAAGGCATGGGAGTTGGCAGAAATAATGTTTAAATAGAAACAAAGAGATCAATGTGACTGTTTGTGGAATATAAAGAGGGGAGCAACATGTAATCAGACTGGAAGCATCCAACTTGTGAATGGCATTAAATGCAAAGCAGAGTAGTTGATATTTAATGACTAGAGATAATAGGTAATTACTAAAATTTATTGTGTAAAGGAATGGCCAGAAGATGATAGATCTGCACTCTAGGAAACTCACTTGGATAGAGATTGGGAGGAGAAGGGAGAATAATAAGAGTGATGCCAAAAAAGGGCCATTGAAATGGTTTTCAATACACTGAAAGGAACAGAAGGAAGTTCAGACAGAAGCACAGACAAGTAGAATTCTTGAAAATAATATGTACAATTTATTATGATTATATTTGTGTATGTAGACTTTTTTAAAGTAAGCAGTTTCAAATGGAAATTCATATACAGTCTTTTTGTGTTCTACTGTGCATATAGAAAAATACTCTTTGGTGTTTAAGTTCAAAGTAAAAATTTTTTATTTAAAACCACTTTGGCAGCTCTGTGGAAGGTGAATTAGAGTGGGAACAGATTTGGGTCAGGTGAACCAATAGTCCAGGTGAGAAGTAGAGAGACTAAACTGGGGTTTTCCTTTATGAATGGAAAGACAGAGGCATGCATGAGACATGTAAATGACAGTATTTGACAACTATTTAGGCATCTGGGGTAAGGGAAAGTTAGAAGTAGAGAATGACATCAAGGTTACAAATCTGGGTGACTGAAGGGACAGAGGTGCATTCAGGAGTAACAGGGAAGTTCAGAAGAGGAAAGGTTTTGAGGGGAAAGATAAATTGGATGTTTTACACATACAGAGCTTGAGATGCCTACTAGACAATAATTTCAAAAGTTGTAATTCAGATAGGTAGAAAAGTAGCTGGATATCTAGATGAATGTAGGAATCAGTAGCGCAGAGATGATCATTGAATCTGGGGGAGCTAATGAGATTACCAAGTTAGAGAATATGTAGAGAAAAGAACAAAACCTAGAACAACTTTCAGATATGCTTGCAGTTATTGGGATTGGCTTGGATAAAGATCCACCAAAGGAGACATCAGCTAGGTAGGAGAACCAAGAGAGAACAGGGCCATAAAGGTAAGACTCCAGGAGCTGTTCAGAAGGGTCCAGAAAGAAGAAAATTGAGGAAAACGCCTTTAAACTAGGAAATTAAGAGATCATTGGTAACTTTGAAAGAGCAGGTTCATTGGAATGCTGAGAGTGGAAGTCAGATCGCAGGGAATTCAGAAGAGTAAGGTGAGAGTCAGTCAGTAAGTCAGCAGGCATTTCTTAAGGGCATACTACATGGCAGATACTGTGCTAAGCCACAGGGTGATGGAAAGGACTATAGATTTACTGTGCTGTAAAGATTAGCGTGTGTGACTGTGTTGTGAGCTATGGGAAAGTAAAAGTGTTGGTTATTGTATACTTGTAATTTAAGGTCCTGACTAGGTGGAAAGAATACTGTCTCTAACATTCAAGTGGGTTGAGTCTGATACGTATGAATCAAAGACTTTTGGAAGGTGAGGGAGAGTTAATATAATGCCATAGGAGGATCAGGACCAGGTTGAAGGAGCTGGGGATATCTAGCTCTAGAAAAGAGGAAGCTTAATGAGGACGTATCTCACTTTTATATGGCATATAAATATTTGAAAGGCACTTTAAGGAGGATCATATGACTTTGTCTTCCCAATAACCTTTTGAGATAAATGATGCAGTTTTTATTAGTCCTATGTTAGAGATAAGAAAACTGAGGTTTAGTGAGATTTGCCCAAGGTCACATGTCTAATTTGTATCTGTCAGAATTTGAACCTAGATCTTCCTGACTCCAAATCTAACACTATTCACCTGACTGTCAGTTCATTAAACAGATGGAAGGTAGTTAAATGGTAGAGAGAGTAGACATTTTGTATAGCTCCAAAGGACAGAACTAGGACCAAAGAATAGAAGTTATAGGGAAGCAAATTTTAACTCATTATAAGGTAGATCATTCTATAGTGAGATGGACTGCCAAGATAAGCAGGACATTCCTTCATTATGGGCATGTTCAAGAAGAGATTTTCATTTGTCAAGCATGTTATTGAAGGGATTCCTCCAGTGGGCATGGAATCAAACTAGATGATCCCTGAGCAGCCTCACAAAAAGGAACACAAGCATGCCCTCAAACGTGTTTTATAATGTATCTCTGAGGAGGTTAAGAATTATTACATTTTTCTTTCTGGGAGCCACAAAAAATGTCTTCTCTTGACTACTCTATTGTATGGAAATACCATTGTGATCCAAGATTAAAGACCTGATGAAGAAATTCCAGGGAAATAAATGGAGATTACATGGAAGTCAATTGTACATGACTGATGTTCTCTGAAAACAACTTTGCTCAGTTTTATTTCATTTTCACTTTCTGCCAGATCCCCAAGAACAATTCTTAAGTATTTGAAACCAATTCTACTTGAATGATAAACTTCCTCAGCTATTGATCCTTCTGGAGAAATCTTTAGGATGTTGGTAAAGGGAGAACTCTTAGAACATGGAACATAGAATGTAAGATCAAGAAGGAACCATAGAACATAAACTGTCAGAGAAGTAAGGGCCTCTAGAGCCTTCGAACATTTGTTTTCTTTTCACTGCTTTGCTAAAGCAGGTCTTTTTAATAATTGCCAGTGGGGAATGATCGTGTAAATGACTGCATGGTAAAGAGGAACAACTGTGAAAGAAAGACCTAAGAACTATGATCAATGCAATGGCAAATTATGATTCAAAAAAACTGACAAATGAGTCTTGCTTCCTATCTCCTGACAGAGAAGTGCTGAATTAGAGGCAGAGAATAAGATATTGATGTTCAGACATGGTCAGTGTGTAGATATGTTTTGAATGACTACATTTAGTCATTATAAGGAAGGGGTCATTTTTTTTTTTCAGAATGGGAGAATTGGAGGATAGTGATAATGATACAAAAAAAAAGAAAGAAAGAAGATAGCACCATTTAATCTTGTTAAAAAATAGAGAGCAGAAAGAAGTTCAGCAGGAGACACAGATAAGCAGTTCAGTTTTGGAACTATCATGTTAAATTTTAACATATAAAAAAACAAAGTACATATAGAGAAAAGCATACTACATAACAAAATTTCAGTTTCATATATATAATCTCCTTTTCCATTTTTTCTGCCCATGTTGAAATGTTCATGTTTTTTAGTGTTTAGGTATATAATAAAAAGAAAAAAATTTTAAGAAAAAGATAATTGCCAATGGCTAGGCCAGTGTGAAAGGATCCCTTTTGAACTTCTGAAATAGCTTTTATAATTTTACTTCAAGCACTGGGGTTGTTAATGACTGTGGAACTAGAGGTGCCGGTATTGTGGGAGCCAGTGTTTAAAAAATGACACCAAAAGAAGTCCCTCAAAGGTCCAATTAGTTGAATTTAGGTGTGTGGCTTTATACGTTGCTAGTAAGTGGATCGTGTGAAAGAGAGAGTGTTTGGGACACAGTTCAGATCAGATCAGGCATGTGGTTTTAATATTTTTCTTCAAACACCATTGTGGTGTTTGTAACAGAAAACTTGATTTTTCCTGTTGTTCAGTAATGAGCTACAGATGTTTTGAACATTATCACTTCTAAATGAGCTTTGACAAACATCTCTTGGAAACCAAATGCTCTGTAAATATTGCATATACATTTTGCATTTTCCCCTCATCCTCTAATCCCCAATGAAGTACTGAAAACCATTCCCTCAGTTACATTTCCTGCATCATGACATATGAGAACTCTGGGCTAAAAGTGAAGATCTGGGAGTTTGTCACAACTCTTGCTATTTAACTAGGTTACTTTGCTCCCTTCATCCTTATGTTCTTTGTAGAAATGGGGAGAGATAAGATAACTTCTAATATCATTTTAGATTCTTTATGGTCTGTTCTAAATCAGATCCTTTTCAGATATATTGTATGTTGCATGATCTGTCTTCTACATTCTAATGTATTTTTCAGGCCTAATGTTAGGTCAAATATGAAAAACATACTTTATTGACTTGGGAACTTTTCAATTTAGGGTTTTCTTTTTTCTGTTCTTGTCTAGTTCCACAGTCATTCAGAATTAGATAACTCTTCCAATGCTCAATGTCTTTTACTAATCTATTCAATGTTTGCAATCTTACCTGTTATGAACTGTTCATGTTAAAGCCCTATTTGGAAACGAGCAATGTAAAAAAACAAACCAAGAAATAGTGTCCCAATCATGCTTCCACTCACTTGTGATTTTGTCCTTTGAACAAGAATTGGCTTCATCATTTAACTTTGAAGATATGATTATGAAATTTATACCTATAAAACCTGAAGAGTGATGTCTCATTCTCTTGGACAGAAAGATAAAGAAACATCTCTTTTATTCCTTTTAGATTAGCTTAGTATCTGGTTAAAGATAAAGAGCATGGAAATTGAATGCCCTTAAGAATTCAAGTTTAACTTGACCTACAATATGCCAGTTTCCCTACCTCCCCTCATCCTGAAAAGACAGTAGTTATTGTCTTCAACTGTTTGAAAGTCTGTTACATATGAAAGAGAGACTTCAGATTTCTTCTAGGTGGCTCAGAAGAGCAAAATGGCTAGTATCTTGCCAGGTTATCCATTGGTATTCTATATCATCTTACGTTTGTCATTTGTGGTTTCTTTAGTAAGGTTTAGTTGTTAATTTTAAAAATACGTTTAATTAAATTTTAGTTTCCTTGGTTTGATGAATAAAAAATAATGCACTTTACAATTAGAAGAGTGAGTGAATGTTCTCCTTTAAAAAAGACAAACAATAAAATTCCGGGTGAACACCCCAATACAATGTACTGTGCATCCTTGTGTTTGGAGTGTTGTGTAATAGTTCTGAGTGCCATCTTTTAAGAGGGACATTGGCAAGTTAAAAGATGGTAATGACACTCAAAATTATGAAATACAAGAATCCATTGAATGAATTGTTAATGGTTAGCTTGGAAAAGCAAATACGTACTTGACAAAGTCATGATTAGGTATTTGTCATATTAAATAATTAGTGCTTAATGAATGTTTATTGATTGATATGAAAGAGGAAATAGATTTTTTAAAAACTTTGTCCCAGCAAGAAGTACCAGGGGCAGTAGATTGGATAGAAGTTGTAGGGAGAAAAATTTAAATTTAATATTAGTGAAAACTTCCTAATAATGAGAGTTGTTTAACAGTAGAGTGGTTAGTTTTATAAGGTGGTGAGTTCCCTGTTACTGGAGGTATTAAAACAGAGCCGAATCTCTCCTTGTTGAAGAAGTTATAAAGGGAAGGTATATCCCTAAGGTGAAGAGTGATATTGGTCATTTTATGATGGAGCTGAACTTTAGAGGGCATCCTAGCCCACCTCACCGGACTCATTGCTGAATTCCTTTCAGGAGTTCTTAACTTTGTGATCTGTGAACTTGTTTGTTTTGAAAAAGTATTTTGATAATTATTTCAATATAAATGATTTCCTTTGTAATTCTGTGTTTTATGCATTTGAAAGCATTCAGAGTAGGGATCCATGGGCTTTACCAGAAAGCCAAAGGGATCCATGATAACCCTTGCTTTACCTAGTTGAACATTCTTCAGAACAAGGTTTATTTGAATTCAAATCTTCCTGATTCCAGGCTCACAGAGACACCTCACTGCCTCAACTCATTTCTGTGATTCTAAAAACAATCCTATTCTTTGAACTTCATGAGTGAAATTTAAAAAATTAATCATAGATCATTAAAGCTGCAAGAGAGTTTAGAAATCACTTTGTCTCTAATATTCTTATTTTGTAAAAGAGGAAACAGAGACTCAAAACTGAAATGTCTTGCCCAAGGTCACATGAAACCATGAGAATAACTGAGGTTTCCAGACATAGCTTAGTTTCTCATATTTAAGTTATTTTCCCCAGACACTGTCAGAATGCTTTATGCCCAGGAAGGAGGACTATTGATGAAGGTAGTAACCTTCTACCACCTTGTATGTGGTGGAGCTCTAGACCTGGAGAAAGGAGTTTATCTCCTCTGAACGTGAAGTGGCTGTTCAAGCTTCCCCTTTAAAACTTCCTCTTTAAAAACTACACTAAATGCCTCTTTCATTTTCATGGTCTATCAATTATCAACCTATTTCAAAGTAATACCAACTCACTACAGCTACCATGAGAGGCAGGTAGGACAAATACCATTATTCCCAAATACCATCTTATAGATGAGGAAACTAGAGCTCAGGGATGAATTGACTTGTCCAAGGTTTCATGGCTGGTAAATAATGGAACCAGGACTCAAAGCCAACTTCTTTTGAACAGCTATTCAGGAGAAAATTGTTTTGGTCACTCTAGTTCTGGGAAATGAAATGATATAACACACCCTTACAAAGGTACTCAACAAGGAAGTCACCTTACAAACACATTCTCTTTAAAGTTTATTTAACATGAAACTACTATTGATTCCCGTTGACAGTTCTCTACAATGTAGTATCTTTTAAAGTGAATATTATTTGACTTGTTCATGTGAGTCAACTTTGCCTCTTGGATCAATAAATTTAGATGCTAGTCAGAGCCAGAAATCAATATATGAAACTGTTACAATTTAATTAATTTGTAATAGGTCTTATTCAATGAAGCCTTAAAGGAAATGTATAACTGTGTCTTTATGAATCAGCTACCAAAAATATGGGACCCTGTTAGTACATTCTGTTTCATCACTTGACGTACTTTATGAACTCTTGCCCTGTTAACTCCAGACATTTGAAATAAAGTCAATAGGAAAATACGTTACCACATAACTGTATTCAGCCAATCACCTGTGAAAAATTTGATTTTGGAAGTCAATAAATGTTCCTGACATCAGTAATTTAGTTTTACAAGCAATCATTGAAACTTACCAACTCATCCACTACCTTTGGCCCTAATAAAGACATGAATAAAACTGTTTGCATCAAGGACCTTAGGACAGTTCATCAGAGTGAAGTCTCTGTAGTAATCTTCTATGCTTTTGTCTCCTTCAGAGGCTAAGATAGTAACTGTTTGAAAATTAAAATTCAGCTTTGTCTCACCTAAAAGTAGTAAGTGATTGTTGTGTTCAGATATTTGAAGGGCAATTTTAGACTTGTTCTTTTTTGCCCAAGAGACCAAAACTAGAAACAGTGGGTGGAAATTGCATAGAGGAAGACTTTTATTCCATATAAGGAAAAATTTCAATACTCAGAGGTGTCTAAAAGTGGAATATACTACTTTGAGAAAGGTAATTAGTTCTCTGTCACTGAAGATGTTTGTGAAGAGACTGGGTGGTACCATGGGTGGCACAAGATTCGTATACCATTCTAATAACTTCTGCACTAAGAAGACGTTGTGCCACAGTCTAATCTTCTCTGCTAGAGAGGAGCTGTTAATCCAAAGTTGTACTGATACTCTAGTCAAGAGTAACCTTGGAGATGTGTATTTTAACATAGTTTGAGTTAAACTTTTTATGAAACTTCACTCTTTTATTTGTGATATAATACTAAAACTAAATAAAGGGATGTTTTAGACTGTCTAGTTCAGCTCACTCATTTTACAAATCAAGCATTTGGTCAACATTAAGTGGCTACAGTGTGCCAGGCACTGTGCTAAATTCTGGGAGTACAAAGAAAGGTAAATCTGTCCCTTCCTTCATGGAGCTCACGATCTAATGGGGGAGACAGCATGCCAACAACTATTTACAAATAGGATAAGTTGAAAATAATCACCCAGTGCACCATAAATAAGGAGAACTGAGAGAGGTTTCCTACAGAAGGTGAGATTTTAGCTGGGAATTGCAGGAAATTGGGAAGTGGAAATGAAGGGGAAAACTGATGCCCCAAAAAGAAAAGGGACTTGCTTAATATTACAAAGTGAATTAGCAGTAGGGCAGGGAGAGAAGACCCAGATCTGTTCTTTCAGCTATACTGTACTGCGTTTGTTGTTTACTGATTTCCAGTCCTGACTGACTCTCTGTGACCCCATTTGGGGTTTTCTCGGCACAGATACTGGAGCAGTTTGCCATTTCCTCCTCCAGCTCATTTTACAGATAATGAAACTGAGGCAAACAGGGTTAAGTGACTTGTCCAGAGTCACTCAGTACTAAGTGTCTGAGGCCAGATTCGAACTCAGGAATCTGAGTTATCCTCGCTCTAGGTCCAGCACTCTATCCATTGTGCCATCTTGCTGACTACCATACTGCCTAGATACATAAAATAATCAGCAGTGATAAAAACACTAAAACATCAGATGAGGAATTGTCTTTTACAAAGGAGATCGTTCAACTGTCTCCTAGGAGGGCAATAATTTTGTGGATATGCATAAACCACTGTTGTTAGGAAATAAGCAGTATAAAATTATCCAAATTCAGAGCCATTAAAGATACACCTTGTGAATTCAGAATCAAAACACTCCATAAAATCAAAGCAGATTTGCATAATGGAAAAAATCAACACTTGTACTGTACAAAAAGTTGTTATTAAGTACACTCAGAATATTATAATATTAGAGCTGAAGGAAACTTAAGAATGTGATGGACCTTACAGATTGTCTTGTCCAGACCTCTCATTTTCAGTGGCATAGATCTCGTTTGATTCTAACAACCAGGCAGACTGTTCAAACATAAAATGTGTGATATAAGAACTGTTAGTATTAGAAAAAAACCCATAAAATTTTAGAATTGGAGGGGATCTCAGAAACACTATCCCAACCTATCCATTTTATAGGGATTGCATTAGAGACTTGCAGATTTGCAGTGGAAAGAGAACTGACTTTAGAGTCGAGGCCTGAGTGTGAATACCTATTCTGACATACATACATTCACACTCCCAGAGCCTCAGTTTCCTTTTCTGCTAAATTGGAATAATACTGCCTTCACAGTTCAGTATGATCAAAGAGCTTTGTAAACTTTAAAACACTTCATGAATGTGATACCATTATTACAGAGGAGGAAATTGAGGCCCAGAGAAGTTAAGTGACTTTCCAAAGATCCGAAAATCAGGATTTGAAGATTATCTCCTCGGAACATGAAGTGGCTGTTCAAGCTTCCCCTTTAAAACTTCCCCTTTAAAAACTACACTAAATGCCTCTTTCATTTTCATGGTCTATCAGTTATCAACTTGTTTCAAAGTAATACCAACTCACTACAGCTACCAGGAGAGGCAGGTAGGACAAATACCATTATTTCATAGCCCAGTACACTTTCCTTGAAAGAGTTTGTTTGTTTGTTTTAAAACTACATATTTGATTTGAATCCTTGGGTATCAGTGAAGCTAAAATCCTTGTTGCTTTCAGAGGCCTCTTTTTTCCTTGTAAAAAGGCACCAATATAATTTACTTATATAAGATTCCAGAGTTACATGCAGAGAGCTAATTGGCACAGCCACCTTCCAAGTCACAGCTCAGCCTGGGTTGAAGGCACAAGCAAAATGATCTCACAGCTTCAATTGCTTCTTCATAGATAGATCAGCATCTCCAAGCTTTAATTCACCATAGATTGGCAGTATTTGCTATGAAAAGGCAAGAGCAAACATAGCAGAGAGTGCTAGAAATCAAACTAGAATGAGGAACATCCGAAGTATCTTTCTACCCTGTGGCTGCTGGAGGGTGCTCAATGGTAACAGTAGGGCTTGAGTAAGATCTGAGACTTCCCTCATACCTAGAATTTGCCCATATAAGCCATATGCCTTATCCCTATTCTGAGTCCTGTTTGCTGGTAACAGAAAGGGTGCTGTGTAGCAGGAAGCACAAGTCTTGAAGTATAATAGCTCCCAAATGCAAATCCCGCCAAGGTTAGAACCCCCTATTCCCTACCATCTCTTCAACCTTGGTTTCTTGGGGGCTGGGAGGGGTAATAATCTCCCTAGCCACTGGGAATAGAAATGCCACTGGAGAATATTTAGTGCCTCTAGGATCTGTGATTTTATCAGTGTGATTTTTGGTCTGCTAATGCAGATCAGAACCTAACATTATCTCAGTATATAATCTTCATGATTTTCTATAATCACTAGAAGGTAGTGGCCAGCCTTCTAGTAAGCTTTCCTAATTTATCTGGGATAACCTTCAAATAACAGACAGCCAATTCCTAAGTCTATATTCAGATTCTTTTTGACTTGGAAGTAGCCTTCAAGAACCTAGGATTACCTTCATTTATTGAAAAGGTAGTAAAGGACTTCACTGAATACAGTGGAGAATAAAGAAACAAAATTAGTCTAAGCACCTATCTATACTAAAGCTAACTAAACCCTAAAGGACTTTTCCATAGAAGTCAGAAACCACTACTTTGCTTCCTTCCCCTTCTTTTACATAGACAATAAAATTAAATTTGTACTAGTTCCTAATTTACCTCGCTCACACAAGGCCCCTGGCCCAAATTCACTTTATATTACAAACACATTCACTCCCACAAACTTTTTACCTCAATAATCTTTTTTTTTTATTCTCAAGTTAACAAATACCAAGTAAAACAAATCTATACACAAAATAGAACAGTAAAAGGATTATGCATGAAACTATGAATCTCTATTATATGCAGTTTAGTTTTCCTTTTAAGTATATAATAAATTCACCACATAACTTTGAAAGCTGCCATGTTTGTATTTCCTTCTAGCTTTTTTGCTGTTTTTTTGGGGGGGGCATTTTAAAAATGCTTCCATGATCCTATCTCTTTTAGTTTTCAGTTCTTTGCTGCTATAAAAAGATTTTTTATAAATATTTTTGTATATCTGGGCCCCTTTTCCTCTTTGATTTCATTTACCTATTTGAGACTCTAGTAGTAGTACTGTTGGGTCAAAGGGTATGAACAGTTTAGTGAAGAGGCATAGTTTCAAATTACTTTCCAGTAATTTGAATGGCAGGATTAATTCATAGCTCTAGCAGTGTGACTGTTTTCTTATAACCTCTCCAAATATTGTCATTTTCCATTTTTGTCATTTTTGCCAGTCTGATAGATGTGGGGTAAAACCTCAGATTTGTTTTAATTTGCATTTCTCTAATTGTTGATTTTGACCTTTTTTCATGTAACTGTTGATAATTTTGATTTCTTCTTCTGAAAACTGCCTGTTCTTATCCTTTGACCATCTATTGGGGATGGATGGCTCTTCTCATATATATGAATCTGTTCCTTAAATGTCTTGAAGATGAAATGTTTATTAGAGAGTCTTGCTGCAAAGATTTTTTCCCCCAGTTAAACATTCCCTTCTAGAAGTAGTTTTAGTTTGTACAAAAGGAGCTCTTCCCCAGTCCACAGTTGCAAAAATACTTCCTTCCTAGCTTCCCTCATTTGTTCATTGATTCTTTTATGTTTGAGTCATTTATCCATTTGGAGCATACTTTGATATATGGTGTGAGATGTTATTCTAGACCTAGTCTTTTCTCCCCCTTTAAATAGTATTTTTTCCCAATTACATATCAAGAAAATTATTAGCATTCATTTTTACAAGATTTTTGGGTTCCAACTTTTTCTTCCTCCTTTTCCTTCTTCTGAAAATGGTAGGTAGTTTAATATAGTTTATATATGTGCTTTCATGTAAAATACATTTCCATATTCATCACAGTTGTGGAAGAAGAGACAGACAAAAAGGGGAAAAACCATGAGAAGGAATAAAGTAGAAAAAAAATATGCTTCCAACTGCATTTAGAGTCCATCAGTTCTTTATCTGGATATGTATAGCATTATGCATCATGAAACTTTCGTACTTGTCTTGTGGATCATTGTGTTACTGAGAAGAGCTGAGTCATTCATTCGTGGTTGATCATCACATGATGTTGCTGATATAACATACAAGGTTTTCCTGGTTCTGCTCATCTCACTTTGCATCAATTCCTACAAGTCTTTTCAGGTTTTTCTGAAATTGCCTGTTGATCATTTCTTATTGCTCAATAGTATTATATTCATATATCACGACTTGTTCAGTCATTGTCCAACTGATGGGCATCCCCTCAATTTCTAATTCTTTGCTACCACAAATAGGGCTGCACATGTAGGTCTTTTCCCTTTTTTTATGATCTCTTTGGGATACAGACCTAGTAGTGGTATTACTGGATCAGAGGATATGCATAGTTTGGTTTCCCTTTTGAGCATAATTCCAAATTGCCCTCCAGAATGGTTGGATCAGTTTACAACTTCACCAGCAGTGCATTAGTGTCCCAATTTTCCCACATTCTTTCCAACATTTATCATTTTCCTTTTTTGTCATATTAATCAATATGATTGGTGTGAGGTAGTATTTCAGAGTTGTTTTAATTTGCATTTCTCTAATCAGAAGTGATTTAGGACACTTCTTCATATGTCTATAGACATCTTTGATTTCTTCACCTGAAAACTGCTGCCTATTTCTATCCTGACCATTTATCAATCAGGGAATGGCTTGTATTCTCATACATTTGACTCAATTCTCTTTATATTTGAGAACTGAGGCCTTTATCAGAGACACTTACTGTAAAGATTGATTCCCTACTTTCTGCTTTCCTTCTATTCTTGGTTGCATTGGTTTTGTTTGTACAAAAGTTTTTCAATTCAATATGACCAAAACTATCTATTTTCCATTTCATAATGCTCTCTGTCTCTTATTTGGTCATAAATTCTTCCCCTCCCCATGGATCTAATGGTAGATTATTCCTTGCTCTTCTAATTTGATTGTTTCATTGTCTGTGGTACCTTTTAGCAAGACGGAATTTCCTTCCTTATCTTTTAATCAGGTCTGTTCTTGTTTCTGCTTTGTCTAAAATCAGGATTGCTACCCTGCTTTTTTTTTTAACTTAAGCTGAAGAACAGATTCTGCTCCAGCCCCCTTACCTTTACTCTGTATGTGTCTCTCTGCTTCAGGTGTATTTCTTTTGTAGGGTTATGATTTTTATCCACTCTGCTATCTGCTTCTGTTTTGTGGGAGAGTTCATCCCATTCACATTCACAGTTATGATGACTGCCTGTCTATTTCCCTACATTCTGTACTTCCTTCTGTTTGTCCTCTATCCTTTCACTCTTTCCTTCCTCACCAAAGCTTTGCTTCTGTCTACCACCTCCCCTAATCTGCCCTCCCTTCTGTCAGTCCCTACCACCCCACTTCACTTAATCTCCTCCCCTCCTACTTCCTTATTGGGTAAGATGGATTTTCATGTTCAACTGATGATGTATATTATTCCTTCTTTGAGCCAAAATTAATGAGAGTAAGGTTCAAGCAGTGTCCATCACTTACCCTCCCATCTTTCCCTCCACTGTAATAGGTTATGTACCTATTCATGTGAAATAATTTACCCCTTCCTACCTCTCCTTCCGGATCCATTGTACTCCTCTTTCTCATCCCCTAATTTTTTTTGGGGGGCATTCCTTCAGATTCTCCTTATACTCATACTCTGTGTCTGTAATAACTCTTCCTGTCTGTACTCTTAGTGATGCAATCTGAAAGCGTTACAAACGTCATCTTCCCGTGTAGGGCTGTAAAGGGTTTAGCTCTTTTGAATGCCTTATTTTTCTTTTCCTTTCTTACCTGTTTATGCTTCTCTTGGATCTTGACATTGGAGGTCAAATTTTTGGTTTAGTTCTGATCTTCTTCTGAAGGCTTGAAATCCTTCTATTTCATTGGATGACGGTGTATTATGCTTAATTTGGCCAGGTAAGTGATTCTTAGTTATAGTCCTAGCTCCCTTGCCTTCCAAAATATGTTCCATGACTTCCTTTCCTTTAATGTTGCAGCTGCCAAGTCCTGTGTGATCCTGACTCCCCAGTGTTTGAATTACATCTTTCTAGCCATTTGGAGTGTGTTTTCCTTGACCTTATAGTTCTGAAATTTGATTATAACTTTCCTTGGGGGTTTTATTTTGAGATCTCTTTCCTCTGGTGATCTGTGACCTCTTTCAATACCTATTTTCCTTCTGGCTCCAGGACATCAGGACTGTTTTCCTTGATAATTTCTTGAAGGATGTTGTCTAGGTCCTCTTTCTGATGATGGCTTTCAGGTAGACCATTAATTCTGATATTGTCTCTCCTGGATCTATTTTCCAGGTCACTTGTTTTTCCCATAAGGCATTTTACATTTTCTTTCATTTTTTCATTCTTTTGAATTTGTTTGACTGATTCTTGATGTTTCATAAAGTCATTAGGTTTCACCTGCTCAATTCCAACTTTTAAGATATTTTCCTCAATTAACTTTTCTACTTTCTTTTACATTTGGCCAATTGTACTCTTTAAGAGTTGTTTTTTTCAGTGGATTTTTGTATCTCCTTTTCCATTTGGCCAATTCTACATTTTAAGCAGTTCTCCAAGTTGTTGATTGTTTTTTCATAATCCACTTGTATCACTTTCATTTCCTTTCCCAATTTTTCTTCTACCTCTCTTAATGATTTTTAAGCTCTTCCATGAGTTCTTTCTGAGCTTGAGACTACTTCCCATTTTTCTTTGGAGTTTTACTCGTAAGTGTTTTGACATTGTTGTCCTCTTCTGACTTTGTTTCTTAGTCTTCCTGTCACTATAATAACTTTCTATGGTCAGATTCTTTTCAGTTGTTTTTTGCTTATCTTTCTTTTGGGGGAGATAGGGGAGCTTTTTGCTTTTAAATTTGGGCTCTGTTCCCAGGGTGGAAGGGGCACTGTCCCTGGCTTCTTGTGCTAGTGGGTGCAGGCCCTGGCTGTTTCCTTGGTGCTGCACTGTTATAATCTGGAGGTCCATAGGGGACCCTCTTATCTGGGGCTTCACTGAGGGGTTAAGGGTTGGGTGGCACTGCTGGAGGCCATAGAGGTCTGGCAGCATACCTTGTGCTGACCTGGTGTCCTGGTGGTGCTGTCTGGCATGTGCTGAAGCCCTATAGCTACACTGAAGCACATATTAGTCTAGCCTCTGGAGACTGCCTTTTTACTCATGGGCTACACTGAAGGGTGGCAGGTCTGTGCTAGCTAATAATAGGTTAATGCCTATTTGCCTGGGGCTGTGATGCTGCTGGTAGAGGTCAGGCTGCTGGAGGATGCTTGTTTGCTTGGGGCCACATTGAAGTGTGGTGGTTCTCAGAAATGGAGTCTGTGGGTTCTCCTGGTGATGCTAAAACATGTGTTGGGAGGAGGGGAATTCCTGGTGTTGTCATTTTCTTGCTCCACCATTGCTGCTGGCTTGCTGGGATGCTTCCCATCATGGAGTATGTTCCCCTTTCACCTGAGTGAGATGGACCTTTCTTGCTGACCCTCCACGTTTCTTTCACCCTGTCTTTTTGCTGGTTCTGCTATTCCAAGATTTGTTTTGGGTGCCTATTCTGTGGTTGTTTGGAGGTGAGTATTGGAGAGTTACAGCAATTTACTGCTTACACCACCATCTTGGCTTCTGAAAGTTGACTTTAGACCTAATTTCTTTCAGAATGCTTTTCAATTTTTCTAGTAGTTTTGTCGAGTATTATTAAGTCCTCATCCCAAGAGTTGGAGGTCCTTGGGTTTATCAAACATTGTACTTTATGTTTATTTGCCTCTGTATGTTGTGTACCTTTTTTTTTTCAGTTGATTTACCCTTTACTTTTTAACCAGTATCAAATAATTTTCATGGTTATTACTTCAGAATTTTGAGATCTAGTCCCACTAGGCACTATTCCTTTCCTTTTTTTTCATTATGTAAAGTTATCTGTCTTGCTCACCCTCTCTCTCACTAATTACCTGCTGCTGCTTCTACACTCAAGTACAGCAATAATCTACTGAACCTGTAGTAAGAAAGTGAAAATGGACATAGAAATCAGTTTTAATTCTACTGTTAACTAGGCAAGTGGCCCTCCCTCTTTGGGGTCTTAGTGTTCTCCCCTGTCAAATAATAAGGTTAGAGTAAGAGTGACAAAAATTCCTTTCAGTTCTGACATCTGATTATAAGACCTCTTACAGCTCTAGTAACCTGTATTCTAGGATCCCTTCCAACTCTTGACATTCTATGTTCTGTGGCCCTTTTGGGCAATGCCTGATATATTAATGATAACATATTTGGAAAAACAAAGACCCCAGTCCCATAAAGTGGAGAGGTGCCATAAGAGGAACACTGTAGAGTATAGTTTAATGATAAATGGAGTAAGCTTCCACAGATGACTTGGTTTTCTTCCAGAACGTATACATAGGTTGGAAAGGGGACTGAGGATTATGTCTACAAGTTTGATGGCCCATGAACCCCAGAACATTTCAGACAGCAACCTAACAATTGCAACTTTCTGGTCTTTTTCACTTAGCCAAGGAAGTGAAAGAGAAACCAACATAAGAAAAGGGTAGAGAAATCTAAGTCTAAATTTGACTTAGAGCCAGGTCAGTCAATGGAACAGAGCAATGTTTCTTTAGTTTGAAAAAAAAAGTTATTTTCAATCTGAGGGTTAATCCTCCCTCTTTAGTTTCTCATCCTCAGCCAGTAGACTCTCAGGTCTGACCAAATAATACTATTTATACTTGCATCTCTTCTAATAGGGTCTTTGGAGCTTTGTTGTTAGCTTTGTAAACAGCACTCTCCAGGTCTTTCTGACTGCTTCTACTGTACTTACTTTTAGTACTTCTCATGGTTTTAAAGTTCTTTATAAGGTATGCATCACTTTCTTCACAATAAGCCTGTGAGATAATATTGCAGATGTCATCACCGCCATGTAACAGATTCAACAAACAGATTTATAAAAGTGAAGTGACAAGTGTTGAAAGACGTACAAGTGGAAAGTGCTAAAGCTGGGCCTTCTGTCCCTCTTTCTGCTGTGCCCACAGACTGTATACTCAAGAGCACCAGAATCTAAAACCCCGGGCTTTGGTCTGAGAAATGTTGTCAGTACTTTGGGCAGTTTGCTTCATGCCTCTAGGCCTGGGCTTCGTCATCCATAAAATGGGAATATTAATATATACACACCAACAGAGTGGTTATAAGGAGCAAATAATAATTTTCTAAACTGGAAAGTGAACTAGAAATGCAAGCTATTCTTTCTAATACACCGCATTGCCTGCCTCAGGTAGGTAAGGGTTACTGAGGACTATATATACCATCCCGTGACTCTGCGGTGAATAGGAAGGGGTAGTAGTAATCTGCATAAATTGGATTAATTAAGATAAATGAGAGAGGTGAACATTTGATTCCTTAAGTGAGAAGTTCAGGTAACCCAGGCAACAGTAGGAAGTCTGTTCCCACTACCTTCAAGTAATGAGTGATTAATTTTTGCTCAAATCTTTATTAATCCTAGAGTTTCCTACAGAAGTACTTCAATAGAAGTGCAATTTCCGGATAGGGGCAGACGGAAGGAGGAGGATGAGAATCTGCTAATGATCTAAATATGTTTTCTCAGACTTCACTAATGTGGCATGTTGGCATTTAGGAAAGAGCCTATTTCCACCTTATCTCAAAACATATAGCTTCCCTGAGCCCAAATTACTTCTGATCTACCTTTTGCTCTAACATTCAGTGTTCTAAGTGCCTTTCTAGACCAGTTGATCTGTGTTCTCTATTCTAAGGTCCCTTCTAGTTCTGACATTCAATTTTGGCTCCTCATTGCTTCTAGTATAAAATAAAAATTCCTCAGGCTAGTACTTAAACCTCCCCCTCCAGTCTACTTTTGTAATCTTTTTTCATATTACTTTTCCTTCATATATATACTTTACATGACAGCCAAACCGGACTACTACTCATTGTTCCCTGAACTATGGATTCTGTATTCTAGCGCCATATACTTGCACAGTCATCCTGTTGCAGAGAATGACTATACCTCTGTACCTAGACTTCAGTCCATCTTAACCTTAGAACCCTTATCTTATTTTGATATTGAATCTTTGATCTTAGAATGCTTATTTTCCTTCAAGATTCAGCCTAGCGTTTTCTTCTCAGGGAGGCCTTCTCTAACCTTCCTAGTTATTAATACTGCTACAGTGTAAAGGACACTGGATTTGGAGTCGAGATTAATCTTGATTTTGTCATTTACTACTTGTGTCACCTTAGGCAAGTCACTTAAACTCCTTGGGCATCAGTTTCCTCATTTGTATACGTATAAGAATATAAGTAATACACTTTTTGTAGGGGCAAAGACCTGGAAACTAAGGGAATGTCCTTCAATTGGGAAACAGCTAAACAAACTATAGCATATGAATATAATGGAATACTATTGTGCTGTAAGAAATGCAAAGGACAGTTTCAGAGAAACTTGGGGAAGCCTTGTATCAAATATTGCAGAGTGAAGGAGCAGAGCCAGGAGAATAATTTATACAACAAAGCTGTAAAGAAAAGCAAATTAGAACTTAAGACTGTTTTTCATTTTTGTCCTTTTATCAGCGTGCCATGTACGTTTGAGTTCGTTATTGTTGTTTGGGTTTTTTGGGTTCAGACGTGTAATTTCATCGGGGAAGGGAGCTACCAGCACGAAAGCTCCCTCCACCGACGGATCAGCAGCTCATCTTCAGCTTGAAGTCTGAGAAGCTTTCCAGGCCAAGAAGTTAAATAAGTTCCCTGGAATCACATAGCTATTCAATTTCTGTATTTCTGCGGAATCCTAGTCTTCATAAATCCAAAAGCAATCTTCTGTCTACTCTAATTGTACACAGCCTTTTAATCCAAATCATTGAACACTTATTAAATCGAATCCAGCCCAGCTCCCTCCTTTGACAGCTGAGGAAACTGAGACCTGTAGTATTAAATGGCTTTATCCTCATCCACACAGCTGGCATAGTAACAGAGCTGGACCTCAGATCCAGCTACTCACTCAAAATTCAGCCTCTTTTCCTTTACACCTTGATGCTATTTCTTGGTCATGTTCCTTGAACCCCTCTATGTTTAATAATCTATGATTCTAACATGCACATTAAAAAGTGGTTGACTAGTCATTCTGGCCTTCCTTTGTCCTTTGCATGACAAGGAAGAGAGAGTGAGACAAGAAAAAGGAAGGAGAGAATAAAGGGAGGGAGGGAGAGAAGGAGAGTGATTGAGATTTTCTATTTCTTATCAGAGATGTAAAATGTTTATGACTCAATGAGCAAAGTATAAGGTGTCACACCTAGTAATTTAATATTCCTCATTTTCAGTTTGCCAGCAAGCCAGAAATGAAAGTACACAGTAGTCCTAGCAAAGGGGCCCAGGTGTTCTCCATTTTCAGAAGGGTTCGTTGTTGTGGTCCTTTGTTGTATTCCAAAGTCTCATGTTATACTATTCCAGAGAGCTAATTAAGAATGTTTGGCTAAAATTAAGATGTGACCAATTCTGTTGCTTTTTCAACTGGTCAAAAGATTTAAAAGACCTGTGTTGTTATCATGACTGCTACTTGCTAACTTTTAACCTAGGACAAGTCACCTCACTTTCTGAATGTCCATTTTCTCATGATAAATTAGAAGATTGGACTAGATGATCTCTAGGACTACTTACAGCCCTGACTTCATGACTTCTAGGGTTTCTCCCAGCACTGTACCCAGTATTCTGGGTTCTCAAATTGTTTCCAGCCAGCCTTAACATTCTCTATTTAAGATTGCTTATAGTTTTGCCATTCTATAAAACTTTCTTTTTTAATTTAGAAAAGAAAACTGGCAGATACCTGCCCTGTAGCAGATGCTACAGTGTTTATTTACCAGGCTATAGAAACACCAAGAGCTGAAAACTCTAGGGTGCTTATGGAATTTTGCTGTTTGGAAGAATTTTGTGAATTTTACTCTAATTGATTGCCAGACAGCTTGTCTGCACTCAGAAGCTGACAAGGAGGAGACACATGGTACTTTTAAACATTGTTTCTGGGTAAAAATAAATGCTGGAAAGAAATCAAAAGCCTCTTTTCAAGGCATCAAGATTCTACATCTTCAACTTACATTAACTTGGGCCTGATAGGCAAAATACAATTGAATCATGTCTCTTCCCACCCTGTAAGTTATCCCATAGAATCTTCCTACTTTCTTTCCAATGAACAGGAAGCTCTTGCCCTACCAACTCTAAATATGTTATGCTTCAGGCAAAGTACTTTTTTGTAGAAAGATTTGCCTGTCATAAACTATTTAGGGAATTCAATAAGATCATTGGCACAGTAGACTCAGAACCAGGTTATAGTTTAAGAGCTTTGGGGAAATAAGGAGATCTCTGAACCTATTATAGTCAAAGGCCTCAACCTTGGCTTTTAAGAAATAGAATTATAGATTTTTCAGATTGGAAGAGACCTTGGAATATAGGCTAAATATAGAATGACAGATCTGGAATGGACCTAAAACCAATCTAGTTCAACTCCCTTATTTTACAGGTGAAGAAAAATGCTGCCCAGAAAGGTGAAGTGAGTAACTTGGTCACTGTCAAAAAAGATACTTATATCTTGGACTATCACCTGGATTTCACATCCCTAATGGCAAAGACCAGGGCTTTTGCTTTTACTTCTCTGTGAGACATACATACATACATACATACATACATACATACATACATACATACATATATACATATATATACACACACATATACACATATATACACACATATATGTATATATGTGTATGTATGTATGTAGAACTGAGGACTGTCATCTGGATTAAACACTAAATAAGAGCTTGTTTGTGGATAAATAGAGCAGTTTTCTTCAACACAGAGAGGTTGTCATTTTCTCAGAAGGGCAGGAATACAGAAAGAAACTGATTTGTGAAGACATTCAATCCAAGAAACATTTATTAAGGATCTACTGTGTGCCAACAACTGTATTGAGTACTAGAGACAGAGACAAAAATGAAACTTCCCTGTCCTTGAAGGATCTAGTGGAAAGATTAAAAAGCTGAAAAACCTGTTTTACAGTGTGGTGGAGAAAACACTGCAGTGGAATCAGATCCTCATCCTGAGTATGATTTCTAGATCTACTTTTTTATTTGGTGGCTGTGGACAAGTTTGTTAACTTCTTGAATGAAGTCTTAGATTTTTCATCTGTCAAATGGGGATACTTATACTCTTAACTTCATGGGATTTTATGAAAATGAAGTGGGATATTGAATGCGAAACACTTTGTAGCCATAAAGCTCCATAATGTATGTGAGATACTAAAATTATTTATTTTAGAAATCAAATTAGAAGAGCATGTGCTCTGTGTCTCCTTTATGTATCCCTTTTGCTTGGCATTGTCATCCAATCTTATTTCTGCATTAATCCTCAGAGGTACTTTATAGTATTATTCACTGGGGACTGAATTAGATATATCTAATCCATGAGTGACCTCCTTTACTTCTCCCTAGGAATGCCAACTTTCATATTTCATACACACACACACACACACACACACACACACACCTGTTTTCATGGCATAAACAGAACATGAAATGTAGATGCTCACAACTGAAAGAGAAGAGCATAAAATCTTTAGTAAGAAAACTTAGAACATGGACTATTATAGCTAGAAAAGACTTTAGAATAGTGATCATTCGAGCTGTAAATTTCTTTAGAGATCTGGCCCACTTTCATTTTACATATGAAAAACTGAAACCTAGAAAAAGGGAAATTACCTACTCATGGTCACATAGCAAGTTAATAGGCAAGCCAAAACTAGAACCCATGTCTTCAACTTCCATCCCCTTACACTAAGTGCTCTTTCTACAACAGCATGATGGAAGCTTTTATTCATCTATAAATGGCATAATGGAGTAAAGACCTTTTCCATTAAGAATATATAAATGTAATTGAATGGAATTCTTCCCACAGAATATATCACAAAGGATTACTGGAGTTAAAGGGTGGTTGGCAGTGTCTTCAAATATCTGATGAACTGGAAGAAGAATTTGGCTTGTTCTATGCAAAAGCTAGAACTAGGATCAAGGAGTGGAAAGTTTTAGGAATAATTTCAGCTGAACATAAGATAAAACATTTTAGTTATTAGAATTGTTCCATTATGAAATGAGCCAACTTGAGGATAGCAGAAGCAAGCTGTCTGTCACCGGAAATGTTCTGGATAACTCTTGTCCAGGATATTATAATGGGAATTCCTATACGAAATGGGGGCTAGACTAAATAATCACTGAGAGGACAAATTGTCCTAGAATTTAGAAAAACTCTTATCTGTAGACATTACTATATCCAGATAACTAAACCTGCCTTGCCAATGTATGGCAGATGGCCAGTGTATGTTTGTGCAGAACCACCCCACAAACCTAGACAGTAAAACACTAGGCTAGTCTAGTGAATAACTCCCAAGGTGAAGATTGGTCCTTTCCTCCATTATCTCTTGAACTTGTTCTGGTTCTGGGTCAAACCTAGGCATTGCTTATAAACAAGGGAGATTCCTGGAATTAGGGTTGGGGATCACAGAATATCCTGAGTAGGTCAAGAGGTTCTTCAGGAGGAGTGGTCGTAAAAGTGATAAAAGATAGAAATAGTGTTTGAGGGAATGCAGGAAGATGGGAAAGCTACCATACTATTGGTATATAGTGTTGCCCATTAGTCAAGTCATTCTAGAAAACAAATATGAAGTTATGAAAGGAAAATTACTTTTCATTCCTACCCTTTGACCCAGCAGTCCCATAAGGAGATCAGAGACAGAAAGAAAGGCTCCATATGTACCAAACTGATCATAATAACACTTTTTATGGTAACAAAGAATTAGAAGTAAGGTGTATGCCCACTGTTTAGAAAATAGCTAAACAAATTGAGGTATATGAATATTGTTTTACCATACCATAGGAAACAACCAGCGTGAGGAATTCAGAGAAATATGTGAACAGTTGTGTGAAGTGATGCAAAATTTGAAAAAGAACTAAGAGGACAATAATGACTACATTATAGTCAAAAACAATACTAAAAAAGCAGCTGCTTGTGGATAGAGTACTGGAGTTGGCATGAAGACCTATCCAAATTCTTCCCCCCAACACTAACTCTGCCACCATGAATCAGTCACTTAATCTTGATCTGCTAACTCTGCCACCGTGAATCAGTCATTTAACCTTGATCTGCCTCAGTTTCTTCAATTGTGAAATGAGGATAACACCTCCCTTCTAGGATTATTTTGAGGATCAAATGGAATATTTGTAAAACACTCTGCATGGTGCCTACCCCATAGCAGGTACTTAATATTTGTTCCCTCTTTCCCTTTTTGAGTCTCATTTTCCTCATTTGCAAAATAAGCATATTGGAAAAAATGTACCACTGAAGTCCCTTCCATCTTTAAATCTATGATCCCATGACTCATCATGGCCCTGGAAAATAATGAAATACTTTTCCTCCTTTCAGCAGAGAAGTAGAGTATTCCGTACACTATCAGGCATAGTGTCTTTGCTGGTTAGTTTTAACTGGTTTTCTTTTGTTATAAGAGAGTATTTTAGTAGGTGTGGAAGGCAAACATTAGGAAATTGCTATAATTTCTTGTTGTGGCTCAAAGAGGCATCAGTGGGTACAGGGTAAAGAGCATTGGCCCTGTTATAAACCGGTCTGTATTCATATTCCACTTCTGATGCTTATTAAGGACTTTGTGACCTTAGTGAGTAAATTCCTTAACCTCTCTGTTCCTCAGTAATGAGGCAATTGGCTAATTAGTTTCTGAGACCCCTTCCTGTTAAGGTTTACAATCCTAGGAGTTTTTTTGTTGTTGTTTTTGGGTTTTTTGGGGGGTTTTTTGAGAAAGGTTCACATGATACCACCTGCCCAAGAGTCTTCTAGAAAAGTCAGGACTACTTCCAAGTAGTGTCCAAAGACTTTAGACTTTGGAGGAACCTCTTTAGTTTACTCCTTCCTTATTTTAAAGATAAACTGAGGCACAGTGAGAATAAATGAAAATTACTTACCTAATATACTACTTGTATGGATGTAAGTAGCTGCTGTTTTTGTTACTGCTACTACTACTTTTTAAAAGACTGAGGTAATACTGTTGTGCCACAAGAAATGACTAAAGAGACAGTTCCAAGGAAACATGGGAACATGCTTGAACTGGAGAAAAGTGAGTGAGAACTGGAACCAAAACAGTTCATACAATTAAAAACAATATGGTAAAGATGAGCAGCTTTGAGGGACTTATGAACTCTGATCAGTGCACTGAGCAACTACAGTTCTGGAGGAATGATGCGGAAGCATACTACCTAACCTCAAAATAGAAAGGTGATAGACTCAAGATTGAGATCTGTTTCTTGTGACATAGACAATGAAGGAATATTTTCTTGCTTGAATTTGCATATCTGTTATAAGGATTTGTATTTTTCTTTTTTTTCCCCAGGGGAAGAGGGGAATGTGGAAGGGGAGAGAAAATAAACGCTTCTAAATTGAAAGTCAAATTAAATTTAATATTTAAAAAATATAAAATACCATGGGCTCAAGGTTCTGGAACAGGATTCAATTCAATTATGTATATATTTATTAAACAACTAATATATATGAAGTCCTGTACTAGACCCTTTGTGGGATGGGGTTTGGGGTGGAATAAGCAATGGTCTCTTCAGGGAGGAGGGAGCATATGAATTTTCTTTTGAAGTTAAAAGAATACTTTAAAGTAGTGGTGTTAAATTCAAATAGAAATGGATCCCTGAAGGCCGCATATTAACTTTAAAAACCACAAGTTATATTATCTGTTATTGTATTTTTATTTATTTTGTTAAACATTTCCCAGTTACATGTAATCTGTTTTTTTGCAGACCACTGAGTTTTACATCTCTGCCTTAAAAAATAGAGGTGGGAGGAAGAGAATCCACTTAAGGAGTTGGGAGAGGGCTGAATATGAGATTGGTGTTAGCAAGCAAGCCAACTAATTTGCCTGTAATGTTAGCATGTGTGAGTTAAGACTTCAAAAGTTATATATTTGGGTCAAGCTAGGAGAATTTTGGAGGTCCAGATAAGTATATGCTTTATTCAGTAGGCTGGAGGCATTATCAAAAGTTTTTTAGCAGAGAGAACTAACATGATCAAAGCTGTTCATTAGGAAGATTACATGAGCAGAGAAAGATGGATTGGAAAAGGGAAATAGAAGTGGGTGGTACCTATAGTGGCTCATGGCAGTGAGAATGGAAACACAGGAGAGACCCAAGAGGTATCAAAACTTTGAAAAGACTATCAGAACTTTGCAACCAATTAGTTTTGGGGCATAAGGTAAAATAAAATAAACCAAGATTTTCCCTTCTTAAATCTGATTTTTCTTACATTTGGAAAATGTGTTGCTTTTCATTGGTTTGTAGTGAAGCATTCAGTTTTCAGGATCGAGCTATCTCCCTAGGGCTCTTGTTCCACAGAGCCAGGCAAATTGCAACCTGCTGCCTCAGAAGGAAAATCTTTGGTTTTTTCTTTAGTTTTAAAAATATTTTAATGAGTTTTCACACCTTAAGTGTCAAAGTGAATTTTTCCAGGATGACTTTGTTTAAAAAAAAAAATCTGAGTGTCTCAGTAATTAGTCTTGTCTCTCTACTGAGGAAAGCTGTCCAGTAAAGCTGAGATGGAGTTGACGATGATGAGGTTGGACAAGCCCCAATTTAGATGGACAGTTGTTGACAGTGGAAAAGTTACCACAAATCTCAGAAACACTGCTTTGGTGACCACTGTAGAATCATTCTTGTTTCAGGTTGTGGCATCCTTGTGTTTCAGAAGGGCAGAGGATGAAGGATTATTGGAGCAGAGCAAATTGGACGCAGTGCAGCTGGTGTAGAGAATAAAGGCACAAGCATGGCTTGGGGCATGAAAGACTGAATCCTCGATGCTGTTATGAATCTTAGACTTATAATATGTTAGAGCTGGAAGAAATGCTGGAATGTCAGAGGTGGAAGGAGCCTAAGCACATGAAACAGAATTTTAGAACCTTTGACAGACTTTAGAACAAAGAATTTCCCAGTTTCAAGTAATCTCTGAGACCATCTGGTCCAGGGGTTAGCAAATTGTGGCCAGTGGGCACAGGAGCTAATTCCTACTTTTCTGAGCTTGAGGGCCATACAAAAACAGGCAGCAATCTGGAGTTTGTTGTCTCCTGATATAGTCTAATACCTTTATTTTACAAATTAAGAAATTGGAGCCTAGAAAATTGATTTGCTCAAGAACATATCACTACCGGCAAGCAAGGATTAAAACTCAAGTGTCCTGACTGTTCAATTGTCTTTTTACTGATAGCTAGTATTTGTATAGCACCTACTATGTGCCAAGCACTCTGCTAAGCATTATACGAATATTCTTTCAATTGATCCTCACAGTGGTCTTGGGAGATAGGTGCTCTTATTATCCCCATTTTACAATTTAGAACATTGAGGCAAACAGGTTAAATTACCTCTAGAGTGGCATAGCTAGTAAGTTTTGAGGCTAAATTTGAATTCATGTCTTCCCGATTCCAGACCTAGTACTCTATCCATTGTGCCACCAAACTGCCTACTATGTTGCATGGTTAGCTTTATCTCCATCTTTGACATAGCCTTCTAACTGGACATCCTCTCCCCTTCCCAATTCATGGTCTACACAGCCTCCAAAGTGATCTTCCTAAAGCACAAGTGGGACCATGTCACTCCTTTGCTCACAAAGCTTCAATGAATCCCAGTTGCCTTAAGAATAAAATACGAACTCCTCAGGTAATTAAATTCCTTCACAATCTGATCTCAACCTACTCTTTCTCAGGTACTTAAAGGACATTCTCTTATTCAATGATCCTGTTCCCCTTCAATCCCTTGATGGTTCAGCCAAACTGTCCTTCCTTCTTTACCTCACTAATGACATTTCGTTTCCTTTCTTTGCAGAGGCCAACCCCATTCCATTAGCAGACATTCTCCTCATTTCCACCTCTTAGATTCCATGGCTTCCTTCACAGCTCAGCTCAAGTGCTACCTCTTACTTGAGACCTTTCCTGATATCCTAACTACTAGTGCTACCCTAAAATCACTTCTAGCCCCATTCTTTGCTATGTGTGCTAGGATTCCTTCCAACTTTAAGTACTGGTGAGCGTATGACCTATAAAGAAGTATCAGGATATATTGGAAAGAGATCTGGTCTGGCAGTCAGAAGGGTTGACTGTCTTAACTGCTAGCTATGACCTTGGCCAAGTAACCTCACTTCACTAGACCTTACTTTCCTCATCTCTAAAATAGGGATAGTAATGCTGTGCAACATTCGTCGTGGGATTTTTTGTTTTTGAGAGCATTCTATAAATGGTAAAGCTCTATGTAATTATGCTTTATTATTGTTGTTATTATTACAAGACTAAAAACATATTTATCAGAGTCACAATGTCAACACTGTTGCTGAAAGCAGTTTATACCAGTTGGCAAAATAATGACCTGTCCTCTTTGAACCATTCACTTGAAGGTGAACTTAACCAGAAAGTAATGTATATACTTTTGTGCGTGCTCTCTCTGTATATAAATACATATAATTATATTGCTTGTACATATATGTATATACATAATGATATAATTATATATACTGATATATGCATACATATGTAAAGTTATATTCTGTATTCTGTTTTCCATATTTATATAATTTGTATAAGTAAATACATGTATATGACTTTTTTTCTAAAAGTGGAGAGTTTTTATACAAATGTCTGAATATCAAAGCAAAAAATAAACTTTGGATGCATTTTAGAAGAGAGACTTTCATAAAACTCAAAGTAGAATCTGATCTTTTTTCCAACCCTGGAGCAGACTGATAAGCCCTTAAATTTTCCTCCTGGCCTTATTTCACCATATATTCAGTTCTTCCTTTCTTATATGAATTAATTTGGTCTGAAATATAAATGCATTCACTGAACTCACACTGAGAAGTCAGACTCTGGATGAGGATATACTCTGACAAATCTTTTTCCTAGGCAGAAAGAAAACAATTGGCTTGCATAGTAAGCCATTCTTCCATTGCCCTGACTGGAGCCAGGCATACTAAGTCATGATTAAACAAAAAAATTAAAATTCCATTTCTGTATGAGACAAAATTTGACCGTTGAAATTCTGATTGACTTTTGTGGTGGAATGTTAAATTAAAAACCCCCAGAAAACAGAAAAAAATATTTATAGGAATCAGTCTAAATCTATTTTCTATTTATTAATATACCTTCCACATTTATTTTGTGCCCCCCCCACTCGACACCCAGATGCTTCATTTCTTCTTCTCTTTCCCTTCCTGCTCAGTTGCTATGGCAAAATGAGATCTGAGAACCAAAAGTAAAAATAAAGAAAAGGAAAAGAAAAAGGTCTTTTAGAACATTAGACTCAGAGTCAGAATGCCCTCAGTTAATGTCTTACCTCCAAGGTCACTGTTACTTTCATTTCCAGCCCAGACATGTAATAGTTGTGTGACCATGGGCAAGTTACTTCCTTCCCTGAGCCTTCGTTTACTCAGCAATGAAACTGAGATAAAGATTCCTGCCCTTACTTCAGCATTGTTCTTAAGAAAAAGCTTTATAACTTCCAATGTACCATAAAAATATGAACTGTTCATTTGAACTCTTAGAACTCTTTCTTTCAGGACTTTCAGGAATAACATATACACTCAGTTGGGTATAGAAATCTATCGGACCTAGGAAAGTAGGAGGGGAAGGGAAAAGAGAAGTGGAGTCGGGGGCTGATAAAGGGAGGCAGTAGTCAGAAGTAAAACACTTTTGAAGGTGGACAGGGTGAAAAAAGAGTTGGATAAGCAAGGGAAAATAAAATGGTGGGAAATACAGTGTCAGGGGAAAATTTACAGCAAGTTTATCTGATAAAGGCCTCATTTCTCAAATATATAGAGAACTGAGTCAGATTTATAAAAATTAAAAGTCATTCCTCAGTTGATAAATGGTCAAAGGATATCAACAGGCAGTTTTCAAAATAATCAAAACTATAGTCATATGAAAAAGTGGTCTAAATCATTGATTAGAGAAATGCAAATCAAAACAACTCTGAGGTACCACCTCGCACCTGTTAGATTGGCTAACATGAACAGAATAGGACAATGACAAATGCTGGCAGGAATGTGAGGAAAATGAGACATTAATGTACTATAGGTGGAGTGGTGAATTGATCCAACCATTCTGGAGAGCAATTTGGAACTGTGCCCACAGGGCTATATAAAACCCTTTGACATAGTAATACTGCTACTAGATCTGTATCTCAAAGAGATTTTTAAAAAAGGAAAAGGATCTACATGTGCAAAAATTATTTATAGAAGATCTTTTAGTGATGGCAAAGAATTGGAAATGGGGGGTTTGCCCATCAGTTGGGGAATGGCTAAACAAGTTGTGGTAGATGACTGTGATGGAATGCCATTGGGCTGTAAGAAATGACAAAGAGGATTCTCTCAGAAAAGCTTGCAAAGACATCAACTGATGCACAGTGAAATGAGCAGAACCAGAACGTTGTACACAATAACAGCAATATCGTATGATAATTAACTGTCAGTGATTTAGCTATTCTCAGCAATACGATGATCTAAGATATATCTGAAGAACTTATGATGAAAAAATGCCGTCCATCTTCAGAAAATAAACTGGCGGAGTCTAAATACAAACGCTATGGAAGTCTTTTGCATGACTGCACAAAACTCTTGTTTTATGACTCCTTTACCCTTTATAATTCTCTATAATTCCATGTACATGGCATTTTCCAACTGCTTATATTTCAGGATGAAATTCAACTTTAATATTCTTTGGACGCTGTAGTATTTTGCAGTGGATGGGTATGTCACTTCAAGAGAAGAGCAGGAGTGTTAAAGAAATAGACCTTTGTTTCAGGAAGAAGTTTAGTGTCATTAAAAGAACGTTATAGTTTCCTATTATTCATCCACTTGGTTTTTCCAGTGTGAATTATTTGGCCAAATAATTTTGAGTGATTATGGATTTCACTTAAGAGTTTTGAAGTTTTCTGGGGCTTGATATAATTAACATAATATCATCCACAGATGGGCAGCAGGGTGATATAGTGGATAGAGTGTCAGGCCTGTAATTGAAAGACTCATCTTCCTGAGTTCAAATCCAGCATCAGACACTTACCAGCTGTGTGATTCTGGGCAAGTCACCTAAACCTGTTTGCCTCAGTTTCCCCATCTATAAAATGAGCTGGAGAAGGACATGGCATATCACTCCAGTATCTTTGCCAGGACCCAAATGAGGTCACAAAGAGTTCACACAACTGAAAATCACTGAATAACTGTATCACAGATAGCTACTGGAAAATTTCATCATCTCTATCAAATTTTTTTTGCATATGAACTCAGAACTATTTGTCCTTTGTGACAGTGATGAATAATTGATGGTAATGTGTCTCCTTGTCTATGACTCAATTCGTATTAAGAATCAAAAGGTAGTTAAACAAGGGTATCTCTCAATAGTTTTAAAGTATATGCATGAGAACACCTTGGAGAAGACCCTTTAAGAAAGCATTTTGTCCTGGTGAATCAAATGAATTTTTTTGGTAGTTAGCATGTTATGAACACAATGAAATCTTGTATTCTCTCTATGTTTTGGTCAGTTACATGATGGTGAGCTGTGTTTTACTATGGAAAATTGATTATGAAAATCTTCCTGTTCCCTTTGCCATCTAGATGATGCAATGGATAGAGCCCTAGCCCTGGCGTCATGAAGACCTAAGTTTAAATCCATTCTCAGACACTTACTTAGCTGTATGGCCCTAGGAAGCCACTTAACCTCTCCATACTTCAGTTTCTTCAACTGTAAAATGGGGCTAATAACAGTACCTACCTCAAGGGTTAGGAGGATCATATAAGACAGCATTTGTAAAGTGTTTAGCACAATGCCTGGCACATGTTAGGTGCTATAAAAATGTTTATTCCCTCCCCTCTCCCTTGCCCTAGTCCAAATGTGATGGCTTCCACTGTTGTTAGTGGTAAAGAGTGTCTTTTTTTTTTAATTAAGAAGAAAAATCTTTGCAGAGCTTGTCCATCTTTTACATTTTTGTTGTCTTTCCAGTTTCAGTCATATATTTACACATAAGCCTGTGAGTTAAATTATGAAAGTATTGTTATCTCCATTTTATAGATGAGAAAAGCAAGGCATAAGAGGGCGGACATGATTTGCCTACAGTAACTCTTAAGTGGTATATTTGGCTCTTAAATCAAGTACTAGTATTCCTGGGCACTTTTCCTACTACATCATCTTATGAAAAATATCTTCATGTCTTCATGCCCAAGTTAAATAGTCTTCTGGTATGGGAAATTTCTAGCAACCTCTCAAAACCTTAAAACAACGTAAGTAACAGTTTAACAAACATTTGTTGAAGGACTTAGATTAATTTCTGCCCATCTAATCCACACTTAAATTCTGAATGAAAATTGAATATGCTATCTGTGATTTTCTTGTGTTTGTATTCATCCTAAAAATGCCTTCTTTACTGGCTTTAGTTGAGTATCACTAACCAGGGAGTGAAGGGGATAGAGCATAGACATAAAACACACTTGATGTGAGAAATTAATTATTTCAAAAACTGTGAAGTCCAGAAAGCCCAAAACAAAGAGAGGAGAGGAATGAAGGTTGGCTGACCAAAATGGAGGCCCCTTGGATGGTAGGAACCAGTAGGAAAAGGGGAGAAGGCATAAAGGAAGAATATTCTAGGGTAGGGAGTCCCCACACTGAGAGAAATTCCAGAGTGAAATGGCAGCCAATGATCATTTTTAGTGTCAAAGTTCAGAAAGTCAGAAGCAGCACAAAAATATTTGTACTACCTATCTCACAATGTTAATGAGAATCAGATGAGAGAATGTATACCCAGTTCACTTTGTGTTATTCACAGTGCAGTATGGTGGGCACACAAGAGGAGTTAATAGTGGGGAGGGGATTGAATTTGGAGTCAGGAGACCCTGGACAACTCATTTAACCATGAATTTCCTCATCTTTAAAAGGTGATGAACTATCCACATGATAGGTTTGTTGTTGAAGTTAATTCATTTATCCAGTGTCAAACCCCTAAAGAGTATCAGAGACAGAACGTGAATCCAGGTCTTTTGACTCCAAGTCCAGTGTTATTTCCACTCTGCTGTATTGTCCTTCACAAGTAACTGTGATGCAAGGAGTGTGTATGAGAAGTGTAAAGGAGAGGACCAGGGAGAGTGCGCTGTAAGGCTTAGATAAGCACTTGAAAGGCAGGTTGGCATAGTGGAAAGGATACTCATTGTGGACTCAGAATCCAGACAGCTGGATTCCAATCCTAGGGCTAACACAAGCTTTGTGAATGGAAGCAAGTCACTTCTCTCTGATCCTCAGTGTCTTTCTAAATGGAGATAATATTTTCCTTACCTATTTCACAGGGTGGTTTATACAAAAAGTGCTTTGCAAAATGTATGGGTATTATAAATACTCAGTGAAATTCATTGATTAAGTGAGCTTTTGGATATCTGATAAACACTGCCTAAAAAGAACTTTTCTTTAAAGGACTTGGGTTTATTAGTGTTTCTTCACACATTTGATTCCATTTCCCTATCCTGATTGTGACAGTGTTTTCTTTTAGGGACAACAAAGAAGACAAAAGAAGGACATCTATTTTGAAGATGGCCAGAGGAGAAAAGACTGGCATGATAAAGAAGCAATCAGAAAAGATGCTGAACGAGTAGGTATGGACACTTGTGTTTTCTGTTTTCCCAGCTTAGACATTCTGCATTCTGTGTCCTAAGGTGGGATGACTCTAAGGGTAGCAAGGCAAGAGGATGAGCAGTTACACCACCTCAGAGAGGAAAACAGTTACAAAGATGAAGTAGAGAGTTCTCATTGTCCTGTTTCTGCAAAACAATCTCCCATTTTATGACTCTAAAGAAGCCTGAAAGTGTGGACATCCCACTGTGACAAATACCACATCAAGACTTCTGATTGGTTCATATAATCCCTCCAGGTCTAACAGTGACGCAGCTAAGGGTGGTATTTTCTCATGCTATAATGTTTGTATATTCTCTTGGCAGCAACTTAAGTACAATGCAGTTATAATGGAAAGTCCCTAGACCTGGAATCAGTAAACCTGGGTTCTAGTCCCAGCTTGACCACTTCCTTCTTCTGTGAGCTTCAGTTCCTTCATCTGTAGAATGGTGACAATAACAATAACTGACATTAACTAACGAGCAAGTAATTCCAAGAGCCCTGGATATAGCGTTGACCCCCTTATCATCAGCCCCATTTCTAGCCCAACCAACACATTTTTCAGAGGAGCCACCTTTGTGGAGATGTGAGTGTGACCTGTCAGTTCCCTCTGCAGGTACTGCCATCCCCTGCCTCAGCAGCCATAACTACCAAAGACTCAAAAAAAGAATTTCTTGCCGTCAGAGCCCTTGGCTGATGGGTTCCACATCAGAAATAGATAACGGTCTTATCAAGAGAGATAACTTTGAAGAAGATATATTACCGTTTTCTTTGCCAGTTCACCATAAACACTGTTGGGCTGTTATATCCAGCTGGCCTCAGAAACTTCCCCTGTACATTATCTCTTCCCAGATGTGTTGCTTCTTGAGAGCAGAAAATGTGTTGCTTTTCTATTTCTATCTATGGGGCTTAGCACAATTCTTTGCACATTGTAGGTATTTAATCACTGGGTTTTTTTTTTTCAACCAGTGGCATGTATATTCACATTGTAAAGTTTACAGAGTACTTTAAATAAAAGCAATTCCCACAAGAGCCCTCTGAGGCAGCTAGTCTACAGATAGTATTAGACTATTACACATATGAGGAAAATTAGACTCAAAGAAGGTAAACCTCTTGCCCATTCCCACACATCAAGCAAGAATCTGAGATGGCATGCTAATCTAATGCTATCTAGAGCTCCTGACTCTAGAGCCCAACTCTTTCTGATACACTTTGCCATCCCCACTTAACATCATAAAGTATCATGAGGAAAGCAAGTTGTCCACTGTAAATTGCTATAGAAATTAGAACTGCTATTGTTACTACTTTGGTGATTTTTTTTTTTACACTTTGCCCTTAGGAAATGGAGAACAAGGAAAGCCTTATCCCCTAACAGATGCAGAACGAGTAGACCAGGCTTACAGAGAAAATGGATTTAACATCTTTGTCAGTGATAAAATTGCTCTGAATCGATCCTTACCTGATATCAGGCATCCAAAGTAAGTATGCCTTCTTTGAAACTCTAATGAATATCTCTTAATCCCTGTCCTTACTCAAATAACATTGCATTCTTGCTCAAAGCCCCTGATTATCAGGTAAGATCACCTGGCATTCAGGATCCTTTATCTGGCTCCATCGTCTCTTTCCAGCCTTATCTCAGCATATTCCCCTTTACCTGTGCTATATTTCAACCAAATTGAAGTATCCACCAGTGCCTGTATACATCCTGCCTTCTCCTGTCCTTGGAGTGTTTGCTCATGCCATCTTTCATACTTTGAATAGACTCTCTCTGTGTATACCCACAGCCTGGTCAAGAACTGTTGAATTCCCTACCTTGCTTCAAGATTTATCAGGTGCTACCTCCTTCCCTGACTCCTACCTACCACCTTTGCTGAAAGCAATATCTTAATACTTTGTGTGGATCTCAGGCTTTGCCTTGTCATCACATATTATAGTTGTCTCTATATCTTATCCTGTCCTCCCATCCTCATAAGAGTGTAAGCTCCTTGAGAACATGCACTATGTCTTACTTCATCTTTGTATCCTGAATTTTGCTCATACTATGTTTTTTCCACAGTACATTATGTTCTTTTTTCAGTATTAGTGGGGTGGAAGCAAGGATTTCAAAGCCTCAAGACCACATATTAAAGCTGTGGAGATTATAGCTGTTAATGCCAGCTGGCCAGCTTTGCCATGCTGTGCAGAGCCCAGGTAACTCCTAGAAGCTTCTAATCAGTAGAGCCACCCTGTTTCAATCCCATTTTCAGAGGCAGTTATATTAACCAAGGCATTTTCTGGAGCACAAGAGGCAGCTGGTTAAAACCAACAGTCCCTCGATCTAGCACCTGACACATGAGTACCAAAATTCAGTGTGTTGCTGAATGATGAGGACAGTTCCACTGGAAGACATTGTCTAAGCTACAAGGAAATTATACTTGTCCTTCATATATCCTAATTTGCCCACTAGTTTCCACTGTCACCTAGCACTACAATTTACCACTGCGGGAGGAAAAGCCCTTCAAAACATTTGTCAGCTTTTTTTTTTTTTCTGACAAGCCTGGATCCAGACACTCCAGAGCCTGGTGACTGAAAAAAAAGGTCCTTTTAGACAGCATACCAAAGACTTCTGAACCATGAGGACACTACAATTAAAAAGAAGTATTGTTATCTTTTGATTTCATATCACCTTCATTTCCAAATAGATCCCTCTCTCTTCCCTTCCTTTATCCAGCAAGCCGTCCTTTGTAACAAAGAATGTTTTTGTTTTCTAATTTATTTATTTTTAGTTTTAACATTCATTTCCACAAGATTTTGAGTTTCAAATTTTCTCCCCATCTCTACCCTCTCCCCACTCTAAAACATCATGCATTCTTCCTACCCCTTCCCCCAATCTACCTTCTCTACTATCACACCTCTCTCTTCCTTTATCCCCATCTTCTCTCTTTTCTTGTAGGGCAAGATAGATTTCTATACCACATTACCTGTATTTCTTATTTCCCAGTTACATGCAAAAACAATTCTTAGCATTTCTTCCTAAAATTTTGAATTCTAACTTCTCTCCCTTCCTCCCTCCCCACCCATCCCCACTGAGAAGGCAAGCAATTCAATATAGGCTATATATGTGTAGTTTTGCTGTAGACTTCCATAATAGTCATGTCATGAAAGACTATCTATATTTCCCTCCATCCTATCCTGCCCCCCAATTTATTCTATTCTCTTTTTTAACCTTATACATCCCCAAAAAGTGTTTACTTCTAATTATCTCCCTCCTCTCAATTGCCCTTCTTTCTATCATCCCCACTTATACCCTTCTCCCCTACTTTCCTTTAGCATAAGATGGATTTTCATATCAAATTTGAGTGTGCATATTATTCCCTCCTTAAGCCAAATGTGTTGAGAGTAAACTTCACTTTTCCCCTCTTACCTCCCCGCTTTCCCCTCCATTGAAAAAGCTTTTTTTTGCCTCTTTTATAAGAGAAATTTGCCCCATTCCATTTCTCCCTTTCTCCTCCCAATATATTCCTCTCTCACTGCTTAATTTTATTTTTTTAGATGTCATCCCTTCCTATTCAACTCACCCTGTGCACCCTGTGTGTGTGTATGTGTGTATGTGTATAATCCTTCCAACTACCCAAATACTGAGAAAAGTTTCAAGAGTTACAAATATTATCTTTCCATGTAGGAATATAAACAGTTCAACTTTAGTAAGTCCCTTATGATTTCTCTTTCTTGTTTACCTTTTCATGCTTCTCTTGATTCTTGTGTTTGAAAGTCATATTTTCTGTTCAGCTCTGGTATTTTCATCAAGAATGCTTGAAAGTCCTCTGTTTCATTGAATGACCATTTTTTTCCCCTGAAGTATTATACTCAGTTTTACTGGGTAGGTGATTCTTGGTTTTAATCCTCATTCCTTTGACTTCTAGAATATCATATTCTAAGCCCTTTGATCCCTTAATGTAGAAGCTGCTAGATCGTGTGTTATCCTGATTGTATTTCCACAATACCCTAATTGTTCTTTGTGGCTGCTTTGCAATATTTTCTCCTTGACGTGGGAACTCAGGAATTTGACTAAATATTCCTAGGAGTTTTTCTTTCCAGATCTCTTTCAGTAGGTGATCGGTGGATTCTTTCAATATTTATTTTGCCCTCTGGTTCTAGAATATCAGGGCAGTTTTCCTTGATAATTTCATGTAAGATGATGTCTTGGCTCTTTTTTTGATTATGGCTTTCAGGTAGTCCTGTAATTTTTAAATTGTCTTTACTGGATCTGTTTTCAAGTCAGTTGTTTTTCCAATGAGATATTTCACATTGTCTGCTATTTTTTTCATTCCTTTGGTTGTGTTTTGTAATTTCTTGGTTTCTCATAAAGTCATTAGCTTTCATCTGCTCTATCCTAATTTTTAAAGAACTGTTTTTCTCAGTGAGCTTTTGAATCCTTTTCCATTTGGCTAATTCTGGTTTTTAAAACATTCTTCTCCTCATTGGCTTTTTGGACCTCTTTTGCCATTTGAATTAGTCTATTTTTAAAGGTGTTAATTTCTTCAACATTTTTTTGGGTTTCCTTTAGCAAACTGTTGACTTGCTTTTCATGATTTTTTTCCATCACTCTCATTTCTCTCCCCAATTTTTCCTCTACCTCTCTTACTTGATTTTCAAAATCCTTTTTGAGCCCTTCCATGGCCTGAGACCATTGCATATTTATTTTGGAGGTTTTAGATGCAGAAGCCTTGAATTTTAGGTCTTCTTCTGATGGGGTATGCATTGTTCCTCCTCATCCGAAAGGATGGAAGGAAACACCTGCCCACCAAGAATGTAACCTTCTGTTGTCTTATTCTTTTTCCCCTTTGGGGGCATTTTAACAGCCAGTTACTTGACTTTTGAATTCTTTGTCAAGGGGAGGGTATACTCTGGGGACCTGTAAGTTCTCAGTTCTTCCAAGGTGGCACAATCAAGGGAGAGGAGTTTATTCCTCTCCTGGTCTGCGCACTGGTCTGTGAACAGGATTCCCTCTCCAGAGCATCCACCAGCTCCACCATGCCAACACTCCTCCTCACCTCAGGGCTGCCACACATGGCTGAGATGCAGATCAATTCCCCCAGTGGCTTTAGGCCAAGGCTCCAACAGTGGAAGTTGCCACTGCCTGGGTCTGGGGCTAGACCACTGCATTTCCTTCTCACCCAAGTGAAAGAACTTTCTCACTGATCTTTGAAGCTGTGTTTGGTGTTTGTGAGTTGAGGAATGTGGGACCCACAGCTGCTGCTGGTGGCGCCTTGAAGCCCACTCCAGTCCTGTCCTTGCCTCAGCGCGGCCCCAACTGCGCTGTGCTTGACTCCTTACAAATGTGATAGACCTTTCCTGTCAGCCTTGCAGGCTGTCTTGGGCTGGAAATCTCTTTCACTCTCGTTTTGTGGCTTCTGCTGCTCTAGAATTTGTTTAGAGTCATTTTTTTAACAGGTATTTATTTTATGGGCTGTGGGAGGAGAGCTTCTAGAGGTGCATTCTTCTACTCCACCATCTTGGTTCCACCCCCCAAGAATGTTTTAAAGAGAAAAAAAATACAATGCAGCCTAAGCAAACAACCCATGAATCAATAAACATTTAAGTACATAGTGTGTGCCAGGCACCATGTAAACCCGGGGGTAAATACAAAGACATCCTTCTAATGGAGGAGACCACATGTACATATGTAAGTATATACAAAATAAATATAGTATAGTTTGGTCAGAGACTATACCATCAGCTGAGCTGCAGGGGGTTGGGGGGGAGGTGGTAGGAGCAGGGATCAGGAAAGATTAATATAGACTGTGGTGCTTGAGCTGAGTCTTGAAAGAAACCAGGGATTCCAAAAGTTGAAGAAAAGAGGGATTGCATACTAGGCATGGTGGATAGCCAGTGCAAAGTCATGGGGATGGAGTGTTAGGTTGGTAGAATAGTGAGTAAAGCCAGTATGGCTATATGGAAGATTGTGAGGAGAGAAGAAGAGGGTATCAGCCTGAAAGTGTATGTATTAGAAAGAGGCAGTGACGGCGGGGTTGGCAAGAACAGGGTGAGGAGGATATGATCTGACCTGCATTTGAGGGAAATCAATCAAGTTGGCTTTGTATGAAATATTCTACACCTATGGAACTTCACTTCTGCAAAGCAGGAAAGGTGGGTAGATTTTCTCACCTCTTCTCAAGGGCCAAACTTTTTGGTTATTCTATAATCACAGTGGAGAACACTGCAATTTCATCCCAAGATATTGACTGAAGGAAGGAAATAAGCATTTATTAAGCATCTACTATGTACTATGTACGTCTGCTGTCTACACTGTGTTAATAATCACTTTACAAAACTTATCTAAATTTGATCCTCACAACAATTTTGGGCAGTAGATGCTTTTATTATACTCATTTTACAGTTAAGGAAACTGAGGCACAGGTTAAATAACTTCCCCAGGGTCATATGGTTAGTAAGCTTCTAAGGTCTTCCTAACTCCAAGCCCAGCTCTCGATCCACTGTGCCACCCAACTGTGTTTGACAGTTAGCAGAACTGAAATATCAAGGTGAAGTGGCAGAATATGGCCTACAGTGAAGTAGCGAACATTGGTGCTGTAAGGTGCTGTAACCACTGTCTTTGAACATAGAATATTAGAGCTGGAAGAGACAGAGACCTTAGGCATATCTAGTTCAGTCATCTCCTTTTACAGATAAGAACATTAAGGTCAAAAGGTTAAAAAAAAGGTCATACAAGAAAAAATACCACAATCTGCCACATTAAAATTAAAGGGTATATTATCAGCACCATTTAAACTATCCCTTATCCATCTGGGTTTATCACTTCTTTACCCTCATTTTAAATTGGGGGACTACCATGGATGATTTTCTCCCTGTGGGTGGCCTCTTCATTTACCTTACTGTAGTTACAGCTTTTTATCTTTTTGTAATTCTGTGGAATAAGGTGTATAGCACTTTCCAAATTGACTAATTTTGAGGTTTACATATACTAAAATGATTAATACTGTAAATCTCTCTATAATAATTGCTAATAGAGTAGTTTCAAGTACATTATCTCATTTGATCCTTGGCTCTGCAGGTAAAGTTTCCAAATTTACATAGTTAGCTAACATCTGGGTTGAATAATTTTTAATTTTCACATTTCCAAGCAACTAATACAGTTCCTCACACTTATTAGATGCTTAATAAATGCTGTATGAATTCAATTGAAACCCAATTTTTCTTACTCCAAGTTCATTTACTGTAGCCTTAAGTTATGGCCCCTGTCCTAGAGAAGCTTGTATAAAAAGGGAGATAATATTAAACTGACATAAATGACCAAGTATTAAAGGTATCTACATATTTGTTATTGGATGGAGTCAGTGATTTAAGTTCATTTTTAAAATGATTCAAATACTTGAAACTATCTGAATCCTGTTACCTGAGGACTTGCTGAGTTTACAAGCCCTAAGGAGGCAAGAACTTGGTGTTTGACAGCCAGTTATTAACATTATGTATGATTGTTTTTCTCTTTTGTTTTAACCTGGCTCCTTCTGACAGCTGAAAGGGTGTGAGGGAAGATTTTGTTTGAAAAGCTGTTATTATGATTGTTTTAGCACCACTCAGGTCTTTAACTCTGTCTGTGTAGTTTTCTTCAACTATATCAAGTATAAAAGGATCTTTCATGATTCAGGTTGAGTGTGTCCAGGATATCATGATTCTGGTTCTTGCCAAATTAGTTACCGGGCCTGTATGCAGTTGACCAAAGGCCATTTCTCATTGGTGTCATGGAAGCCAAGCCCTGCCTTGTAAAGAGAATGTGAGGGTTTAGCCAAAGGATTATTGACTTAGTTGTTGTAAAGGACTTTAAGAAACCTTAAATAACATCTGGTCCAATTCCCTTATTTTACAGATGGGAAAATGAAGTCCAAAGAAATGAAGTGCATTGCCCAATGGCCCAGCAAGTTAATGGCAGAGTTTGGAGTAGAACCCAGGTCTTCTGATCCCTAGTCTAATTCTCTTTTTACCATATACCAGGCAGCCTCTCCATATAATCTCAGAGCTGAAAGGATCTTAGAAATAATTTTGACCTGCACTTCCCTAAAGCACTAATCACTTCTATAACAGGTTAGAATGAGGATATTTTCTTTCTCAGACATTAAATAATAGGCTATTTGAGCTGGAAGGACTTTAGTTTAAACCCTTCATCTTAACATTTGAGGAGATTGATATTCACAGAGATAAGGTGACTTGCCCAGGGTTGTTCAGCTAATTAATAAAATATCTCTGGACTCAGTCCACTTGTGTTTTTATTACTTCATATGGCCGTTTACCTGAAAGCAAAGGACCTCCCTCCCAATCTCTCCTCTCTTCAATCCATGTTCCACACAACTTGCAAATTGCTGTTCCTAAACCACAGGTCTGGACATAGCAACACTGGACCCAAACACACACACCAAGAGCTTCAGGGGCTCCCTATTACCTCCAAAATAAAATAGGCACTTCTGTTTTGTTTTTGGTTTTCAATTTAATTTTTTTCGATTAACAGAAATCTATTTTCTCTCTCCCACCCCACTTTGTGGGGAAAGGTGAGAAAACTACTTGTAACAAATATGCATAGTTAAAAACAAAATAAATTCTACATTGGCCATGTCCAAAAACTGTATGTTTCAATCTGTTCCCTGAATCCATCACTATCTGTCAGAAGATAAGTAGTGTATTTCATTATGGGTCTTCTGGAATTGTGGTTGGTCATTTATAATTGTGATTTGTCTTTATAATGTTGTTATTGTATAAATTGTTCTCCTGGTTTGTCTGATTTCACCCTGTATAAGTTCATGCGAGCCTTCTTAAACTTCCCCTTCATTATTTTTATGATGCAAAATAATCCTATTACGTTCATATACCATAATTTATTCAGCCATTACCCAGTTTATGGGTGCACTCTTAGTTTCCAGTTCTTGCCACCACAAAAAGAGCCACTATCAGTATCTTTGTGCACATGATTTCTTTCTTCTTTCTCTGCTCTCTCTACATGTAGACCTACAATTGGTAGCCCTGTAACTTTAGGGACATAGTTCCAAATTGGTTTCCACAGTTCCTTAACTACACAGCTTCCTATGTTTGGAATTTAAAACCCTTCCAAGTCTGACTCTAGCCTGTCTTTGCAGACTGATTGTCTATGACTCACACATACACACACACACACACACACACACACACACACACACACACAATTGACGTTCTGTTCCCCTTGTGTGTCATCTCATCTCCTGCTTCCATGCTTTTGTACAGACTGTTCTCCCATGCCTCTCTAGGGTTCTCCCTTCTTGATTTTTTCTTTTGAAATTCCTAGCATCTTTCAGAACTCTATTCAAATTCCATCTCTTTAAAGTGGCATTTCTTGATGCCCTTTATTGCTAGTGTAGTGCCCCTTACTCCACATAGAGATCTAGCCTTGAAGTCAGAAAGACTTGGGTTCAAGTCCTGCCTCTGACTCATACAAGTTCTGAGATTTGAGAAAGTCACTTAATGTATCAGTGCTCTAAGCAGATCTCTAAGACTATAAGGTGCAGAGAAGGAGACAACCTGCATTGTTAGAGGAAGTTTTTCCCCCCTGGCTCCAGTCTCTGTCCCTTCTTCACAAAGATAGAACTAGAGCCAATTCAAACTAGAGCCAGCTGTTAGATTTTCATTATGAGTGTTTGCACCTTATAAATTGACAATTCCTTAAAGATCAGGGAATGTTCTGGTCACTGATATGTACATATATACACATCCATGTACATACATACACATACATGCACACAGATACATATCCATGAGATGGAAGAGTGTAAGTTCCAGGCCTTGTTCCACACTGTGCCCCTTCCTTTTCTGAATTTGAAGTCATTTTTAATTCTCCAGTTGAATTAAATAAGCAGTTTATTTAGTCTACAGTTGCACTGTCTACTTTCCTTAGCACATTATTTGATTTGTGTATCTGTTAGTGGACTGTGAAAGCCAGCTGTGTGTGGTGAGCACAATAGCATTCTGCTGTGTAATTGCTATATTATATTTTACTGTGTGGCCTCTAGGCAATTTATTTATTACAACTCTCTTTGCTTCAATAAAGCCTCCTCAGAAATTGGATAGAAAGCAAGATCTTTGAGGATAGCTAGATGTCTAGAATCTTTCTTGGCTCAAAACCCAACTAAGTTAAAAGAAAAGATGTTTTATAAGAGTTGCTTTCATTTACTCACTAAGTCAGACTTAATGGAGCTGGAGAAAGTCCCAGGAAAGGGCAACTAAACTGATTCTATTAGATGCTTCTTCAATCTTTGAATGGTTCCATGTGGGTGGGGTCCTCCGTCTACCAATACAGACTCAGAGCTCTCCACACTTTCTTATCCGGGGTAATGCTTATTTGTGGTCTTTATAGAGAATCTGTTCAAGGTACTGAAATTTTTCTCTAGTTCTTCCATGTATATCAACAAAACATTCCATCCAAATACTGGCTCAGTGCTGACTGTAAAGCCTCATTATGGGGTGGAGGTCATCCTGGATTCTCAAAGGACATTTCCATGGCAGACTCTAGTATGCTGGAAAGAAGCTTCACGTATGGTCCCAGCTATAGACTATGTCTGCTTTCCAAGTCTGTAACTCCAGCCAGAAACGGAGAAGCCCAAGTAGTCTAGACATTAGACAGAAATAATAAGTGGATGAGTGAATGAATGACTACATAAACAAAGGATAAAGGGGTGATATGTATCCATCTGCTTTATATCCATGTGGGTCCCTGCCTTATGTTTCTATTCTGATACATACACATGAGGTCTGTCCAGCATCTAACCCATTTTGCCAATACTTTAGCCTGACCACAAGTGACTTATTCCCTCCAACTCCATTTTACAACCCACACCAGTCTAGGATAAGAAAATCCTATTTGCCCATAAATATATCAGTCAGAAATAAGCTGGAGACAATTACACACTCAGAATGGTTAAATTTCTTTGTAACTTTGATGACTATATTCCAGCTTTTTTTTCAATGTCCTTCCTCCCTTCCACCTCTGGCAAAAAAGGGATAAAGTCTAATCAGATTGTTTCAAAGTATCCACTAACGAGCTATGCACCCTTGAACAAGTAATTCAACTTCTTTGGGCTTAAATTCTCTTCTTTAAAATGAGGGGATTAGATTAGATCATGGGTTCTTAAAGTAGAATCTGTGCGTTTGATTTTTAAAAGTTTATTTTGATAACTATTTCAATGTAATTGGTTTCTTTTGTAATACTGTGTATTTTATTTTATTTCATAAACATTATTCTAGGAAGAGGTCCACAGGTGTTACCAGACTGTCAGAGAGACCAGTGATACAAAAACATGTTAAGACCAGCTGGACTGGACAATCCGAAGTGTCCTTTGTAGCCTTAACATTCTATAGCATACTGGGGAAAAGACAAAGCTGAGGTCTACAAGGCCTTTGAAGGCTAACCTGGATCTGAAGAGAAGTTTTTTTTTCTCATTTCTGAGAGTCTGGCTTAGTATTTCTTAGCCTTAATCATGTTTCTGTGTCACTGTGTCACTCCACAGCTGAGCTAGCTTTCCTTGCACCCATCCCTAGACTTAGAGTTGTTAATCATCATCATCATTTATGTCATGCTCTGTTTACGGTTGTAAAGGGTTTTGTATCTGTTGCCTAATTTGGTTCTCACAACAGCCCTGTGCAGTCATTTTTGCAAGTTTTATTATGCCTATTTTACATTTGAGCCTGCCATTGATGAGCTCTTCCTAAAGCAGACACAATCTGTTGCTGGGACTGTGCTCAAAGCCTTTGGAGCTTGACAGACCCTGCCTTAGTTTGTGCTCCCCTGGCATAGCCTCTCTCACTGAGAACCCAGGGTCATCATCACACCATGGTGAGGGATCAGAGGAAGGTTTTTTAATTCACTTTCATTTCTGAATATGTGCCCCTCCCCAACAATCCATTCCTTGTAATGAAGGAAAGAAAAAAAAATTCAACAAAGACTGACAACCATGTCAGACATTATAGGCAATATTCCACACTCATTGTCCTCTTTCCACCTCTATAAAGAAGGGAGGGAAATGAATTTCCTCAGTTCTCCAGAATAGGATTTTGTAGAAGCTCATCTAAAGTATCATGGCTGCTTAGTGATGAATACTTTAACCAAGGAAAGTACAGGATGGTCCTCAGTTCTGTTTGGGACCCCTTCTGCATCTGTAGAGACTGTTCCAGAAAAGGAGATTAAAGATGCTTAGAAGTACATAACTTTTAGATGGACAATCTAAAATTCATAATTATTCATAATTATTACTTTTAACTGTTGATACTCTGAATGTAAGATCTATATCCAGTGACCAATGAGCATACATGCTGCTAGATGAACTGAATCATAACAGTCTTGACATTCTCATAATTAAGACCAAAAGACAAAAAGATGTAGCTAAATTGAAGGATGATGTATAGGCTCTCCTTAGAGAGGCAAATAAAGCAGTTGGAGTATATTTTATGATGCATCCAAAGGTAACAAGAAACAACATTTCATGGAATATTTAGTCATCTTATACTACAGAGCTCATAATAAATATTTACAAAAAAAACCACCAAGAAAATTTTTTACATGCCAACATGCATTGCAGAGGATGAAGAGGTAGAAAAATTCTTCAAAGAACTCAAAAAAAAATTTCATATTAAATTAGCTGATACTTTAATTAGAGGTTGAATGACTTAGTAGACAGGAAAACTACCAGTTTAGCAAGGCCTGGGTTCAAGTTCTGCTTCTAACACATACCTCATATGTGTCCCTGGGCAAGTCTCTCAACTTCTCAATGTTCCAGATGACTTTCTCAGACACTTGAGTTATGAATGAGTTGTTCATATGCATTAGTAGGTGTTATCCCCATTAGAAGTTTGCTATACCAGTGAAAGCACAGGTCTAGTTTTCTAAAAAATACTTTGCTACTTAGTGTCTTCAGTGTAAAGATGCTCATAGGTAAAAACAGTAAAAATGTGTTGGAAAATATGATTTAAGAGGAAGGGATGAAGGGGGTCAAAAACTTGTAAAGTACCCAGACCCAGAACCCTCTATACCTCATGAATGATTTCTTCACAACAATCAAAAGTACCTTATACCTAGAAATAATACCTAACAGGTGCTTAATCTTAGAAGTCTCTGGACATAGCAAGTACTCAGTAGTATTATAGAATATAGAATTGATTACGTTTTAGCAGGCAGAAATCATTTGCAGTGTGGAATCCTTTACTGATCAGATTTCTGAGCACAGTCCGCCCACCAACTTGTTAAACGTTAACATTAATAAAAGCTAGGATGATTAAAAATGAAAAAAATAAAATAAGTTATCAATGGTGAAAATTTTGAAACAGGTGGAGAAAAAGACATCGATACCCATGATAATTTCTTATAAAAATTTAACATCATGTCAGTTGATACACAAGGAGACCAAAAGAGGCTAAAAACCTTCTTAGCCAATACTTATTTGTCAAGTAGTATGTTACCACTGTTGCCAAGGGCAACGCTGATTTAGATTCTAGTCATTTATAAAACTCTTCAGAGGAAGTTGGAAGATTATGAACAGTACCAGCTCATAAAACAGCAAGGAACAGTGGACAGAAAAAAATCAGTTTAAAGAGTCTGGCAAGAGACCAAACTAAACAAAGCCATCTGAGGGCACTTAAGATAAAAGATCTACAAAGATTTTTATAACAAACTCTTCTCATCATCAAAGCAATGACACCATATTTGAACTTTAACATTCCCAGGCTTGCTTATAGAGGAAGTAGGGATGACTCCAAAGAAAAGAAATATGGGGAAAGCAACTGTACTGGACTGCATGTAAACCTAAGAATTCAGTGCTGGAGTTGACAAAGTTTTGAAGACATTTAGGTATAAATTTTCAAGATATCTGAAGGAAGGGAAGATACCATCGCTGTGGAAAAAAATATTTTGTATCTTATTACTACCAAAAGAATTTATACATTTAGTATTGATATACTTAGTATAATTAGTATAGACATACCAAGAATATATCAATAGCTGTTCGCCCATATGCCTACTTTCTTAGCTATGTAAAATTTTAATGAAAATAATCTATGCATATATGAAGAACATCCTTGATGAGAGTATTAAAAGAAAATGGGCTTTTGGATGCAGTTTCACAGTACGGCACATATTTACCATCACACAATTGACAGAAAGATGGAGAAAATTCAAGATCTCATTGTAATTATTGTTTGTTGACCATGAAAATAATTCTAGTCGAGCAAAACACTGCCTTAGAGGTTCTCTTTCAACTAAGTATAACCCATGTTGGCAGCTAGGTGGTGCAGTGGATAGAGCACCAGGGCAAGAGTCAGGAGGACCTGAGTTCAAATCTCACCTCAGACACATGACACTCACTAGCTGTGTGACCTTGGGCAAGTCACTTAACCCCAATTGCCTCATCCTGGGTTATCTCCAGTCATCCTGATGAATATCTGGTCACTGGATTCAGATGGCTCTGGAGGAGAAGTGAAGCTGGTGACCTGCACAGACCTCCTTCACTCAAAACAAAGTCAAGTGCAAGTCATGTCATTATTTCTCTGATGGCATGGTCTTCAGCAACAAAGGACGAACACACAACCCATGTAAATGTCAGAATTATGCTAGATACTGTATAACTGTAATAGCAAAATGAAACTTGTTCAACATCCCTCTCATTATTAATATGAAGTGTAAGGCATAAAATACGGAGATATAATCACCAGTAGTATTTGCTGCTATCATGGAGAACTAGGGTAGAATTCAAGTGAAAATTGGATTCCCTATTGATGGTGAGATCCTCCAGATGCTATTCTTTGTGGATTATGTGCAATCACATCCAGTCCTGGAACACTACAGAACCTCCTAAGTGAGATCCATAATCACTCAAAAAGAAATGGCCCAACTACCCACATAGAAAAAAATTGAGTAGCTAAAGAATGCCGTTGTCCAGACTAATATGCAGTTGGATAGACAAACTAGAGAGCTCATTCATCACTGTGATTGTGTTGAATAGACATTGCAAATGGACATTTAGTATTAAAGATGAACAAGAGGAAGGAAGAGAGCAAGCTGAATTTCCTTTGGGAAATTGCCATGTTGTTTTAATGACCCCCAAGTTCTTCCATGAAGGAAAGGCCTATCTTTTTAATACCAATATTCTTCCAATATTGTATACCGCAGGTCATGGAATACTGTGTTCTCTGAAGAGTTAAAGTTCACATGAGGAACAGTAGAAAGGTGAAACATGAGCATTATCAAGCAGTGACATATTGTGAACCAGAAATGAAGCAGGGGAAGTTTAAAGGATTTGATTCAAAGGAATGTGAGAAAAGCATGGGTTGTTCACATGGGGAGAAGAAGGAATAATCACAGTGTGCACTTCACTGGTCAACTCAAATATTAAGCTCAAGGAAGACTTCCAGTAATTTGGTAGACCCCCTTGTGGGGGCTCGTGGGAATTCAGAGACAAAAGATCCAAAGGGCAGATATAATGGATTGAGACCTGCCTTATTAGAGAGAATACTTACACATTAATGGAATTAATTGTAAGTCCATTTGAGTATTAATATTTAAGGAAACTGAAGCCTCAAGAGTTTAACTGATTTACTCAAAGTCACCCAGGTAATAAATAATCCACAGAGTCAGAACTAGGACCCAAGCCTTAAATTTTCAAGCCAACTGTTCTTTCTACTACACCATGCTACTTTTCTCACTTTTGCATAGTGTTAATCTTTAAATGCATCCATTTTTTTCATTTGATCCAAAAAACAACCCTGGGAGAGAGAAAAATGCTAGGTATTGTCTATTTCCTATTGGAACATCTTTCCACAGGGCCAACAAAATTTTTGAAAGGCAGTTTTTGTCTCTTGCTTTAAAGTAAGTACCCTTTATACTTTTGCAGTAGCTTCAGGGCTAAGGAGACTATTTCTAGAAGATCGACTCCTGCTTTTTGTTCTTTGAAGTCTGCTGTGTTCAAAATAATCTTCTCAAATTAGGATTGGAGTTGCCAGAAAACTGAGACACCTTAATGTTTGAGCACCAAAAGAATAGGAGAAATATTACCAGTAGAAATAGTAGAAATATTACCAGACTGAAAGCTAGTGTGTGGTCTACTCTCACTCCTACACAGTTCTACTATAGCAGAGACTTAGCTTTTGCATTTGGTGGATAACTAGAATGTTAACTGGGTCTGTAAGGAATTGTAGAACATAGAATATCAGAGCCAGAAGAGAGACCTTATAACATCGAGTGCAGTTCAGCACAAATTAGCAATTACCTGCTCTATCCAAGGCATTGTGCTTGGCTCTAGGATACAAAGACAAATGAAAGGGTTCCTGCTCTCAAGTACCTTCTACTAGTGGATGCGACATATATGATTAAGTGAATACAAAATAATTTAAGGAGAGAAGAGAGCACTTAATAATGGAGGAGGGGCAGGGAATCAGAGGAAAGGCACTAACTAAACTAAGCTTTTAAGGAAGACACAGACAAATGGAAAGGGACTAAATTCCAGACATAAGGGTTAGCTTGTAAAAGGGTGTAGGGAATGGAATATCAAATTTAGAGAACAGCTCTAAGTCCAGTTTGGCTAGAATATAAAGTGCGTAAAAGGGAAGAGTGAGCTGAGACCAGATTGTGAAAAACATTAATGTTAGGTTGAAGATTTTTTACATTTTTACCTAGTGGCTACAGAAAGCTTTTGAAGATGTTTGAGTAGAAGAGTGGCATGATCTGACCTGTGCTTTGAGGATATAATTTTGGCAACTGTGTAAAAGATAGATTACAGGGAGAATAGATCATCAGGGAAACAGGGATTGCTAGAAAGATAAATGAGCTGGTATCTATAGTCATATTTTAAAATGCTCTAAATCACTACTGATTAGAGAAATGCAAATTAAAACAGCTCTGAGGTACCACGTTATAGCTGTCAGATTGGCTAACATGACCAAATAGGAAAATGATAAATGTTGAAGAAGCTATGGGGAAATTGGAACACTAATACATTATTGGTGGAATTGTGAACTGATCCATCCATTCTGGAGAACAATTTGGAACTATTCGCAAAGGTCTATAAAACTGTGCGTACCCTTTGACCCAGCAATACCACTTTTAGGTCTGTATCCCAAAGAGATAATAAAAATGGGAAAAGAACTCCCATGTACAAAAATATTTTTAGCAGCTCTTTTTGTGATAGCCAAGTATTGGAAATTGAGGAGGTACTTATCAATTGGGGAATGGCTGAACAAGTTGTGGTATACAAATGTAATGGAACACTAAGAAAAGATGAGCCACTGGACTTGAGAAAAACCTGGAAAGATTTACATGAACTAATGCTGAGTGAACACTGTACTCAGTACAGGAAAACATCGTACTCAGTAACAACAGCATTATATGACCCACTTTGATAGACTTGGCTCTTCTCAGCAATGCAGTGATCTAAGATAATTCCACAAGATTCATGATGGAAAATGCTATCTCCATCCAGAGAAAGAACTATGGAGTCTGAATGCATATTGAAGCATGCTATTTTCTCTTTCTATTTTTTTTGTTTCTTCTTTCTTGTGGCTTTTCCCTTTGGTTCTAATTCTTCTTTACAATGTGACTAATGTAGAAATATGTTTAATATGATTGTATATATATAACCTATATCAGAGTGCATGCTGCCTTGGGGAGAGGGGAGCAGAGGGATAAGGAGAAAATATAGGACTCAAAATCTTATAAAAGTGAACACTGGAAACTAAAAACATAATTTTTTTAAAGCTAAATGAGCTGGGAAACAGACTAAATTTAAGAGGCTATTATAATAATCTAAGTAACAAGTGATAAAGGTCTGTGTTCCTGTATAAGTGAAGAAAAGGAAAGCAAAAGTCATGAAGGAAAAATTGATAGTACTTGGCAACAGATTTTATATAAAGCAAGGTCAAGGATGATTTTACAGTTACAAACCTGTATGACTAGGACAAATGAAGTGCTCTTGACAGAAATAACAAAGTTTGAAGGAGGGGGTAAGTTTAGGGAATATATGACAAGTTTGGATTTGGACATGTGGAATTAAGATGCCAGGTGGAGATGTTCAGCTGACTGTTTAGTGATGTTTGGGACTGGAGTTCAGAAGAGAGATAAGAGCTGAACATAGGATTTGAGAATCATCTGAATGTAAAATGATCATTAGATCCATGGAAGCTGATGAGATCACTTAGGAGAGAGAGAGAGAGATCATCAGTAAACATTTATTGAGCACTGGGGACACAAAGAAATACAAAAGAGAGTGTGAGTATACAGAAAGAAAAAAATGGGACCAGGACAGAGCCTTGGAGGGTAGCTATTATTAAAGGGAAGGAAATGGAGGATGAGCTAGAAAAAAAAACTGAGACATAGTCAAACAGATAAGAGGGGAACCAGGAGAGAACAGTGTAATGAAAAACACAGAAGAATGATGCATCCAGAAGGGTCAGAGAGAGTCAAAAGCTGCAGAATGGAATTGAAAAGCATTTAAGTGCTTTACTAGGTCCCAAGCCCTATGCTAACTAGTGAGGATACAAACAGAAAACTGAGTCTGTTCTAAAGGAGCTTGTATTCTCATTGAAGGAGATAGTCATCATTGTGTTTGTCCTTCGTTCTTGAAGAGGACCGTGACATCAGGGAGATGATGACATGACTTGCAGTTGACCTTGATTTGAGTGAGGGAGGGCTGTGCAGGGTCACTAGTCTCACTTTCTCCTCCAGAGTCATCCGGGTCCAGTGGTCAGGTTATCATCAAGACAACTGGAGATGACCCAAGATGCAATGGAAGACCCTGGCCCTTTTAAGCCAAAGTCTTTTCAGGTTCTCATTTTGAGTGAGGTAATGCCCATCAGTTAATAGGCCTCTTTGAGAAGTGAATCAAGGGATAGCCCCTTTAATCCAAAAAAAAAAGGGGGGGGAGGAAGAAAAAATCAAACTGGGAGGAAAAGACCCTTCCAGTTGCTTACCAAAAGAGAAACAGTTACTATTTACATTCACTCCAAGCCTGTAGTATGATGATTAAGTGGTACTTGGGCAAGGACCTATTGTTGTCAATATATGAGTTTCTAAGTGAATTGTGTTTAAAGCTTGATATTTGGGAAAGAAATCTAGCCAGTAAATCCCCCTCTCCCTCTCCCTTTTCCAGCAGGAGACAATGGAGGAAGAAAGCAGGAAACAAGCATTTATTCAGCACTATGTCCCAGGCACTGTGTTAATCACTTTGCACATATCTCATTTGATTTTCACAACAACTCTGGGAGATAGGTGTATTATTATCCCCTTTTTACAGTTGCCGAAACTAAGGCAATCAAAGATTATGTCACTTAGCTAGTAAGTGTTTGAGGCTAGATTATAACTCACATTTTCCTGACTCCAGTACTGTATTCACTGAGCAAGCCATCCTCATGTTCAGTACTTGACGTGTGAGCAAGGAGGAAGAGGATTGAGAAAAGGATTTCATAATTAATGGAGACAGGGAGGGAGAGGAGAAAAGAGGAAAGGATAGAGATGTTGAGAGATTGAGATTTCTTTTGCTAAAACTACTTAGTATCAGATGAGCTAGGGGAAGAAGGGAGACATAGGTATCCAGTCTTACCCAGGAGACTGACTGATGAGGTTGCACTTAAAATAGCTTGGGTAGGTGGGGGGCTGGGGATGATGTTGTTAAATAGAGTAAAAGGAAAATGAGAATAGAAATTTAAAATGGGAGGAAATAACAAGTAGAACTTTGAGACCTAACTTATTTCCTATATAATGTTTTTTTCTGGTTTTGAAGGCAAGGAATCTTGGGTTCTTAGAAACTCAGTTTCCTCATCTGTTAAAAAAAGGAACAATGCTTTGCCACATATAGCATGAGGTTTTTGCAAAGACCAAATGAGATAATGGATATTAAGTGCTTTATAAATCATAAAACTATAGGATTGCCAAGCATTGTTATCACCGTTAAGTGCAGTTTATTGGGGTGAGAAATCAGAGGAAATATTATTTAGAAATGAACAGGAAAAACCTATGCAGCACAAAGGAGACAAGATTGTATTATTATGATACACAATTCAGTGATCATTCAGCACTTAATATGGAAGATTTTATGCTGTGTGCTGGGAGAACACAAAGAGAATTAGATATCCCTTGCCCTTAGGGAATTTACAGTCTACTAGATCTAAGTCAGATCAGTCACTTAGCATTTTTTGGACTGGAATTGAGCTTTGTCTTTATTCTTCCCCTTCTTTTTTCCTCCCTTCTATGTAGCTGCAACAGCAAACTGTACCTCGAGAAGCTCCCCAGTACCAGCATTATCATCCCATTCCACAATGAAGGTTGGTCCTCTCTCCTGCGCACTGTACACAGTGTACTGAACCGTTCTCCACCAGAGCTGGTGGCTGAGATTGTGCTGGTGGATGACTTCAGTGATCGAGGTAGGCTATTACCTGTCTTCTTCTCTTTGCACATAAAACAAATTTAGTAAATGATGGTGGAATGAATGAAAGATGTTTTACTTCTATAAAATCATCAATAAACATTAGATGCCTACTATGTGCCAGGCATTGTGCTAAGTATCAGAGATACAAAGAAAGGTAGAAGACAGCCCCTGCCTACAAGGAACTCCCTGTCTAATGGGGGAAGGCAACAGATAAAGAGAAGCTGAAAAGTGAGGGCTGGATTCAGGAGATGGTTACCCAGTGCAGGGGCATATGAAGTCCCACAGTCAGGATGGGAAATGACCTGAGGAACTGTGTTTCAGAGATGATTCTGTCTTGCACAAGGATATTAGAGGTGAAAAGAACCTCAGAGATCATCCAGTTTAGTCTACTCATTTTACCAAAAAAAAAGGAAATTGAGATTCCTGGGAATGAAAATCTTTTTCCAAGGTCACACTGCAATATTTAGAGCTGAGAAAGACCTTAGAGATGAATCCCTGTGTTTTACAAATGAGAACATTGAGGTACACAGAGGTGAAAGGATTTGCCCAAAATTATATCCCCAGTAAGTAGAGAAGCTGGGAGTCAAACCTACATTGTCTGAGTCTAAATCTGATGCTCTCGCCACAGCACCACAAGTGCTTCCCACCTGCGTCAGAGCCGGGACTAGAATCCCTAGTTCTTCTTATTCTAAATCCAGGACTCTTTTCACTCAAATACCTCATCTTTTGTCTCCACATTATGCTTTTCAAAATATTTTCATATCTGTTTTCTAGTGACCCTTTTGAAGATCAGGGAATAAGCTGGGCTAGGAAATTATTCTGTAAAGCTTTGCTGCTTTTGAAAAGTAACATTTTTATTTTCTGTTGGAAACAAAGCAGCTGTGAGATTGTTGGTCCTTTTCTGCAATAGAGATCATGATTTCCTCTCCTATTGCCCTTCATACTCCTGGAAATTGTTAAATTATTCAAGACATGGAAGCTTTATTATCTGTTGGAAGGCTATAATGTAATTGCTAAACATCGTTTCAAGAGCTGTCTCTCTGTGTAAGCCACCTTATTCAGAAACCCCAAGGCTGCTTCAAGTGGAAAATAAGTCATATTAATCCAAATATAGACCATATTTTCCTTCAAATAGGAATTGTTTGAACCCTTAGTATAGCTTATTATCAGCATTGTTTTTCAGGGTATTTTTTTTTCCTTTCAGAAATATCTCATTTTAGGATTGTGACCTATATTAAGAGTTAGCCAATATTTGGATCATTTCAGCATTTGTTCATTTACTCACAATCTACTGAGAACCTACTGTATATAGGGTACTTTCTCAAACACTGAGAGAAATCCAGAGTTTAGTTAAGACAATAGCTGCCTTCATGTACCTAGTAGAGGGATAAGATGCAAACGCACAATAATACATGACAAGTGCATTAGACAGTTTCAGAAATGTGAACCTTATTTATGTGAAATTTGAGAAAGAAGATTTTTACTGATGAAGACTTTTTGAAGCAAATGGCATTTGAGTTGGTCTTTATAAGCTGGGAGTGGAACAGGGCTGTGTGCTTGCTCCCATGCTTTTTAGCATGATGTTTTCAGCCATGTTGTCAAATGCTTTCAGTGAGGATGAAAATGGCATCAAGGTCAACTGTCATACTGATGGTAAGTTCTTCAATTTGAAAAGGCTACAAGCCAAGACCAAAGAGGAGGGAGTGTTGGCGCATGATTTTGTTTGCAGATGATTATGTACTCAATGCAGCCTCTGAAGATGAGATGCAATGAAGCAGGGATCAATTCTCTGCTACCTGTGCTAATTTTGGCCTAATAATTAACACCAAGAAAACACAGGTGCTCCATCAGCTGCCACCACACATCCATACGTGGAACCATCGGTTACAACAAATGGAGAAATTTTGAATGCTGTGGATAAGTTCATTTACCTTGGTAGTATATTTTCCAGGGATGTACACATTGGTGAGTTTGATGCACCCATTGCTAAAATTAGCTCAGTGTTTGGAATGCTCTGAAGAAAAGTTTGGGAGAGAAGAGGTATTAGACTGACTATCAAACTGAAGATCTACAGAGCAGTTGTAATGACCTCATTGTTGTATACCTGTGAAACATGGACAGTCTACCAGCGCCATGCCAGGAAACTGAATGGCTTCCATTTGAATTGTGTAGGAAGTTTCTGAGGATCACCTGACAGGATAAGGTACCAGACACTGAGGTCCTTGATCGAACTAAACTGCCAAGTATTCAAACTATGCTTCAGAGAGCACAACTCCGATGGGCTAGCCACGTTGTTCAGATGCAAAATGTACATTTGCCAAAAAGACTATTTTATAAAGAACTTGCATGTGGCAGGCAATCACATAGTGGTCAGAAGAGGTGATACAAGGATACTCAAGGCCTCTCACAAGAACTTTGAATTTGACTGTGCAACATGGGAGACATTGGCACAGGACCACTCAGCATGGTATGCCCACATCAGAAAGGGTGCTGTGCTCTATGAGCAAAGCAGAATTGAGACAGCACAAAGTAAATGTAGGATGCACAAATTTGGAGTATCCACCCCAAATATTCATATGTACTATCTGTGCCCAACCTGTGGTAGAGCATTCCGAGTTTGTATTGGTCTGATGAGCCAGTCGGACACACTGAAACTTCACTTTATTATGGTGATGTCATTTTGTTCCTCTTCAAAAACAAAGGACAACAACATATAAGCTGAGTAGGAATGAGCAGGTGGAATGAGAGAATTAAGACATTCTAGGCATAGAAAATCATACATATAAAGGCACAGAGGCCAGAGAACACAGGGAATTGCGGGGAGGGGAGACCAAAGAGTAATCCATTTTGGATCTGAAAATACATGAAGGGAGAGTTGTATGAGATAAGACTGAAAAGTTATGGTAAGGCCAAATTTATGGAACCTTGAGTAACAAGTAAGGAAGTTTGACCTTTATTTAGGTGATAGGAAACCCCTGAAGGTTTCTGAGCAGAGAAGTGATATCTCAGATCTGTGCATAAGGAAGATGTTGGTGTTGTCAGTCATGTCCCACTCTCTGTGACCCCGTTTGAGGTTTTCTTGGCAAAAACACTAGAGTGGTTTGCCATTTCCTTTTCTGCTCATTTTATGGATGAGGACACTGAGGCAACCAGGGCTAAGTAACTTGCCCAGGATCACACATCTAGTATCTGAATCAAGAAGACCACTTAGAAAGCTAGTGCAGTAATCAAGGTGAGAGGTAATAAGGGTCTAAACTAGAGTATTGTCTGTATAAGCAGGAAGAAGGGTTCAGAAATGAGAGATATTTGGGTGACATTTAGAAATGTCAGGATTTGGAAACTATTATGACAAATGTCATGAATAAGAGTAAGGAATTGAAAATTTTGAGGATTTTGAATCTGAGTGACTGGAAGAATGGTGATGCCCCTGAAAGAAAGAGATGTTTGAAAAGGAGACGACTTTACGGGAAAAATAATATAAGAACTGTGAATGCAATTTACAACCCATTCATGCCTATTTATCCTGTGCGACTCACTCTGTCCCACCAAAAATGAAAAGGAGAAAATGGAATTCTTACTCACCTCCCTCCTAAGGATCATCTGCCATATCCAGGATGTAATCTGGGGGCAGGATATGGATATGCCAGGGTCAGAGTGTAGGGGGAGCTGATGGTGGAGCCACTGATGTTGGTGTCCTTAGAAGAGTTAAGAAATAACTACGCTGGTGCTTGATTAAGGAAGGGAGAGTTTGGGAGCTTGCATAGCTACAGGAACTCAAGAGCAAGAGATATCCAGTTGAGGTAATGTTGGTAATAATGGATGAAGGGGATTGAAAAGTTATGTTTGAGATAGTCCCAATGGATGGAACATGACCCACTTTCCAGTGCTTAGAATGGTTGACCCCTTTTGGGTCAGACCATGGTTTTCAGGAGGCTGGTGCCCCTACTTTAGGTAACAGTGGACTAGAAAGAAAAAGGAGAAATAAAGGAAAACAGGAAGAAGAATCACAAAATCTTAAAGCTGAAAGAGACTTACAGAAGACATCTAGTAGAACTCCTCCTTCAGTTGTAATCCCTATAATATCTCTGACAAGTGGTCATCCAACTTCCCTTTAAATACCTCTAGTGATGGGAATCCTTCCTAAAATAGCTCATTCCACTGTTGGACCACTCTGGTTTCTTAAGAGGTTATTCCTTACATAAATCCCAAATAGCAACAACTGTAACTTTCACTTATTGGTCCAAGTTCTGCCCTTCTCAGCAGATCTAATTCCTCTACAGCACAGAATAGGTCATATAGACTGTTCAGTTGTTTCTAACTCAGGAAACATCTTTGTTCATTGAGTTAAACTCTGGTCAGAATATGGAACATAAAGTAAAATAAATAAGAAATCAAGGTAAGGCTGATTTTAGGTGAAAGTAAAGAATTATTTTTTTCTTTCTCCCAAGTTTTCAAAATACAGATATAGTTGGGAAATCAAAATCATTCAAAAATGGGACAGGGTACATAAAATAACTAGCATTTATAGTGAATTTTAAGGTTTGCCGAGTATTTTGCATCTGTTATCTCATTTGATTCTCACCACAATCCTAAGAGGTAGGTACTGTTATTATCCTCATTTTTTGGATGAGAAAACCAAGGTTGTAAGAAGTTAAGTGATTTGCCCAGGGTTACATGGCTAGTAACTGCCTTAGGCAGAGTTTGGAATCAGTTTTTCCTAATTCCACTCCATTGTTTTATCTCCTATGCCACCTAACTCCCATATCCCCATTGTCTTCTCTTCTACCAAGTATGCTTTCAGTTTGCCTAAAGAAAATAAGTTTACATCTGATACTTTCATTCAACTATAAAATGCAATTTATGTTATCCATAGAACATTAAATATAAAAGAATAATGATAGGATACTGAGCTGTCCCTGGATTAGTTCTACCTGAATTTTATTGAAAAGTTGAGAATATTTATATAATAGTAACAGTAATAAAAACTTTCAAAATACAGAGACCAAGGAGAGCAAAAGAAATCAGAATATGTGGGAACTAGAAGTATATACTGTCCTTGTCATCCTGACTGCCAAGGGTTTTGTGCTGAAGATGATTTTCATGATCCTACAATAGATGAGATTATACTCAGTACTTTTATTCAATTACAAATAAAATCATTTTATCCACCTATGTAGTAGTTCACAGAAAATCTAATAAAAAGAATAATATCAAGATAGCAACTTGTTCTCATATCATTTCTGCCAGAACTCTCATCAAAAACTATGAGGAGATGGATAATGATAAGATTTTTACTTCATTCCACATTCATTTCTTACTCATGTACTGAAAACAAAATAGACCCAAGTACAGCTAGAATAATAGTATATTTGATTTCCACATGGAAAACTTTTCCTTAATGAAACTCACCACCAAAATATAATATTGTCAAGAATTATTGATTTTTAAAAATGGCATTTTTCAGGGACAGTTTAAGCCGTTATAGTTCCACCTTGCCTTAAATCCATTATCATCCCTCCTAAGTAGAACTAAGTATAGCCTCCCAAGTTAAAAAGGGAGTTGAATCAAATATCATGTTAATCACTTGCTGTACTTGGATGACATGAAGATTATATGTCTCCTCTGAAGGAGCTCTATTAAACAACTTCAACTCATGGAATCTTCCTTCGATGATATCAAAATGTCAGCTGAACTCAATCATTGTTAAATTCTTATTGTATGCCAACAAAAGACTGGGACTGAGAATTTTTAAGCTTAAATCCAGCAGGCAAATTGAAGTAGTGAGCAAAGATGATATTTGCACATATGTTAATCTCATCCAGGAAAGACACATCAAAGAGTACCATCTAGGAGAAATCTGTGGCTGAATATGTTTAGAAATTTTGTGATGTCCTGAAATCAAAACTCAAAGAGAACACATTTAAAGCAAGTAGCACCTATATACTACCAATCTTAATGTACCATACTTTAGGAACTATAAATGAACCACAATACATTTGCAAAGTATCTTTAAAAAAAACCTATACAGTATTAATGAAACGTAAGGTCCACCACCTTAACCAGCAAGAGAAATATTTTACTTCCTCACCAAAAAGGAAGAGGATTTACAAACATTTTATAGAGCATATAAAAAACAGTTTTAAAAACCCGCAGAAATGCTTTTTATATAAGCAGTAGTAAAAACTGATAACAGATATACATGGATTAGACTAGCCAGATATGACTAAAAGTGACTTACCTCTGGATGGAACCTATAAAATGGCTAAAATTTGGAAACGGAATCAAAAGGCCCCCATAGAACTCTGCCAACAAAATAACATTAACAAATGACTAAGTTTTTTAAAGAAATTGAAGGGTTTCTGACAGCAGTTCAAGACTAGATCACTTCCACCAGAAGCCTAGATTTACTAACTGAGGCAGCTTTTGAAAGTAAATGACCATTTTTTAAAAAAAAAAAAGAGCAGCATCTCACTGCAAATTGCAAAAATTTCATACCTCCTGATTACCTAGAAAGACTCAATCAGATAACCAAAATTAATATACCATAAGCTCACCATTTTTCATAAGCTAACAGATGAATAATGTTCATATTACAGATAAAGACCCTACATACATACAACATAAGAGAATTTACCTAACAACTCTAACTAATAGCTATACAGGAAATCAGTATTATCACAGACAGAATTGTTCTTTACAGCTATCCAGGTGCAACACTGATCCGTGAAGACTTTAAAACACTTGTGACATTATGTCTATGTATATGTGTGTGGGGGTAGGGTTGTTATAACCACATTGACTACTCATTTTCTCAAAATTACATGGCATAAAAAACCTCCAAAATATAGAGACTCAGTAAAAGAAATCACAATGATATGGGAACAGGATGAGGTATACAGCTAATAGCCTAGAATGTCCTCCTCCCTCCCAGCCAGTTCAGTTTCTAATATAAGGCCCAACTCAAAGGTTGTCACTTCTACAAAGCTTTTCCCAGTCCCACCATTGGTATTGAGTCTCTTTTGCTCCAACTTCACACAGCACTTGTTGCACCTTTCTTATTTGTGTATTTTGTATTGTAGTTATCCATTTTTTTTGTCTTATCCTCCTACTTGACTATAAGGATGGAATTATTTGATCTAAACTTCCCACCTCCTCCAGTGCCTGTCATGGTGCTCTGGAAGTGCTTAATGTTCATAGTACATAGATGCTTAAGGAATATATGCTGAACTTGGAGTTAAAAACGACAAGATGTCCATGGTCCCCTTAGAACCCAAATAGAAAGAATGTGAACTCACTGCTACTAGGTCTAGTGTATATGGCATTAAGCATTTTGATGGCTTTTATTAAAAGATTAAAACTTCAAGATTGTTCCTGACAGTCTTATTTCTCAGGGTTTTACTGAATCATGGGCATTGTTCAACTTTTACAAAGTCAGCCTGAAGTGTTTTACTCATTAACAGTTGAGAAAATAAGTAAGTTAACTTAACTTAATTTTTGGACTGAAGTGTGTAAGAGCTGGTCTTCCTCCAAATTTCTAATCATTGCCACTTAATTGGTCAAAATATGGCCTGTGTGCACTTGCCAGTATCACTGACTCAGTGCTAGTGTCAGCTACAACAGGCCTCTAACCTGTGGGTGGCCAGAACCAAACAGAGCAGGCCAGAGAGGGAAGAGTCAGGAATCAAACAGAAGTTTAATTTCAAAGTGAGGGAAACAGCTTGTAAACAAGGACACATGTGCTACCCATCTTGGGAAGGACATGCTTTAGTGTAAGAAGATCTCAATACTTGTGCCTATGGCTAAGCAGTGAACTCTAGCACTGACAATGAGGGGTCACAGCAACAATGAGACAAGTTTGATTCATAGCAGGACTTCATGACTGGAACATGGGTACTTGTCCAAGCTTGTCTGGTGCTTGTCCGAGCTCAGAATACCTGGTGGTGGTCATAGCAGTGCAGTAATTGTATGAAACAATTCTGGGATTTTGCTGTGGCTGACATCATCCAGAGGATGAGCACAAAGGATTGTTGTTATGCCAAACTCAAGTCACAGCTTGCATGCTGGACTGTAGCTCTGAAAAACAGGGCATCTCCTAATATCTTGACAATAGCTTTGTGAAACTAAAACTGTATTGCTTCAAAAGTGCATGACTTCATTCCTGTGAATACTTCTTCCACAATTCAGATTAGAGTCCCTTTATACCTTAGTATGCAACTTTTGTGAATTGCTGTTGCCAAAAATTGAATAAACCTCTTTGAACTTTACTATTTCTGTTCAAGGCACCAACATCCCTTCAGTCTCACATGTTCACTGTCTGTTTTATCTCCTCACTCTTCTTCATTCCTACCCCTACCCTTACGAACAGCAATGTCAAACTCAAATAGAAACAGGAGCCACTAAACTGTACGTACAGATCCCTGCTGGCCATATATTGATTTAGAAAAGTGCATATTAACATTATTTCTATTCTATTGTGTTTTCATTTTGTTAACTGTTTCCCAGTTATGTATTATTAATCTGGGCAGTACTCAATTGTGTGCCTGCAAGCCTGCCTGTTTGAAACCTCTGCTCCACAACGCCTCTGTGACATATAAAATGTTTGAGACATAGTTGCAGCATAATTAACCATTTTATTTATCATGCTATTGTTGGGTTAGTGGCACTCTCGAATGCTCAAGGCCCCTCATAGAATCCACTCAAGGCTTATATGCCTTTGGAAGAGTGGGTGCTCCTGAGGGTGTCAGTCAACTCAGATAAGTTAACAATTAATTAGAAGAATTAATATTATAGAGGTAGACCTTTTCTAATGAGGGGGGGCCCTGACTCTGATCAGTCTGCTATTAGATCACCCTCCAGCCTTAGGCAATCTAGACAGAGGATCTGCACCCCCTGCCCAAACCTGCCTGAGTAGAACACAATGGACCGGAATTCACCTTAGATTAAATTCTTTGTAAGGTTTTCTAATTGGGTGGGATCTCCCACCCAGGATTGAAAAGCATATACTCTAAGAATTTGGGCAATCTCATCCATCAAACACATCCTTCAGAGGCTAAACAGCCTACAGGTTTCTGAAAAAAATCCTGGTCTCAATTTAGTAATTAATATAAGAGAGAATTAGTCATTTCTCTCACCTTTCACATTCATCCCCTCCACACTACTTGCGTGGCCACCATCTTTGTTATCCTCTTTTCCCTTCTGGTACTAGACAATGACTCAAAAAAGCCATGTGGCATTATGGAACGAGCCCTGATTCTGGATTCTCTTGGATTGGAATCTCATCTCTGCCCCTTAACTTGCTGTATCTCCTTGGGTTTCAGTTTTCTCCTCTGTAAAACAAGGGGAGTTGGATTAAATGACCTCTGAAGCCCCTTCCATCTCTGTATCTTTTATTCTGTAAACAAATTAAATTATAACTTCCATTAAGACAGAAACTGTATCTCTTATTTTACCCTTTGCTGAGTCTTTTATGTAGTTGAAACTTAATAAAGTTTCTCAGGATGAATTTCTTACCAGGCTTCAGTGTTGCAAACTGAATTTATCATCCTTCTCCCAAAACCTACTCCCTTCAGTTCAGTCCTCCTGGTCAACCAGGTGCAAAACTTTATCACCTTTGGCTTCTTTTTTCTCCCTGTTTCCTACATTTAAGAAGTTGCCAAGTTTTTGTTGATTCTAGTTCTGAGATACAATTCTTTCAAATCACTGTTGTCATTTGAATCTTTCTCAGTAAACAATAAAAAGCTACGAAAGATTTTTGAGCAAAGTATGATATCAGATTTGTTCTTAGTAAAGATCTAGCTGTGGTATTAAAAAAAATGAATTGGAGAGAAAGAAACTTTAGAGACAGGAAGGACCTTGTTAGGAAGCTCTTTTTTGTGCTACAAGTGGATGATCACAAGGCTTATTAGAGTGATAATAATGAAAAGAGAAATTACATGGATCCAAGAGATGAGAAAGTAGAATAGCCTGATCTGATCTATTTAAATGAATAAATATAAGAGGTGAGGGAGAGGGAAGAATCAGAGTGGGTCAATGTTGGTACCATAAAAGACCAAAATAGTGAAGTGAAATGATAAAAACAGGTTTAGATGAAAAGAAAAAAACTTGGTTCTAGATGTTGAATCTGTTTCTAGTAAGATGTCTATATAGATGTATCCTCTGTGTGTGTGTGTGTGTGTTTGTCCTTCATTTCCAAAGACCATGCCATCAGAGAAATAATGACATGACTTGCACTTGACTTTATTTTGAGTGAGGGAGGGCTGTGCAGGTCACCAGCCTCACTTCTCCTCCAGAGCCATCTGGATCCAGTGACCAGATATTCATCAGGATGACTGGAGATGATCCAGGATGAGGCAGTTGGGGTTAAGTGACTTGCCCAAGGTCACACAGCTAGTGAGTGTCAAGTGTCTGAGGTGAGATTTGAACTCAGGTCCTCCTGGCTCCTGCACTGGTGCTCTATCCACTGCACCACCTAACTGCCCATAGATATATCCTGTAAGCAGTTGCAAGTGCAGATTAGGACTAGAGATAGAATTGGGATTCAGCTGAATAGAGGGGGTAGTTGAATTGTGAATGTGAATGAGATCTCACTCAAACTTTCAAAGGAAGAAATTTAGAGAAAAATGTAAAACTTCCTACATAGGATTTGACTAACTCATATAGGGCTTCCAATCCTACTGGTTTAGCCTCTCCTGATGCCATTATTACAATAATCTTCTAAATGAGAAGTAGACTTAGAACAAAGTACCCATGTGTTCAATAAACCCAAGAACACAAATCTCTGGGGGCAGGACTTTATTAATCAAGAATTGCTGGTAAAATTGACTCAGACCAGCATCAAAATGAACTCCAAATGATTAAGCAATCTTAATATAAAATTTTAAATCACAAGATTAAAAAGCAGTCCCTTATAGAACTGTGGTTGGGAGAGAATTCATAACCAAAGAAGGGAGAGAGAAGATCACAAAAGACAAAATAGACAATTGACTATATAAAAATTTTGCACAAACTAAATCAGTACAACTAGAATAAGAAAACAAAAAAGAAAACAAAGTGGAATGGGCAAAAAAAAGTTCACTTAATATTTTATATAAATATATCTAATATATCCAAGATATATAAGGAATTGACACAAATACATGACTAAGATGTTTACCAATTATTAAGGGATTAATGGTGTGAATTATTATTTTAAAACATTGCAGATTCTCAACAATCATATGAAACATGCCCCAAATCACTAATAATAAGAGAAATGCAAATTAAAACAACTCTGAAGTTTCTCCACATACCCATAAAATTGACAAAAACAATAAAAGGCTGAAAAAATTCCTTTTGGAGAACTTGTCAGTAGAACAGTAACTTGGCATACCAATTCTGAGAAACAATTTGGAATCATTCAGTAAATTGCTAAACTGTTCACTTGAACAGTTGGCCTAGTGGTCTCACTACTGGAATTTACACCTAAGGTGGTCAAAAGCAGAGAAAGGGAATTTCTTAATACTAAAATTGTCATAGAAGCATTTTTTGTGATTAAGAAATGGAAAAAAAAAAAAACCTGTCTGCCAGCTGTGGTGGCAAGAGTCCCTACTGCTGGGGAGGCTAAGGCTGATGTATCACTTGAGTTCAGGAGTTCTGAGCTCATACCGATCAGGTTTCTTCACTAAGTCCAACCCCAATATAGTGATCCCCTGGGAGAAGAACTTCATCAGGCTGCCTAAAAAAAGAGTAAACCAGCCAAAATCAGAGAACAGCACAAGTTAAAATTTCCTCCTGGTCAGTATTGGGATTGAAACCATAGGTGGTTGTGGCACTTCCAGCTTGAGTACAATAGGAAGGCCTAGTCATCCAAAAAAAGAAAAGAAAACGAAGAAGAATTAAAGTCCCTATTTATAAAGCTAAACAAATTGTACTGTATGAGTGGAATGGAATATTATTATGCCATAAGAAAGACAATATCAGGGATTTAAAGAAACATGAAAAGACTTGTATGGAAAAGTTGCAGAGCCAAGGTGGTAAAGTAGCAAAAAGAAAATTCCTCCAGTCTAGAAAATGCCCCAGACTGAATACTTATGGGGAAACCCAAGCAAAAAGTTATAGTGAACAATTTTTCCAGCTCAGGTTTGCATAGAGAGAACAGATAAAGGGTACTAAGAATGGAATCCTGCCAAGAGTGGCCCCATAGAGCACTCCAGTGTTCGGGAAGAGGCAGGGCACCAGGGCACTAAGAAGTCCAAAGCCTGTAATGGGATACCACAATGGGAATTGGTGCTGACTGGCACCTTTGTCACCTACTACCCAGTTCTGGGTCACAGAGCCAGAACATACTAAAGAAGGACAAGGAGCAGTCATGGGTCCCAGACAGTGCAAAGAAAAATGAGGAAGTTCAGAATCAAGCAGTAGTGATGTGGCTCAGACCCCAGTAGCAGAGCATGATCTCAGTGCCAGTTTCTAGCCCAGTCTGAAGCCTGCAGAGGAAATAGTAGGGCAGGAATCCCAGACCAAAGGGGAATCCACAATTCTACCCTCTAAATCAGTAGAAACTCCCAGCTGGCTTTCAGCGGCAGAGTCCTGCTGCAGTCTATGGTCAGACATGGCTAGTGAGGCAATTTGTTTTCCTTGACTGTACATGTTTGTAATGGGAGTTTTGTTTTTCTTTCATTCTCAGTGGTAGTAGGGAATGTAGGAATGAAAAAGTAGGAATGAGACAAGGCAGATTTTTGCTGATTGAAAAAAATAAGATATATTTTTAAAGTTGCATTGCAAAGAAAGCCATCAAGAAAACAATATTCACAGTGACTACAGTAATATAAATAAAAACACCAAAATTTAGCTAAAAACATTAAAGTCAATAATTAATGTTGCTTCTAGAAGACATAGTATGAGTTATAACTCCCTCCTCTTGGTTGAGAGGTAGGGAACAATGAGTCTTGAATACTGCATTCATTGCCAGGTGTGGTTGCTGTGGTTGGATTTGCTTAATGTTTTTTCATCATGATGAAGGAAGGTTGTGGGGGAGTGGAGTGCTCAAAATAAGAGGTAGTCCTAGTTTTCCAGTTCTCTGAATGTGCTTGTCTATCTCTCTGTCTTTCTACCACAGGAGCCTTATAAATCATCAGCAGTACAAAGTTATTCCCTCACTGCCCCCATCCCCCCAAAAAAGGCCAGTTTGGAGCCAGCTGTGTGCTATTATATGTTGGGAGAAAAAGAAGTAATCATCTTAATTGGAACTTCCTTTGAGACAGTTAATGTTTCCATCTGAGGGGACGTTGAGTCCTTTCTCTGCTGTTAAGAACCATAATGATCACCATTTTCTTAACCATTTTTAATAAGACGCTTCCATTTCTTTGGAAAGCAAATTTTGCACCTGTAATAATGAAGTGTCTTAGGTCTGTGCATGGGCTGTCTGGGTTTGGAGTCTGTTTCATCTCTGGAGAGATTTTTGACTCAGGTAATACAGGCTGTGGGCTTTGGCAAAATTAATCTCCAGACTGAAATAGCACCTCCTGGTTTTATGCCTGCCAAAACACAGGTGCCTTGGTAATCCCAGCGTAGCCAGGATTAAGTAGTGAAGTTAATGGAGTTTGTCTTTCAGCTCCCCCTATTTCTGGTCCTTTTAATCCCTTTTTCAGCACCAACTACTAACACTAAATACTCATGCTCTAGTTCTAAAAGCAAGGAAATGGATCTGATCACTTTAGTCACATATTATATAATATAAAGGAGCCCCAGTCTGGGAGTCAGGAGACAGGTTCTCTCATCCCAGTTCTGCCTCACCCTCACTATCACAGTGCCTTACATGTGGTAGCATTTTGATAAATGCTTGTCAAATGAATACATATTTATTCACCAGTCAGATGTGATTATAGTTTTCATAATTGCTGATGAATAGCTCCTCTCCTTGTCTGTGTCTAGTTAGCATGAAATGCTAATTATTCCAAAGGGTATGAACCTAAGGGGTTCCAATAGCTTGATTTTGATCCCTGGCTATTAACTGTACCCTGAGTCTATGCCAATCTCTTATCTACAGCTCATCAAAACATCTCAGTGCATCATGATGTAGGTAAAAAAGAGACAACTGGATTTGGAGTCAAAAGATCTAAATTTAACCTACTATCTGGTTTCCATGTGTCAATGTATACCTCCTAGAGTGATACAGATTGCAACCCCTCCACATCCTATCCATGTCTTCCCAAAAATCATCCACAAGGAGGCCTCGCAGGATGCTTAGAGCTCTTGACCTTGCATGGATATCGATGCAACATAAATGGGACATACCTGCTGAACATCAGTGAACCCTTATTCTCAATTAGGCTGCCTCCTTTCCTTTTTCAGTCATACATATCTGATGACATCGATCATTTCTGTTACATTACAAGCTATCTATGTACACCATACTCTTCTTCATTGCTTTTGGGTGAAATTACCTTTTAATTCTTCCTTGAGTGTGACTTTGAGTGCTTCACAGCCATATAGCATCTCTGGAAGAAAAGCGATGCCACTTCCCTCTTCTTGGTAGAGAGGTGGTAAAGTATAGTTGCAAAGTTTAAGTGTTCAGGTGTCATCAGTATGCTTCCTTATTACATGAGAGAGTTCTATTGGTGAAAGGATGCAACTAGAAAATGACAGTGAGAAAACTAAAAACATAAATAAAAACTTTTAAAGAAAGAATATGGAGGTTAAAAAGGAGTTTCAAAGAGAAACTAAGAAACTAAGCTTTTAATCAAAAAAGCACTGTTCAGTTTCCCAAAAGCAAACTTGACCTATTTTTTTTCCTATTAATTCCAGGCACAGTTCTAAGCATACATCCACAGTACCCTATCCAAGATATATATGGACCAGTTCCACAAGTTATACATCAAATGCATATCATGGTTTGGATATCTTCATATTTATGAAGATAAATCTCTTCATCCATTTGGTCTTTCCTGTATATATGAGTAAACTAAACTCTTTTGAATAGTTCTAGTTCTCATTTAAGAGTTCTACAATGTTGGGCGCAATAATTTCTCAAAGCAGATGTTGGATCTTTGGTACCTTCCCTACCTGTTGGGATTCTCCCATTCAGACCCAACACTCTACATCTTCCAATGAAAGGTGGCAAATACCGTTGACAGATATATAAAATAAGTCTAGTTTCCTACCTCCTTGGTATTAATCATTAAAGAGTCATCAAACAAACTACTTCTCATATATCTTCTGAGAAACCTTGTATTATTTTGACACATACATAGTAGACACTTTGATAAAGAGGAACTATGAACATTGAATTTTGTTATATCGAAAAATGCTTTTCACTAAAATTTGAAGGTTTGAAAAGCGTTTTATACATAAATATCATTTGATCTTTTTAACAACCCTGAAGGGCAGATAATGCAGTTTTTATTATTTCCATTTTACATGTGAGCACGCTAAGGCTCAGATCAAGTAACTTGCTCACAGTGACACAGCTGTGTCAGAGGGAAAATTTGAGTCTAGATTTCTCCTCGGTCCAAGTCTGCCATTTTTCCACTATATTGCACTGCCTCTCATATGCTCATTTTGTCCTCTTAGGCAAATGCCCTACCCTCTCAGGGCTTCAGTTTTTTCATCTGTAAAATCTGTTTTGCCTACCTCTCAACATGAGGATCAAATGTTTTAATAGATTTGAAGATGCATTAAAGTCATTAAGTGCTATACAAACAAGTGCTTTCAATGAGTACTATGTAGATGGTGCTACAGTGGTATTACAGTGTGTTGATGGCAATGCCATCTTTCGATAGACAGTTCTACTTTTCTCTCTTTCATTGCATTTATGTTGTTTTCTAGCTACTGTAGCATCAGCACCTTAAATTTTAAAACCTCCACTTCAAATGATTTGCTGGGTCTTCTTGGTAATGGTTATCAAGTCCAAATTGATATGAGGAAGAATACTTTTATATTCTCTATACTTTCTGGATTCTTTGAAGATAGAAATTTAGCCATTTGTTGCATTTTTCTAAGATCTTCAATTCTCAATAAATATCAGGGTGTTTGGCAAATGTCCCATTAAGGAACACATGCATTAGTACTAGGCCTATTTTACAGATTGAGACCCTTCTCATGTTTTAATGCCTTCTCTGAAGTTAGACAGTTTACATCTTTGTAACATTCCTCCCCCTCTGCTGTCTTTACTCATAGGGCCATAGACTATAAATGTATTTTGTTTCCCCTTAGTAGGTGCGCAATGAGTAATTATTAGGCTGATTTAAAAAGATGAATTTCTTATTCATCTTGCAGTACAGAGAAATATCGCTAATAGAGTGAATCTTTTGCATTGTTAATTAGACATAAGATCATTCCTGAATTCTGAGGTGCAGTTAGAAATATAAACTACTTGGTGCTCACCTCCTGATAAAGAGGTGATAAACTCAGAGTGAAGACTGAAACATTTTTTTAGACCTAGCCAATGCAGAAATTAGTTTTGCTTTGACTATACATATTTGTTAAAAAAAAAAAAGGGGGGGGGACTTTCATTCTGCAGAGGGGACTAGGAAGGAGGGAAAATAGTCTTTTGTTCATCGAAAAAAGTAAATTTCATTTTAAATGAAGCAATTTGTTGTTTAGTCACTTTTTCAGTCATGTCCAACTCTGTGATGCCATTTGGGGTTTTCTTGGCAAAGATACTGGAATGGTTGCCATGTCTTTCTACAGCTCCTTTTACAGGTGAGGAAACTGAGGCAGACAGGGTAAAGTGACTTGCCCAGGGTTACACAACTACTAAGTTTCTGAGGCCAGATTTGAACTCAGAAGGAGGGGTCTTCCTGACTCTAGGCCCAGCATTCTATCCCCTGTGCCAGGGGTGGAGAACTGATGAGGGCTGGAAAGATAGAGGAACCCTAGACTAAAGTTCCCTGCATGGGTCATCTGGAAAAGAATTCATGGTCTCCAACATTCTTGAGATCAAGGTGGTAAAGATTTATTACACTTTTCAGTGGGCAAGAGTTCTTAGGGAAAACTGCAACCTTAGAGGGGTACAGTTAAAGTTTATATAGGATATTTTATAGTAAAACATGTGCCAAATATGCAACCTAGGTGATTCAGGGTAGGATTATGGAGTGGTTAAGGAGTGGTTAGTTCTTAAAGGAACATGCACTTTTAGTATCTACTGCACAGGTATTTTACCCAGAGTTCATCAGGAGATAGCCCAAGGGGGCGCTACATGGAGGTGTGGTTTTGGATCTGAAACATCACTAAGTCAACTAATGGTCGGGACTAAATAATACCCAGACTGCTCCCATCAGTATCTTGTTAGACAAGATAAACATAAGGGAATATACATAACATCTAAGTCTAGGATACATATGATTGGTCAGTGGGTAGTAAATGTCATTTTGACCCAGTACACAGCCAGTTCAGCCAGTACACAGCTAGTTCAGACTAATAAATTCTATCAGTGCAGCTGGCTACTATATCAGGAAAAGAAATAAAAAGTTTTTCTAGGGCAGGCTGTCCTTGGGCTGGGGAGAAACTGCCTGAGACAGTGTTTTGAGGTTAGAGAAAAATGTGATATTTTTAGGGAGAAATGTGGTTTTAGAATTGAGGTCCAAGCACAGGCACCAAAACATCCCATCATTCCCCCCTTATAAGATATGGGATCCAAAATTATTTGGGGTAAGGGATGAAAACCTTAGCTTCTGAAACTGCTTCATGTTGAGAGTGGATGTAAAGCTGTCCCTGCCTTACAGGATCCTGCCATTCAAGGGGTTGGCTCTATAGCCAGTGTTCAGAACTTGACTGATGCCAGGTTAAGGGGGTGATGGGTCTCAGAGAGCGGTGGGTACCCAGCCTGAGCTATCATCTGCAAGTGGAGGGCACTGTGCCTAGAAGATACAAATCTGGCGAAGAGATTAAACAAGTACCAAAGGAAGAAAATGACTAGAATGGGTTGGGTATGAGAATACTGTCAAACTTCCTCACACCCTTTCAACGTACTTAGTAAGGGACAAGAGGGACTTAGATGATCCCTATTTGTCTCCAACCTCCTTATCTACTTTCCATATTTTTGATCAAGCCTTTATTACTCTTTTGAACCCATTACTCAGATTGTGTCACTTTCCTTTATATTTCTACCATAGACAAGATAGATCACAAGTTATTACTCTTAACTAGCATAACTGTCTTAAACAGAAAAGGTTCCTGACTTGAACCTCACAACTGAATATACATCCTTGTTTCACAAGCTTGTTTATCCTTCTCTGATTATGTTCACTCTGGAAGAGAAACTTTAGAAATTAAATCTTTTACATATGATAACGCCAAACACTAATTTTAATTCTTGCTTAGGCCATGGAATGACTACAAATCAGATCAAAACAGCAAAACCTCTTCTGCTTTATAGCTCATTACATTACTTTAGCAATATATTATTTTGAAAATGAAAATTTAGTAGGCCTTATAAGAGAGGTTTTCTTAAAACATTTCTTCTAAAAGTATTTCCTTTTCTTTTAAAACAGTTTAAAATTTATCCTGATTAAGAGAGTCACTAAACTTTTATAAAGAAAATTAGTTGAAAACTTTTTAAATGATAGCTCTCTTTTCACCTTAAAGCAAAAATAAACCTTTAAAATTGAAATTCATTAAAGCTAAGCTGGTGTAAGATGTCCTTAGGTAACATAGATTCCCAAAGTATTATAAGAAACTAAATTAGAGATATCTAGGAATTGTGGGCTTCCTAGATATCACAAAATGCTTAGGTCAAAAAGGTGTTGTTGTAGTGGAATCTCACATTGGTAACAGTAAGAGACTGATCACAGGAAAATACTACTGCTTTTAGAATCCTTTTAAACAATGGCAACATTTAAGGTGAGTCTTAAGAACTTTATATAAATTTCTGCACATGTTCTAATTCTAGATAAAAATAATATTAGATTTCCCAGTAAGATTATACAGAAGAGCTCATATGTATAACTGACCACTTGCTCTTGATCATAGAGATTTGCTATAGAAGGAAAAAAGCAGGAACATGTGACATACCAAATATGACAATACAAAACATCCTTGACTCTATTTAAATTTAGATAACAGTGAAATTCTTCAATCATGAAGTATCTGTTTCATAGCCAGACTTAGAAGTAGTCAGGTGAAAACATTCCTTTTTAAAGCATTCCTTTTTAAAGGAACACAGTGAAGAAATTGAGCCAGGAGGATCCCATACTAGATTGAGGCTAGGATTTTCCCCTTGGCTTTTCTTTCCCAAGAAGCAAAGTTTCACCTGTTAACAGTACAGGATTATATTCTCTCTGAGTAGCTAGTGGCATTTCTCTCTGATACTGATTCAATGAAGACAACTATACCCAAATTCAAAATCAAACCAAAATTAGTTATGGTCCCAAGTGCCTTTTACCTTAAATAGCAAGTCTCACTAATCATAGCTTAGAGCCAGATACAGTTATTTTTATTCTTATGTAATAGCAATAAGCATTAAAGATTTACAAGGACTCACATAGATAAGGGATTCCATTTGATATCTTTCCTTCTCAAATTTAGACTTGTCCTGGATCTTAATGGTTCTAACTTTTACTCAAGTGAACTTCAATTCTGTGTCCACTCCTTAAAAATTTCTTTGAAAGTGAGGGCTGCAAGTCTGCCATTCAAGGTGAGTGGACTCTGGAAAAAGATCCAGTAGCTCCTAGTCCCCACCTCCATACTGGAGAGTTCAAAGCTTTGTCTCTGAGGTGTCTCCTTTTTATATCTATGCATTTTCCCAATTTACCTTAGTGCCAAATAATATAATAAATTCTGACCTATCTTAAACATCAAATTAGGAGTGACACGTTTCACTTAAAATATGACCAGAATGGATTTAACTACCTTTTGGTTGTGTCCTTTTACGCAAAAACTCTTCTCTTTTAGGTGAGGCATGAAGTGATTAAGTGCTAGTCAACTTATCTCTCTTTGATGTGAGGGGAAAAGTTTCCCACTTTTCTTTTTTTGTCTCTCTCTCACCACCTTCAAAACTTGACCAGCGTTAGAAGGTGGAAAGAGAGAGGATTTTACCAACAACTTCCTATAAATTTCCAGACCTTTTATGCTTTCCTTAAACTTTCTACCCATATTGCTCTCCTTCCTCCATGCTTAAACGTCTTGTCTTTCCTTCTGGTGGGCTTTGATTAAAGCCCTTTTAAAACTGCACATTCCTTAGTTCTTTCTATTTCTGACTTGATACTGCCTCTACCAATCATATAAATTAAACAGTAAAAGATCTTTCTCTCTCTCTCCTGTCCGTCTTCTCCTCTGATACTTCAGTAATCAGAGAGAAGGGGAGAGGGGGAGGGAAAGAGATAACCACATTCCAAGGACAGTGCAGCTGACTGGCTACATTTTCCACCTTATAGGATGTCAGGTTAAAGACACAAACTCTGACAAAGACACACAGAGAACATATACAAACAATGAAAGGAAGATTCCAAAAGCTCAGAGAGTATTGTCAGAAATCCCCTGCACAAATCAGACACTTTAGCTTGGCTCTCCAGATCATAATGGAGGCTAGGTAAAATGTTCTTTAAGGTTCTGGATACCAAGTTTCCTGGGGATGAATCTCGGTGGGGTTTGGCCCATCCTTTTGCCTATAAGCCTTAGAGATGGGTATAGAAGGGAAGGGAAGGTGTACCAATTGAGTGCCTGTAGTCTACCTCACCTCCTGGCATCCTAAGGAGGGAGTGAACCACAAATGTTCCCAAAACAAGGTATCCCTTGTCAAGAGGGAAGTGTGCCAGAGCCTGTTGAAGGCTCCATCAAACCCGAGTAACTCTTACTAGGTACCTAAGGGGTGAACCTCAACTACAGGGCAAGCAGAGGGGGAAGCTTGGAAAGCTTAAGGGAAACAGAAAGCTTGGAGGGGAAGCTTACCTTGACTTGAAGAATGCCTGAGACCTCAAACTGCACCCTACATTAGGCACTAGAAATATGATGAGAGCTAGAGAGGTAGAGGAATCCCAGACTGGAGTTCCCTGTATGGACTGTCTGGAAAGGAATTCGTGGACTCAAGCATTCTTGAGGTCAAGGTGGTAAAGATTTATTGCGCTTTCCGGGGGAAGAGTTCTTAAGGAACCTGCGACCTTAGAGTTAAATAAAAGTTTTGCTAGGCCAGGCTGTCCTTGAGCTGGGGAGAAACTGCCTGAGGCAGTGTTTTGAGGTTAGAGAGAAATGTGATTTTTAGAGAGAAATTTGATTTTAGAATTGAGGTCCAAGCACAGGCACCCAAGTACCCATCAGAACTTGCAGTCTTGAGGCCACTTATAGCCCCCAAATCCTCAAGTGTGGCCCTTTGAATCTAAACTTCACAGAACAAATCCCCGGATTTATTCACATTTACCACATGTGGCCTCAAGTCTCCACCGCTACCCTATGCCATCTAACTGCCCAAATGAAACATAGGCTACTATAACCGAAGAGAGCACCTGGATTCTGTGTATTCTTGGCTTTTTCACTTACCTTTGACCTTTGGTAAGTCATTTACCCTCTCTGGTCCTTAGTTTTTGCATCTATAAAATGGGAATAGTAATATTTCTACCTACCATCTACCTCACATGATCAACTGAAACCCCATCAACAACAAAAAAAAAATTGAATATTTACTATAAGTTCATCATTGTAATTGTAACCAACACATGATCTCTCCCAGTAAATGTTGGGTTGAAGTGAATTACTTTGAAAAGGAGAAACCATTACATGCATGGGTAATGCAAATCACAGGACAGGTCCCAGTTAGATAGCTACCCTAGGTAAAAGTACTCTCTGAGTCCAACACTATAGCCATAGTTTACAAATCCCACCAACTTACTTATCTTTGATAATTAGCAAGAGGACACAATCAGTCCCCCCAACCCCCAAGAAAAGCATTCATTGCATTGACTTAGTAAGAAGAATATCAACATTTCCCCAGAAACTGGCAAAAATGGCAGTGTAAAAGGAAGCAGCATGGCCAGCTATTCCTTCAGCTACTCCAAGAAAGATTGAAGAAAAGCAATAGACTTAGCAGGAGTTAGAAAATACAAGGAGACACAACAGGGAGTCATCTTTCCAGCCCTCGTCAGCTAGAAGACTACAGGCACCTGAAAGGAGATGCCTCCATGAATGTCATTCCAGAGTATTGCATAGTCTGTGCCCTGTACCTCTGTGTGAAGCAGGGCGCAGGACAAGGTGTGAGCCTGTGGCTGTGATGCTCTGACCCCAAAACCTGGCTGAGGGACATTCCATTGCAGTCTGAGACTGAGTCCTGCAGTGAAGGAACTAGAATAGGAACTTAGGATCGAGGTGAGCCTATACAGCTTAGTCACTCTGAACCTACAGAGCCTTCCAGCTAGCTGATGAGAGCTGCAGCCAGCATCTGTGTACTCAAGCTCCAGCTACGAATAAGCCTGCGGCTGTGACTCAGACCCAAACTGAGACCAAGAGCTTGTAGAACTCAGACCAGGAGAACGGCAGTCAAACTTCGTCCTAGATCAGACCATTGTAGGCTGACTGACTGCCTTATTGTGGCTTCCTACCTCCTGCTCCCTTTAACATACTAAGGGAACATAGCAATTGGTACTTGGAAAAAGCAGTGTCAGGAACCCAGGTAATGCAAATCAGGAACATATAAGACCCCAACATTATCTTGAGAGGTATGAAGAGCCCAGCCCTAACAAAGTCCCAATTCAATGCTTTGTTTTTAAAAAATACTGATGAATTACTTCTACAGAGGTATGAATGCCCAGACAAAAACCCAGAATGAGATAAGACCATAACACCTATAAGCAAAATTTCAGGGGGGTGGAGCCAAGATGACAGAGTAGAAAGACTCACATATGCTAGCTCCGAACCCACAGCCCAAACATTTCCTGCAAGAAGAACTCCCCATGAATTCTGGAGCACTGCAAGGTGCGCAGAAACACAGTGGAAAAGATTTCCGTTCCAGAGAGCCCTGGAGAGCCGTCCCCAGGGTCCGTCGCTCCCCGGAAAGCAGAGTCCACCCCTGTGCTGCCCTGGCCACGTGACCCAGAGGACCTGATCCGAGCAGGCTTCAGGGACGGAACCTCCAGCGGCCAGGAAGGTCCCTCTGCCCACAGACGCTACAGGTCAGTAAGAGAGACGTCTGGGCTGGCCGAGAGGGGAGCAAGGTGTCTCCGTGGCTCGGGCCCCCTTGGGAGGCAGAGGCAGCAGCGGCGGCCCAGGACTCCCCAAGCAGGTAGAAGTTCAGGGCCATTACCAAAAGTCTCTGCATAAACCCCCTGAGGGAACTGAGCCTGAGAGACGGCCCTGGCCCCACCCGCTCCATTACTGAAGGTCTCTGCATAAAGCCCCTGAAGGAACTGAGCCTGGGAGGCGGCCCAGCCCCCACCCCAGCACCAGAACTTAAGCTCACATTGAAAAGCAGCCGCTCCCACTGCGGATAGCCCTGAGACTGGGAAGCAGCATTTGAATCTCAGACCCCAAGCACTAGCTGGGCAGATCTCGGCAGGGGTGCAGAGGAATCTCAGAAATCAAGTAACTAGCTGGGAAAATGCCCAGAAAAGGGAAGAAAAATAAGACTATAGAGAGCTACTTTGAGGGGGTGCAAATGTTCCCACCTTTCAACTCTGATGACGAGGAACTATTCTTACCATCAGGGAAAGACATGGAGGTCGGGGCCTCTGCATCCCAGACATCCCAGGTGGATGTCTAGTGGGCTCAGGCCATGGAAGAGCTCAAAAAGGATTTTGAAAATCAAGTTAGACAGGTGGAGGAAAAACTGGGAAGAGAAATGAGAGAGATGCAAGAAAAGCATGAAAAACGGGTCAAAACTTTGCTAAAGGAGACCCAAAGAAATGCTGAAGAAAATAACACCTTGAAAAATAGGCTCACTCAATTGGCAAAAGAGGTTCAAAAAGCCAGTGAGGAGAAAAATTCTTTCAAAAGCAGAATTAGCCAAATGGATAAAGAGGTTCAAAAGCTCCCTGAAGAGAACAGTTCTCTCAAAATTAGAATGGAACAGATGGAGTCTAATGACTTTCTGAGAAACCAAGAAATCACCAAACAAAACCAAAAGAATGAAAAAAATGGAAGAGAATGTGAAATATCTCATGGGAAAAACAACTGACCTGGAAAATAGATCCAGGAGAGACAATTTAAAAATTATGGGACTACCTGAAAGCCATGATCAAAAAAAGAGCCTAGACATCATCTTCCATGAAATTATCGAGGAAAACTGCCCTGATATTCTACAACCAGAGGGTAAAATAAGTATTGAAAGAATCCATTGATCACCACCTGAAAGAGATCCAAAAAGAGAAACTCCTAGGAACATTGTGGCCAAATTCCAGAATTTCCAGGTCAAGGAGAAAATCTTGCAAGCAGCTAGAAAGAAACAATTCCAGTATTGTGGAAATACAATCAGGATAACTCAAGATCTAGCAGCTTCTACATTAAGGGATCGAAGGGCGTGGAATAGGATATTCCAGGAGTCAAAGGAACTAGGACTCAAACCAAGAATCACCTACCCAGCAAAACTGAGTATAATACTTCAGGGGAAAATATAGTCTTTCAATGAAACAGAGGACTTTCAAGCATTCTTGATGAAAAGACCAGAGCTGAAAAGAAAATTTGACTTTCAAACACAAGAATGAGAAGAAACATGGAAAAGTAAACAGCAAAGAGAAATCATAAGGGACTTACCAAAAGTGAACTGTTTACATTCCTACATGGAAAGACAATATTTGTAACTCTTAAAACTTTTCAGTATCTGGGTAGTTGGTGGAACCACACACACACATACACACACATACACGTACACACGTGCACGCACACACACACATGCACACACACACAGAGACAGAGAGCACAGAGTGAATTGAATAGGATGGGACTATATCTCAAAAGAAATTAAGGTAAATGGTGAGAGAGAAATGTAGTGGGAGGAAAGAGGGTGAAATGGAATGGGGTAAATTATTTCTCATTCAAGAGGCAAGCAGGAGACTTTTTAATGGAGGGAAAAAGAGGAGAGCTGAGAAAAAAAACCAAGAAGTTTACCCTCATCATATTCCATTAAGGGAAGGAATAAAATGCACACTCATTTTGGTATGAAAACCTATCTTACAATACAGGAAAGTGGGGGAGAAGGAGATAAGCAAGGGGGGGGATGATGGTAGGGAGGGCAATGGGAGGAAGGAGCAATTTGAAGTCAACACTTGGGGAGGGACAGGATCAAAAGACAGAATAGAAACAATGGGGGGCAGGATAGGATGGAGGGAAATAACAGTTAGTCTTACACAACACGACTATTATCGAAGTCATTTGCAAAACTACACAGATAGGGCCTATATTGAATTGCCTGCCTACCCAAAGGGAATGGGTGGGGAGGGGGGGAGGGGGAGAATTTGGAACTCAAAGTTTTAGGAACAATTGTTTAGTATTGTTGTTGCTACTAGGAAATAAGAAATACAGTTAATGGGGAATAGAAAGTCATCTGACCCTACAGGACAAAAGAGAAGATGGGGACAAGAGAAGGGAGGGATGATAGAAGAGAAGGCAGATTGGTGATAGGGAAAATTAGAATGCTCGGTGTATTGGGGTGGGGGGACGGGAGAAAAGGGGAGAAAATTTGGAACCCAAAGTTTTGTGAAAATGAATGTAAAAAGTTAAATAATTTTTTATTAAAAAATAAATAAAAATAAATAAATAAATAAAAATTTCAGAGAAAAACATAGCTTAGACACAAGATCAGCTAGAATTCATGGAAGAAATGAAGCAAGAGTTTTTAAAATGATAATCACAAGTGAAGTCAGATCTTTAGAGAAAAAACTTGAAAGAAGAGTTAACAGCTCAGTACAAGAGGTACAAAATTTTACCCAAGTAACAGATTCTCTGAAAATGAGAATTAGCCGAATAGAAGATAAGACAAGAAATGTTAAAAAAAAAACAAAGCCAAAAGATTGAAAAATTGAAGAATTAGTATAGTATCTTATTTTTTCAAAACTGACCTGGAAAACAGATCAAGGAGAAAAAACTAAAAATCATTGGATTACCTGAAATCTGTGACTCAGAAACAATGGCATGGGTACTATATTTTAAGAAATCTTGAATGAAAATTGGCCTAATTCTATGAGAACTAAAGAATCTACTGGTCACCTCCAGAAAGAAATCTCCAAATAAAAATTTCCAAGTAATGTGATAACCAAAATCCATAGCTTCCAAGTCAAAGGAAAGATGGAAAGGAAACAAACATTTATTTAAGCTATTAAAACTAATACATATCAGGCACTGTGCTAAGTTTTTTACAAATATTATCTCATTTAATCCTCATAACACCTCATTGAGTATTATTATCCTTATTATACACTTGAGGAAACTGAGTGAAACAGAGGTTAAATAACTTGCTCACACAGCTAGTAAGTCTCTGAGGCCAAATTTGTACTCAAGTCTTCCTGTCTCCAGGTCCTCTGCTTTATCCACAGAGCCACCTAGTGTAGTATTACAAGCAGCCAGAGAGAAATAGTTAAAATACTGAGGACCAGTGAGGAGCACACAAGATTCAGTAGTTACCACTGTGCAGAAGTGAAGAGCTTGGAATGTAATATTTCAAAAGGCTAAAGGTATGGATCTAAAACCAAGCATAACTTACCCTGGAAAACTGAGTATAATCCTACAAAAGGGAAAATGAATCTTTAATGAAACAGAAACTTCCAAGTATTCCTGATTTATAAAACAAGTTAATAGAAAATTTGAAATACACAAGAGTCAAGAGAAACAATAAAAGGGTAGATACATATCAGCAATCAAAAGGGACTACATAAGGACAAAGACTTAACATTGTAATAGGAAGGAAAGAAATAAGTATCTCTTTAGAATCTTAAAGTTTTCAGGTTCCATAGAAAGTTAAATCAGAGAAGTAGAAATAGTCTTGGTACGTTTTAGTAAGAGAAATAAGGAAGAGGTGAAGGAAAAGCAACACTGGAGAAGGAAATGAAAAGGGGTTGGGGAATATATTCTCTCCCATAATTGGATATGCAAATACAAAAACTATGCAAACAAGAAGGAAGGGTTGGAGGAGCATATATCACTTGAAATTCACTTTCATCTAAATTGGGCAAAGAAGAATAGAACATATGCACACAAACATTTTGGTGCAGAAGTGCATTCAAAGCATAACTTCCAAGGGTAGATTGCGAAGAAGGGCTTAAAAGGGAAGAAAAAAAGGTAAGAAACTATTGTCCAGGTTTGCATGAGGTTAAGAGAAAAGAGGAAGAGGGGGCAGAAAGAGACTGAGACAATCATAGATTGCTGGTACTAGGCACACTTCTTGTTTACTACCTTCTTCGTAAGCTTTTTTAAAGGCAGAGAGATGGGGCAAAAAGAAAAAAGGCTGGAAGGACATATCAGTGGTCACAATTTAATGTGAATGGGATGGCAGAATGGATGAGAGAGCAGAATCCAACAATGGTTGTTTACAAGAAACATGCACGAAACACAAGGCTTACATGGTGTTAAAATAAGAGGCTAAAACATCTGCTTGGCTTTAGATGAATTCAAAAACTAAAGGGTAACATTCCTGATTTCAGACAAACCACAAAAATATACTTCATTAAGAGAAGAAAACAGGGAAACTGTAATGCTTCAAGGTTTTATAGACAAATTAATACCAATACTTAACATATGCACCTAATGGTATGGCATCCAAATACTTAAAGGAAATGCTAGGAAGTAGACACTAAAACTTTAATAGTTGGGGACCTCAATGTACCCCTTTCAGATTTAGATAAATCTAACCAGAAAAGAAGCTAAAGAACTAAATAGAATTTTAGAAAAGTTAGATAGGATAAGTCTCTGGCAGTTACTGAATGGAACTACAAATTAATATACATATATTTCATATTGTATATAACTACATCTTGTACTGTACTTTACAAAAATCAACCATATATAAAAACTTCACAAACAGTACAGAAAAGCAGAATTATTAAACACATCCTTTACTGACCACAATACAAGAAAAATTATGTTTAGTAAAGGGATGTTGGGTTAAAAATTAATTGGAGGCTAAATAATTCGATCCCAAGGAATTATTGTGTCAAAGAATAAAACAGAAACAACAGATAATTTCATCAGTGATGATGGCAACAGTGAGACAGTGCACAAGAATTTTGGGCATATGGACAAAACAGTATTTCTGAGAAAATTTCTCTCTAAACATTTTTCATCAGTGAAAGAGAGGAGAGATCAATGAATTGGTCCTCAACTTCATTTTAAAAACCTACAAAACCAACAAATAAAAAACTAATTAAACACCAAAGTAATTACTGAAATAAAAGTGTCAACTGGATTTTTTTTTCAACTCAATAAAATAAATAACACCACTAGAAAATTTGATTTTAGCAAAAGAAAGAAGAAAACAAATTGCCAGAAAAATGAAGAGTTCATAATAAAGGAAGCAAAAGTAAAGGAAATTATTAGAAACTATATTGCATAACTATATGGCAATAGAAATCAACAACTTAAATTAGTGATTATTTACAAAAATGTAAAATCCTCAAGTCAATAGAACATGAAATAGAGAGCTTAAATAACCCAGACTCAGGGGTGGGGGGAATTTGTAAATGAATTCCATAAGAAAAACTGCAAGACCAGATGCATTTACAAATGAATTCTTTTTTTTTTTTATTCAACTTTTTACATTCATTTTCACAAAATTTTGGGTTCCAAATTTTCTCCCCTTTTATCCCCTCCCCCCCCACCCCAATACCCCAAGCAATCTAATTTTCCTTATCTCCAATCTGCCCTCTCTTCTGTCATCCCTCCCTTCTCTTGTCTCCATCTTCTCTTTTTCTCCTGTAGGGCCAGATGACTTTCTATTCCTCCTTAACTGTATGTCTTCTTTCCTAGTAGCAACAGCAAATACTAGACAGTTGTTCCTAAAACTTTGAGTTCCAAATTCTCCCCATCCCTCCCTCCCCACCCATTCCCTTTGGGAAGGCAGGCAATTCAATATAGGCCATATCCTGTGTAATTTTGCAAATGACTTCCCTGATAGTCGTGTTGTGTAAGACTAACTGAATTACCCTCCATCCTATTCTGTCCCCTTCATTGTTTCTCTTCTGTCTTTTGATCCTGACCCCTCCCCCAAGTGTTGACTGCAAATTGCTCCCTCCTCCCTTTGCCCTCCCTTCCATCATCCCCCCCCCCTTGCTTATCTATCTCCTTCCCCCCCCACTTTCCTATACTGTAAGATAGGTTTTCATACCAAAATGAGTGTGCATTTTATTCCTTCCTTTAGTCAAATGTGATGAGGGTAAACTTCTTGGTTTGTTTTTTTTTTTCCTCAGCTCTCCACTTTATCCCTCCACTAAAAAGTCTCCTACTTGCCTCTTAAATGACATATAAATTACCCCATTCTATTTTCACCCCTCTTTCCTCCCACTCCATATCTCTCCTCACCATTTACCTTGATTTCTTTTAAGCTATGGTCCCATCCTAAATCAATTCACTCTGTGCTCTCTGTCTCTGTGTGTGTGTGCATGTGTGTATGTGTGTGTGCGTGCATGCGTGTACATGGTGTGTGTGGTGGTCCCCACCAACTACCCAGATACTGAAAAGTTTTAAGAGTTACAAATATTGTCTTTCCATGTAGAAATGTAAACAGTTCACTTCTGGTAAGACCCTTAAGACTTCTCATTGCTGTTTACTTTTTCATGCTTCTTCTCATTCTTGTGTTTGGAAGTCAAATTTTCTTTTCAGCTCTGGTCTTTTCATCAAGAATGATTGCAAGTCCTCTGTTTCATTGAAAGACCATATTTTCCCCTGAAGTATTATACTCAGTTTAGCTGAGTAGGTGATTCTTGGTTTGAGTCCTAGTTCCTTTGACTTCTGGAATATCCTATTCCATGCCCTTCGATCTCTTAATGTAGAAGCTGCTAGATCTCGAGTTATCCTAATTGTATTTCCACAGTACTGAAATTGTTTCTTTCCAGCCGCTTGCAAGATTTTCTCCTTGAGCTGGGAGTTCTGGAATTTGGGCCACAATGTTCCTAGGAGTTTCTCTTTTTGGATCTCTTTCAGGTGGTGATCGATGGATTCTTTCAATACTTATTTTGCCCTCTGGTTCTAGAATGTCAGGGCAGTTTTCCTTGATAATTTCATGGAAGATGATGTCTAGGCTCTTTTTTTGATGATGACTTTTCAGGTAGTCCCATAATTTTTAAATTGTCTCTCCTGGATCTATTTCCAGGTCAGTTGTTTTTCCCATGAGATATTTCACATTCTCTTCCATTTTTTTCATTCTTTTGGTTTTGTTTGGTGATTTCTTGGTTTCTCGTAAAGTCATTAGACTCCATCTGTTCCATTCTAATTTTGAGAGAACTATTAAATTCAGTGAGCTTTTGAACCTCTTTTTCCATTTGGCTAATTCTGCTTTTGAAAGTATTTTTCTCCTCATTGGCTTTTTGAACCTCTTTTGCCAATTGAGTGAGCCTAGTCTTCAAGGTGTTATTTTCTTCAGCATTTTTTTGGGTCTCCTTGACCAAGGTATTGACCCGTTTTTCATACTTTTCTTGCATGTCTCTCATTTCTCTTCCCAGCTTTTCCTCCACCTGTCTAACTTGCTTTTCAAAATCCTTTTTGAGCTCTTCCATGGCCTGAGCCCACCCGACAACCCCCTGGGGTGTCTGGGGTACTGAGGCCCTGCCCTCCACATCTTTCCCCGATGGCGAGAATATGTCCTCGTCCTCGCCATCAGATCCGAATGTTGGGATCATTTGCATTTGTTGGAAAAAACTCTCTATAGTCTTATTTTTCTTCCCTTTTCTAGGCATTTTCCCAGCCAATTACTTGACTTCTGAGATTCCTGTCCACCCCCCGCCTAGATCCGCCCAGCTAGTGCTTGGGCTCTGAGATTCAAATGCGCCGCCCAGCTGCTAATCAATGTGACCTTTTGTTCTGGTGCTGGGGTGGGGGCAGGGCCGCCTCCCAGGCTCAGTGCCCTCAGGGGCTTTATGCATAGGCCTTCAGAAATGGAGCGTGGTGAGGCAGGGCCGTCTCCCAGCCTCAGCTCCCTTTATGCAGAGACTTTCAGTAATAAAGATCCTGCCTGCTATCGGGGGAGTCCCGGGCTGCCGCAGCCGCGCCACTGCTGCCTGCCTCTGCTGCCGCCCACGCCTCTGCCTCCGCCGCTTCCTGCCCCCGTCTCCGCCACCGCCACTTCCTCCCGAGGGGGCCCGAGTCACGGAGACACTCTGCTCCCCTCTTCCAGCCCAGCCTCTCTCACTGACCTGTAGCTTCTGTGGGTGGAGGGACTTTTCCGGCTGCCGGAGCCTCCGTCTCTGAAGCCTGCTCGGGTCTGCTTCTCTGGGGCCGCGGCCAGGGCAGCGCTGGTGGTGGGGTCCGCTTTCCGGGGCGTGATGGACCCTGGGGACGGGTCTCCGGGGCGTGATGGACCCTGGGGACGGGTCTCCAGGGCTCCCTGGAACGGAAATCTCTTCCACTCCGTTTCTGTACCCCTTTCAGTGGTCCAGAAGTTATGCGAATCTCTTTTTACAATAATTCCATGTGCTGTCTGTTGGAGCTCGTAAACTTGCGTCCTTCTACTCCGCCATCTTGGCTCCACCCCCCTACAAATGAATTCTATCAGAAATTAAAGAATAAACAATTCCAATAGTACATAAGCTGTGAAAAAAAAATAGGAAAAGAAGGAGGTCTGTCGAATTTTTTCTACAGTACAGATAAAGTCTTTATACTGAAATCAGGGAGAGACAAAACAGAAATATCCCCAATGTAAATATTGACACAGACATTTTAATTAAAATATTAGCAAAGAAGCCACAGTACCATATCAAAAAGCTTCTTCATTATGATCAGGTTGGATTTATATGAGGAATATAAAGTTAGTTCAATATTAGGAAAACTAAACTATAATATGAGGGGAGAATATGGACAAGCATTTATTAAACATCTTTTATGTATCAGGCATTGTACTAAGCACTTTATAAATATTATTTCATTTGTTCCTCACACAACCTTGCAAGGTAGGTGATATTATTACCCCCATTTTACAGTTGAGGAAACTGAGGCAGACATCACTTAGATGTCTTAATAAATTAAATGAGTTAAGGGTCACACACAGCTAGTAAATATCTAAGTCTATACTTGAACTCAAGTCTTCCATACCCCAAGCCTAGCATGGTGCACCATCTAATTGCCATGAGGATATTAATGACAAGAATAATAAAAATCACATGATTATATCAATATATGTATTAAAAGCTCTTAACAAAATACATCTTTTTTGTTTCCCCCCATCAGAAAAGGACTTCCGCTATGTGGTAAAATATATGTATATAGATACACACACATATTTTATAATTCTAGCTATTATAACAAAACAAAAAATAAATTAAAAGGACTTAACAATAGGCAAAGAGTAAACAATTACCAATTTTTGCAGGTTATGATAGTTTACTTAGAGAACCTTAGAGACATAAAATTTTCAAAGAAACTAATTTCAGTGAAGTTGCAGGATCTAAAATAAATCTACATAAATCATCATTTTTTTATATAATCACCAAAACCCAACAGAAAAAGATGAAAAGAAATTCTATTTAAAATACCTAGAGAGTGTGTAAAATAATTGAGTCTAACAAACTACACAAAGGAGCTATGTAATAATTGCAAAACATTCATTACAGAAACAGAGACTTAAGTAATTGGAAAAATATTAGTTGCTCATAGGTAGGCAGAGCCTATAATATAATTCAGTCTCATCCTAATGAAGCTGCCAAAGGATTATTTTATAGAACTAGAACAAACAACCATGAAATTCATCTGCAAGAACAAAAGTTGAAGAAGGAGAAATAATGAAGAAAAATGGGGAAAAAGAGCACCTAGTCATAGCTAACCTCAAACTATATTAGAAAGTAGTAATCAACAGTTTGGTCCTAATTAAAGCACTATTTTCAGAATATTGTTTTTGAATGAGTAAAATAAGATACATATAATTACAAAGGAAACCAATTATCAAAATTATTAATAAAATAATTTTTAAACAAGTACATGACCACAAGTTAAGAACCCCTAGTAGAGATAAATAGCATATACTATATACCAAGACAATCTCAAAACATATAAGTAAATTAGAGGCCAAAAGACATTAAAAACAAATTATCAGAGCATGGAAAAAGTTATCTCTCCCAACTATGGATGGGAAGAACTCATGACCAAACAAGGAATAGAGAAGGTCACAGAAGATAAAACAGATAATTTTGATTGCACAAAATTAAGTATTTTTCACTAACAAATCCAAGGCAGTTAAAATTAGAAGGGAAACAGTTAAATGTGGAAAAGTCTTTGCAGCAAGTTTCTCTGCTAAACATCCCATCTCTGTGATATATAAGGAAATGATTCTAATTTAGGTCCTTTGTCAAGAGTAGGGTATACTCTGGGAATTTGTAAGATCTCAGTTCCTCCAAAGTGGCACAATCAAGCATGTACACTGGTCTGGAAGCAGGGAGAGATTTTTGTGTCCAGAATCTTAGCAGAGTTTCCTCTACACAGCCACCTGACCTCCAGTTCCACCACCATTCAGTGTGAGATAAAGATCAGCTTCCTCGGGGCCTCTACACAGGGCTGAGGTAATAATCAGCTCCTCAGTGCCCTCAGGGGTTTTACAATCCAACAATGGATGCAGGCTGCTGTAGGGGCTGCTGTGGGAACTGCTGCCGCCTTCCCGATATGGCCTCTGTGGCCGCTGCCTGAGGCCAGAGCTATGAGAAGGCCCTTCTCCCTTCCCGGCCAGCTGAAAAAACCCTGTCACTGACCTTTGGCGGCTATGGGTTGAGGCATCTGCAAACCTCTGCTTCTGCGACTGGAAATTCCACTCCTGAGGGCTATTTGCGACCACATGGCCAAGGCTGGACTGGGCTCCCATTATTCAAATTTATATAAACAAAAGTTATTCCTTAGTTGATAAATGGTCAAAGGATATCAGTAGGCAGTTCTTAAAGGAAGAAATGAAATATTCAATAGCTATGTGAAAAAAAATGCTCCAAAACACTAATGATTAGAGAAATGCAAATTGAAGCAATTCTGCAGTTCTACCCTACACCCATCAGATTGGCAAAGATGACAAAAAAGGAAAATGAGAGATGTTGGTTGGGATATGGGAAAACAGTCACATTAATGCATTGTTGTTGGAACCGTAAGTTGATTCACTTGTGTACCAATTCTGAAAAGCAATTTAAAACTATATGCCAAACTGTGTATACCTGACATTAAACATATGCCCTAAAAGAGATCAGAGAGGAAAAAGACTCATATGTACATAATATGTATAACTGTGATTGCAAAGAAATGGAAATTAAGGGGATGCCTATCAACAGGAGAAAGGCTGAGCAAATTATAATGTGTAATTGTAATGGAATAGTATTGCACTCTAAGAATTGATGAAAGCTATGGTTACGGAGAAATCTGGGAAAATTTATGTTAACTGAAGCATAGTAAAGGGTGTAGAACCAGAAGAATAATTTATTCAATAAAAACAATGTAAATACAAACAGCTTTGAAAAACTTAAATACTCTGGTCAGTATAGTGACATCACAATTCCCAATGAACAGTCATGAAGCACCTCCTGTCGGAAAGGTGATGAACTCATGAAGCAAAATAGGACCTACATTTTTGGACTTCGTAGGCATAAAAATTTATTTTGCTTGAAAATGCATATTTGTTACAAGGATTTCTTTTTCATTGTGGGGTTGTGGGGCAGGATTAGTAATAAGGCCCTTCCTCCAACAAAAAGTGAGAATAAAAGAAAGGCCCAAATGAGTAGGCTTGGAATTGTTATACTTAAAAAGAAAAGCAAGTTCTACTTAATCAAGATTTGTAGTTTTATGTACAATTCTCTTCTGTTCCACAGCAAATGAAATGCTGATTTTATTGTCTACTAAGTTCAAAATTATAAAAGAAAATGGAAAAAATTAAAATAAAAAAAAGCAATTCTCATAGACCTGGGACTCACTCTCCCACAAATAAATACAGCATTGGTTGTTAGCAAAATCACACATAAGAAACATAAAGGGGAAGACATTTATGTAGGAAACCATGTGACTGAGGCTCTTGTGTATGGATACATGTGGTACAGGGAATGTATATGGCAGGGGACACATACAGTGACTGCGTTGATACTGGTCTCCTCAGCTTACTGCTTGCTCTACTGGTCTCCACTGCCTCCAAATCTTTCACTGGGATGCTGCCTTGTTCCTTTAGAAAACAGAAGCCTTCTCTAGTTTTATTACCTTAGTGTCTGACTTCTGAGGTCTCCTATCTCCTGAGCAGGCAGTCAGCCCCAGGTGCCAGAAATGATGAATCCCGTGTGCCAAGTTCTTTAGAAAGAAGTAGCAGTATTGTCCCAGTTTGCTGATCACCTTAGGCTTGGTCTTTTCTTTTCAGTCGCTCTTCTGGTCACAGGCTTTGTTCCCTGAGACCAAGACCTTATTCCAACCTATGGTGACTATTCAATTTACTTCTCAAATTTTCATTTCTGAAAGCTAGGCTATACCGTTGCAGTTATTTGTTTAAGAATTACAAAAAGTAATTAAAGGTCCTCCAGTTTTTAAAACCTAAGGAATAGGCAGAAAAAAAAGGTTGAAAAGGCAAATAAAGGTCAGGGGACAAAATCACTGTCTCTGCTACCTGCTCAACTAGATCCCTGACCTTTTCATATACAGATGTAGTTCAAGTTTGAAAGAGGTTTTGTCCTTCACCCTCACATGTGTAAGATGGAGTTATTCGTGTTTCCTTAATTCTCCTTGACTTATTTCTTTGTAGAAACTGACCATCAGAAAATCACATAGTATTGTTTGGTGGAAGCGGTAGCAATAGTATCTGTCACTAGAGAATTGGCTTTTCCCAATTCCTGCATGTAAGGGAGGCTGCAAAATGAATGGAAGCAGTTACTAAGCACTTATATTGTGCCAAGAATTATTCTAAGTGATGGGGATACAAGTAATAAATGAGCCAGTTCCTGCCATGGAGGGAGAGTTGCAGGAATGATAAGAGAAGCCCTAGCAGAGTCGATTGACATGCTTTCCACAGCCATATTAGCATTGATTTGATTATAGTCTCCAGAGCAAGAAATGGAAAGAGAGGAGGGAGATGGGATACGTAGAAGGCAGGTGTCAAGAAAAAGGCCAGCCTGGGTGGGATGTGAAGCGTAGTTGGGTACCTGCTAACTTCCTTTTTGCTCACTCACCCTAAGGGAATTTTCCAGAATTAAATGAATTAAGTCCCCCCAGAGCCTAGCCTTAAAAAGTTTGGTGGTCCAGAGGGTACAAATACAAAATCTCATGTTCATAGCTCAAAATCCTTAAAGACTTGGCCTCCTCCTATCTTTTCAGTTATACCTTGCTCCCTGTCACAAACTCTTCAATCCAAAAACAAGACACACCATTACTTGGTTCTGGGTGTTCTCTCTGTATATGCCCCATTCCTGAAATGCTCTTTTTTCCTTATCTCTACCTATTGACCTTCCTAGCTTCCTTCAAATTTCAATTAAAATCTCATCCTCTACAAGAAAGACTTTCTCAATCCTTCTCAATTCTAGTGCCTTTCCTCTTTTAATTATTGTTTTCTTATCCAGTATATAGCCTTTTTGTACATACTCATTTGTTGTCTCCTCCATTAGATTATGAGCTCCTTGAGGGCAAGGAATATCTTTTGCTTCTTTTTGTGTCCCCAGCACAATGCCTGGCACACAGTTAGGCACTTAATAAATGCTTATTGACTGTCTGCAACAGCAGGGCAGGTGCAAGAAGATGAAGAGTTGGATGAGGTAAAAGATTTTCAAAAAATTGTTTTAAACTAGAGAAAATCATCCCCCCAATTCTACCCCTCCCCCAAGAACTACTAACTCAACCAAAATGACCTTTGATAAACTATTACTGTTTTCTTTTTACCTTTATTACCTGTACCAATTACTGGGCATGCTCAAAGCATAGTAATTCATCATAATAGCAGCTCCTACTTACAGAGATATTTTATATGCAATATCTTCAGTGACTCTCACAACAGACATCTCTTTTTGGCAGTGAAGTCCTATTCAGAGATAATGTATGACTTGCCTATGATTACACAGTTAAGACTTGGACTCTTCTCTAAGCTTCACCACTAACATGTCATTGAACAAGTTACCTCTTTAGCCTTCACTTTCTCACTTGTAAAATGAATGGATTGGAGTTGATAATCTCAAAGTATCCTTCTACCTCTAAACATTCTCTTTTCTACATTCCTTTCCAACTCTGAAGTTGTTTTATAATTGCAAATCTCTTCTCTCACCTTGTATGACACATAAAAACATCCTTATCAGAGGAGTTGATTCTATTAAATTATCACATCTTTGATTTTATGGAAATGAACCTTCTAATAAAGATTGAAAAAGAGAAGCATAATTGCCTCCCAAGTAATTATTCAGACTTCCATGACCCATCAGCCGGGATCAATTAATAGGTCTCAAGTTAACAGCAGCCATCTATGTAAAGAGGAGTTTAGTGATGCCTCTGTACTTTGGGGTGGTCTTCAAGACTTGAACAAGAAATGATCATTTTGGGGTGTGCATCCTAGAAAGAGAAAATCTCACTGTCATTTTAGTGACCTGAAGTGGTCACCTAGTTATAAATGAGCTGCAGTCGAAGAGGATAGCTATAGATTTCTGTTTTTTCTTTTATCCTTGACTTTGATAGAGTTCCTGACCGTAGAACAGTGTATCTGTAATGTCATCATGCCTCTTAATGTCTTGTCTGATCTCATAGAAAAACCCCTTTGGAAAGATTTAGCAGCTGAATTAGGGGGAATTGATTTCTGGTTCCAGCAGAAGCTGCCACAGGCTAAGAGAAGCTGTATTAATCTTTGTGAGCAAACAGTGACGAGTTCCAATTTTACTGACCCCATTAACTGATCTCTGTGTATATGGTAATTGCTCCAGCTACACAAGCTATGGGGAAAAAACATTCAAGTGTCCTGGGTCTTACAGAAGGTTCTGTTGAAAGCCTTCAGTGATCTCAAGAGGTGACTTCTCTTCCCTCAGGTCTCACAGGACACTTGGCATTTCTGATCTGTTTCTTATTATAGCTGTTTGTGTTCATATCTTTTCTGTTCTACTATAGATGGTGAGTCAGGCCTCGTGTTATTCATCTTTGTATTTCACTCCTTACCTAACACAGGACATTGTACATAGTGGACACCAAAAAGTGTTCTTTGAATTGCTGAATTTGGGAAGGTTTTTAAATTAAAGGGACTGGAAGAATGGGAACATCTTTTTTTATAAAAAGTATTAGGGACAATGACCCTGGAGAAAAGCCTCCTTTCCTTCCTTATAGAAGGAAGGTTATAGAAAGGTAGGTTATGGGTGTGAAACATTGCCTATCCTCTCAGATGTGGGCAGGGTGTTGGCTGGACGACTTTTTTCCTCTTCGATTTTTTATTCTTTGCCTTTGTGGGTGGCTCACTGAGCAGCAGAGGAGTACCATATTAAGACGTAAAGAGGATATAAAAAGCAGAAGTATCAATAAAATGCTTTTTTGGAGAATGGAGTGGGTTTTTTTAGTACCATTTCTTAAAGAGTGAAAAAGGCTCAGGGCTTGAGTCCATGAATCAGAGGAAGCCAATCATTACCAAACTCCAACCTCGGAGGAAAACGAGTAAAATCGAGCTATACTGCCCAGAGCCAGGAGCTAGCTCTGACCGCTTGTATGAATGACCAAATTAAAGAATTTTAGAGTTGGAACGGAATTTAAAACATATAATGTTAGACCCAGAAATCACCACAGAATGTATAATTTCAGAGGCAGAACAGATCCTGGAACATAAAACGGTAGTTTTAAGGGGACATTAAAATTCAGTCCCTTCATTGTAAAGAGGAAGAATTTCAGAGGTGGAGTGGGCAAATGACTTTCCTTAGGTCAAATAGTAGGTAAATGGCAGATCCTGGGTTAGAGCCCAAGTGTCCTAATAGCTAATTTGATGTACCAGCATACCATATCATGTCCTGCTTCTGCCTTCCTTGCCCTGGAATAGAGCTTTGTTGACCATCCCCAAAGGCAGATGCTGTATAAAAGAGCCCTGGTATAAGAAGCCATTCTTAATACCACCCCTAACCTGTCTTTTTTTTTTTTCTTGTCTGTGCACAGAACACCTGAAGAAGCGTTTGGAAGATTACATGGCCCAGTTTCCAAGTGTAAGAATCCTCCGAACCAAGAAGAGGGAGGGACTCATAAGGACTCGGATGCTGGGGGCTTCAGTGGCCATTGGTGATGTCATTACATTTTTGGACTCACACTGTGAAGCTAATGTCAATTGGCTTCCACCCTTACTAGGTAAAGAGGCACAACAATGTCCTGGGTGATTGATTATTGGACAGTGAACATAGACTCACGATCTCTGGTTGCTTTCTTTTGGCGTGGATTCAATCAACAGAAACATTTATTGAACATACAATGTGTTCCCAAACCTGTGTTGGACACCATGGTGGATGCATAAAGTGTGATCTTTTCCTTCAAATAACTTACCATCTTATTGGAAATTGAAGATTAATAGGCCTGAAATTAAAGGGAGGGAAGGAAGTACATGAAAAGTAAAGAAAGAAGGGTGGGGGGAGGGGGAAGCTTCAATTCTTTGACCGAGGAATACTTAGAATGAGTCATAATGAATTAACGTCATTTCCTTCTTTAACAGGGATTTGTTGTGAACAGGATTACTTGACTAATAATATTCCTGGATTTAAGCAAGTTTTCTCTATGGTTAGGGAATTCATAATTGTCTGAATAATCATATTCAAGAAGTGGTGATTAAAAAATCAGTGTCATGTGAAAGGAGGCCTTAAGTAGACTGCCTACAGGTAAAGCTTGTATGTTAGGGAGCACAAGATTGGAAAAGGGAGTTCCTGTGCAGCATTTGTACCACTGATTTGTGTGTAGGCAGAGACATGGGCCTCTTTAACTGCTTTGTCAGTGACAAGGAATTAGGAAGGATCATTAATATGTTGAAAGACAAAATGGCGATCTAGAAAGATCTAAACAGTGAGACGAGGATCGAGATGCCACTTAGCAGGGATAAACAAAAAGTCCTACCCTTGGGCTCAGAAATCTTAAGTGCAGGATACAGAAGATAGGGTAGCTAACTAAACAGTAACTAACTGTTTGTGTATGGGGAGAAAAATGAGGAATTTGGTAACTCTGAATAGGATTTTAATAACTCCAAATAGGAGTCAGTAATCTGGTATATCAAGTTAAAAAAAACAATGAGAAATTGTAGAGATGATGCTTAATTCGAGTAGGAAATGGCACTGGATGTCCCTTCAAATTCAAAGCTCCTATTATTCTGTGATTAGAAATACTTTTAGAAGGAGACGAAGGAGATGATAGAATCCTGGTCTATGGTAGTGACAATAAGCATGGAGAACGAATTTGAAAAATATTTTGTAGGAATAAACAGAAAGTCTTAGTGATGAATATAGAGAAATGGGGAAGTCAGAGATTACACCAACGTTTGCAACCTGTTTAACAGATAGAGAAGTTGGCAAGAAAGCTAGTTTGACTGGATGAGAAGGATTTCAATTTGAAGTCCGTTTGGTTTGAGGTGAAAATGTGTGTTAAGCGCTAGAAGTCAAGCACAGGAACAGGACTAGAGAGCTGGATATGAAGGTCATTAGCACAGAACTCATATTGAAAGATGAGCTCTGTAAGTCAGAGAATATTGAGAGAAAAGAAGATGAAGGACTGAGTGAGGAAACAGAACCAATAAGTATAATAGGGAATGTAGACCATTTGCTTTCTAACACAACTTAGGAGAACATGTCACCTCCTTGTGAGCTTCTAGCCCCAAATGTCCAGTGTTTTGGGTGAAAGATAAAGCCCAGGACAGAGGTAGGGAACTGCAGCCTCAAAGCCACTTGTGGCCCTCTAGGTCCCAGGTTCCCCACCCCTACCCCAGTATTTCTAGTAAACATTGTTCATTTAATTAAACCCAGGGAACATATGCATCTGCCTCTTGTTACAAAAAAACACACACCATTAAATTGCATAATTTATAGTGTTTTAGAGGAGTAAGGCATTGTGGGTTCATTCAGTGACTCATAAAAAGAATTTAGTGATGTGACACAAAGCTGAGCTTCTAGTCTAAATAGTCATTAACTCTGTTTCTATGGAAATCTATGAGGGTGATTTTTATAATCAGCAAACACACATGGAGAAATCATTCTCCTTTTTTTCATAGATGATATGTGCCATCAGTGTAGATATAAGGCTGTCTCCCCACTAGTCCTAAGGAATGATAGATGGGGTCAGCTTTCATCCATAAAACCATAATGTCTTTCTACATAATTCAGACTGTCATCTTTTGAAACCAACAGTAGGAGATTACTTCCAAGCCTGAAGAGTCAGTCATCCAATAGAAAATCACTACTAGTAGAAAAATATATAGTGATCTCTTCAATTTCCATAGTACTTTATGGCTACAAAACTCTTTTACGTAAATTGGCTCGTTTGCTCCTCACAACAACCCTATGCAATGAATAATGCAAACACTCATGTCACCATTTAACAGAGGAGAAAACTGAACAATTCGGTGACTTGCTTGAGTTCACACAGAGAATGAAAGAGCCAGAACTCAAATCTAGGTTTTCCAGTAGGTCTAGTGCTTTTTCCACTACTTCACCCTCTTTCCTGTAGCAGGTTCAACCCAACTCCAGCATACTAGAAGGAAAGACATCAGGGCATTGGCGTAGCTTTTGGAGCATTGACCTAGTGCCTCGTGACAATCCTCTGCACCTGATAATTTATTGTAAACTTGCTAGATCTATGCATTTGAGATACCGTTGATACATCAGTTGGATAGATCAAACACTGTTTTGTAGATAGCTGTCATCTGATAGCTGATTTGTTTTAGTGGACCCTTTCACACAGTTTATAAAACACCTTTCTTAAAATACCACCATGAGTTAGGAAATGCTGTTACCATTATCATCATCATTATTATCCCCATTTTACAAATGAGTAAACTAAGGCTCAGAGAGGGGTAATGACATGCCCATAGCCACATGTAGTTATTATGCCAGCCAACAAAATTGAGGCACAAACTCAAGCACTAGTTGAATGGTATAGGGAAACTATTTTTAAGACATGTGTAGGTAGTATAAATCTTCATGATAAAAGGGATCTATATTTGTTCCTTAATAAATGTTTCTCGGCCTCTTCAGACCGCATCGCTTCAAACCGAAAGACCATCGTGTGCCCGATGATTGACGTGATTGACAACGATCACTTTGGGTATAAGACACAGGCTGGGGATGCCATGCGGGGAGCATTTGACTGGGAGATGTATTACAAAAGGATCCCCATCCCTCTGGAATTGCAGAAACCTGACCCCAGTGATCCATTTGAGTAAGTGCATGAAACTCAGCCTTCTTATTTGAGTCTCACTAAAGTTCCTTCCACTCAGGTAGTAAATTGGAAAGTCATAAGATCATAAATTTGGAGTTGGGGCATGAGATGTCATCAAGCTCAAACTCTTCATCTTTCAAATGAGGAAACTGAGGCCCAAAGAGGTTATGATTTTCTTTTTCAGGATCACAGTGAAGTTAAGTATCTGAGGAGCTATTCAAACTCAATATTCCTGACTCCAGGTCCAACACTATTCTATCTCTCATCAGTTAACGAAGTGTGAATCCATATTCTTCGAATGATATCTAATATGAGTAGTTTACAACCAGATTGTTGAGATCTGCTGCCTGAGCTTAAAGGTTGACCCAGTCATCTCTAATCTTAATATATGGTGTTCCTCTTTTACTGAGTCTCTCTGTATTTATGATAGCAGTGCCCCCTTCCCTCCTCTCCCAGGGCCTTTTTTGTCAACAGCACAAGTCCTTCCCACTTGTCTTTCCCAGTCTCCAACATATGGATGTTTATGGGAAATGAAAAGGAGCTGCTTCTCCGAAATAAATGGGAGACCCCCAGCCTACTGAATGATGTTTGTCTTCCCCCTTTCTAGCCTAACTGCACTCATTATTCATAAGAGGGATCCCAGAACTCATCTCATCCTATTGCCTCCCCTTCTGCAATATCCCCAACAGAGTGACTGATAGTCAACTTCTGTTTGCTCATGGTCTTCCAAGACAGTTCCTCCTATTGCTGGAGAACTCTCATTGTTAGGAAGTTCTTCCTTGTACTCAACTGAAATTTGCCTCCTGGTAACTTTCCTTTGTTAGTCTTAGTTCTGCCTTTTAGGGACCAGAAAAACAGTTCTAATTCCTCTTCATGTAATAGCTTGTGAAATACTTAAAGACAGTGGCTATGTTTTTTTTTTCTTCACACAAAATATCCTTAATTCGTTTAATCATTCATCTCAGAAATTTCTGCTTCCTTTTTTACTTCATTCCAAATAAGGTAGAATACCATTTTTAGAGACTTCAGCATTTTAACAATTTGGTTTTACCATAGTCTATATCAGAAGTGCCTAACTCATGGCCCTCAACACTTCAGAATATATCCTGAACCATATTAAAATGTAATTTGGAAATGTTTAACATAATAAATAAAAATACAATAAAACGTGGATAACATTACATTTCAAAACTAAGTCAATATGTGACCCACAAGGATCTGTACATATGGACTAGTGGCCTCTGTTGTCTGACACCACTGGTCTGCATCATAATCCACATATGAATATGGTAAAACTCAATTGCGTGGAATACTTGCAGCATAGATTGTTCTGGTGACTTGAATTTTCTGGGGAATTGAAAGTTAGCTTTAACCCTAATTGTTGGGAATCTTTGTAAAACATCTGAGATTATTTTCCCATCCTAATTAGCAGAATTAGAATATGAATGCCATTCATTGGTGATTAGGAATGCAGAGGCTTTGGTTCATAATGATAGTAACAACACTCATTTCTGTATCACTTTATTTTTTACAAAGCACTTTTCCCAACAGCCTATGAGATAAAGAGTACAAGTACCATTACCCCCATTTTGCCAAGGAGGAGACAGGGACTCAGTTGAGGTGAGAGGTTAGGTGACTGGGATAATGGTCAATAGAGCTAGATCTTCCAGCTCAAAGAGAGTTCTTTCTACTATACCTCTCATCATTCTGATCCTTAATTATGGCTACATAGCACTGCAAATGTAGCTTCAGAGGTATATGAGGTTGAGTGGCATGTGTAGTAACCCCAGGAAATAACTATTTAGATATCTTTATGTAGAGATTATCAGTAGGTAGACAGCTATCTATATGTTTATATGTAGCTAACATTTATATAGTGCTTACTCTGTGCCAGACACTGTGCCAGGCACTTTACAGTGGTCTCATTCAGTCTCCACAACAACCCAGGGAGAAGGTGCTATTATTTATTCCCACTTTACATATGAGGAAATTGAGACAAACAGAGGTTAAGTGACTTGCCCAGGGTCACATAGTAAGTGTCTGAGGTCACATTTGAACTCATATCTTTCCTGACTCCAGGCTTGGCATTCTATCCACAGTGCTACCTAGCTGCCTAATCTGTAGCAAATAAAAATGTATATAGGTCTCTTTCAATATAAACATCAGCATATATGAAATTAAACTTTGGTTGCAGGAAAAAAATATCAGTTAATTAAAAATACTCACAAGTTGAAAGACTGTCAGAGTTGGAAAGTGCCTTAGAATTCCATGTCCAGTTTGAGTACCACCTATTAGGAAAGGCATTGACAAACTCGAGCACATCCATAATGAGGTAACCCAAATGATGAAAGAACTGGAGATCATACTGTACAAGGATTGGCCTGGAGAAAAGAAGATGTATTAAGGGGCATGTAAGACCTGTTTTCAGGTATTTGAGGGCTGGCCTTATAAATGGGAGGTAGTGGGTAAAAGTGGAAAAACAGGAGATTTAGGCTTGATAGAAGGATAAGATTCCTTATCATTACAACTGTCCAAAAGAAGATGGGCTGACCCAGTAAGCAGTAGGATTTCAGTGGGGTTATTTGGGTATTTCTCACAATTTGCTGGGAGTGTTGTAGTAAAGATTCCTAATCCAGTACAAGGGGAGTGAGATGGCCTCTGAGCTCCTTCCCCACTCTGAAATTGTTATTCTGTGAGTTCATTAGAGCTCGAAGAAACTAGTAAAGGTTTCTATTCTGAACATCATTTTGCAGAGAAGGAAAATAAATTTGCCAAATTTCATGCTGTACTAACATTTGGTTAGTGGTAGAAGTAGGCTTAAAACCCATTTTTTCCGTACTTGGCTGATGAGTGATAAGGGATAAGATAGCTATCCCTATAAAGTAGGGATGGCCCACAAAATAGGATGTCCCTCCTTTATAGAGGAGACAAATGAAACCCAAGAAGGTTATGACTTGGCTAGAGTCACAACTAAGTTAGAGATAAGATTGGAACTAGAAACAGGTTTAATTCCTGGTGAGCGCTCCTTTCAGTATGCTTTACTGCCTCATTTTAGAAGGATCCTTTCTGTCATGGTTCTTTTTTTCTACAAATATTAGTGTTGCTTTGTGAAGTCTTAGTACTGTTGGGTTTTAAAAGAACATTTAGAGGGACACAGATACTCCATGGGTGGGGATAGAATTGGAATTGCCACCAGACCATTTTGGTTAGGGCAGCTAGGTTTATAAAGCTTCAGACCTGGAAGTCTTCAGGTCAGGAAGACTTTTCTTCTTGAGTTCAATATGGCTTCAGACATTTAACTAGCTATGTGACCCTGGGCAAATCATTTAACCCTGTTTGCCTCAGTTTCCTCATCTTTAAAATGATCTGGAGAAAGAAATGGTAAACCATGCCAGTATCTTTGCCAAGAAAACCCCAAAATGGGTCATAAAGAGTCAGACATGACTGAACAACATCATTTTGGTTTGAGAATTTATTTTTCAAGGGGGTTCAGAACAAGATGTTTCTAAGGTGGTGGCGGTGGTGATGATTTTTATGTGACTGCCTATGCATTTCAGTTATATGTCATGTTGAGACCCATTTCCCCCTCACAGGTCTCCTGTAATGGCTGGAGGACTATTTGCTGTGGATCGAAAGTGGTTCTGGGAGTTGGGAGGGTACGATCCTGGCCTGGAGATCTGGGGTGGAGAACAGTATGAAATCTCCTTTAAGGTGAGCAACTGTCTCTCAGTCCTTTTGTCCTTACAACCAACCAGCAGCCTGCTGCAGTAGCCCCCTGGGCATATATCTAAGTCTGCCCAACCTCTGGCGTGTATAAAAGATGCCAAACTCCCTGGGGCCAATCAGCTCCAGTGCCCAGATGAGATTATTTATTTTGGTGTTCAAGGCCCTCCATTATCTAGCCCCAGCCTAACTTTTAATTCACTTCAACTCAGCAAGCATCTATTATTGGCAAGGCACTGTGCTATGCACAATTGTTACCCTTTTTTCAAGTACTCTACTCTCCATTAAACTGGACTACTCTCTATCCCCTGAATACATCCTACTTCCCATCCTCCACACCTTTGTTCAGGCTGTTCCTTCTACCTGGAATGCCTTCCTTTCTCTTGCATTGACTCCTTCCCCATCTGCACCCCACTCCAAAACCATGACATCCTCACCATCCTTCAAAACCTAGCTCAGATTCTATTTCTTCTGGGAAGTTTCGCCTGCTCTTCTCTCTCCCAGTTAAAATCCATTTCTTCCTTTTCTGATTTGATAAAATGTGTGCACTTAGTAAGTCAAATTTATATCATATTGAACTGTGGCATCTTCCTTACCTGATTATAATCTTCTTGAAGACAGAGATCATTTCCAAGGTATTTTTGTGTGTCCTCCAGAACCAGACACAGTACCTTACCCAAAGTAAAAACTTGATAAATGTTGAAGGAAGGAAAGATGGCAGGGTCAAGAAGCAAAAATACATGGAGTGTTTTGAGATTGATTTATGAGGAATATAGGGCACAGTTTTGATGTCCTTTTTGCTCTCTTGAGAATATCTGTCACCACTTGATAGATGATAAGATAGGACAGACACCTTCCTTCACAGGAAGATGAGGATGTGTTTCCAAAATAGCAGAGCTGGAAGGGATCTTGAAGTGGTGGAGGGAACAGAATTCTGATGTAAGAGCCAGGAAGACCTCAGTCAAGATCCTGCCTCAGACGTTTATGAGCTGTGTGATCCTGGGCAAGTCCCTTAATTGGTCTCAACTTGCATTTCCTCATCTGTTTAATGTCAGTAATAATAGCACCTACCTTCCATTGCTGTTTTGAGAATTCAATGTGGTAACATATTCAAAGGACTTGGAAAACTTTTAAAGTACGCCATAAGACTTGTACTTGTTGTCATCCTGATCCTGACTGTAAACTTCCCAAAAACTAGAACCAGACCTGTTTATTGGTATCTCCCAGCACCCAGCATAGTTCTGGTTACAGTATATGACTTCATAAATAGAGTCATATAACATTAAAGCTGAAAGGGGCTTACTTTGATTATCCTCTGATCTGATTGGTATTGTAGATACTCCCTTCACAGGTGCTGATACCAGCTCATGCAAAGGAATTCATCCTCTGCAGTTTTGGTCTCTGTCCGTCCACAGATCCTACAAAGAGCACCTGTCCCACATGTTTGGCCTTTCTGTATATCTTGGGTTCAGCGCATGGCTCTTTTAATCATATAAATTCTTTTGTGGACACCAGTGCCAGCCAATTCAGCAGAGATTTATTGAGCATTTTCTGTGTACAGGCTGTGGTACTGTGTGTTGGAGATTCAAAAACCAAAATCAGAGTCCCTGCTCTCAAGAAATGTACCTTCTCTTGGAGCAGAACTCAAGCTGCTGGTCTATTAGCTCTGGCTCTTCCTGTCTCATAATAATAGAGATTACAAAATCCTTTAGTGTTTGCAGCATGTTTTGCCTTCCATTATATCATTTAATCCTGACAGCAGTCCTGCAAGGTAAGGACTGAAGGTCCATTTTACACATGGGAAAAATCAGAGTAAAAGAGGTTAAGGAACAGGCAACTAATAAATGCTTGTTGACTGACTGATCTGCCGATTAATTGGTTCACTTCTCCATAGTCAGTAAGTGTCAGGAGTGGGGGTTGAACCCAGCTTCCTCCTGACCTCAGGTTCAGCATCTTTTCATGTTTTTTCCACGTGGCCTACCAGCTGCCTCTACATGACCTGTCTAATTCATTTTCAATTCATACATTTCATAAATAAAAACTTTTTAAAGCACTTTTTGAACACAATTTACTATTGCCTACTTATCCCCATCATGTGTCTTCGCTTTCTGGATAACTTGCAGTTTAGAGTCTTGAGACCATTGCGTTCTATCTTTTACAACCAAATAGAATCACCATGAGATTACTGGTGTGAAGAAACATCAGTTTTAGTTGCAGGGTGGAATCATTGAAAGCCCACTCTCCCACTCTCTTCCTTCTGTTAAGTTCTGGGTCCTCCTCACTCTCCATCTTCAGCAACTGTCCAAGATTTATAACCTGATGGACTGAACTTTGACTTCATGTCATTATCTGGGCAAATCATCCATGTGGATTCCTAGGCCATTCTCATTTGAGTGGCCGTGGATCTCATTGAAGAGGCCCTCCAGTTCTCCAGACTTCAGTGCCAGCAACACTGTGTCATCTGCAAACAGGACTGTCTCCAGAGCCTCGTCATTCTTGGGCAGTCCTTTTTCTATTTGGATTTAGCCCAGTTTTATACCTCAGTTGATAATGATAATTGGGTTTATTAAACGAAGTTATCTCTTTGGTTACATTTATCAAGAAATGCTGAATAATTTTAACATACACATAGGGGATACCATTTTAGAGTAGAGCTTTTAAGGCTACATTTTATGCTACCAAGCATTGTTTCATAATAAACAAAAAAAATTGAGAATTCTTATATCCTCTACTCTTTGTAGTCAATTGCAAAGTTACCCACTGGAAAGCTAGGTGCAGTGTATAGAGCACCAGGTCTGGAATCAGGAAGACCTGAGTTCAAATCTGTCCTCAGACATTTACTATCTATGAGACCCTGAGCAAGTTCCTTGACCCTGTTTTCCTCAGTTTCCTCATCTTTAACATGAGCTGGAAAAGGAAAAGGCAAACTACTCCTTTATCTTTGCCAAGAAAACCCCAAATAGGGACCTGGAGAGTCAGACATAGCTGAAGTGATTCAACAATTTAAAAAAAGTCACCCCTTGTAGAGAATCATCTGAGTGTTCTGTCTACACCTCACCTCACCCTCAACAGTAGTGACATAGTCCTTGATGCAACATTTTTATCTTTGCATCCCCAGCACCTGGCAATTAGTAGACACTTGTTAAATGAATGAATTTCCACCATAGATCCCCCCAATATGTTCATAGACAATTCTTCTAAAGATTTTATAGGGATGAGAAAGTAAGTATATGGCAAGTTACTGATGTCTTCTTGGTTGCCTGTTTTTAGGGGGTGATAATATTATTTCTGGTCTTTTAATTTAAAAACTTTACTTGGGAGATCTTGAAAATCATTCCCAGATTGCTTTAAAACTGTGCTACCTTACCTTTTGTTAGAGAGTTGATAAAGGTACAAAATGAAACTTGCATTTTCAGACACAGCCACCTTGGGAATTTGTTTTGTTTGACTAGACTTATGCATTGAAGTGTTGGTCTTTTATTTGGTGAGGGATAAGGCGACCAGTTGCGGGGAGGCCAAAGGGCCATTTAAAAAAAGAAGTCAGGGAAGAGCATCAGCAATCTTTTAAAAATGAACCAAAGAGAGTAGAAGGAAGTTCAGCGGGGGACCTAGACAAGCAGGGCAGTGATAGTACCATCCTGTTAAATGTAGTGTATACTTTTTTAAAAGTTGTTTGTTATAGAGATTCATGGTTTCATGTGCAGTCTTCTTTTTCTTTGTGTGTGGAAATGTTCATATTGAGGTTTTTAAGTTCATTTTTATCCCTTGGTTGTGGTGATTGTTTTATGTACCTTCTCTGAGATATGGAAATAATTAGAATCAGTGTCTTTTATGCATTTCCCATTTTTCAGAATCAACAACTTATTTCATCAAAATGATGATTTTGGAGCTATCATAATTCTATAGGTTGTCTTCCCATCTTTATCCTTTCAATTTGTTAATTTTGACCTTTGTTCTGACAATTTATGGATCTAACTCTATGCAGATAACTGATTCAGATACTTTGCATTGGCAAAGTCTTCCCATTTGTTAAGACAGTCGATTTCATTTTTCTGTGGTATTCTTTAGTACTCACAAGGCCTTCTAATGGTCTTCATAAGAAAATTATAATATACTGGCATGACACTTCTAAATAATCTGCAAGACTTTGCACTCTTTCCTTTCTCCTAAATCATATTTTCCAAAATATCTTTTACCATCTTGTTTTGTTGACATCACGTCTAAAAATATGTATTGACTCAGTTTAGGGTAGGGGTTAGTTAATCTGGGGTCAGTGAGCTTTTTATTTACTTTTTAAAAAAAAACTTGTATTTCAGTATAATTGCTTTCCTTTGTAATCCTATCTTTTTTTATTTTATGAATTTAAGCATACATTTATTTAGAAACATTCTAAGAAGAGGTCTATAGTCTTTACCAGACTATTAAAGAGTTTGATAATATAAAAAAGGTTAAGAAACCTTGTTGTAGAAGACCTTATCAGGTTCTTCATAGAATATTTCTATTTCTTTATCCTTTACAACAGATAATAGTACATAAACTATAAATGCCTTTATGGTAATTCTCTTGCCTCTATGAGCACCACAAGGGAAAACAATGAAGCATCCCAAGAAATGATGTTTCCTCTTGCCATCAGTTACAAGATGAAACCAACTCCAGCTGCTCTCCAAGGATAACTTGTGAACTATCCTTATATTTAGCTAAAATTCATGGTTATATTTATAGTAATATCATTGTATCAGTGATATGTTGGTTTGCTGGATGGATGAATTCAATCTATAAGTCTCCCTTACAAATTGAATGTAATTCATTTTTTTCACTAATTTATCAACTAAGTCGAGCAGCTAGGTGATACAGTGGATAGAGTGCCAGGCTTGAAGTCAGGAAGACTCAGTCTTTATGAGCTCAGATTTGGCCTCAGACATTTCCTAGCTGTGTGACCTTGGGCAGGGCACTTAATCATGTTTGTCCCAGTTCCTCATCTGTAAAATGAACCGGAGAAGGAAATGGCAAACCATTCAAGTATCCTACCCCAAATTAGGGTCACAAAGAGTCAAATACAGCTGAAACATTTCAACATCAACAAATCAACTAGTTCACTGAGAAAAGATCCCATACTTCGGGTACCAGTAGTTAAATTATTATATGTAGATAGATTAAAATCACTTTATGCCTTCTTTTCCACCGTTCTACCACCTTCACTTTGAAATTGAATAAAAATGGTGGCACACAAGACTGAGAGCCTTGTTGTATTTTTATCTGTTGCTAAAGCTACCAAGCCAAAGAATTCATCACCTAGAGATCAGCATGCTGGTGATGTTGTACTTAGCTCTCCTAGTACTGGGACAGCAGATACAATCTCTCTCCAGAACCATATTCAAAACTTTCCTACTTTGGGAGAACCTACCAGAGCTTGTACTCCACTGGAATAACCTTTCAGAATCAAGTGTCACCTCCATGCCATGATGAAAGATTGGAGCAGGATTTTAGGACCTTAAAATTTAATGCATAGAAGATAAAAGCTAAAGGGGCCTTAGAACAGAAAACAGGCAATACTAAAACTGAAAGATAACTAAGAAGATGGAAGTTGAGTGCCAGAAGGTGATTTGTCCAATGTCACAAAGCTGTCAACTTCTATACTCATTGTTTAAATATTATTGATTAATCAGTGGAGGATTAACTGATTTCTATTTAAAGCAACATGGTAAAACTGGGTATGAGTCACTGCATTTTGACCAATGCCCTTCACGTCTTTTCATACTGTGAATAAATTGAAAGGGATTTCTTCACCAAAGGAGTTTTCAAACTCTGAATGATTCCACTTAGGCTTTTAAAAGAGATTTCTCTAATTATATTTGTCAAGCAATTATGGAGAAGCAAATGGAATTTTTCTCCACATTATTTATAAAAGACTAATTGATGAAGCTATATTTTGTCTCTGCCATGTGATTTTGAGGGAGTATGCAAGCTTCTGTTTCCATTTGATCCAGTTAGCTTTTTTACTTTAATAGAGAAATGGAATTATATCATGCTACTTCCTAGGCCTTCGTGGAATACTTTTCTTTCTCCTTTTTTTCTTTTTCCCCCTTCCTTTGAAACTACACATTTCTGGTGCCTTATGACAACACATCAGCATGTCCTTTGTCTTTCCAGTGTTCCAGTGGACACCTGCTTGGTCTGTGGGGAATGAGGCAAATTCATTCATCTCTCTGCCACTTCTGTATGTTCTGTTTCAGACCAGAACCAGTTATTTTTGGAGAGCAAAACTCACCCTGATTAATTCTGCTATAATCTCTTTTCTTTCTGGGTAACAAGAATGAAGGCTTCTCGTGATAGGCCCAGTGTATTTTCAGAAAATTAGATAAGGTCATATTCAGCAGAGAGTGGAAGAATTGATCATTGATCCTTAAATTTCTAAAAGAATACAGTCCTGATGAGAGAGACTTAGAGACTAAGTTGATAAGATCATGAATTTTCAAGTGAACCTTCAACACTCTTTAGGAGAACTACCCCAGTGGCAATCAAAGAACCCTCTTAGACTGGGAAGAGGTAAGGAATGTTCTAGCTCTTGGTGTCTTTGTTTTGCTATTGAAAGCAGATGCATTTACTTTACTCTTCTAGAACTTCAAACTCTAGTAATACCATTTAGTTAATAGTGGTTTAGCTGAAAGCGCATCTGACTATGAATCAAAAGACCAAGGTTCTGAAGTGATGGCGGGGGTGGGTAGGGGAGGAGAAGAAAAGGAAGGGAGCCAAGATGGTGGAGTTACACCATGTACTTTCTAGAGTGCTCTGCCAGGCCCAGCCAGATATCTGTAAAAATGGCTTTAAACAAATTCTAGAGCTGCAAAACCTACAGAATAATGAAATGAAGCAAATCTCTAGCTCAAGACAGCCTGGAAGGTCTCCTGGAAGTGTCTGTCATGCCATGCAGGGAGCAGAGTACAGTCCAGTATAGGCCACGCCAGCACAGACAGGACCTGAGCAGGCCTTAGGGGGGGACTGAATTTGTCACACCTGTGGCAGCTTCCAGACTTCACTACTCCAAAAAACGCTGAGGATAAATTAGAAGGTCAGTGGAAAAGCCTGTGGGACCAGTGCAGGAGAGTGGAGTGGTCAGGCCCCAGCCCCAGGGCGGTTGATGGGGGAGGGGGCAGAGGAATTCACTACAGCCACAGGAGCAGCAGGAGCACCTGCAGCCACTGTTTCTGGAGCTCTAGGCCCACAGATTATGGGGGCATCAAGTGCCTGACAGTACACCCCCCCCACCTCCACTGGAAGTAGAGTACTACCTTGACAAAGAGCTCAAAAGTCAAGTAAATGGCTGGTGAAATGAACAAAAAAACAGAAAAAGAATCAGACTACAGAATCTTACTTTGGTGACAGGGAAGACCAAAGCATGCAAACAGAAAAAAACAAAGACAAAACTCCATCCAAAGCCTCAAAGAAAAATATGAATTAGTCTCAGGAATGCAAAAGCTCATAAAGGATTTTGAAAATCAGGTAAGAGAAGTAGAACAAAAATGAGGATGAGAAATGAGAGTGATGCAAGAAAATCATGAAAAACAAGTCAACTGCTTACTAAAGGAGACCCAAAAAATGCTGAAGAAAATAACACCTTAAAAAATAGACTCCAAAAAGCCAATGAGAGAAGAATGCCCTAAAAAGCAGAATTGGCAGATGGAAAGGAGATCCAAAAGCTCACTGAAGAAAATAATTCCTTAAAGATTAGAATGGAGCAGATGAAAGCTAATGACTTTATAAAAAATCAAGAAGTTATAAAACAAAACCAAAGTAATGAAAAAGTAGTAGACATTGTGAAATATCTCATTGGAAAAACAACTGACCTGGAAAATAGATCCAGGAGAGACAATTTAAAAATTATGGGACTTCCTGAAAGCCATGATCAAAAAAAGAGCCTAGACATCATCTTTCATGAAATTATTAAGGAAAATTGCCCTGATATTCTAGAACCAGAGGGTAAAATAAATATTGAAAGAATCCATTGATTGCCTCCTGAAAGAGATCCCCAAAGAAAAACTCTTAGGAATATTGCAGCCAAATTCCAGAGTTCCCAGGTTAAGGAGAAAATATTGCAAGCAGCCAGAAAGAAGTATTGTAGAAATTCATTCAGGATAACACAACACAAGATCTAGCAGCTTCTACATTAAGGGATGGCAGGGCTTGGAATATGATATTCCAGAAGTCAGAAGAACTAGGATTAAAACCAAGAATCACCTGTCCAGCAAAATTGAGTATAATACTTCAAGGGGAAAAATATGGTCATTCAAAAAATAGAGGACTTTCAAGCATTCTTGATGAAAAGACCAGAGCTGAATAGAAAATATGACTTTCAAACACAAGAATCAAGAGAAGCATGTAACGGTAAACAGGAAGGAGAAATTATAAGGGACTTCCTAAAGTTGAACTGTTTACATTCCTACATGGAAAGATAATATTTGTAACTCTTGAGACTTTTCTCAGTATTTGGGTAGTTGGAAAGATTATAAACATATAGACAGAGGACACAGGGTGAGTTGAATAGGAAGGGATGATATCTAAAAAAATAAAATTAAGGAGTGAGAGAGGAGAGGAGAAAGGGAGAAATGGAATGGGGCAAACTGTCTCTCATAAAAGAGGCAAAAAAAGCTTTTTCAATGGAGGGGAAAAGGGGGGAGGTGAGAGGGAAAAAGTGAAGCTTATCACATTTGGCTTAAAGAGGGAATAGCATGCACACTCAATTTGGGATGAAAATCTATCTTATACTACAGGAAAGTAGGGGAGAAGGCAATAAGTGGATGTGGGGGGATGATAGAAGGGAGGACAAATGGGAAGGGGGGTAATTAGAAGTAAACACTTTTGGGGAGGGACAAGTCTTTCACAACATGATTTTTATGGAAGTCTTTTGCATAACTTCACATGTATAACTTATATTGAATTGCTTGGCTTCTCAGTGGGGATGGGTGGGGAGGGAGGAAGGGAGAGAAGTTGGAACTCAAAGTTTTAAAAACAAATGTTAAAAATTGTTTTTACATGCAACTGGGTAATAAGAAATACAGGTAATGAGGTATAGAAATTTATCTTGCCCTCCAAAAAAATAGAGGAGATGGGGATGGGGGAGGGGAAAGATGGGGAGAAAATTTTGAACTCAACATCTTGTGGAAATGAATGTTGAAAATTAAAAATAATTAATTAAGAAGAAAAAGACCAAGGTTCCAAACCCGGCCGTTCCTCTTACTAGCTTTGAAAACTATAACTAGAGTTTATTGCACTTTTTAAAGCTTCTGCATCTTTATAAAATGTAGGCAATAATACCTTACTCACAGGATCGTTTTGGGAATAAGAGAAGATGATGAGAACAATAATAGCTTACATTTACATAGCTCTTTACAATTAGAAAAGATGTGGAAGAAATGTGTGCGTCAGATATTAGTGGACTAAATAACTCATGTGTCTATGGCACCTTATGATTTAGCTCTGCAGATAAGTAATGCCAATATTATTGTGCCTGTTTTGCAGATAAGGACATTGAAACTCAGAGAGGTGCAATGACTTAACCAGAGGAACACAGTGTAAAAACCAGAACTCTGGTTTCAAATTCAGAGCTCATTCCACTATAGTAGGATGACACCTGAAGTCCCTTCCAACTCTTGGTCATTTAGATTCAATTAGCTTTTCTCTGTTCTCTAGGCACAGGTAGTATCCCCTAACCAATCAGCTCTCTTGCAAATGATTTCCCTTGAAACTTAAGAACTGAAACATCCCTCTCCCCTCTTACTGAAGTAAGATCTCTGTTACTACAGTATCCTTCTCCTTCAGACCCTTGACAGATGGCCTAAGAATCCTTATGTTTCCCAGATCTTGAGAGAGCAGCCTCCAACAGCTCAGATTTCACTTTTGTAGGTTTGATTCCCCTTCAGACAAGTTACGTTGTACAGTTCCACTTTCCTTGTTTGCTAAACTCTAGAATTCCAGCAGACCCATAGCCACTCAGCTCATTAACAAGTGTATAACCATCAAGCATGATGACAGTTCTGTGTTCACAGAAAAGAATAGAATCACTGTCCATCAGTCACCCTGATGGTGTGAAAAAGCACTGAATTGGGAACCTCAAGACCCAAAAGTTAGTCCCAATACTGCCACTGAGTTACTGTTATCTTGAGCAAGGCAATTAGCTGTGTATTTTAAAATGTCAGAGCTAAGAGGGATATTAGGACATAGGAGAAATACTGTTGGAACTGGAAAGTAGAGATTGTAGAGTGGGAAGAGACCCAAGTGCATGAAGCATAGGAACAGTCTACCTGCCTTTGTTAAAAGGGAAGAATCCAAAGTGTAGACCCCCAAGGTCATGCGGTCAGACAGGATAGACCCATGACTCAAAGAGAGGGCTCCTAAGTCCCAGTCTTTTACTCTCCCCTCTCACACTGTACCTTCCCTCAAAGAAGACTTCCTTTTATTGTGATAAATAAATCCTCCCCTTGCACATTCTGACACTTGCCTGGCTACTGCCTCTCTCTTTTGATGATTGTCAGATGCCATCTTTAGTCTGATGACTCCACTAAGCAAGAGGGCCTGCACCTGGATGGATAAAACTTACTGAGAATCCTGAAGGCCAAATGCCCAGCCAACTGCTGTCTCCTTCTATTATGTCATATTTGTCTGAATTAAACTCCATCTATAAGGTAGTTTCTCTTGGTAAGCTTAGTTATCCAGTTCTTCACGAGCCACCGCCATCCCTGAACAGGTTTCAGCCTCTGACCGATTGGATCATTTGTCCATTCCTCCTTGGGTGAGTTGCCAAAGCCAAAAGCCATTGTGCTCCTAGAAGAGCATTTTTAAATGATAGGGTTTTTTTTTAATTTATGTAGGCTAAAACCACAAAAGCAACATTATAATTAAAGTAAAGCTAGCTCTTTATTCCTTCTTCATAAAACCATTTTTCCAATCCAATCTAATTAGAATTTTTTTTAAAATCCTATTTCCTCATCTGTAAAAGGAAAGGCAATAATCTACCTCAGGCATATTGAGAAGAAAGAGTTTTGTGGTACCATAGGAATGTGCCCGACTAACTTCCGAACTGTTTATTTATTTGGTTCCTCCTCGCTGGTCAAGTCCAGGTCAGCCAGGATGGGTTATGTAAGATTTAAAGGCTGAGTCTTCAGCAGACAAGAGGAGCCATGCGTAGGGTTAGAGGAAGAGTGAAGACAGTATGATGGTCCAAGTTAGTGGGGAAATCCAAAGAGGATGGAACACTATGCCTTCAAAAATAACAAACAGTAGGAGCTGGAAGCATGGGAAAGCTGAGTACAGACAAAAGAATCAGATTAATGTAAGTACTTCTCCCCCTGGATGGCACTACTTGAATAGACAGGGAGAGACTCTAACCATAGCCAGACCAGAGGCCCCTTCTCATGACTTACCTTCCAAATCTGACCATTTGCAATGAGCTTCTTATTTCTCTCCTGTCACCCACAGGGAGACACAAACAGGCTTCCTAGCAGAACTTCCTAGCTTTCCCAGGAAAGACAAAGATGAGACAGCCCTTCCTGGACTCAGCCCCAGATGGGAGTGTTGTACAGAAACCACCCTGACTCACCAGAACAGATGGTTGGGGGAGGATTCCCAAAGCTGTGGGCTAAGGGGTCTCTGGTTCACACCATAAGTCAGTCAACACTTCTTAATAATAACCTTCCTTGTGTGTAGTAAGCTGCTAGGTTAGATCATCAGGGCCAGACTGGGAAGATGTTGATCTTTTTTAGTCTTTACAAAAAGGAAGAAGTCCTTAGCCCATGAGAATCTTCACCAGTTTAATATCTCTCCTCCTATCAATACCTATGCATTCATACTTCCTCAGTCCTAGTATATTTTGATACCTTTCTCCATGGTTTTGTTTTTTCTGAGCATAGCTATCTCTGCTGCCTAGGCTTCTTGATGGAGAAATGGTGGAGATGGGAGTGAAGATAGAAGGTGGGAGGGAAAGTGACATATCACTAATGAATCTTCAAAATTATCTAAGACACCAGGAGCCAGGGGAACTAATATCAAGCCAGGAGCAACATGTTCACCAATTTGTTTTTTCCAAGCTCAGTGTGTCCTCTGACAGAATACTCCTTTATTGATCTATATTGATCTGATCACTTTTGTTTCTTAAAGGGGTAAAGTAGTCAATCAGTGGGGCCAACAGAGAGCTATATACTACTACATGAATAGTATTGTGGCTTTTTTACTCAAGTTTCTTAAGTGCCAGTTTCCAGGAGGTAGGCTACATTCCCACAGCCATCTGCAGACTGAAGCCCTTTCTTCCCTGCATCCCTTGTAGTCCCTTCAGTAGGCCGTGACCCTACAGAGGTGGAGGGAAGTTGGGCCATAAAAGAAGATAAAAGAACAGGCTCACAGAACACTGGAAGGTAGAAGAGAAGACAATTCTTCTCTTCTTACACCTTCTCCTCCACAACAGTGGTCCATCAACAGTCTCTCCTCACCCCAGTGCCTTTCTACTCAACTGAATTTCTTATTACTGTTCTTCTAGCACACCCTTCGTCTTGAATGTAACTAGAATGTAATTAGATCTATATCCTCAGATATCCACTTGAAAGGTCTGTAGTGAATTCTTCCAATTTATTTTGAAGATTCTAAATTTGATATCTCATGAAAATGAACAAGACTGAGATGAGCAAAATATAGAGACTAGAAGTGAAGACCATATTCCTGTATCTGTCTGGGTTTGCCTCATGTGAGAGGGCCAAGCATTTCATCAGCCTAAGCCAGATGGCTAGACTTGATGCCAACAACTGCAAAAGGACCATCTGCATGGGAAAATCCATTTCCCTCACCCCCTTTCACATGTCCTTTCCAGACCTTGCCATCCCGGGCAGCAGCACAGGTGTTGAAGAGAAGCCCAGCTGCAAAAGACTTGCCCGGTCACTGTCACTAGCATCGTCTGAAAGGCTAACTCTGGGAACCTTCCCTGAAGGGTGTGAGCAAGTGTGTGGCTGTGTTTATTCTTGGATGCATGTGCCCCGGCAGCTGTCCAGCCATTTGGAAAGCTGCCTGCCGAGAACAGGGGAGGCATTCTGCTAACTGCTCTTCAAGCAGCAGTTGGGACACTGCAGATTCTGCAAAGGTGTTAAATCAGGGAAACATCTGAGGATGCATCAAGAACTTTCTCTCTGACCTTTCTGGGAGGTAAGGGTCACAGAGCGTGACAGAGAGGAGTCCAAAAAGGGATGCATCAAACAAAGCCTTCCTTCTCCTCGATTCAACAACCAGTCGTCATCAGCTGAAGTCCTAGAGCCAAAAACATCCTGGCTTTTTTTTTCTACATTTTGTCTCTGAGAATCAATAAAACTGGTTATATTGTAAGGGTAAAGAATGATGGAGTAGGAATCAAAATTTTACTTGATGAGATCTGGATTGTTTTGTTTGTTTTTTTTTACCTGGTACCCCTGAGGGAAGTGCTCACACTCATGACAGATCCACTGAAATTGTATTAACATTTTGCAGTTATCTTTGTGGTCAGAAATTCTTTGAATGAAATGTTTGGAAAGAAAGTGCTGAGTAATTGCATGCATAATTCCAAAGGAGAAGCCTTTATCTCCTGCAGGTCATGTATCCTGCGAGCCCCCTCTAAGGCCTCAGTTCACACGTCTGTAAAATGAAGGGTTTGAATCAGGTGATCCCTAAGGTTGCTTTCAGCTCTTAAGTGCTTTTCTATGCTGAAAAATAATTTAGTGGTAACCATGTTATGATTTTTCTTCTATGGACTACCGTATTTTCATGAGAATGTCTATCAGTTCTTACCAAGAAACCCTTCACCTTAGACAAATTCATCTGAAAAGTACTCTTAAGGGAAATGGAAACTGGATTTTTTTTTTTCAAGAATTAATGTGACTTCCAATTCTAGCCTTTCTCACCAATCTGACTAGTGATATATACTTCTGCTTAATGGTTCCTGAGAGAATCAGCTCCTTCACTAACTTCCTAAGTGACCACAAGCATGGCACTTGGTTCACTCTTCTGACAGATAAGGGAAGTAGTAGACCAGGTGATCTATATGACCCAGGCAGTCTTATGTTCTAAGCCTCCTTCTAGCCTTGACATTCAGTAATTTGTAAGAGGATACAAAAATTTCCCCTGCCTCCAAGCAGAGAAGGCATTGGCATAAGAATTAGATTAATTTTTGTTACCTTGTTCCAGCCTTTCTGACCTCTTGGGCAATTTCTTATCTAAATGAAGCCAAGTTACCAACTGATTTACTCCAGTGAAAAGCCCTCAGACATTGAGAGGAGGAACCAAATTCAGCTGAATTATCATGACCCTGTGAGTTCCTTAAGGCCCAGAAGTGAAAGAATGTCAAGGAATTTGGCTATGAGCTCTGCTATGGGTGTTTCCAGGTAGAGAATTTTAAAATGACCTTTGGGTTACATCTGCCTTGACTAAATAACCTTGGCTAATATTTGTCTCCCTGGCAAAGTAGTTAGCATTCCGAGTGCTGAGCACTTATGAATCGCCTTCTCTGTGGAGGAAATTATTGAGTAAGGTCATTGTACAGGGAACTTCAGCCATTCAACTTAGCTGTCATGAATACAATCTTAAAAACCCTTTCTGCATTTCTACACCTCAGGATATCAATATTCCTAAATATACAAGGTTACATTAAAGCCGTAACAGCTACCAGGTCCAGATTACCAGGTCATCAAGAATGTTTATCCTACTAAAAGGAAAGAAAGTTCTGTGTTCCATCTTTGCTGCTAAATAACTGTGTGATGGTGGTGAAGTTTCTCTTCACTGACAGGATTAGGCTAGTTGATTTCTGAGGTCCCCTCCAGTTGTAACACTCTGTGCTCTAGGGCAGTAGGTCTCAGCCCAGGGATTTCAGCTTTTTTGTCGTCTGCAAATCAACATTGCAAACCCATAAATAACTAAATAATCTTTCTGAAGACTGAATTGTTTTGTCTCACATGTGTACTAAAAATAGTACGTATTTCCCCAAAATATGTATAAATTCTATAGTGATTAATAAAATGCAGATTTATTTAAAGTGTTACTGAATTTAGAATAGCTTCCTGACACCTTTTCTCAATGGATATTAATAGCACAACTACTGCCATGTAATTTACAACTACTGTCATGATGTACTATCTTGAATTTTTTTTTATGTTACAAAAGGATCTTCATACTCAAAAAAGTTGGGAACCGTTATTCAAAGTCCCCTTTCATCTCTGACATTCCTTGTCCTAAGGTACTTTTCAGGTCTCACAATTCACTACAGTAACAGTGTTGTTTCTGTACTGCTTCATAGCTTCCAAAAGATTTTATATGCCTTGTCTCCTTGATCTTCACAGAAGTCTTGTGAGGCAAATAAGACGGTTATTATTCCCATTTTACAAATGTAGAAAGTAGAGGTTAGAAAAGTGACTTTTCTAAGGTTACCTAGATGTTAAGTGTCTCAGGCACAATTAGAAACCATTCCCCTTTCCCCAAAGAAAAATAGGATCAGAAATGGAAAAGAACTTTTCATAATTAACCAGAAAACTACTCAATGAAGCAAATTACCTTTCACAGTCTTTTGCACATAGTAAATGCTTAATACATATTTGTTGAACCGAATGGAGTAGAATTGCAATTCTTGCCAACCCTTTAGAAGGTTTAAGTGCTTTGGACTTGTTTGGCTAATGCTAATTTAATAAACTGGAAGCTGTTCATTTTTATTGGCCCATAAGAGACTTTTTAAACTCCAGTTTGACAAAAGTGGCTGGCTCTCCCTACTCTTTATTTCCTCCCCAGTCATGAAGTCACAGGGCATAACAGTAAATTACAATAACGATATCCACTGGACAAAAGCATTATGTCTACACAAATCATTTAAGTAAAGGAAAAGTTATTGTTATAGGATGTTGGCTCCAGATCGGTTCTCCTACTTTGAAAATAAAATTTCTTGGCTTGCCTTTGACAGTAATCTAGCAATAAGAGGTGATCATCCTAAGGCCAGTGTTCTCCTGAGTTTCTTCATTCTCTACCCTTTCCTTCCAACCTGGATCACACTAATTACCTTTCTCGAGACTGGAGATAAATAGAATCTGGAATAGGTGATGCCACTTAATGCAAAACTCTTCACTTCCCTGGGGGTTGGATTAGATTACCTTTAAAGTCTCTTGTAGCTGTAAACCTAAAATTCTATATTCTCACACTATCCTTTCTGGCTTCTCAGCACCTTGGCCCTGAAAGTCCCTCCACCCCACCCTTCTTATGTCTGGAAAGCTCTGGGGTCTCACCTTCACCTCCTGGAGCCCCAGACCTCCCTTGTTGTTCACCTTTCATTCCAGAAAAAGACCAGTGACAGGAGGGTGATGTCTCGACTTGCAGGTAAATTAAGTGATGAAGAGCTGTACAAAGTCAGGAGCCTCGCTCTGTCCTCCAGTTATTTGGAGTTCAGTGGCAAGCCATCGGTCAGGACAACTGGTGAGGAGAACTTAGCTTAATCACCACCACTCAGCATTCTTCAGGAGGCTGGTGGTCTGGGAGGGGGCAGCTGCTCATGCCCTTCTCTCTGAGGTTCTTTGGTTTGTGATATGCATGTGCCTGTGTATACTTGCATATATTTGTCATCTCCCCCATTAGAATAAAAGCTCCATAATGGCAAGAACTGCTTCAGCACAATGTACACAGCACAGAAGATGTTTAATAAATGTTCTTGATTGATTTGTTGAATCAAAGTCAAGCTCACTAGCATGTAATTTGCAGTCTATACTTCTTGAAAATCATTAGCTTTCTTCAGTCCTGCCTCATTTCTCCTATTCACCAAGATCTGCACAATTGTTACCCTTTTTTCAAGTACTCTACTCTCCATTAAACTGGACTACTCTCTATCCCCTGAATACATCCTACTTCCCATCCTCCACACCTTTGTTCAGGCTGTTCCTTCTACCTGGAATGCCTTCCTTTCTCTTGCATTGACTCCTTCCCCATCTGCACCCCACTCCAAAACCATGACATCCTCACCATCCTTCAAAACCTAGCTCAGATTCTATTTCTTCTGGGAAGTTTCGCCTGCTCTTCTCGTCTCCCAGTTAAAATCCATTTCTTCCTTTTCTGATTTGATAAAATGTGTGCACTTAGTAAGTCAAATTTATATCATATTGAACTGTGGCATCTTCCTTACCTGATTATAATCTTCTTGAAGACAGAGATCATTTCCAAGGTATTTTTGTGTGTCCTCCAGAACCAGACACAGTACCTTACCCAAAGTAAAAACTTGATAAATGTTGAAGGAAGGAAAGATGGCAGGGTCAAGAAGCAAAAATACATGGAGTGTTTTGAGATTGATTTATGAGGAATATAGGGCACAGTTTTGATGTCCTTTTTGCTCTCTTGAGAATATCTGTCACCACTTGATAGATGATAAGATAGGACAGACACCTTCCTTCACAGGAAGATGAGGATGTGTTTCCAAAATAGCAGAGCTGGAAGGGATCTTGAAGTGGTGGAGGGAACAGAATTCTGATGTAAGAGCCAGGAAGACCTCAGTCAAGATCCTGCCTCAGACGTTTATGAGCTGTGTGATCCTGGGCAAGTCCCTTAATTGGTCTCAACTTGCATTTCCTCATCTGTTTAATGTCAGTAATAATAGCACCTACCTTCCATTGCTGTTTTGAGAATTCAATGTGGTAACATATTCAAAGGACTTGGAAAACTTTTAAAGTACGCCATAAGACTTGTACTTGTTGTCATCCTGATCCTGACTGTAAACTTCCCAAAAACTAGAACCAGACCTGTTTATTGGTATCTCCCAGCACCCAGCATAGTTCTGGTTACAGTATATGACTTCATAAATAGAGTCATATAACATTAAAGCTGAAAGGGGCTTACTTTGATTATCCTCTGATCTGATTGGTATTGTAGATACTCCCTTCACAGGTGCTGATACCAGCTCATGCAAAGGAATTCATCCTCTGCAGTTTTGGTCTCTGTCCGTCCACAGATCCTACAAAGAGCACCTGTCCCACATGTTTGGCCTTTCTGTATATCTTGGGTTCAGCGCATGGCTCTTTTAATCATATAAATTCTTTTGTGGACACCAGTGCCAGCCAATTCAGCAGAGATTTATTGAGCATTTTCTGTGTACAGGCTGTGGTACTGTGTGTTGGAGATTCAAAAACCAAAATCAGAGTCCCTGCTCTCAAGAAATGTACCTTCTCTTGGAGCAGAACTCAAGCTGCTGGTCTATTAGCTCTGGCTCTTCCTGTCTCATAATAATAGAGATTACAAAATCCTTTAGTGTTTGCAGCATGTTTTGCCTTCCATTATATCATTTAATCCTGACAGCAGTCCTGCAAGGTAAGGACTGAAGGGTCCATTTTACACATGGGAAAAATCAGAGTAAAAGAGGTTAAGGAACAGGCAACTAATAAATGCTTGTTGACTGACTGATCTGCCGATTAATTGGTTCACTTCTCCATAGTCAGTAAGTGTCAGGAGTGGGGGTTGAACCCAGCTTCCTCCTGACCTCAGGTTCAGCATCTTTTCATGTTTTTTCCACGTGGCCTACCAGCTGCCTCTACATGACCTGTCTAATTCATTTTCAATTCATACATTTCATAAATAAAAACTTTTTAAAGCACTTTTTGAACACAATTTACTATTGCCTACTTATCCCCATCATGTGTCTTCGCTTTCTGGATAACTTGCAGTTTAGAGTCTTGAGACCATTGCGTTCTATCTTTTACAACCAAATAGAATCACCATGAGATTACTGGTGTGAAGAAACATCAGTTTTAGTTGCAGGGTGGAATCATTGAAAGCCCACTCTCCCCACTCTCTTCCTTCTGTTAAGTTCTGGGTCCTCCTCACTCTCCATCTTCAGCAACTGTCCAAGATTTATAACCTGATGGACTGAACTTTGACTTCATGTCATTATCTGGGCAAATCATCCATGTGGATTCCTAGGCCATTCTCATTTGAGTGGCCGTGGATCTCATTGAAGAGGCCCTCCAGTTCTCCAGACTTCAGTGCCAGCAACACTGTGTCATCTGCAAACAGGACTGTCTCCAGAGCCTCGTCATTCTTGGGCAGTCCTTTTTCTATTTGGATTTAGCCCAGTTTTATACCTCAGTTGATAATGATAATTGGGTTTATTAAACGAAGTTATCTCTTTGGTTACATTTATCAAGAAATGCTGAATAATTTTAACATACACATAGGGGATACCATTTTAGAGTAGAGCTTTTAAGGCTACATTTTATGCTACCAAGCATTGTTTCATAATAAACAAAAAAAAATTGAGAATTCTTATATCCTCTACTCTTTGTAGTCAATTGCAAAGTTACCCACTGGAAAGCTAGGTGCAGTGTATAGAGCACCAGGTCTGGAATCAGGAAGACCTGAGTTCAAATCTGTCCTCAGACATTTACTATCTATGAGACCCTGAGCAAGTTCCTTGACCCTGTTTTCCTCAGTTTCCTCATCTTTAACATGAGCTGGAAAAGGAAAAGGCAAACTACTCCTTTATCTTTGCCAAGAAAACCCCAAATAGGGACCTGGAGAGTCAGACATAGCTGAAGTGATTCAACAATTTAAAAAAAGTCACCCCTTGTAGAGAATCATCTGAGTGTTCTGTCTACACCTCACCTCACCCTCAACAGTAGTGACATAGTCCTTGATGCAACATTTTTATCTTTGCATCCCCAGCACCTGGCAATTAGTAGACACTTGTTAAATGAATGAATTTCCACCATAGATCCCCCCAATATGTTCATAGACAATTCTTCTAAAGATTTTATAGGGATGAGAAAGTAAGTATATGGCAAGTTACTGATGTCTTCTTGGTTGCCTGTTTTTAGGGGGTGATAATATTATTTCTGGTCTTTTAATTTAAAAACTTTACTTGGGAGATCTTGAAAATCATTCCCAGATTGCTTTAAAACTGTGCTACCTTACCTTTTGTTAGAGAGTTGATAAAGGTACAAAATGAAACTTGCATTTTCAGACACAGCCACCTTGGGAATTTGTTTTGTTTGACTAGACTTATGCATTGAAGTGTTGGTCTTTTATTTGGTGAGGGATAAGGCGACCAGTTGCGGGGAGGCCAAAGGGCCATTTAAAAAAAGAAGTCAGGGAAGAGCATCAGCAATCTTTTAAAAATGAACCAAAGAGAGTAGAAGGAAGTTCAGCGGGGGACCTAGACAAGCAGGGCAGTGATAGTACCATCCTGTTAAATGTAGTGTATACTTTTTTAAAAGTTGTTTGTTATAGAGATTCATGGTTTCATGTGCAGTCTTCTTTTTCTTTGTGTGTGGAAATGTTCATATTGAGGTTTTTAAGTTCATTTTTATCCCTTGGTTGTGGTGATTGTTTTATGTACCTTCTCTGAGATATGGAAATAATTAGAATCAGTGTCTTTTATGCATTTCCCATTTTTCAGAATCAACAACTTATTTCATCAAAATGATGATTTTGGAGCTATCATAATTCTATAGGTTGTCTTCCCATCTTTATCCTTTCAATTTGTTAATTTTGACCTTTGTTCTGACAATTTATGGATCTAACTCTATGCAGATAACTGATTCAGATACTTTGCATTGGCAAAGTCTTCCCATTTGTTAAGACAGTCGATTTCATTTTTTCTGTGGTATTCTTTAGTACTCACAAGGCCTTCTAATGGTCTTCATAAGAAAATTATAATATACTGGCATGACACTTCTAAATAATCTGCAAGACTTTGCACTCTTTCCTTTCTCCTAAATCATATTTTCCAAAATATCTTTTACCATCTTGTTTTGTTGACATCACGTCTAAAAATATGTATTGACTCAGTTTAGGGTAGGGGTTAGTTAATCTGGGGTCAGTGAGCTTTTTATTTACTTTTTAAAAAAAAACTTGTATTTCAGTATAATTGCTTTCCTTTGTAATCCTATCTTTTTTTTATTTTATGAATTTAAGCATACATTTATTTAGAAACATTCTAAGAAGAGGTCTATAGTCTTTACCAGACTATTAAAGAGTTTGATAATATAAAAAAGGTTAAGAAACCTTGTTGTAGAAGACCTTATCAGGTTCTTCATAGAATATTTCTATTTCTTTATCCTTTACAACAGATAATAGTACATAAACTATAAATGCCTTTATGGTAATTCTCTTGCCTCTATGAGCACCACAAGGGAAAACAATGAAGCATCCCAAGAAATGATGTTTCCTCTTGCCATCAGTTACAAGATGAAACCAACTCCAGCTGCTCTCCAAGGATAACTTGTGAACTATCCTTATATTTAGCTAAAATTCATGGTTATATTTATAGTAATATCATTGTATCAGTGATATGTTGGTTTGCTGGATGGATGAATTCAATCTATAAGTCTCCCTTACAAATTGAATGTAATTCATTTTTTTCACTAATTTATCAACTAAGTCGAGCAGCTAGGTGATACAGTGGATAGAGTGCCAGGCTTGAAGTCAGGAAGACTCAGTCTTTATGAGCTCAGATTTGGCCTCAGACATTTCCTAGCTGTGTGACCTTGGGCAGGGCACTTAATCATGTTTGTCCCAGTTCCTCATCTGTAAAATGAACCGGAGAAGGAAATGGCAAACCATTCAAGTATCCTACCCCCAAATTAGGGTCACAAAGAGTCAAATACAGCTGAAACATTTCAACATCAACAAATCAACTAGTTCACTGAGAAAAGATCCCATACTTCGGGTACCAGTAGTTAAATTATTATATGTAGATAGATTAAAATCACTTTATGCCTTCTTTTCCACCGTTCTACCACCTTCACTTTGAAATTGAATAAAAATGGTGGCACACAAGACTGAGAGCCTTGTTGTATTTTTATCTGTTGCTAAAGCTACCAAGCCAAAGAATTCATCACCTAGAGATCAGCATGCTGGTGATGTTGTACTTAGCTCTCCTAGTACTGGGACAGCAGATACAATCTCTCTCCAGAACCATATTCAAAACTTTCCTACTTTGGGAGAACCTACCAGAGCTTGTACTCCACTGGAATAACCTTTCAGAATCAAGTGTCACCTCCATGCCATGATGAAAGATTGGAGCAGGATTTTAGGACCTTAAAATTTAATGCATAGAAGATAAAAGCTAAAGGGGCCTTAGAACAGAAAACAGGCAATACTAAAACTGAAAGATAACTAAGAAGATGGAAGTTGAGTGCCAGAAGGTGATTTGTCCAATGTCACAAAGCTGTCAACTTCTATACTCATTGTTTAAATATTATTGATTAATCAGTGGAGGATTAACTGATTTCTATTTAAAGCAACATGGTAAAACTGGGTATGAGTCACTGCATTTTGACCAATGCCCTTCACGTCTTTTCATACTGTGAATAAATTGAAAGGGATTTCTTCACCAAAGGAGTTTTCAAACTCTGAATGATTCCACTTAGGCTTTTAAAAGAGATTTCTCTAATTATATTTGTCAAGCAATTATGGAGAAGCAAATGGAATTTTTCTCCACATTATTTATAAAAGACTAATTGATGAAGCTATATTTTGTCTCTGCCATGTGATTTTGAGGGAGTATGCAAGCTTCTGTTTCCATTTGATCCGGTTAGCTTTTTTACTTTAATAGAGAAATGGAATTATATCATGCTACTTCCTAGGCCTTCGTGGAATACTTTTCTTTCTCCTTTTTTTCTTTTTTCCCCCTTCCTTTGAAACTACACATTTCTGGTGCCTTATGACAACACATCAGCATGTCCTTTGTCTTTCCAGTGTTCCAGTGGACACCTGCTTGGTCTGTGGGGAATGAGGCAAATTCATTCATCTCTCTGCCACTTCTGTATGTTCTGTTTCAGACCAGAACCAGTTATTTTTGGAGAGCAAAACTCACCCTGATTAATTCTGCTATAATCTCTTTTCTTTCTGGGTAACAAGAATGAAGGCTTCTCGTGATAGGCCCAGTGTATTTTCAGAAAATTAGATAAGGTCATATTCAGCAGAGAGTGGAAGAATTGATCATTGATCCTTAAATTTCTAAAAGAATACAGTCCTGATGAGAGAGACTTAGAGACTAAGTTGATAAGATCATGAATTTTCAAGTGAACCTTCAACACTCTTTAGGAGAACTACCCCAGTGGCAATCAAAGAACCCTCTTAGACTGGGAAGAGGTAAGGAATGTTCTAGCTCTTGGTGTCTTTGTTTTGCTATTGAAAGCAGATGCATTTACTTTACTCTTCTAGAACTTCAAACTCTAGTAATACCATTTAGTTAATAGTGGTTTAGCTGAAAGCGCATCTGACTATGAATCAAAAGACCAAGGTTCTGAAGTGATGGCGGGGGTGGGTAGGGGAGGAGAAGAAAAGGAAGGGAGCCAAGATGGTGGAGTTACACCATGTACTTTCTAGAGTGCTCTGCCAGGCCCAGCCAGATATCTGTAAAAAATGGCTTTAAACAAATTCTAGAGCTGCAAAACCTACAGAATAATGAAATGAAGCAAATCTCTAGCTCAAGACAGCCTGGAAGGTCTCCTGGAAGTGTCTGTCATGCCATGCAGGGAGCAGAGTACAGTCCCAGTATAGGCCACGCCAGCACAGACAGGACCTGAGCAGGCCTTAGGGGGGGACTGAATTTGTCACACCTGTGGCAGCTTCCAGACTTCACTACTCCAAAAAAACGCTGAGGATAAATTAGAAGGTCAGTGGAAAAGCCTGTGGGACCAGTGCAGGAGAGTGGAGTGGTCAGGCCCCCAGCCCCAGGGCGGTTGATGGGGGAGGGGGCAGAGGAATTCACTACAGCCACAGGAGCAGCAGGAGCACCTGCAGCCACTGTTTCTGGAGCTCTAGGCCCACAGATTATGGGGGCATCAAGTGCCTGACAGTACACCCCCCCCCACCTCCACTGGAAGTAGAGTACTACCTTGACAAAGAGCTCAAAAGTCAAGTAAATGGCTGGTGAAATGAACAAAAAAACAGAAAAAGAATCAGACTACAGAATCTTACTTTGGTGACAGGGAAGACCAAAGCATGCAAACAGAAAAAAACAAAGACAAAACTCCATCCAAAGCCTCAAAGAAAAATATGAATTAGTCTCAGGAATGCAAAAGCTCATAAAGGATTTTGAAAATCAGGTAAGAGAAGTAGAACAAAAATGAGGATGAGAAATGAGAGTGATGCAAGAAAATCATGAAAAACAAGTCAACTGCTTACTAAAGGAGACCCAAAAAATGCTGAAGAAAATAACACCTTAAAAAATAGACTCCAAAAAGCCAATGAGAGAAGAATGCCCTAAAAAGCAGAATTGGCAGATGGAAAGGAGATCCAAAAGCTCACTGAAGAAAATAATTCCTTAAAGATTAGAATGGAGCAGATGAAAGCTAATGACTTTATAAAAAATCAAGAAGTTATAAAACAAAACCAAAGTAATGAAAAAGTAGTAGACATTGTGAAATATCTCATTGGAAAAACAACTGACCTGGAAAATAGATCCAGGAGAGACAATTTAAAAATTATGGGACTTCCTGAAAGCCATGATCAAAAAAGAGCCTAGACATCATCTTTCATGAAATTATTAAGGAAAATTGCCCTGATATTCTAGAACCAGAGGGTAAAATAAATATTGAAAGAATCCATTGATTGCCTCCTGAAAGAGATCCCCAAAGAAAAACTCTTAGGAATATTGCAGCCAAATTCCAGAGTTCCCAGGTTAAGGAGAAAATATTGCAAGCAGCCAGAAAGAACGTATTGTAGAAATTCATTCAGGATAACACAACACAAGATCTAGCAGCTTCTACATTAAGGGATGGCAGGGCTTGGAATATGATATTCCAGAAGTCAGAAGAACTAGGATTAAAACCAAGAATCACCTGTCCAGCAAAATTGAGTATAATACTTCAAGGGGAAAAATATGGTCATTCAAAAAATAGAGGACTTTCAAGCATTCTTGATGAAAAGACCAGAGCTGAATAGAAAATATGACTTTCAAACACAAGAATCAAGAGAAGCATGTAACGGTAAACAGGAAGGAGAAATTATAAGGGACTTCCTAAAGTTGAACTGTTTACATTCCTACATGGAAAGATAATATTTGTAACTCTTGAGACTTTTCTCAGTATTTGGGTAGTTGGAAAGATTATAAACATATAGACAGAGGACACAGGGTGAGTTGAATAGGAAGGGATGATATCTAAAAAAAATAAAATTAAGGAGTGAGAGAGGAGAGGAGAAAGGGAGAAATGGAATGGGGCAAACTGTCTCTCATAAAAGAGGCAAAAAAAGCTTTTTCAATGGAGGGGAAAAGGGGGGAGGTGAGAGGGAAAAAGTGAAGCTTATCACATTTGGCTTAAAGAGGGAATAGCATGCACACTCAATTTGGGATGAAAATCTATCTTATACTACAGGAAAGTAGGGGAGAAGGCAATAAGTGGATGTGGGGGGGATGATAGAAGGGAGGACAAATGGGAAGGGGGGTAATTAGAAGTAAACACTTTTGGGGAGGGGACAAGTCTTTCACAACATGATTTTTATGGAAGTCTTTTGCATAACTTCACATGTATAACTTATATTGAATTGCTTGGCTTCTCAGTGGGGATGGGTGGGGAGGGAGGAAGGGAGAGAAGTTGGAACTCAAAGTTTTAAAAACAAATGTTAAAATTGTTTTTACATGCAACTGGGTAATAAGAAATACAGGTAATGAGGTATAGAAATTTATCTTGCCCTCCAAAAAAATAGAGGAGATGGGGATGGGGGAGGGGAAAGATGGGGAGAAAATTTTGAACTCAACATCTTGTGGAAATGAATGTTGAAAATTAAAAATAATTAATTAAGAAGAAAAAGACCAAGGTTCCAAACCCGGCCGTTCCTCTTACTAGCTTTGAAAACTATAACTAGAGTTTATTGCACTTTTTAAAGCTTCTGCATCTTTATAAAATGTAGGCAATAATACCTTACTCACAGGATCGTTTTGGGAATAAGAGAAGATGATGAGAACAATAATAGCTTACATTTACATAGCTCTTTACAATTAGAAAAGATGTGGAAGAAATGTGTGCGTCAGATATTAGTGGACTAAATAACTCATGTGTCTATGGCACCTTATGATTTAGCTCTGCAGATAAGTAATGCCAATATTATTGTGCCTGTTTTGCAGATAAGGACATTGAAACTCAGAGAGGTGCAATGACTTAACCAGAGGAACACAGTGTAAAAACCAGAACTCTGGTTTCAAATTCAGAGCTCATTCCACTATAGTAGGATGACACCTGAAGTCCCTTCCAACTCTTGGTCATTTAGATTCAATTAGCTTTTCTCTGTTCTCTAGGCACAGGTAGTATCCCCCTAACCAATCAGCTCTCTTGCAAATGATTTCCCTTGAAACTTAAGAACTGAAACATCCCTCTCCCCTCTTACTGAAGTAAGATCTCTGTTACTACAGTATCCTTCTCCTTCAGACCCTTGACAGATGGCCTAAGAATCCTTATGTTTCCCAGATCTTGAGAGAGCAGCCTCCAACAGCTCAGATTTCACTTTTGTAGGTTTGATTCCCCTTCAGACAAGTTACGTTGTACAGTTCCACTTTCCTTGTTTGCTAAACTCTAGAATTCCAGCAGACCCATAGCCACTCAGCTCATTAACAAGTATGATGACAGTTCTGTGTTCACAGAAAAGAATAGAATCACTGTCCATCAGTCACCCTGATGGTGTGAAAAAGCACTGAATTGGGAACCTCAAGACCCAAAAGTTAGTCCCAGTACTGCCATTGAGTTACTGTTATCTTGAGCAAGGCAATTAGCTGTGTATTTTAAAATGTCAGAGCTAAGAGGGATATTAGGACATAGGAGAAATACTGTTGGAACTGGAAAGTAGAGATTGTAGAGTGGGAAGAGACCCAAGTGCATGAAGCATAGGAACAGTCTACCTGCCTTTGTTAAAAGGGAAGAATCCAAAGTGTAGACCCCCAAGGTCATGCGGTCAGACAGGATAGACCCATGACTCAAAGAGAGGGCTCCTAAGTCCCAGTCTTTTACTCTCCCCTCTCACACTGTACCTTCCCTCAAAGAAGACTTCCTTTTATTGTGATAAATAAATCCTCCCCTTGCACATTCTGACACTTGCCTGGCTACTGCCTCTCTCTTTTGATGATTGTCAGATGCCATCTTTAGTCTGATGACTCCACTAAGCAAGAGGGCCTGCACCTGGATGGATAAAACTTACTGAGAATCCTGAAGGCCAAATGCCCAGCCAACTGCTGTCTCCTTCTATTATGTCATATTTGTCTGAATTAAACTCCATCTATAAGGTAGTTTCTCTTGGTAAGCTTAGTTATCCAGTTCTTCACGAGCCACCGCCATCCCTGAACAGGTTTCAGCCTCTGACCGATTGGATCATTTGTCCATTCCTCCTTGGGTGAGTTGCCAAAGCCAAAAGCCATTGTGCTCCTAGAAGAGCATTTTTAAATGATAGGGTTTTTTTTTAATTTATGTAGGCTAAAACCACAAAAGCAACATTATAATTAAAGTAAAGCTAGCTCTTTATTCCTTCTTCATAAAACCATTTTTCCAATCCAATCTAATTAGAATTTTTTTTAAAATCCTATTTCCTCATCTGTAAAAGGAAAGGCAATAATCTACCTCAGGCATATTGAGAAGAAAGAGTTTTGTGGTACCATAGGAATGTGCCCGACTAACTTCCGAACTGTTTATTTATTTGGTTCCTCCTCGCTGGTCAAGTCCAGGTCAGCCAGGATGGGTTATGTAAGATTTAAAGGCTGAGTCTTCAGCAGACAAGAGGAGCCATGCGTAGGGTTAGAGGAAGAGTGAAGACAGTATGATGGTCCAAGTTAGTGGGGAAATCCAAAGAGGATGGAACACTATGCCTTCAAAAATAACAAACAGTAGGAGCTGGAAGCATGGGAAAGCTGAGTACAGACAAAAGAATCAGATTAATGTAAGTACTTCTCCCCCTGGATGGCACTACTTGAATAGACAGGGAGAGACTCTAACCATAGCCAGACCAGAGGCCCCTTCTCATGACTTACCTTCCAAATCTGACCATTTGCAATGAGCTTCTTATTTCTCTCCTGTCACCCACAGGGAGACACAAACAGGCTTCCTAGCAGAACTTCCTAGCTTTCCCAGGAAAGACAAAGATGAGACAGCCCTTCCTGGACTCAGCCCCAGATGGGAGTGTTGTACAGAAACCACCCTGACTCACCAGAACAGATGGTTGGGGGAGGATTCCCAAAGCTGTGGGCTAAGGGGTCTCTGGTTCACACCATAAGTCAGTCAACACTTCTTAATAATAACCTTCCTTGTGTGTAGTAAGCTGCTAGGTTAGATCATCAGGGCCAGACTGGGAAGATGTTGATCTTTTTTAGTCTTTACAAAAAGGAAGAAGTCCTTAGCCCATGAGAATCTTCACCAGTTTAATATCTCTCCTCCTATCAATACCTATGCATTCATACTTCCTCAGTCCTAGTATATTTTGATACCTTTCTCCATGGTTTTGTTTTTTCTGAGCATAGCTATCTCTGCTGCCTAGGCTTCTTGATGGAGAAATGGTGGAGATGGGAGTGAAGATAGAAGGTGGGAGGGAAAGTGACATATCACTAATGAATCTTCAAAATTATCTAAGACACCAGGAGCCAGGGGAACTAATATCAAGCCAGGAGCAACATGTTCACCAATTTGTTTTTTCCAAGCTCAGTGTGTCCTCTGACAGAATACTCCTTTATTGATCTATATTGATCTGATCACTTTTTGTTTCTTAAAGGGGTAAAGTAGTCAATCAGTGGGGCCAACAGAGAGCTATATACTACTACATGAATAGTATTGTGGCTTTTTTACTCAAGTTTCTTAAGTGCCAGTTTCCAGGAGGTAGGCTACATTCCCACAGCCATCTGCAGACTGAAGCCCCTTTCTTCCCTGCATCCCTTGTAGTCCCTTCAGTAGGCCGTGACCCTACAGAGGTGGAGGGAAGTTGGGCCATAAAAGAAGATAAAAGAACAGGCTCACAGAACACTGGAAGGTAGAAGAGAAGACAATTCTTCTCTTCTTACACCTTCTCCTCCACAACAGTGGTCCATCAACAGTCTCTCCTCACCCCAGTGCCTTTCTACTCAACTGAATTTCTTATTACTGTTCTTCTAGCACACCCTTCGTCTTGAATGTAACTAGAATGTAATTAGATCTATATCCTCAGATATCCACTTGAAAGGTCTGTAGTGAATTCTTCCAATTTATTTTGAAGATTCTAAATTTGATATCTCATGAAAATGAACAAGACTGAGATGAGCAAAATATAGAGACTAGAAGTGAAGACCATATTCCTGTATCTGTCTGGGTTTGCCTCATGTGAGAGGGCCAAGCATTTCATCAGCCTAAGCCAGATGGCTAGACTTGATGCCAACAACTGCAAAAGGACCATCTGCATGGGAAAATCCATTTCCCTCACCCCCTTTCACATGTCCTTTCCAGACCTTGCCATCCCGGGCAGCAGCACAGGTGTTGAGAGAGAAGCCCAGCTGCAAAAGACTTGCCCGGTCACTGTCACTAGCATCGTCTGAAAGGCTAACTCTGGGAACCTTCCCTGAAGGGTGTGAGCAAGTGTGTGGCTGTGTTTATTCTTGGATGCATGTGCCCCGGCAGCTGTCCAGCCATTTGGAAAGCTGCCTGCCGAGAACAGGGGAGGCATTCTGCTAACTGCTCTTCAAGCAGCAGTTGGGACACTGCAGATTCTGCAAAGGTGTTAAATCAGGGAAACATCTGAGGATGCATCAAGAACTTTCTCTCTGACCTTTCTGGGAGGTAAGGGTCACAGAGCGTGACAGAGAGGAGTCCAAAAAGGGATGCATCAAACAAAGCCTTCCTTCTCCTCGATTCAACAACCAGTCGTCATCAGCTGAAGTCCTAGAGCCAAAAACATCCTGGCTTTTTTTTTTCTACATTTTGTCTCTGAGAATCAATAAAACTGGTTATATTGTAAGGGTAAAGAATGATGGAGTAGGAATCAAAATTTTACTTGATGAGATCTGGATTGTTTTGTTTGTTTTTTTTTACCTGGTACCCCTGAGGGAAGTGCTCACACTCATGACAGATCCACTGAAATTGTATTAACATTTTGCAGTTATCTTTGTGGTCAGAAATTCTTTGAATGAAATGTTTGGAAAGAAAGTGCTGAGTAATTGCATGCATAATTCCAAAGGAGAAGCCTTTATCTCCTGCAGGTCATGTATCCTGCGAGCCCCCTCTAAGGCCTCAGTTCACACGTCTGTAAAATGAAGGGTTTGAATCAGGTGATCCCTAAGGTTGCTTTCAGCTCTTAAGTGCTTTTCTATGCTGAAAAATAATTTAGTGGTAACCATGTTATGATTTTTCTTCTATGGACTACCGTATTTTCATGAGAATGTCTATCAGTTCTTACCAAGAAACCCTTCACCTTAGACAAATTCATCTGAAAAGTACTCTTAAGGGAAATGGAAACTGGATTTTTTTTTTTCAAGAATTAATGTGACTTCCAATTCTAGCCTTTCTCACCAATCTGACTAGTGATATATACTTCTGCTTAATGGTTCCTGAGAGAATCAGCTCCTTCACTAACTTCCTAAGTGACCACAAGCATGGCACTTGGTTCACTCTTCTGACAGATAAGGGAAGTAGTAGACCAGGTGATCTATATGACCCAGGCAGTCTTATGTTCTAAGCCTCCTTCTAGCCTTGACATTCAGTAATTTGTAAGAGGATACAAAAATTTCCCCTGCCTCCAAGCAGAGAAGGCATTGGCATAAGAATTAGATTAATTTTTGTTACCTTGTTCCAGCCTTTCTGACCTCTTGGGCAATTTCTTATCTAAATGAAGCCAAGTTACCAACTGATTTACTCCAGTGAAAAGCCCTCAGACATTGAGAGGAGGAACCAAATTCAGCTGAATTAACTCATTTCTGTATCACTTTATTTTTTACAAAGCACTTTTCCCAACAGCCTATGAGATAAAGAGTACAAGTACCATTACCCCCATTTTGCCAAGGAGGAGACAGGGACTCAGTTGAGGTGAGAGGTTAGGTGACTGGGATAATGGTCAATAGAGCTAGATCTTCCAGCTCAAAGAGAGTTCTTTCTACTATACCTCTCATCATTCTGATCCTTAATTATGGCTACATAGCACTGCAAATGGTAGCTTCAGAGGTATATGAGGTTGAGTGGCATGTGTAGTAAACCCCAGGAAATAACTATTTAGATATCTTTATGTAGAGATTATCAGTAGGTAGACAGCTATCTATATGTTTATATGTAGCTAACATTTATATAGTGCTTACTCTGTGCCAGACCACTGTGCCAGGCACTTTACAGTGGTCTCATTCAGTCTCCACAACAACCCAGGGAGAAGGTGCTATTATTTATTCCCACTTTACATATGAGGAAATTGAGACAAACAGAGGTTAAGTGACTTGCCCAGGGGTCACATAGTAAGTGTCTGAGGTCACATTTGAACTCATATCTTTCCTGACTCCCAGGCCTTGGCATTCTATCCACAGTGCTACCTAGCTGCCTAATCTGTAGCAAATAAAAATGTATATAGGTCTCTTTCAATATAAACATCAGCATATATGAAATTAAACTTTGGTTGCAGGAAAAAAATATCAGTTAATTAAAAATACTCACAAGTTGAAAGACTGTCAGAGTTGGAAAGTGCCTTAGAATTCCATGTCCAGTTTGAGTACCACCTATTAGGAAAGGCATTGACAAACTCGAGCACATCCATAATGAGGTAACCCAAAATGATGAAAGAACTGGAGATCATACTGTACAAGGATTGGCCCTGGAGAAAAGAAGATGTATTAAGGGGCATGTAAGAACCTGTTTTCAGGTATTTGAGGGCTGGCCTTATAAATGGGAGGTAGTGGGGTAAAAGTGGGAAAAAACAGGAGATTTAGGCTTGATAGAAGGATAAGATTCCTTATCATTACAACTGTCCCAAAAGAAGATGGGCCTGACCCAGTAAGCAGTAGGATTTCAGTGGGGTTATTTGGGTATTTTCTCACAATTTGCTGGGAGTGTTGTAGTAAAGATTCCTAATCCAGTACAAGGGGAGTGAGATGGCCTCTGAGCTCCTTCCCCACTCTGAAATTGTTATTCTGTGAGTTCATTAGAGCTCGAAGAAACTAGTAAAGGTTTCTATTCTGAACATCATTTTGCAGAGAAGGAAAAATAAATTTGCCAAATTTCATGCTGTACTAACATTTTGGTTAGTGGTAGAAGTAGGCTTAAAAACCCATTTTTTCCGTTACTTGGCTGAATGAGTGGATAAGGGATAAGATAGCTATCCCTATAAAGTAGGGATGGCCCACAAAATAGGATGTCCCCTCCTTTATAGAGGAGACAAATGAAAACCCAAGAAGGTTATGACTTGGCTAGAGTCACAACTAAGTTAGAGATAAGATTGGAACTAGAAAACAGGTTTAATTCCTGGTGAGCGCTCCTTTCAGTATGCTTTACTGCCTCATTTTAGAAGGATCCTTTCTGTCATGGTTCTTTTTTTCTACAAATATTAGTGTTGCTTTGTGAAGTCTTAGTACTGTTGGGTTTTAAAAGAACATTTAGAGGGACACAGATACTCCATGGGTGGGGATAGAATTGGAATTGCCACCAGACCATTTTGGTTAGGGCAGCTAGGTTTTATAAAGCTTCAGACCTGGAAGTCTTCAGGTCAGGAAGACTTTTCTTCTTGAGTTCAATATGGCTTCAGACATTTAACTAGCTATGTGACCCTGGGCAAATCATTTAACCCTGTTTGCCTCAGTTTTCCTCATCTTTAAAATGATCTGGAGAAAGGAAATGGTAAACCATGCCAGTATCTTTGCCAAGAAAACCCCAAAATGGGTCATAAAGAGTCAGACATGACTGAACAACATCATTTTGGTTTTGAGAATTTATTTTTCAAGGGGGGTTCAGAAACAAGATGTTTCTAAGGTGGTGGTCGGTGGTGATGATTTTTATGTGACTGCCTATGCATTTCAGTTATATGTCATGTTTGAGACCCATTTCCCCCTCACAGGTCTCCTGTAATGGCTGGAGGACTATTTGCTGTGGATCGAAAGTGGTTCTGGGAGTTGGGAGGGTACGATCCTGGCCTGGAGATCTGGGGTGGAGAACAGTATGAAATCTCCTTTAAGGTGAGCAAACTGTCTCTCAGTCCTTTTGTCCTTACAACCAACCAGCAGCCTTGCTGCAGTAGCCCCCTGGGCATATATCTAAGTCTGCCCAACCCTCTGGCGTGTATAAAAGATGCCAAACTCCCTTGGGGCCAATCAGCTCCAGTGCCCAGATGAGATTATTTATTTTGGTGTTCAAGGCCCTCCATTATCTAGCCCCAGCCTAACTTTTAATTCACTTCAACTCAGCAAGCATCTATTATTGGCAAGGCACTGTGCTATGCACAATTGTTACCCTTTTTTTCAAGTACTCTACTCTCCATTAAACTGGACTACTCTCTATCCCCTGAATACATCCTACTTCCCATCCTCCACACCTTTGTTCAGGCTGTTCCTTCTACCTGGAATGCCTTCCTTTCTCTTGCATTGACTCCTTCCCCATCTGCACCCCACTCCCAAAACCATGACATCCTCACCATCCTTCAAAACCTAGCTCAGATTCTATTTCTTCTGGGAAGTTTCGCCTGCTCTTCTCTCTCCCAGTTTAAAAATCCATTTCTTCCTTTTCTGATTTGATAAAATGTGTGCACTTAGTAAGTCAAATTTATATCATATTGAACTGTGGCATCTTCCTTACCTGATTATAATCTTCTTTGAAGACAGAGATCATTTTCCAAGGTATTTTTGTGTGTCCCTCCAGAACCAGACACAGTACCTTACCCAAAGTAAAAACTTGATAAATGTTGAAGGAAGGAAAGATGGCAGGGTCAAGAAGCAAAAATACATGGAGTGTTTTGAGATTGATTTATGAGGAATATAGGGGCACAGTTTTTTGATGTCCTTTTTGCTCTCTTGAGAATATCTGTCACCACTTGATAGATGATAAGATAGGACAGACACCTTCCTTCACAGGAAGATGAGGATGTGTTTCCAAAAATAGCAGAGCTGGAAGGGATCTTGAAGTGGTGGAGGGAACAGAATTCTGATGTAAGAGCCAGGAAGACCTCAGTCAAGATCCTGCCTCAGACGTTTATGAGCTGTGTGATCCTGGGCAAGTCCTTAATTTGGTCTCAACTTGCATTTCCTCATCTGTTTTAATTGTCAGTAATAATAGCACCTACCTTCCATTGCTGTTTTGAGAATTCAATGTGGTAACATATTCAAAGGACTTGGAAAACTTTTAAAGTACGCCATAAGACTTGTACTTGTTGTCATCCTGATCCTGACTGTAAACTTCCCAAAAACTAGAAACCAGACCTGTTTTATTGGTATCTCCCAGCACCCAGCATAGTTCTGGTTACAGTATATGACTTCATAAATAGAGTCATATAACATTAAAGCTGAAAGGGGCTTACTTTGATTATCCTCTGATCTGATTGGTATTGTAGATACTCCCTTCACAGGTGCTGATACCAGCTCATGCAAAGGAATTCATCCTCTGCAGTTTTGGTCTCTGTCCGTCCACAGATCCTACAAAGAAGCACCCTGTCCCACATGTTTGGCCTTTTCTGTATATCTTGGGTTCAGCGCATGGCTCTTTTAATCATATAAATTCTTTTGTGGACACCAGTGCCAGCCAATTCAGCAGAGATTTATTGAGCATTTTCTGTGTACAGGCTGTGGTACTGTGTGTTGGAGATTCAAAAACCAAAATCAGAGTCCCTGCTCTCAAGAATGTACCTTCTCTTGGAGCAGAACTCAAGCTGCTGGTCTATTAGCTCTGGCTCTTCCTGTCTCATAATAATAGAGATTACAAAATCCTTTAGTGTTTGCAGCATGTTTTGCCTTCCATTATATCATTTAATCCTGACAGCAGTCCTGCAAGGTAAGGACTAGAAGGTCCATTTTACACATGGGAAAAATCAGAGTAAAAGAGGTTAAGGAACAGGCAACTAATAAATGCTTGTTGACTGACTGATCTGCCGATTAATTGGTTCACTTCTCCATAGTCAGTAAGTGTCAGGAGTGGGGGTTTGAACCCAGCTTCCTCCTGACCTCAGGTTCAGCATCTTTTCATGTTTTTTCCACGTGGCCTACCAGCTGCCTCTACATGACCTGTCTAATTCATTTTCAATTCATACATTTCATAAATAAAAACTTTTTAAAGCACTTTTTGAACACAATTTACTATTGCCTACTTATCCCCATCATGTGTCTTCGCTTTCTGGATAACTTGCAGTTTAGAGTCTTGAGACCATTGCGTTCTATCTTTTACAACCAAATAGAATCACCCATGAGATTACTGGTGTGAAGAAACATCAGTTTTAGTTGCAGGGGTGGAATCATTGAAAGCCCACTCTCCCACTCTCTTCCTTCTGTTAAGTTTCTGGGTCCTCCTCACTCTCCATCTTCAGCAAACTGTCCAAGATTTATAACCTGATGGACTGAACTTTGACTTCATGTCATTATCTGGGCAAATCATCCATGTGGATTCCTAGGCCATTCTCATTTGAGTGGCCGTGGATCTCATTGAAGAGGCCCTCCAGTTCTCCAGACTTCAGTGCCAGCAACACTGTGTCATCTGCAAACAGGACTGTCTCCAGAGCCTCGTCATTCTTGGGCAGTCCTTTTTCTATTTGGATTTAGCCCAGTTTTATACCTCAGTTGATAATGATAATTGGGTTTTATTAAACGAAGTTATCTCTTTGGTTACATTTATCAAGAAATGCTGAATAATTTTAAACATACACATAGGGGATACCATTTTAGAGTAGAGCTTTTAAGGCTACATTTTTATGCTACCAAGCATTGTTTCATAATAAACAAAAAAAAATTGAGAATTCTTATATCCTCTACTCTTTGTAGTCAATTGCAAAGTTACCCACTGGAAAGCTTAGGTGCAGTGTATAGAGCACCAGGTCTGGAATCAGGAAGACCTGAGTTCAAATCTGTCCTCAGACATTTACTATCTATGAGACCCTGAGCAAGTTCCTTGACCCTGTTTTTCCTCAGTTTCCTCATCTTTAACATGAGCTGGAAAAGGAAAAGGCAAACTACTCCTTTATCTTTGCCAAGAAAACCCCAAATAGGGACCTGGAGAGTCAGACATAGCTGAAGTGATTCAACAATTTAAAAAAAGTCACCCCTTGTAGAGAATCATCTGAGTGTTCTGTCTACACCTCACCTCACCCTCAACAGTAGTGACATAGTCCTTGATGCAACATTTTTATCTTTGCATCCCCCAGCACCTGGCAATTAGTAGACACTTGTTAAATGAATGAATTTCCACCATAGATCCCCCCAATATGTTCATAGACAATTCTTCTAAAGATTTTATAGGGATGAGAAAGTAAGTATATGGCAAGTTACTGATGTCTTCTTGGTTGCCTGTTTTTTAGGGGGGTGATAATATTATTTCTGGTCTTTTAATTTAAAAACTTTACTTGGGAGATCTTGAAAATCATTCCCAGATTGCTTTAAAAACTGTTGCTACCTTACCTTTTTGTTAGAGAGTTGATAAAGGTACAAAATGAAACTTGCATTTTCAGACACTAGCCACCTTGGGAATTTTGTTTTGTTTGACTAGACTTATGCATTGAAGTGTTGGTCTTTTATTTGGTGAGGGATAAGGGCGACCCAGTTGCGGGGAGGCCAAAGGGCCCATTTAAAAAAAGAAGTCAGGGAAGAGCATCAGCAATCTTTTAAAAATGAACCAAAGAGAGTAGAAGGAAGTTCAGCGGGGGGACCTAGACAAGCAGGGCAGTGATAGTACCATCCTGTTAAATGTAGTGTATACTTTTTTAAAAGTTGTTTGTTATAGAGATTCATGGTTTCATGTGCAGTCTTCTTTTTCTTTGTGTGTGGAAATGTTCATATTGAGGTTTTTAAGTTCATTTTTATCCCTTGGTTGTGGTGATTGTTTTATGTACCTTCTCTGAGATATGGAAATAATTAGAATCAGTGTCTTTTATGCATTTCCCATTTTTCAGAATCAACAACTTATTTCATCAAAATGATGATTTTGGAGCTATCATAATTCTATAGGTTGTCTTCCCATCTTTATCCTTTCAATTTGTTAATTTTGACCTTTTGTTCTGACAATTTATGGATCTAACTCTATGCAGATAACTGATTCAGATACTTTGCATTGGCAAAGTCTTCCCATTTGTTAAGACAGTCGATTTCATTTTTCTGTGGTATTCTTTAGTACTCACAAGGCCTTCTAATGGTCTTCATAAGAAAAATTATAATATACTGGCATGACACTTCTAAATAATCTGCAAAGACTTTGCACTCTTTCCTTTCTCCTAAATCATATTTTCCAAAATATCTTTACCATCTTGTTTTTGTTGACATCACGTCTAAAAATATGTATTGACTCAGTTTAGGGTAGGGGTTAGTTAATCTGGGGTCAGTGAGCTTTTTATTTACTTTTTAAAAAAAAAACTTGTATTTCAGTATAATTGCTTTCCTTTGTAATCCCTATCTTTTTTTATTTTATGAATTTAAGCATACATTTATTTAGAAACATTCTAAGAAGAGGTCTATAGTCTTTACCAGACTATTAAAGAGTTTGATAATATAAAAAAGGTTAAGAAACCTTGTTGTAGAAGACCTTATCAGGTTCTTCATAGAATATTTCTATTTCTTTATCCTTTACAACAGATAATAGTACATAAACTATAAATGCCTTTATGGTAATTCTCTTGCCTCTATGAGCACCACAAGGGGAAAACAATGAAGCATCCCAAGAAATGATGTTTCCTCTTGCCATCAGTTACAAGATGGAAACCAACTCCAGCTGCTCTCCAAGGATAACTTGTGAAACTATCCTTATATTTAGCTAAAATTCATGGTTATATTTATAGTAATATCATTGTATCAGTGATATGTTGGTTTGCTGGATGGATGAATTCAATCTATAAGTCTCCCTTACAAATTGAATGTAATTCATTTTTTTCACTAATTTATCAACTAAGTCGAGCAGCTAGGTGATACAGTGGATAGAGTGCCAGGCTTGAAGTTCAGGAAGACTCAGTCTTTATGAGCTCAGATTTGGCCTCAGACATTTCCTAGCTGTGTGACCTTGGGCAGGGCACTTAATCATGTTTGTCCCAGTTCCTCATCTGTAAAATGAACCGGAGAAGGAAATGGCAAACCATTTCAAGTATCCTACCCCAAATTAGGGTCACAAAGAGTCAAATACAGCTGAAACATTTCAAACATCAACAAATCAACTAGTTCACTGAGAAAAGATCCCATACTTCGGGTACCAGTAGTTAAATTATTATATGTAGATAGATTAAAATCACTTTATGCCTTCTTTTCCACCGTTCTACCACCTTCACTTTGAAATTGAATAAAAATGGTGGCACACAAGACTGAGAGCCTTGTTGTATTTTTATCTGTTGCTAAAGCTACCAAGCCAAAGAATTCATCACCTAGAGATCAGCATGCTGGTGATGTTGTACTTAGCTCTCCTAGTACTGGGACAGCAGATTACAATCTCTCTCCAGAACCATATTCAAAACTTTCCTACTTTGGGAGAACCTACCAGAGCTTGTACTCCACTGGAATAACCTTTCAGAATCAAGTGTCACCTCCATGCCATGATGAAAGATTGGAGCAGGATTTTAGGACCTTAAAATTTAATGCATAGAAGATAAAAGCTAAAGGGGCCTTAGAACAGAAAACAGGCAATACTAAAAACTGAAAGAATAACTAAGAAGATGGAAGTTGAGTGCCAGAAGGTGATTTGTCCAATGTCACAAAGCTGTCAACTTCTATACTCATTGTTTTAAATATTATTGATTAATCAGGTGGAGGATTAACTGATTTCTATTTAAAGCAACATGGTAAAAACTGGGTATGAGTCACTGCATTTTTGACCAATGCCCTTCACGTCTTTTCATACTGTGAATAAATTGAAAGGGATTTCTTCACCAAAGGAGTTTTCAAACTCTGAATGATTCCACTTAGGCTTTTAAAAGAGATTTCTCTAATTATATTTGTCAAGCAATTATGGAGAAGCAAATGGAATTTTTCTCCACATTATTTATAAAAGACTAATTGATGAAGCTATATTTTGTCTCTGCCATGTGATTTTGAGGGAGTATGCAAGCTTCTGTTTCCATTTGATCCAGTTAGCTTTTTTTACTTTAATAGAGAAATGGAATTATAATCATGCTACTTCCTAGGCCTTCGTGGAATACTTTTCTTTCTCCTTTTTTTCTTTTTCCCCCCTTCCTTTGAAACTACACATTTCTGGTGCCTTATGACAACACATCAGCATGTCCTTTGTCTTTCCAGTGTTTTCCAGTGGACACCTGCTTGGTCTGTGGGGGAATGAGGCAAATTCATTCATCTCTCTGCCACTTCTGTATGTTCTGTTTCAGACCAGAACCAGTTATTTTTGGAGAGCAAAAACTCACCCTGATTAATTCTGCTATAATCTCTTTTCTTTCTGGGTAACAAGAATGAAGGCTTCTCGTGATAGGCCCAGTGTATTTTCAGAAAATTAGATAAGGTCATATTCAGCAGAGAGTGGAAGAATTGATCATTGATCCTTAAATTTCTAAAAGAATACAGTCCTGATGAGAGAGACTTAGAGACTAAGTTGATAAGATCATGAATTTTTCAAGTGAACCTTCAACACTCTTTAGGAGAACTACCCCCAGTGGCAATCAAAGAACCCTCTTAGACTGGGAAGAGGTAAGGAATGTTCTAGCTCTTGGTGTCTTTGTTTTTGCTATTGAAAGCAGATGCATTTACTTTACTCTTCTAGAACTTCAAACTCTAGTAATACCATTTAGTTAATAGTGGTTTTAGCTGAAAGCGCATCTGACTATGAATCAAAAGACCAAGGTTCTGAAGTGATGGCGGGGGGTGGGTAGGGGGAGGAGAAGAAAAGGAAGGGGAGCCAAGATGGTGGAGTTACACCATGTACTTTCTAGAGTGCTCTGCCAGGCCCAGCCAGATATCTGTAAAAATGGCTTTAAAACAAATTCTAGAGCTGCAAAACCTACAGAATAATGAAATGAAAGCAAATCTCTAGCTCAAGACAGCCTGGAAGGTCTCCTGGAAGTGTCTGTCATGCCAATGCAGGGAGCAGAGTACAGTCCAGTATAGGCCACGCCAGCACAGGACAGGACCTGAGCAGGCCTTAGGGGGGGACTGAATTTGTCACACCTGTGGCAGCTTCCCAGACTTCACTACTCCAAAAAACGCTGAGGATAAATTAGAAGGTCAGTGGAAAAAGCCTGTGGGACCAGTGCAGGAGAGTGGAGTGGTCAGGCCCCAGCCCCAGGGCGGTTGATGGGGGAGGGGGCAGAGGAATTCACTACAAGCCACAGGAGCAGCAGGAGCACCTGCAGCCACTGTTTCTGGAGCTCTAGGCCCCACAAGATTATGGGGGCATCAAGTGCCTGACAGTACACCCCCCCCCACCTCCACTGGAAGTAGAGTACTACCTTGACAAAGAGCTCAAAAAGTCAAGTAAATGGCTGGTGGAAATGAACAAAAAAACAGAAAAAGAATCAGACTACAGAATCTTACTTTGGTGACAGGGAAGACCAAAGCATGGCAAACAGAAAAAAAACAAAGACAAAACTCCATCCAAAGCCTCAAAGAAAAATATGAATTAGTCTCAGGAATGCAAAAGCTCATAAAGGATTTTGAAAATCAGGTAAGAGAAGTAGAACAAAAATGAGGATGAGAAATGAGAGTGATGCAAGAAAATCATGAAAAACAAGTCAACTGCTTACTAAAGGAGACCCAAAAAATGCTGAAGAAAATAACACCTTAAAAGAATAGACTCCAAAAAGCCAATGAGAGAAGAATGCCCTAAAAAGCAGGAATTGGCAGATGGGAAAGGAGATCCAAAAGCTCACTGAAGAAAATAATTCCTTAAAGATTAGAATGGAGCAGATGAAAGCTAATGACTTTATAAAAAATCAAGAAGTTATAAAAACAAAAACCAAAGTAATGAAAAAGTAGTAGACATTGTGAAATATCTCATTGGAAAAACAACTGACCTGGAAAATAGATCCAGGAGAGACAATTTAAAAATTATGGGAACTTCCTGAAAGCCATGATCAAAAAAAGAGCCTAGACATCATCTTTCATGAAATTATTAAGGAAAAATTGCCCTGATATTCTAGAACCAGAGGGGTAAAAATAAATATTGAAAGAATCCATTGATTGCCCTCCTGAAAGAGATCCCCAAAGAAAAAACTCTTAGGAATATTGCAGCCAAATTCCAGAGTTCCCAGGTTAAGGAGAAAATATTGCAAGCAGCCAGAAAGAAGTATTGTAGAAATTCATTCAGGAATAACACAACACAAGATCTAGCAGCTTCTACATTAAGGGATGGCAGGGCTTGGAATATGATTATTCCAGAAGTCAGAAGAACTAGGATTAAAACCAAGAATCACCTGTCCAGCAAAATTGAGTATAATACTTCAAGGGGGAAAAATAATGGTCATTCAAAAAATAGAGGACTTTCAAGCATTCTCTGATGAAAAGACCAGAGCTGAATAGAAAATATGACTTTCAAACACAAGAATCAAGAGAAGCATGTAACGGTAAACAGGAAGGAGAAATTATAAGGGACTTCCTAAAGTTGAACTGTTTACCATTCCTACATGGAAAGATAATATTTGTAACTCTTGAGACTTTTCTCAGTATTTGGGGTAGGTTGGAAAGATTATAAACATATAGACAGAGGGACACAGGGTGAGTTGAATAGGAAGGGATGATATCTAAAAAAATAAAATTAAGGAGTGAGAGAGGAGAGGAGAAAGGGAGAAATGGAATGGGGGCAAACTGTCTCTCATAAAAGAGGCAAAAAAAAGCTTTTTCAATGGAGGGGAAAAGGGGGGAGGTGAGAGGGAAAAAGTGAAGCTTATCACATTTGGCTTAAAAGAGGGAATAGCATGCACACTCAATTTGGGATGAAAATCTATCTTATACTACAGGAAAGTAGGGGAGAAGGCAATCAAGTGGATGTGGGGGGATGATAGAAGGGAGGACAAATGGGAAGGGGGGGAAGTGGGGTAATTAGAAGTAAACACTTTTGGGGAGGGACAAGGTCTTTCACAACATGATTTTTATGGAAGTCTTTTTGCATAACTTCACATGTATAACTTATATTGAATTGCTTGGCTTCTCAGTGGGGATGGGTGGGGAGGGAGGAAGGGAGAGAAGTTGGAACTCAAAGTTTTAAAAACAAATGTTTAAAAATTGTTTTTTACATGCAAACTGGGGTAATAAGAAATACAGGTAATGAGGTATAGAAATTTATCTTGCCCTCCAAAAAAAAATAGAGGAGATGGGGATGGGGGAGGGGAAAGATGGGGGAGAAAATTTTGAACTCAACATCTTGTGGAAATGAATGTTGAAAATTAAAAATAATTAATTAAGAAGAAAAAGACCAAGGTTCCAAACCCGGCCGTTCCTCTTACTAGCTTTGAAAACTATAACTAGAGTTTATTGCACTTTTTAAAGCTTCTGCATCTTTATAAAATGTAGGCAATAATACCTTACTCACAGGATCGTTTTGGGAATAAGAGAAGATGATGAGAACAATAATAGCTTACATTTACATAGCTCTTTACAATTAGGAAAAGATGTGGAAGAAATGTGTGCGTCAGATATTAGTGGACTAAATAACTCATGTGTCTATGGCACCTTATGATTTAGCTCTGCAGATAAGTAATGCCAATATTATTGTGCCTGTTTTGCAGATAAGGACATTGAAACTCAGAGAGGTGCAATGACTTAACCAGAGGAACACAGTGTAAAAACCAGAACTCTGGTTTCAAATTCAGAGCTCATTCCACTATAGTAGGATGACACCTGAAGTCCCTTCCAACTCTTGGTCATTTAGATTCAATTAGCTTTTCTCTGTTCTCTAGGCACAGGTAGTATCCCCTAACCAAATCAGCTCTCTTGCAAATGATTCTCCCTTGAAACTTAAGAACTGAAACAATCCCTCTCCCCTCTTACTGAAGTAAGATCTCTGTTACTACAGTATCCTTCTCCTTCAGACCCTTGACAGATGGGCCCTAAGAATCCTTATGTTTCCCAGATCTTGAGAGAGCAGCCTCCAACAGCTCAGATTTCACTTTTGTAGGTTTGATTCCCCTTCAGACAAGTTACGTTGTACAGTTCCACTTTCCTTGTTTGCTAAACTCTAGAATTCCAGCAGACCCATAGCCACTCAGCTCATTAACAAGTATGGATGACAGTTCTGTGTTCACAGAAAAGAATAGAATCACTGTCCATCAGTCACCCTGATGGTGTGAAAAAGCACTGAATTGGGAAACCTCAAGACCCAAAAGTTAGTCCCAGTACTGCCATTGAGTTACTGTTATCTTGAGCAAGGCAATTAGCTGTGTATTTTAAAATGTCAGAGCTAAGAGGGATATTAGGACATAGGAGAAATACTGTTGGAACTGGAAAGTAGAGATTGTAGAGTGGGAAGAGACCCAAGTGCATGAAGCATAGAAACAGTCTACCTGCCTTTGTTAAAAGGGGAAGAATCCAAAGTGTAGACCCCCCAAGGTCATGCGGTCAGACAGGATAGACCCCATGACTCAAAGAGAGGGCTCCTAAGTCCCAGTCTTTTTACTCTCCCCTCTCACACTGTACCTTTCCTCAAAGAAGACTTCATTTTATTGTGATAAATAAATCCTCCCCTTGCACATTCTGACACTTGCCTGGCTACTGCCTCTCTCTTTTGATGATTGTCAGATGCCATCTTTAGTCTGATGACTCCACTAAGCAAGAGGGGCCTGCACCTGGATGGATAAAACTTACTGAGAATCCTGAAGGCCAAATGCCCAGCCAACTGCTGTCTCCTTCTATTATGTCATATTTGTCTGAATTAAAACTCCATCTATAAGGTAGTTTCTCTTGGTAAGCTTAGTTATCCAGTTCTTCACGAGCCACCGCCATCCCTGAACAGGTTTCAGCCTCTGACCGATTGGATCATTTGTCCATTCCTCCTTGGGTGAGTTTGCCAAAGCCAAAAGCCATTGTGCTCCTAGAAGAGCATTTTTAAATGATAGGGTTTTTTTTTTTAATTTATGTAGGCTAAAACCACAAAAGCAACATTATAATTAAAGTTAAAGCTAGCTCTTTATTCCTTCTTCATAAAACCATTTTTCCAATCCAATCTAATTAGAATTTTTTTTAAAAATCCTATTTCCTCATCTGTAAAAGGAAAGGCAATAATCTACCTCAGGCATATTGAGAAGAAAGAGTTTTGTGGTACCATAGGAATGTGCCCGACTAACTTCCGAACTGTTTATTTATTTGGTTCCTCCTCGCTGGTCAAGTCCAGGTTCAGCCAGGATGGGTTATGTAAGATTTAAAGGCTGAGTCTTCAGCAGACAAGAGGAGCCATGCGTAGGGTTAGAGGAAGAGTGAAGACAGTATGATGGTCCAAGTTAGTGGGGAAATCCAAAGAGGATGGAACACTATGCCTTCAAAAATAACAAACAGTAGGAGCTGGAAGCATGGGAAAGCTGAGTACAGACAAAAGAATCAGATTAATGTAAGTACTTCTCCCCCTGGATGGCACTACTTGAATAGACAGGGAGAGACTCTAACCATAGCCAGACCAGAGGCCCCCTTCTCATGACTTACCTTCCAAATCTGACCATTTGCAATGAGCTTCTTATTTCTCTCCTGTCACCCACAGGGAGACACAAACAGGCTTCCTAGCAGAACTTCCTAGCTTTCCCAGGAAAGACAAAGATGAGACAGCCCTTCCTGGACTCAGCCCCAGATGGGAGTGTTGTACAGAAACCACCCTGACTCACCAGAACAGATGGTTGGGGGGAGGATTCCCAAAGCTGTGGGCTAAGGGGTCTCTGGTTCACACCATAAGTCAGTCAACACTTCTTAAATAATAACCTTCCTTGTGTGTAGTAAGCTGCTAGGTTAGATCATCAGGGCCAGACTGGGAAGATGTTGATCTTTTTTAGTCTTTACAAAAAGGAAGAAGTCCTTAGCCCATGAGAATCTTCACCAGTTTTAATATCTCTCCTCCTATCAATACCTATGCATTCATACTTCCTCAGTCCTAGTATATTTTGATACCTTTCTCCATGGTTTTGTTTTTTTCTGAGCATAGCTATCTCTGCTGCCTAGGCTTCTTGATGGAGAAATGGTGGAGATGGGAGTGAAGATAGAAGGTGGGAGGGAAAGTGACATATCACTAATGGAATCTTCAAAATTATCTAAGACACCAGGAGCCAGGGGAACTAATATCAAGCCAGGAGCAACATGTTCACCAATTTGTTTTTTCCAAGCTCAGTGTGTCCTCTGACAGAATACTCCTTTATTGATCTATATTGATCTGATCACTTTTGTTTCTTAAAGGGGTAAAGTAGTCAATCAGTGGGGCCAACAGAGAGCTATATACTACTACATGAATAGTATTGTGGCTTTTTTACTCAAGTTTCTTAAGTGCCAGTTTCCAGGAGGTAGGCTACATTCCCACAGCCATCTGCAGACTGAAGCCCTTTCTTCCCTGCATCCCTTGTAGTCCCTTCAGTAGGCCGTGACCCTACAGAGGTGGAGGGAAGTTGGGCCATAAAAGAAGATAAAAGAAACAGGCTCACAGAACACTGGAAGGTAGAAGAGAAGACAATTCTTCTCTTCTTACACCTTCTCCTCCACAACAGTGGGTCCATCAACAGTCCTCTCCTCACCCCAGTGCCCTTTCTACTCAACTGAAATTTCTTATTACTGTTCTTCTAGCACACCCTTCGTCTTGAATGTAACTAGAATGTAATTAGATCTATATCCTCAGATATCCACTTGAAAGGTCTGTAGTGAATTCTTCCAATTTATTTTGAAGATTCTAAATTTGATATCTCATGAAAATGAACAAGACTGAGATGAGCAAAATATAGAGACTAGAAGTGAAGACCATATTCCTGTATCTGTCTGGGTTTTGCCTCATGTGAGAGGGGCCAAGCATTTCATCAGCCTAAGCCAGATGGCTAGACTTGATGCCAACAACTGCAAAAGGACCATCTGCATGGGAAAATCCATTTCCCTCACCCCCTTTCACATGTCCTTTCCAGACCTTGCCATCCCGGGCAGCAGCACAGGTGTTGAAGAGAAGCCCAGCTGCAAAAGACTTGCCCGGTCACTGTCACTAGCATCGTCTGAAAGGCTAACTCTGGGAACCTTCCCTGAAGGGTGTGAGCAAGTGTGTGGCTGTGTTTTATTCTTGGATGCATGTGCCCCGGCAGCTGTCCCAGCCATTTGGAAAGCTGCCGGCCGAGAACAGGGGAGGCATTCTGCTAACTGCTCTTCAAGCAGCAGTTGGGACACTGCAGATTCTGCAAAGGTGTTAAATCAGGGAAACATCTGAGGATGCATCAAGAACTTTCTCTCTGACCTTTCTGGGAGGTAAGGGTCACAGAGCGTGACAGAGAGGAGTCCAAAAAAGGGATGCATCAAACAAAGCCTTCCTTCTCCTCGATTCAACAACAAGTCGTCATCAGCTGAAGTCCTAGAGCCAAAAACATCCTGGCTTTTTTTTTTCTACATTTTGTCTCTGAGAAATCAATAAAACTGGTTATATTGTAAGGGTAAAGAATGATGGAGTAGGAATCAAAATTTTACTTGATGAGATCTGGGATTGTTTTGGTTTGTTTTTTTTTTACCTGGTACCCCTGAGGGAAGTGCTCACACTCATGACAGATCCACTGAAATTGTATTAACATTTTGCAGTTATCTTTGTGGTCAGAAATTCTTTGAATGAAATGTTTGGAAAGAAAGTGCTGAGTAATTGCATGCATAATTCCAAAGGAGAAGCCTTTATCTCCTGCAGGTCATGTATCCTGCGAGCCCCCTCTAAGGCCTCAGTTTCACACGTCTGTAAAAATGAAGGGTTTTGAATCAGGTGATCCCTAAGGTTGCTTTCAGCTCTTAAGTGCTTTTTCTATGCTGAAAAATAATTTAGTGGTAACCATGTTATGATTTTTCTTCTATGGGACTACCGTATTTTCATGAGAATGTCTATCAGTTCTTACCAAGAAACCCTTCACCTTAGACAAATTCATCTGAAAAGTACTCTTAAGGGAAATGGAAACTGGATTTTTTTTTTTTCAAGAATTAATGTGACTTCCAATTCTAGCCTTTCTCACCAATCTGACTAGTGATATATACTTCTGCTTAATGGTTCCTGAGAGAATCAGCTCCTTCACTAACTTCCTAAGTGACCACAAGCATGGCACTTGGTTCACTCTTCTGACAGATAAGGGAAGTAGTAGACCAGGTTGATCTATATGACCCAGGCAGTCTTATGTTCTAAGCCTCCTTCTAGCCTTGACATTCAGTAATTTGTAAGAGGATACAAAAATTTCCCCTGCCTCCAAGCAGAGAAGGCATTGGCATAAGAATTTAGATTAATTTTTGTTACCTTGTTCCAGCCTTTCTGACCTCTTGGGGCAATTTCTTATCTAAATGAAGCCAAGTTACCAACTGATTTACTCCAGTGAAAAGCCCTCAGACATTGAGAGGAGGAACCAAATTCAGCTGAATTATCATGACCCTGTGAGTTCCTTAAGGCCCAGAAGTGAAAGAATGTCAAGGAATTTGGCTATGAGCTCTGCTATGGGTGTTTTCCAGGTAGAGAATTTTAAAATGACCTTTGGGTTACATCTGCCTTGACTAAATAACCTTGGCTAATATTTGTCTCCCTGGCAAAGTAGTTAGCATTCCGAGTGCTGAGCACTTATGAATCGCCTTCTCTGTGGAGGAAATTATTGAGTAAGGTCATTGTACAGGGGAACTTCAGCCATTCAACTTAGCTGTCATGAATACAATCTTAAAAACCCTTTCTGCATTTCTACACCTCAGGATATCAATATTCCTAAATATACAAGGTTACATTAAAGCCATAACAGCTACCAGGTCCAGATTACCAGGTCATCAAGAATGTTTATCCTACTAAAAGGAAAGAAAGTTCTGTGTTCCATCTTTGCTGCTAAATAACTGTGTGATGGTGGTGAAGTTTCTCTTCACTGACAGGATTAGGCTAGTTGATTTCTGAGGTCCCCTCCAGTTGTAACACTCTGTGCTCTAGGGCAGTAGGTCTCAGCCCAGGGATTTCAGCTTTTTTGTCGTCTGCAAATCAACATTGCAAACCCATAAATAACTAAATAATCTTTCTGAAGACTGAATTGTTTTGTCTCACATGTGTACTAAAAATAGTACGTATTTCCCCAAAATATGTATAAATTCTATAGTGATTAATAAAATGCAGATTTATTTAAAGTGTTACTGAATTTAGAATAGCTTCCTGACACCTTTTCTCAATGGATATTAATAGCACAACTACTGCCATGTAATTTACAACTACTGTCATGATGTACTATCTTGAATTTTTTTTATGTTACAAAAGGATCTTCATACTCAAAAAAGTTGGGAACCGTTATTCAAAGTCCCCTTTCATCTCTGACATTCCTTGTCCTAAGGTACTTTTCAGGTCTCACAATTCACTACAGTAACAGTGTTGTTTCTGTACTGCTTCATAGCTTCCAAAAGATTTTATATGCCTTGTCTCCTTGATCTTCACAGAAGTCTTGTGAGGCAAAATAAGACGGTTATTATTCCCATTTTACAAATGTAGAAAGTAGAGGTTAGAAAAGTGACTTTTCTAAGGTTACCTAGATGTTAAGTGTCTCAGGCACAATTAGAAACCATTCCCCTTTCCCCAAAGAAAAATAGGATCAGAAATGGAAAAGAACTTTTCATAATTAACCAGAAAACTACTCAATGAAGCAAATTACCTTTCACAGTCTTTTGCACATAGTAAATGCTTGATACATATTTGTTGAACCGAATGGAGTAGAATTGCAATTCTTGCCAACCCTTTAGAAGGTTTAAGTGCTTTGGACTTGTTTGGCTAATGCTAATTTAATAAACTGGAAGCTGTTCATTTTTATTGGCCCATAAGAGACTTTTTAAACTCCAGTTTGACAAAAGTGGCTGGCTCTCCCTACTCTTTATTTCCTCCCCAGTCATGAAGTCACAGGGCATAACAGTAAATTACAATAACGATATCCACTGGACAAAAGCATTATGTCTACACAAATCATTTAAGTAAAGGAAAAGTTATTGTTATAGGATGTTGGCTCCAGATCGGTTCTCCTACTTTGAAAATAAAATTTCTTGGCTTGCCTTTGACAGTAATCTAGCAATAAGAGGTGATCATCCTAAGGCCAGTGTTCTCCTGAGTTTCTTCATTCTCTACCCTTTCCTTCCAACCTGGATCACACTAATTACCTTTCTCGAGACTGGAGATAAATAGAATCTGGAATAGGTGATGCCACTTAATGCAAAACTCTTCACTTCCCTGGGGGTTGGATTAGATTACCTTTAAAGTCTCTTGTAGCTGTAAACCTAAAATTCTATATTCTCACACTATCCTTTCTGGCTTCTCAGCACCTTTGGCCCTGAAAGTCCCCTCCCACCCCCCACCCTTCTTATGTCTGGAAAGCTCTGGGGTCTCACCTTCACCTCCTGGAGCCCCAGACCTCCCTTGTTGTTCACCTTTCATTCCAGAAAAAGACCAGTGACAGGAGGGTGATGTCTCGACTTGCAGGTAAATTAAGTGATGAAGAGCTGTACAAAGTCAGGAGCCTCGCTCTGTCCTCCAGTTATTTGGAGTTCAGTGGCAAGCCATCGTTCAGGACAACTGGTGAGGAGAACTTAGCTTAATCACCACCACTCAGCATTCTTCAGGAGGCTGGTGGTCTGGGAGGGGGCAGCTGCTCATGCCCTTCTCTCTGAGGTTCTTTGGTTTGTGATATGCATGTGCCTGTGTATACTTGCATATATTTGTCATCTCCCCCATTAGAATAAAAGCTCCATAATGGCAAGAACTGCTTCAGCACAATGTACACAGCACAGAAGATGCGTTTAATAAATGTTCTTGATTGATTTGTTGAATCAAAGTCAAGCTCACTAGCATGTAATTTGCAGTCTATACTTCTTGAAAATCATTAGCTTTCTTCAGTCCTGCCTCATTTCTCCTATTCACCAAGATCCTTCAAAGATCCCTGGAAATTGCTCAGCAGTCATATCTACCATTTCTTTCAGTGTCTTGGAATATAGTTCACTCAAGCCTGGTGACTTGAAGTCATTGAGGACAATTGGGTTCTTCTTATCTTGGATTTAAATTCCCTGTTAACCATTTTTGCTGTCCTTTCCAATCCAAGGACTACTTTCCTTAGCAAAGAAAATGGGAGCAAAATAAGAAATTAAATGGTTGTGACTTCTACTGTCTTCCATTTCCATCACCCTGAACAGATCTTTCCCTCCTTTGATCCTCTTCTTTTTCTAATATGTCAATATTTCAGTGGATCTACAAGGTGATCATTGCAGATACTCCTTCCAGCAGTTCAGAAAGGCAACACATCCATCTGTCGATCAACAAGCATTTAGTAAGCCATCCATACTTTCTCATCCTATGCTTCTCTTGCCCATGTCCTCCAAAAAATTGGCCACAAGTGCTCCAAACAAGGCACTGCGGGAGCCTTCCAAGCCTTTTTAACATGCTTTGGTTACCAGTGGGGCACTTGAGTTTCCTATCTCATCCCTTTACTACATAACCAACCTACCTCCTTTTCCAGTCATCATTTCCTGAATGAAATCCTTTATGCCATTTCCTGCTATAGTCTATTTATGCCCACCATATGATTCTCCTTGCCTTTCGGGTCACCCACAAAATTGATTCTTCAGAGATTGTAGTGTCCCATGATTGGTAGCTCTGCAATATTGTCAGAAGAATAATGGTGTTAAAAACACAGGTTTGTGTTTCAGGGGCAGGCTTAGGATTGTTGAAAACACTGCAGAAGTTCCCAAATATGTTCTGAGCTCAGTTCACTATTCATCTGTGGCATCTGTCCTTTATATACGTATTAATGGTTTAACCCAGTGAGTTATCGGTCCCATAGTCTGTCATAGCATAGACAAGAAGCATCCTTAACCCCTCATTTCTACTTATTCAGGCTGTCTGGCTAACCTCTTTTAAGTGGTCCGGAATCTAAGGAAGTACTATAGTATTTTGGGGTTTGAGGCAATAAACAAAATGTCATCCAGAAACAGGAGGCAGTGGAGATGGGGACTTCAGCTTCACAGGGAATACCTCGTTCACCTCATTTTCATCACTGCACTAGATGGCCTTCATGGTGGTGATAAATGCCTTTAGCAAGGAGATTTCCCTTTTTATGCCTCACCCAATCTTGATTTTCTTAGGGCTGTTGAACAAAGTTATCTTTGCTGTTGTATCAAAGAATTTCTTCGTAATATGTGCCTGGCAGACACTTTTTGGAGGAAATACTTGAGAGCCACATTTTGTTCCACTGAATCAAGTACCTTTTTAAATAATAAACAAAACAGGATCCTGTATATCTCTATACCTTGAAGTCAGTTATATAACTATGAAATTTTGATCTGCTTTAGAAAAATTTTTGAAAGCATATCTATGCCCTGTTAATTACCAAGGATACCCTTAATAAATGTGTGTAACATTTTCATAAAGAATTTATGGAATTGAGGCAGCACGGGGCACAATGGATAGAGCAGTGGCCCTGGAGTCACCAGGACCTGAGTTCAAGTCCAACTGCAAACACAAGCTGTCTGACCCTGGGCATGTCCCGTTTTTCCAAATAAAAAAAAAATTATGGACCTAACATAGTAAATATTTATCAGTACTTACTGAAATCCTTTTGATCACCATTTTTCAGTATACTAACTTTGATTTTTAGTTACTTAGGAGAGTATGCCTGCCAGAGAGGCTCATGATTTGGCCTCTGTTCGGAAAACATTAGGCCTGCAAAGCCGGAAGGAGGCCTTTTCCAAGCAGTAGATTGCTGTGGCTCTCAGAATGTTGCTGTCTGAATTTCAGCATAAAAATCTAGGCTAGTGCTGCCTCTGTAGGAAAACTTGTAGACTTCTAAGCCACACCAAGTTCTGGGAAAGATTTAAAAAATGAACTGGTAATTGGGAATCTCATCCAGGGATTCTTATTTTCTATCTCTACTCTGTCTTCCCTTCTCCTCCTTCCCTCTTCCTTCCCTCATAGGTGTGGATGTGTGGAGGCCGAATGGAAGACATACCCTGCTCCAGAGTGGGTCACATCTACAGAAAATATATCCCCTACAAGATCCCCACAGGAGTCAACCTGGCCCGGGTAAGATATTAGCTTTGCCAGGAAAAGCTCAGGGTAGGAGGGGGTAAATTTCCTCTGAACTTTTATTCTGAACTTAACAAAAAACCAAAAACAAATAAAATGAGCATTTCCATATCCACAATAGAAAAAATGAGGATTATATATAGAACCATGAGTCTCTATTTTGTAGAGCCTACTTTCTTAAGAATTCCCTCAGGTTTGAGCTTAGCCCAGCTTGGCCCTAGAGAAGGCCGCAGCTCACCTTAAGATTTTCTTCAGATCTTAAATCTCCCTACAAATGTTCATGCCGGTTGGACCAAGGTTGATGACAGAGCTTGAATCCAAAGGGAACTCGACAGGCTAGACTGTAGGGGAAAATCTATTAAGATGACATTTCATAGAAGCCAATGTAAAGCCCTGCAGTTGACTTCAAAGAAGCAATTTCACAAGTACAGTTTTAAAAGGCATGACTGAGCTAGAGTTTGTGTGAAAAAATTGGGATATTTTCGTGGGATATTTTGAATTTGCAAATTCAATAGGAGTCAGCAATGTGAGGAGGCAGGCAGAAGGGCTGATTTGGCCTGAGGTGCTATTCAAAGAAGCGTAGGATCCAGATCATCCTGATCAGATAGTATCTAGAGCTATGGATTCTCTTCTGGGGGCCGCATTTTAGAAAGCTAGGGAGTGTTCAGTGGAGAGGGATCACTTTAGTCAAGGGCACTGAAGGGGCTCTCCATAAGGGGTACTTAGTGGAGAAGAGTTAGTAAGGATAAGACATCTTCAAGTACTTGAAGGGCTGACATATGGAAGAGGGATTTCCTGCTTGACCTAGAGATACCGTAAGGTGGCTTTTTCCCCCAGGTTCCTAGGGAAAACAAATAGAGGATGAACATAGCCAGATGACCCCTTATCTGAGATATTTCAAAAAGTATTCTTGCTCAATTAACAGTTTGGTCTATTGACCCCTTCAATCCCTTCCAATTATTTGGTTCTATGATTCTGTAAAGTTACTTCCCTTTTGTGGGCCCCAATTTCCCGGCAAAATGAGGAGATTGGACTAATCTCTAGGGCTCCATTTAGCTGTAGATACTATGGCCTATGGACATCAAAAGCAGACTTGAAGGGGAAGGGATTTAAACTCATTCGGTCAGAGTAGGACAAGCAAGAGGTATAGGAGTGTTCATTTGACTCTGGAGTGATGGGGAGTGCTGAAGGCATTATGGTATTTGTAAGTACATGCTGAGCTCCTGGGCGTCAGAAAGTCCTGGACTTGATTCCCAAGCAACATCACTCAGTATAGCCATGTCCTTGAGCAAGTTCCCCCACTTTTTGAACCTCACTTTCCTCATGTGGAGTTAAAATTAGTTTCTTTGTAACCTCCACACAACATATGAACAAACTCCCTAAGAATGAGAGCTCTCCCAAAATGGAATGGGCTGCCTGAGGATTTGAAAGTTTTCAAACATAATTTGATGGAATAATCATAGTAATAATAACTAATATTTCCATAGCATTCTAAAGTTTACAAAGTACTTTACAGATATTTTCATTTTATCCTCACAACAATACTGCGAGGTAAATGCTATTATTCCCATTTTACAGATGAGGAAACTGAGGCAGGTAGGTACCCTCAGACTAAACTGAAGCCCATGGTCACAGCTAATAAGTATCTGAGGCCAGAGCTGAACTCAGATCTCATTCCCAAGTCTAGCACTGTGCCACCCAGCTGCCTCTACTTGTCAGGGATGTTGTGAAGAAGATTTTTCTCAGATAGGTTAAACTAGGTGATTTCTGAGATACTCACAACCTGACGCGTGGGGGGAGGGTGGGGGAAAAGAGGGAAGAGAAGAGCCCTGGAATGGGACTCGGAAGACGTAGCTGTCATTCTAGTACCAGCTACCAAGGGTCAGGTCATTTGGGTGACCATAGGCAAGTAAGTCATTGCCGTTTCCTCACCTGTAAAATGGAGATGATAACTGTACTACCTATCTCACAAGATTGCCAAGAGAATTACTTTATAAAGAGCTGTGGGAATGGAAGTTGTTCATTATTCTCCCTGAGTGGCCCCGGGACCAGATAAAAATCTCAGCTTTACCAACCTACTTGCTTTACCCAAAGGGGAGGCTCCAGGTAACTTCCCCCTTTTGCAGTTCCTGAAGAACAACTGCTGTCTCATAGCCGGCCAAGAGCCATGATAGAGGAAGGTTTCATTATTGCCTAGCCAGGGTCTTCCCTATTTCCTTCTCCCCCGCCCCACCCTGCCAGGGTCAAGCATAACTGTCTGCCCATGAGGCTTAAGGTAAAACACCAGGAATTCTAGAGTGAGGGCCTCCCACAGGTCACCTAGCTCTCGGCTATGCAGATAGTTTGGTAAGACTCAGGTTACCGCTGTTCTCCCAAATACCTTTTTATCCAATAAAAATGCTTTAGCACCCTCTAGTGATATAAGAACATAGTGACTGCACCAACCACTGAAGAAATCCGTTAGATTCATTCATCATCCAAGGCCATCTGAGATTTTAGAATAGAACACCCAATTCATAAGGGACCTGAAGAGGCCATCTAGTCTCTCTCCATGTTATCAGGCAGCACTCCCTTTGAGAGCATTCCAATTCAATTTGCTTCATCCAATATTTATTCAGTACTACCTGTTGGCAGGTTATTGTGCTAGGTTCTAGGCATACCAAGAGAACTACAACACAGCCCTGTCCATAAGGAACCCCACATTTAAGTTGCAGGAGGTGAATTCCTGCTTATAGTAGGGGAAAACTTACTGAGTAGAACTTTCCGCAGGTGAAATGAGCTTCTCCCGGAGAGTAATGGGCTCTTCACTTCTGAAGGTCTTTAAGTACAACAGGCTGCATGACCATTTCTCAGGGATGTGGTCCAAGGGATTCCTCGTCAACTACAGGTTGGACTAGCTGTCTCCCAATACCCCTTCCTTCAGGAAGTCTGAGGTTCTAAAAATGAGGGCAAGGTCCAACTATATGGCTCTCAGAAGAAATCTGGCAAATGAAAGATGACCTTCACACAAAGGAAAAGTGGAGCTTTCATGGACGCAAGAAACTTCAACCAAGGGTGACATCTTAGGGGCCGTCCATTCCAAGCAGATAAAGTCTCATTTTTAAAGGAGATCCTACCACCTGTCAGTTCCCTTGTTTAACAACTCCTACTGCCGATTCTCCTGTAAAATCATAGAATATTAGCACTGGAAGAGGCCTCAGAGTATAGACTTGCCACATCTCAGGCTCAGATGTTGGAAGACATAATCCAACTCTTCCTTAAGCAGGAAATCCCTATACAACATGTTGACAAATGGTCATCCAAACTGTGCCTAAAGAAACTCACGGAGGGGCTATCTACCCACCTCTTCAGGGAACCCATTTCAGTTTGGGGCAGCTCTAGGTTTTAGCAAGTTTTTCTTTTCATTGAAATCTATATTCCTTTGACTTCCATCCACTGTTTCTAGTTCTCACTAGGATCACATCAAACAAGTGTGATCTCTCTTCCAAATGACATTGAAGGCTCCCATCATTTCTTCTCCAAGCTAGCTATCCTCCAATGCCCTAAAGTGAAATTTAGGCCGGTTTCCCCTTGTTTTACCTACCCTGGACTAGCATATTGTTTTCAAGTTTAAATCTGGCTAGTGACTTAAAATATGCCCCATAAACTCTTTCCTTCAATCTTTGGAGGCTATATCTATGGTCATCATGTTACATCATGTTAAATCTTGCAAAACCACATGGATCCAGGAAGTTGACTCTTCCTGCTGACTTTACAGTGGGATTTTAGCTGTGCTTGCCCACTTCATAGGAGCCTAGAATCTTTTAAATGTTTATTCTAATCAGATTTACAGATTATCTTTCCTCCCCCACCCCTATATACTGTTTGTTAGAATTTTCTGAGTGGTTCTTAAGATTTGAAACACCATGCATCTTGGAGAATGTAATCCCATTTTAGTAGGAGGTAGAACAGTATGTAGAAGAGTGGAAATCGTTTTCTGCACGCAGTAGCCACTAAGCAAATATTTGAACTGCTGAATTGAATTGTCTTCGAGTTCTAGTCCCAGCTCAGCCACTAAAGAGTGTTGTGACTTTGGGTAAATCACTTTATCTCTGAGGGATTCCCTTTCTCTATCAAATTAGAAAATTAGGTAGTCTCAAGTGCCTCTTTAAGCTCTGACATTCTACCCTCTATATTTTAAAGTCCCTCTCAGTTGTAATTTCTGTGACTCTGATTTTGTTCTATTTGTCCTTGATGTCCCTAGCCTCCCAATTCAGAAATCCTTTACCTCATATTTCTCTCTCCTTTCTCCCTCTCTCCCAACTCCCTCCTGTTTTCCCCATTCCCCATCTCTCCTCTCCCTCCCTCTCCCTCCCTCTCTCTCTCTCTCTCTCTCTCTCTCTCTCTCTCTCTCTCTCTCTCTCTCTCTCTCTCTCTCTCTCTCTCTCTGTCTCCCACAGGTGCTCAGTGCCCTCATTTGCTCTCCCTTTTATACACTATTTCAAGCTACCTTGCCTCATATCCTTCTTTCACACTAGCTAAAACTGTTGGGGAGTTTTTTACAGAGATTATAGCCTTAAGATAAAAGGATAATGATCCAACAGTGAAATTTTAGAAATTAGCTAGAATGTGGGAAGGAATACTTTAAGACCTTCCAGCTTCCCTGAAGTAACAGGCTATTAATAATTGTTCATCTTTCCTACAGCACCCTATGGCTTACAATGCATTTTCCTCACAAGTAGAAATAGGTAGTTCAGGTATTATCCCATTTTACAGATGAGCAGGCAGAGGCTTAGAAAGGTGAAATGATTTCTACAAGATCCAACAGCTGTTACTGGGATAGAAGCTCAGATCTTCCTACTCTGAAGCCAGTGCTCTTTCTGTGCTGCTTCTCAGGATAAGTTTGACTCTTGCGATCTCACCATAGATTCTGCAACTTGAGAATGTCAGTTTGGGCCAGCTCCATCTTAGTTCTACCAAGAGTCTAACCATCCTCTTCCTTCTCCCTGTCTTCCCCCAGAATCTGAAACGAGTAGCAGAGGTGTGGATGGATGAGTATGCAGAATACATTTACCAGCGCCTTCCAGAGTACCGCCATCTCTCCACAGGGGACGTCACTGCCCAAAAGGATCTCCGAAACCACCTCAACTGCAAAAGCTTCAAGTGGTTCATGACTGAAATTGCCTGGGACCTACCCAGGTTCTATCCTCCAGTGGAACCCCCAGCAGCAGCCTGGGGAGAGGTGGGTTTTGAGGAGTGAAGGAGAAAGAAGAGAGTGTTTCTTCTGTTTCTTATTTCATTGAGAGCTCAGTGGAAAGACTCTTCCCTCCCACCTCCATCCCTGCTACTTGGGTACTTATTTTAGAGATAGGGCCATTGAGACCCAATTAAGTGGTGACCAAGGTCTAACAAACAGGTCATAAGGAAATTGTCAAAGGGGAAGCCAATCTGCCTAATTTAATTTGGTTATATAATTTACCAGTCTTGCTCTTGGTAGAGAGTCACATATTCAAGGTGAAGCAATTACCTAGTCCTAATCCTGGCCATGGAACCTAGAGCAACGTGCCTAACTTTTCTGGGCCTCACTTTCTCCAATCTATAAAATGGCACTTTCCTAACTTCCTTTTCCTTTCCTCCTAAGGATTACCTGGGAAGAAAATTAGTTGATTAGATGATGTGTATGTGTAAATATTGTAGAAATAAAAGTACAGTTATAAGCTTCTTGAGGGCAGGGGCTCTGTCTTACATTTCCCACATTGGATACAATACTAGGCATATAGGCACTAAGTAAATAAATAAAATCATAGGACATTAGACCTTGAAAGGTCCTTAGACCATAGCACAGTTATACCTTCCACTTTGCAGGGGTTAAGGGCACAGCACCCCCTTGATCTGGAAAATCCTCATTAAATTTTTGGGCCTTCCCTTCATACCAGAGAAGTTGTTTGAATTTTTTCTTTTTCTCTATGGTGTGTTTACAGTATCTTACTGTAAAAGTTGGATATATTTATGGTATTAAAAGATAAAATATGTTGATATTTTACAATAATATATGTTTGCATTTCTGAGTTTCTGAACTCTTTTTGTGTCATCTGCCAATCTCTGTGTGTCTTCTGTGGCTTCTACTAAACTCCCAAAAAACTACCATTTAATTTCTTATGCTTACCCACAATATAGTGAAACCTTGATGGAGAAAGTCACAATGTGGAAGGAATAACTGTACAAAGAATTTCAGGGTTAGAAGAAATTTCATAACAGGAAAAAGAATGTTAGATCAGGGAAGGAGCTTAAAAATCATTTCTTTCCCTCTGGGTGATTAGATCACTACTAACCTCTTTATTTTGAAAAGGAGGACACTGAGGCCAGAAAAGTTGTGACTTCTCCAAGGCCCTACATCCCCTTAGGAGCACAACTAGGTCCTAGACTCAGAAGTCCCACTCTTTCTACTGTAAATGATGCCTCAGGGCAGGGAGTCTTAACCGTTTTTTGTGTCATGGCCTCTTTTAGCAATCTGGTGAAATTTATGGAACCCTTCTCAGAATAATGGGCACTTCTTAAAATTCATAATTGAATGAAATGCTAAATTTCTGTTAGAAGGTAGGGAAAATGAATGTGTGATTCTTTTTTTCCATCCAAGTTCTCTTGAAATCTATCCACAGACCCCAGATTAAGAGCCTCTGCCTTAGGGAATGTGAGAACAGTGAGATGATTCCTTAGATTCTCATTTCCCTCTGCAGAGCTATCAGTTCAGTGGCTAAGTAAATAATTTCTTTGACCCTGATTTAATTGAGTTTTCCTTTAATGAGTGGTGGAGAACAGTGCTAAAAGCGTAACTTAAACTTTAAAGTCACCAACTTGAAGCTTAACCATATTGATGGTCCCCTTACCCCTGTCTGTCCTTGGAGTTCCTGTCATCATGTTCCATTTATTCTGGAAAGTTTAACTGATCCTTTGGCTCTCATGCAACCTATTCACAGAGCTCTCTTTGCTGTTTCAGATCCGCAATGTAGGCACCCAGCTGTGTATAGGCACAAAACATGGTGCTCCAGGTTCCCCTCTGAGATTAGAAAGCTGCGTCAAAGGCCGAGCAGAGGCAGCATGGAGTAATGTGCAGGTAACCCTCCCTGAGCAGGGACTTCAGACATCTAGGCAACTCCCATCAGACTGTAGAATTCCTCTTCTTCAGTCCTGTAGTGCCAGAGACCCGAGTGACTGTTCCAGTGCCCTCTCAATCCCACCTGAAGGAGAAGAGGAAAAAGATAGGGAATGAATGGAAGGACCCAGAGAGAGAGGTAACAGAAGAGCCATAATGTATTACAGATACTAAACATGGGCACAGATGTGCCCAAGGCAAGTCTGTGAGGCACCTCCAGTATTCAGTAACCAATTCCCCAGACAGAAAACAGGAATTTAACACCTCTGATGGTGCTAGAAAGACACTCGGCTCCACAGAATTGTATATGCATTGACCTGTTAGAAGAATTAGGTATCTTCAAAAGGAAAGCTTTAGTACATTTGCAAAGACAAAGCTAATAATTAAACCAATTAAAGTCTAAAACTAGAGTGCGTAAGTATCCCTAGCAGGAACTAGGGATTGACAATAGAGAAATAATCCCAGGTCGACTCACAGATGTAGTGGTATTTGAATCATGGTGTCTTAGACCTTGGAAGGGACCTTAGAAAAATAACACATAGAATATTCAAACTAAGAATGAAAGCTGGAAGAGACCTTATGTATTTTCTAGTTCAGTCCCCAATCTTATAGAGGAAAATGAGCCTTGGAGAAGGGAAGTGACTGGCCAACATGATGAAGGAACCATCATTGTAGTCCTGGAAGACAGATGAAGATGCCAAAGGATTGGGCTGAGAAGCGTAGCGATCATATTAATATCACAAGTTATGTATATGTTTAGTTAGGCCAAACAAGCCAACATATCAACTGCATTAGACAGTGTATGTAGCATTAATCTCATGGACCCCCACTTTTCTTTTGAGAAGGAGGAAGGTTCTGTCATCTGCCCTCTAGGACCAAGATTGATCATTGCCTTTGTCTGAGATCATTAGCTGTCTTTAAGTTCTATTTTTATTTATATTATTGGAGTCACTGGTTCTCCTTGATCTTGATCAATCTGTATCAATTTATAAGTGTTGCCATGTTTCTCTGAACTCTTCATAGTTATCATTTCTTATAGGGCAATAATATTCACTACATTCATATACCACAGTTTGTTCCACTTTGTTTCTAGCTTTTTGTCACCGTTAGTTCTTAAGAGGCTTCTAGCTTCCTGCCAGCATCTTCAGGATACTGTCCTTTGTATTCCATGGCCACCAGTCTTTGAAAAAATGTTTGGCTGTCTTAAAAAACGTAACAGAGCTTCAGTTTCATATACAATCTTATTTTTCTGTTCTTTGCATATTTAATGGTTCATGTTTGCTGATATTTAAGTTCATGATGAAAGAAAAAATTGAATTTTTAGAATTATCTATACTTGAAAAAAATAAGTTTGCCACTGTCCCCTATAAAGAAACTCAGTCCTAACCTCCATGACATGGACTTGGGCCACAGTGGCAAAATAAAGCATTTGGGTGTTCTTTCTCCTGTCCTTATTATAATGAAAATGGTTATGGCTTTGTGTCCACAGGTGTTTACCTTCAGTTGGAGAGAAGATATCCGTCCTGGAGACCCCCAGCACACCAAGAAGTTTTGTTTCGACACTATCTCCCATAGCAGTCCTGTCACCCTCTATGATTGTCATGGCATGAAAGGAAACCAGCTATGGAAATATGGAAATGTAAGAGTAGCAGCTAAGTAGTTACCAGCCATCCTCCCCTGGGTTGTATAGAATTTTTAGGCTATGCATAGACCTGGTGGAAAGCATCTGTAAAAATCACATTAACAATAATAGATCAGATTAATACAGTACTTGATGGTTATAAATACAATATGATATGAGAGACATTTTATTGAATGACTGCTCTGTGCAGAGTATTATGCTAGGCACTGGGGATATCCCTGCCCCATGAAGTTTACAGCCTAGCATTTCGATAAGGCAGGAGTGCCAGATAATCAGAATAAGCAACTTCACATGCTCTATGTTTTGAAAAACAAAGCACTATGTAAGGTCTAAAGACAAAGGTCATTATCAGTGCTAGGGATACAGATGGTCATTGCAGTTTCCCAGAAGAGGGAGCAAAGTGTTTTCCACATGGTCTTGTTTGAGTCTCCCAGCATCCCTATGAGGAAGGTAGTACAGGTACACTGGGTCCCCATTTTACAGGTAAGAAGGTAAAAGGTGAGGGAGACAGAAAAACAAAAGAAGCTATGCAAGGTTATATAGCTAATCAGTGGCATGGCGGGTCCTCCCACCAAGCTCCTCTGGCTCCGTCTAGTGCAGTGAACAGTAATGTCAGAGCACAGACCCACAGCAATCACCACAAAATTCTCCCTGAGGATAACCTGTCATGGGGAGTGCTGGGTACAGTCCAACTGCATCAGCCGAAGGAGAGTAGACTTGAGTCTAGATCACATCACTTCCCTTCTTGGCCTTCTAAATGGGAGTAATAGCCCCTTGTGCTTCAGTACTTTATAAACTATAACATATTTACCAGTGTCAGTGACCATTATTTCTACTGGTCCTGTTATCCTTTAATCATAGTACCACTAACTATGAATAGAGACCCTAAGAAGGGTATAGTTAACCATCAGTATAATGAATATGTTTAAAGGAGATTGGGGGACTGGTAAGGGACCTCCAGTATAGAGTCCCCAGTTGAAGGATTAGCTATCCAGGGAAACATCTATGCCTTGTAAGAGCAGAGGTTTTTTCATCTGATGTCCTTTGAAACACTGGATGAAACTGAACTTGTCATATCCTTTAGACACATTCCTTATTAGACTTACTTTCCCAGTAGCTCCATGAGGATCAGTAGGGGCAGAATGTGTTGTCCCAATGTTGGACAGGAGCAGGATCATCTCATTAGGTTAAGACAGATAAAGTGACAGGCTAAGACCACACAAGTTGGTGGCAGATCTGGGACCAGAAGCTCAGGTCTCCTGATTCGTCTTTCACTGTTTTTCCCACTACACCGAAATAGCTTAGAAAATCAGATCGAGAAATATGTCTGCCTGGCCGTAGTTTGACGAAAAGTCAAACCTTTTCTTTCTCTTTACAAAGACAGTAGACTATTTGTTATGTCCCCCCCTTGCCCCTGCTGTCCTCCATAAAGCAAATTCTGTCTTATAATCTCTCTTGTTTTCCAGGACAAGACTCTATATCATCCCGTCAGTGGTAGCTGCATGGACTGTACTGAGAGTGATCACAGAGTCTTCATGAATACCTGCAATCCATCATCTCCCACACAGCAATGGATATTTCAGTACACAAACTCAACCGTCCTGGAAAAATTCAACAGGAACTCTGACCTATAAGCATAGCAGATATATATGTGTGTGTCTATATGTGTCTGTGTGTGTATATATGTATATATGTATATATGCATATGTATATGCTCACACTCCCTTAAAGACACATGTACACATATTGCAACTATTTTTTTTTAACTGGTGAAGGAAAGAGATTTTTTTAAAGAAATAATTTTTTTAAAAAACAAGGTCACAGAAAATATCTCCAGAGGGGGTGGAGGGATGACAGGATCTAAAAGTTTAAATTTTTACAGTGCTGCAGGACTCATTCCCTCAGTATCTCTTGCTTTTGAGGTTAAGGACATTGATGGACTCTTCTCAGAATGGCCATTTGCTCCAAATCAGGCCCAAAGCCACCCATTCCAGGAACAGCGATCCTGGCCAGGTCTGGTGCTTCTCCCACAGAGTGCCGCCGCTTTGGGAGCAGGGCTGGAAAGATGCCCCTGTGGAGCATCGAAGCTTTCCCAGGCGATTCCCTCAGCACATCTGAGTTTTTAGGACCTGACATCATCTCTACCTAACCCCCTCAGTTAAAGGAAGATCTCATAAAAGTTATTTGGTCAATACTGGGTGAAAATTCAGATGAAAGGATGGGCAAGTCCTCAAAGTCTTGGGATGGGAGGGATTTAAAGGGACCACAACAGTAAAGATCATCAACTAAACTGGACCATATGTTCTACATTATCTTTTCAGCATTTATGGGACGGGGATGGTTTCAGGGGCCCAGAAAGAACCGTAGTTTCCTTGCTTTAGGTCTGGCCTTTGGCTTTCATATCATATTGGTCATAACGTAGGCTGCACCTTGCCTCTAAATCTGCTTGTCCGAAATGGGAGCTCAGCCTCCCATCATTAGCATCTGTCTGCCCTGCCCTTGACCTTCTGAGGCAGCCTGGATCAAGGCTGTAATTTGCAATTGGTCCCCATCAGCTTTTATTTTTTCTCTTTCAAATGAATACAGGTTTGGAAATTTGCTAAAGGTGCCTATTTGCCATTTCCCCTAGAATTTCTACACCCCTTCAACGCTGATTTGCTGACCATCACCCCTCAAACATCCAACTTTTATAGTAAATTTATTTTTATATAGTAATCCTGTGTAATTATTTTTACTGTATCCATATTTCTTACTATACTAGTGACAACCCAGATTTCTCTAGTGTTTTGGTGTTAACAGAGTGTTTTCATAACACTTATATGAAGAGGAAGAAACCAAGTATTATCTCTTTTTTCTACAGATAAGGAAACTGGCACTTAGGAATGACTTACCCATGGTTACATAGGTGTTAAATGACAGAGCCTGGCTAAACCCAAATCTTCTACTCCAAGTCGTGTTTCCACTTCACAATTTAACCACTATTGCCTAGTTCCTTGCCCAAGATGTGGTCAATGATGAGTGATATCTCCTAGACGGCAAGCACTGTAGTCTAGCCCAGGTACTCCTTTTTTCCTCTTGGCTCACCAGGACACAGGCCTTAATTTATGGTTATAACGGAGCACTAGAATCTTACCCAAAGATGCCACTAATTTAACCATAGACCTAGCTTCCAGGACCTCACCAGCCCTACAACCAACCACCTGGATGCTTAACTCCTGATAGAATCAGTGGTGAATTATTAGCTTCTAGGAGTCAACAAGGAAGCTGGAAGGCTTACTTTAAACCCAAATGACAATCAAAATACTGAGAGTCACTTTTTGTGGAGCTTGTTGTGATGGAGCAGCGCATCCTCCAGAGGGAGGAGCAGGACATCCCTAGGAGGCATAATGGGAAAAGAATTGCTCCTGAAAGCCAGAAAACCTCATAGCTGACTTCACGAGAAGGGCCCAACATGTGGAAAAGAAATTAGACTTGTGCTTGGCAGAACTAGAAAAAAATGAATGGAAGCTGTAGAAGGATGGACTTGACCTCAATGAACAGTTCAGTCCCCCAACAACAATTCCTCAAGTTGTCCAAAAGTGGTATGGGCTGCTTCAGGAGGTAGTGAGTTTCTTATCATTAAGCAAAAAGCAAAAGCTAGCCACTTTTTCATAATGTTTAGTGAGAATTCATTTTGAAGTAGAGGCTGGACTGGATGGTATATGAGGTCCCTTTAAATGCTAGGTTCCAAGCCTGGCTCTGCCACTGATAACCTTGGATAAATTAATTACTGTCCTTGAACCTCAGTTCTATCTATAAAACTATAAAGTACGTATTTTAAGAGTTAACACGGCCTACTTCTCAGGAATGTTGAGAGGAAAGCACTCATAAAATAGAAAACATGAGTACTATTGCCATATTGCCTAAGACAAAAGGCCTTGTTGGTGCCCCCTCTCTGACTTCCTTTCTAACCTAACTCCCAGGTCCTCTGCTCAAAGGTAACGTTCCTCCTAGCAACTGTCAGAGTTTAGTGCTGCAGGCCACCAGTAGTCTTCCACATTGGCAGGGCTCCATATAGATTAATGAGAAGTTTCTTACAGTCCCTTAGAGTGTGTTCAAACAATTTCCAGAGATCATTCCCCCCAACAGTAAAGGGTCATTTTTTTTTACTGCATGGTCCCCAGCCCTGTCTAAACCAGCAAGTCAAGAGATAGGGGAACCACAAAACCAAGGGGAAGGCTGCAGACTTTCATCCAGGTCGTGAGTGGCACTGAGGTTATCAGAATCAAGTTTGATCTGCTTTGCTCAGAGGAGGATGAATAGAACTAGAGTCTGCAATTCCACCTGCTCTATTTTCTGTCTTATTTACAGTAAGGGAAGAATCTAAGTGTCCTGTGACCAGATATAGGTCTCACTAAATTCCATTCCTTAATGGGTTCATCTTGCTCAGTTAATTACATTCCATTCTCCCAGGGGCTTCCCAAGCTAATGGAAAGTATTTGCTTAGCCAACCTGCCACCCACTGATTAAAAAACAGAAATTGTGTTTGGAAACCTATAATGGAACAAAGGTGTGAAGCCATTATTCCAATTAGTTTTCACTATTTAGAAATTAAATTACTATAGCCAAAGTCTGGGAACAGAACCTCATATTTGCATTTAAGATAAAAATCTGATTTTAAGGGCCATCAGTCATTTCTGGGGGGGAAGGATATGTTTCCCTGGTTCCGGATCAAAGATGTTATGAAGAAATTATTAAAATCACCCCCCTCCTCCTCTTGCCCAAAAACTACTTGCATGTTGAACCTCTGTGCCCTTTTCCAGTGCAGACCTGTTTTAATATTCACACTAAGACCCCATTTGTACAAAAAAGGTAGAACATAGGTGTCTAACTAGAAAGAGGACCTCCAATAAACCAGTAAGTTCAAAGTCCATTGCTGGCAAAATTCTACCACAGACTACTGAACAGACGGCTTGCAAAGCATTTAGAAGGGAAGCAATGCTCTCCAGGAGCTAGCATGGGTCCACTCAAAACCAGTCACTATAGACCAACATCTTTCATTAACAAGGTTACAAGATGGGTAGATCAGGGAATAAGCTTCAAAGTTGTATTCTGCATTGCACATTATCTTGGCGGACAAAACAAAGATACAATGATCACACATTTTGATTGAAGTGTAACCAATGAAACAATTGGACTGAAATGATTGGTATCAATAATTCCATGTTAACTGGGGAAGAAGTCTGTAGTAGAGTGCAATAAGGGCCTATCCTTGCTGTTAGGTTTATTATTTTTGTGAAGAGAGATGATGTTATGAGATGTAAAGATGACAGGAAGATAAGAGGGATATGATGATGATGATAAAATTAGGATCCACAAATATCTGGACAGTCTCAAATGGTGGACTGCAACTAATCAGAAATTGACCAAGTATAAATATAAGAGGTTCAAATAATGATTTTAAACTGCTTAAGTACTGGATAGGGGAGATATGGTTAAACATCCATTTGATCCAATAATTTTTTTTTAAAAAGAACCAGGGGGGTTAATGATGTAATAATCATTACAAAGCACACTATGAGTCAGCACTGTGATAAGAAGTAAAAAAAAAGTGAATATGACCTTATATTGCACTTGTAGAAGCAAAGTGTCCAGAACAAGGGCAGTGAGAGTGTCACTGTGTTCTGTGCTATCAAAGCACATATCAGAACCAGTTTGGGGGACCACATTTTAAGGGGACATTAACGAGCCAGAGTACATTACATCCAGAAGAGGGTAACCAGAATGGTGAAGGGACTGAGGCTCATGACTATGTCTCATGAGTATCAGATCAATTGAAGAAACTAGGAATGTTTCTCTTGGAGAAAAAAAAACAGGTTGGGGGTTGGGGGAGACATCTGTGTTAAGACATTGTAACAACTATGATGTGAAAAAGGAGTTTATACCTGCTTTGCTCTGCCCTTTGTGGAAGAACTGTGTGGAAGCCCCAGTGTGGCAAGTTCCAACCCCAAATAAGAAAGAATTGACTAATAGAGCTATCCAGCTATCCAAAAGTGGGCTGGGCTATTTCATGAGTTGGGGAGTTCCTTTTCACTGAAGGTGTTCCAGCAGAGTTTGACTAATGACTGTCTAGAAGGTAGTAGAGAACAGCCCTTCAGCAGGTAGGAGACTGAACTAGTGACCTCTGTGGTCCCTTCCAACTCAGAGATTCTTTGACTCTCTGCCTACTTCTTTGGAATTCCTTAGGGAACAGTTGAGATTACCCATTAAGGAGAGATGCAACTGCATCAAAACAGAAGCTGTGCCTTTTATAAGAAAATGCAAATGTGTAGTAAATGCCTAAACTTGAATCATTTTCAAATGCCTGACTGGACAAACAAGCATAAATTGGGAGAAAAGGGAAAGAGTTGTTGATGCTGTGTACAAATTACTGCCTGATGAGTGAGTGTGTGTGAGTGTGTGTGTGTGTGTGTGTGTGTCTGTGTGTGTGTTGATCAGTTTCCAGTAGGAGATTTAGACCTGGAGGAGGAAGAACAAGGAAAAACAGTCTGGACCAAGATGGTTTCTTGATCCCCCTGGGGACTGACCATACAAAGACCTTGACTCCTTCCCCTGAAACAAGAACCAGAGCCCTTGGTCCTGCCAGCCTCTTTGGTCAAGGGGCAGTTTTTTGTTCCACAGATCACTTCCATCCACAGAGCACATTTCATCCATAGAAATCCTATCATTTCACCATCAAAAAGGAAATGAGGGACCATTACATAGCACAGGGGATAAAGCACTGGCACTTAAGTCACAAGGACCTGAGTTTGATTCTAGCTTTAAACACTTCCTAGCTGTGTGACCCTAGGCAAGTCACTTAACCTCACTTGTCTTTAGAAAAAAAGGAAATTAATGATTGACTTAATCTGAATGAATCAAATCACTTTTAACTTATATTGGATCTGCTTGGGAAATATAAAAGCCTTGTTAGCCAGTCAGCCTCAAACATATGATGGATGATGCAGGGTGACCAAAAGCTGACTACTCTTCAGTCTCCTTTGCTAGACCATCATTCACCTCCCATTCACCTTCATGTTTGTTATCCAGGATTCTGTCATGAGCCCTCTTTCTACACTCAGAGATTGGATTCACTTATCTCTATAAAAATGACTCCCAAATCTAGTTTCTCTAGCCCTAATCTCAGTCGTGCTGTTACGTCACCAACCACTTGCCTGACTTCTCTAGATCTTATCAGCATCTTAAACTCAATGTAACCAAAACCCACCCATCCCCTTCCAAACTTCCTTATTTCTGGTAAAGGGCTCACTCACGTTTGCAACCTTGGAATCATCGTCAGCTCTTCTGTCCCTTACCTTGCTTGTCACACGCCGCAATTGCCAAATTTTATCAATTCCAACTCCATACCTCTCCTCTCTCACCCACACAGTCACTTAATCTAGTTCCAGCCCTTATCATCTCTGATCTGAACAAACTGCACCAGTCCTGCTTCCAAACTGTCCCCTCCCCAGAGCTACTAAAGTATGATTCCTAAACACATGTCAAACCATGGCATTCCTCTACTTAAAAATCCAGAGGGGTCCCTACTGATTTTTTCAATGACAAAAGACAAACTCTTTAATTTAGCATTTAGAGCTCTTGATAATCTGACGCTGACCTACCTTTCCAAGAACTACCTCCCTTCACAACACTCCAGCCAAAAAGATCTCTGGCTATTCCTTGAGCTCAGCCTTTCTTCTCCTACCCACACTTCTTTGCACTGGTGTTTCCTCCTGTTAGAAATACACACCCTCTTCACCTCAGCCTCTTGGAATCCTTTATTTCTGTGGTGCTCGCCTTACACCAACTCTTACCCAAAGACTTTCCAGATTCTCTCCCTCCTAAAATTACCTCAGATTCACTCATCTTACATACATATTCTATCCCCCAGATAGAATGTAAACTCTTTGAGTCCAGGAATTGTCCCCAGGTTCTAACATACCTTTCACACAGTAATCACTTAATAAATGTTTTTATACTTAAACACAAAATGTCAGAGGTTAAAGGAATCTTAGAACATAGACTGACAGAATTAGCAAGACCTTAGCAGTCCTACAGTCATTCTTGGAGGAAACTGATCCTATCCACTCTTGCGCACTCTACAAAAGCACAAAATTCTCAGACTGGTGCTTAAGGCCCAACCCAAATTGTGCTGTCCTACCTTTCCAGATTTGTGTTCCCTCATGTAGGAAGGGAATCAAGCATTTACCAGGTGCCTACTATGCGCCAGGCCCTGTACTAAGTGCTTTACAAATAGTATCTCATCGATTCTCTTAACTGCCCTCTGATGTAGATGCTATTATGATCTCCATCTTACCAGAATTAGTATCTGAGTATAGAACTCAGGTCTTCCTCACTCCAGGCCCAAGGCTCTGACCACTAAGCCACCCAGCTGCCTCTGTATCCTGGGCCGTCACCAGTCATCTTGACTTCTGTCTCACCACTGGACTTAGATGACTGGAGGAGAGAGTGAGGCTGATGATGACTTCGCTCAACCCTGCCTCACATCCCATTCATGGGCCAGTGAAGACGTCACCCTCATGATGTCACTGGTCCTCTTCCAGAAGGAAGTTAGATGTAGTCAGTGGGGAAAGAACAGAGGCTCTAGAGTCAGATGACCCAAGTTCAAATACTGCCTTTGAGATTTACCTACCTGTGTGACCTTGGGCAAATCCCTTAGCTTAGCTGGGCCTCAGTTTGTTCAACTATAAAAATGAAGGGTTGACCGTATGAAGTCCAAAAGGGGAAGGGGACTTGGCCAAAATGTACTAGTAACTGGGCCGAAACTTCTTCCTTCACTCAGATTCTCTGACTCTGTTTCACCGCCTTTCCTCAGCATCTTGCTTCTCCCTTCTAACAATAAACAAAATATCAAAAGAGATAGTTGAGTGGTTGGTACATTTTGGAAGACTTGGGATCCCAAGAATATGTGAAGAATTGAGGATATCATCCCCAAACCCGTAGAGACTAACCTGCTGCTTGTCCTTTAGTATGACATATTTGTAGTAACAAGTTTTCAGTCCCTTATCTAAAATAAAGTATAATCTAAAAATTACTATGCTATTGACTCTTCAAAAAGAAAACAAAGGCGGACATACTGGAAGAGGCATGATCAGAGTTGGGCACTGAAGAAAAGACAGGATTTCAAAAGACAAAGATCAAGCTGGGTTTGGTGAAGTGGAAAAGGGAAGAGGGAGGAGGACCTATCAGGTCACAAAATGAGAGGCCCATTCTAGTACTGAATTATAAATAAGATGGCTAATCCAGCTTGACCAAAAACAAGTCATGATCATATATAAATGAGATTAAAATTGTTGTGTGGTATTTACACTGGTTTTGAGGTCAATTTCAAAAGACAAGCCAAAAATTATTTTGGGCAAAGGCACCACTGGAATAAGTGCTCAGCTTCCTGAGGGGATTACTTTGAATTAGATAGTACTCTTTTAGATACATACATTTTGGCATGAGCAGTTTTCTTAGGATCATGGTTTGAACTCAAGGCATTTGCATGCCCTTGGCAAGGTTTACATACAAGCCTCCTTTCTTTGCATGTTAAATGCCCCAAATATGTGATGACATAACAAAATTTTCAAACTTTAAATGTTTAAATAAGTTTATGCACTAAAAAGTGGCCCATACTGTGCCCTAGAGAATGGCTGCCTACTGACATCTCCTTTCCTTAGGCTCTAGTCACATACTTCATGCTTCCACCTGAGTGGTTGTTTTTGTATCTCCGTTTTAAGATATTTGGAGCTAGGAAGAAGGTATAGGAACCACCTTCTCCATTAAGAAGAAATTGCTAATCCCAGTTACCATAGAAAGGTGGAGAACAGCATCCACAAGTTAATGGACAGAACAACCTAAATGTGGCAAGTGTCAGATTGGGCTCTGGCTGGAATGAAACTAGTGTGAACTGGACTTTTTTTTATAGAAAATGCTTTTCTAAATTACTATTTTTTATTAATTTTTTGTTTTCAGTTTTCAACAATCACTTCCATAAGTTTTAAATTTTTTCTCTCTCCCTCTCCGGGACGGCATGCAATCTCATATGGGTTCTACACTTGCATTCTTAGTAAATACATTTTCATGTTAATCATGTTGCATAGAAGAAATAAAATGAATGGGAGAAATCATGAGAAAAATCAAACCAAACATAACACAAGAGAAAATAGTCTGCTTCATTCTGCGTTCCAATTCCATAGTTCTTTCCCTGAATGTGGGTGGATTTTGCATCGAGTCCTTTGGGAATGTTACAGGTCCTTGCATTGCTGTGAAGGGCTAAGTCTATCAGAAACAGACCTCTCACACTGAATAATGACACTGTGTATACTGATATTGTATATAATGTTCTCCTGGTTCTGCTCATTTCACTCAGCATCAGTTCATATAAGTCTTTTTGCGTTTTTCTGAAGTCTTCTGTTCATCATTTCTTATAGCATAATAGTGTTCTATTACATTCATATAACACAACTTGTTCAATCGTTCCCCAATTGATGGGCATTTCCTTGATTTCCAAGACCTAGACTTTCTTGAGCAAAAAGAGTAGCAGAAGGCAAAGAAAGCAATGATGATAAGGATGCATAAAATGATAAAATTACATAAATACACACACACACATTTGTTCTGGACCTGTGATTTCAGGTGCTAGCTGGGTGGTACAGTGGATAGAGCAGTAGGCCCAGAGTCAAGAAGACCTGAGTTCAAATTCAGCCTGAAACACTAACAGGCAGGGTGACCCTGGTCAAGTCATGTAACTTTTCTCTGCCTCATTTTCCTTAACTATAAACTGAGAATAATAACACCGACCTCCCAGGATTGTTGTGAAAATCAAATCAAATATTTGAAAAGGACTTAAAGCAGTAGGTGGTATACACTAGGTGCTAAAAATAAATGCTAGTTTTCTTCCTTCCCAGTGTAGAAATTTGCTTTACAGATGCAGATAGGTATATACTGTTATCTCTCCAAGTGTGACTTTTCCCATCTTAGGTTTTGACACATTGTGGGTCACCATAAGAAATTAAATGGAAATTTGGGGGGAGTTCTGCAGAAGCTGCAGATGACACATGAAGCTCAGAAGATGACACAGAAAAAGTTTAGAAATTGAGAAATGCAGAGTTATTTTTTTTAAATTTAACTAATTTATTTGTTTTCAATTTTCAATGATTTTTTTTTAAAAAAAAAAAGGCATTACAAAAAACTAATAAAAATGTTTTTAAAGGCATTCCAGTAGACCTCTGGCATTATATGAGAAAAGGCTAAATCCTTATATGATTTCATAAAGGAAAATCAAGGTGAAGGATCTACCCCTATGAATTTTCCAGATCTTGAAAATGCTGAGCCCCTAACCTACCTGATGTGGAAGGGATAACAGTAGTCTATAATATATTGTCTTAGATCAGGGGTTCTTAACCTTTTTTTGTGCATCATGAACTCATGGTAATCTGATGAAGTGTTGACCCTTGCTCAGAATAATTTCTTAAATGCAAAAACATAAATACAAACAATTAGGATGAAAACAAATTACATCAAAATATAGCTCTCAAAATATTTTTAAAGCAAGTTTCACAGGTCCCAGGTTGAGAATTCCTATAGTTCAGAAAGTTACCTAGGAAATGTGAGGATGTGACTTAAGTAAAGTCTTCTAGACTATGTCAGAGACAGAATCCAAGTTCAAGTCATCTCTGCTCCAAGACTGACCTTCTATCCACCAGACTACCAGTCATCTCACAGAAATATCAACTTTTCAAAGAGATTTTACTTTATTCTAACCAGTAAGAAAGTTTATCTGGGGAGTGGAGAAAGATCATTGTCAAAGATTTAGCTTCCACCAGTAAACTCCTTGGATAAGATGAATGGTACTCTGCAGATGGCCTCAGGATGCCTAACTAGCTACCTGCACAAAAGAGGCACTCCATAAAGTTTGTATAAAATAATTGAGAAAAATTAAGTTTTTAACACAAAAGGTGGGGAAAAGGAAGATGTAGCTTCCAGAATCTTTGATATTCCATTTATTCACCCTCTTCTAACCTCATCATAGAAAATACTATTGAATATGGATTCCTCTTTAAGGCAGTAATTTTATTTCCTCTCTGCCTGTTCCTTTTGAAAGAACAATGTCTTTTTTAGTGGTGACTTTTTTTCCCGTTCTCTGTGTTTCTGGTCCATTCCACCAGTCTCTGGGGCAACTGAATATTCTATCTTAGATCAATCAGAGCTCCCCTGGCAGTGATGTCTGGTTTCCTTCTGAAGGTTGAATGAAGGATCTTTTGTAATGCTTCAAAGACAATGAATTTTTAATGTCTTCTCAAGATTTATAAGTGTGAGGGTGAGCCAGGGGTTGCTAACAAGCCATGGAGTCATAGAATGCCAGAGATAGAAGGGAACTCAGAGGTCACCTAGTCCAGACTTCCAGCCATTACAGGAAGCCCCTTTACAATAGCCTAGAGGAGTCTGTCCACCTCTATTTGAGCCCCTGTAGGTATGGGGAAGCAGCTCACTCTACTTCTAGCTCTCTATTAGGAAATTTTTCCTTATCTGGAGTTGAAATCTGCCTTCCTAAAACTTCCCTGATGCATGGCTTGCCCACAGCAGAGAAAATGCTGTGTTCTATGAGCAAAGCAGCATTGAAATAGCTCAAAGGAAACAGAGGATGTGTAAATTTAGAGAACCCACCCCAAATGTTCTCACGGACTATTTGTGCCTGACCTGTGGTAGAGCATTCTGGGCTCATACTGGTCTGATGAGCCACAATCGGATCGGACACATTGAAACTAGAGTCTAGAGTAGTGCTATCATTTTGGTCCTCTTTGGGAACAAAGGACAACAGCCAAACATGGGGCCCTTCAAAGCATACATGCTTCCTCTTCTGTGTCATAATCCTTCAGATATCTAAAGATAGGGATCCTCCCTCCCTACCCTTAATCTTAGTTTTCTTTTCTCCATGCTAAATACTCCCAGAACCATAACTAGCACAAAGTACTAGGGATTCTTTTGCCCAGCACCGAAATATTGTGGTAAAAGAGATAAATGTTCAGGACTTGTTTCCCTTTGGTAGTATTCCTAAAGGGTTAAAAGACCATAAGAAGACTGCCACTTAGAGAACATGCTCTTTTCTTCTATGTTGGTGTTCTGGAAGGAGAAGGAGGGAAGTCCCTCCAGGCCTGGGCTGCCACCTCTCTTCCCTACTCATGGTCCTATGATCATCACAGTACCAGGGCCTTCCTTCTCTTAGAGCTTTGTCCAACTGCGATTGACGAGGGCAGACTCCCCTTGCACCGCCTGGCTCATGGCCCTGAAACTTGTAAAACACCTACGATCAGGGACAATGATGTTGCATGCGATCCCTGTCTTCTTCCATCACAGTTGAATTTGCCCCAGGTGTCATAATTCTTGGTTATGGCTCTGCCAGTTCCTTCAATTAATCTTCAACAACATCCTTTTTCTAGCTAAAGGTACTACCTCTTAAAGACTGTCTCATTGGATTAGGTTCCAACGAATATTCTACTTTAGAATATTCTCAAAGGCAGAATGCCAATTACTTCACAGTTTGAAGTAGATAGGATTCTCTATATTTCCTTCCAAAGGGACAAAGATAATAAGACCATAGATCCATACAGCAAAAGAGGGGCAAATGTAAGGTTACCTTTACTGTTCCATCCAGTATTCCCTTTTGTAAACTCCTAAGTCTTAACAGAGGTTGGAGGTAGAGGGTGTACAAACTATATGTGTTTCTCTACTGCACTGAGTAGACTGTAGGTCCCTCAGTGTAAACATAACCCCAACTACTTGTTTCCTTTGTAGCACTTTAGAAAGGACCAACTGAAAGTCTACAAAAAGTATTGTTATAAATTTTGATACTCTATAAAATAAGACCCTGGCTGTCCACCGTGGTATGCAAATGTTATTGACAAGCATTGGGTTTTGGCCTTGGTGCAAAGTCATTTAAATTTTTGGAAATAACCTTAATATATACCCATTCATTAATTCCTTCAACACTGTTAAATATCCAACGCTTGCACAACCCAAGTTGTGCAAAGTCCTCTAGCAGGTTCTGGGGAAGTCAAGGCAGTCAAAAAAGTCTGACCCTTGCCCTGGAAAAATTCTCAATGTAGCAGGGAAAATAAAATATTTACAAATTAGAACATGAAAAGTCCATAGAAGTACAAAGTACTGGAAGAGATCTGTGATAGAAGAAATTGATTTTGCTGGGAGGATCAGGAAAGATTTAGGAAGGGAATGGCATCTGAATTAGACCCTAAAGGGAAAAAAGAACCTTCAGTAGTCCACAGGAATAACCCAAAAACACATTCTTGGTACAGGCAAAGGCCCAGAGGAATGAATGAAAAGCACTTATTAATGCTTACTATGTGCCAAACACTGCACTGGGAATACAGATAAAAAAAAAAAGACAAAGCAGTCCCTGACTTCAAAAAAGCTTATATTCTAACAGAAGATGACAATATATATAGTGAACAGGGAAGAGTATTTTATCCCAGGAAGTCACAGGGCTAGTGAGTGGAATCACAGAGCAATTATCATTGCCTTCAAGGTACTGACTTCTAACAGGAAGATAATGTGTACATGTAAGCATGTTTTGAACTTACAAAATAAATACAAGGCAGTTCTAGGGAGGAAGATATCAGGTGTAGAAGAATGCAGAAAAGGGAGGGATATGTAAGATAAGATGAGTGCCTGGAGCAGAGACAGACAGACTTGGGCCAGAAATCAGAGATTTTTGAGACTTCCATGGTATATGCAGAGGAATAGTGGAAAAAAGTGCCAGATTTCAGGGAGCCTTGAATGCCAAGCTAAGAAGTTCCGACTTTATCCTACAGGCAGCAGGGAGCCACTTAAGGTATTGGAGCAGTGGGTGCAATGCAATGAATGCCAGGAAGAGGAGCTGAGCCTGTACTTTGGTAAGTGTAAAGTCAATGACTACTGAAGATTTCTGAGCAAAAAAGTCAACATGACTTTATCTATGCATAAGGACGAGAGTATGCTAGAGCCAGGTCATATCAGCATAGGAGAGCTGATTATTAAATTTTCACTCAGCAAACCCTATAGATGGAAGGTGGGGCTGGAGTTTTGGTGTTTTGTTGATTATCAGGACTTAAGGTGATGGAGGAAAATGTTAATAATGTGGATTAATCTTTCAAGTGTGTCTTGAATACTTGAGTGGGGGAAGAAAAACAGTTGTTAAACATTTACCAGCATACCCCAGCATAAGGACTACACATTTAGAACAGGATGGAATCTAGAGGTCATCAAGTTCAACTCTGTTATTTTACAAATAAGAAAACCAAGGCACAGAGAGGTTAAGACACTTGCCCACGGTCTGGTGGCAGTATGAAAGAAAGATTGGCAGGGCAAAAGAACAAAGGTAGGAAGATCCCTTAGGAGACCTTAGCAATAGTCCAGGTTTATACTACGGTGGTCTTGGGACCATCCGCAAAGGACAGACATGTTTATCCAGTCAGCCACAAGCCTTCGTACTGTATTAGATTAGCCACAGTCTCTACATTTAAGGTGTGCTGTTCTTCATTCCCAGACTCAAGGTGGGAGATAGGCAAGCAGAAGCAATGTATCATTGCTGACACTTAAGAAGCCACCAGAGGGTGCTCTGGACCTCCAATAAGGACAATTTGGGGAGAACCAGCCTAGCTTCATCCCTTGGGCAGGTCACATTGTTCTGGTGAATCAGCTTGTACTAACAAATCCTTGCTCTGACCTCAGATCTTCATTGGAGGAACAGTGGCATCTTCAGTTTAGGGGAGCAGCATGGTGCCGTGAAAATGGAGAAAGTGTGCTGTATTTAGAGTCAGAGGACCGGATTTGAGACCAACCTCTGATGCCTACTACCAGGGTGATTTTGGATAAAACATATTTAGAGCCTCGAGTTTCCTCATCTGCAAAATGAGAGTGCTAGCTCATGTCTACAATCTTTTCCACCTCCAAGTCATGATCCTAGAACAAGATTTCTTTGGCCCTTTCAACTTGTTAAAGCATATTCATACATTGTACCTCCTTTTCTTTGATCCTTTAATACTGTAATGTTTAGGTACTGTGTCCATTTGACAGGTAAAAAAAACTGAGCTTCAGGGAGTAAAAGAATTTGCCTAAGACTGCAACTAGATTTTGGGCCTCTCCATAAGAATGTTCAGCCTTTCCAACTCAGTCTTAAAAATATCTGTGAAAACTGAGGGCCTAGAATCATAGCTTCTCAAAGTAGAAAGACAACTCATTTATATTCTTGCCCAATATAAATGACATTTTTGAAGTATTTCTCAGGCACAGGCATAGACCAGTCATGAGACAAGCATTTATTAAGCGCTACTATGTTCCAGGCACTTTGCTAAGTGCTTTACAAATGTTATTTATTTAATCCTCACAACAACCCTGAAAAGTCCAATTTTACAGTTGAGGAAAATGAGGCAGACAGTGTTTAAATGATTTGACCAGGGTCACAGAGCTTGTACGTATCTGAGGTAAGACTTGAATTCAAGTCTCTCTGACTCCAGGCCCAACACTCTATCCACTCTGCCACTAGCTGTCCCCAGGATCACTGGACTCTTGGCAAGTCACTTCTCTTGAGGATATAGGTAGGCCCAAATGCTTCCTACTTCAATATTCCATGTTCTAAAAGTCCTTTCAATCCTGACTCTGATATACCAAGGGTCCTTCCAATGCTAACATTCTGTTTTCCATGTTCTAAAGTTACCTTCTAGGTGATCTTTCTAGGATTCTACAAATCCTTAAGATGAAGAATCTACTTAACCTGATAACAGACTCTGGCAGCAGCCTAATCTACCCTTTTATACCCAATCTAAATAAATAAAGCAATTTTAGAGCAGGCTTAGCAAAGTATAAGTTTTCAGACCATAGAGAATCAAAAGGGGAATTTTTAATATCCCCATGACCACAAGTCCTCATTCTCTTTGCCTGAAAGCCAACTTAAATACATAGTCCTCCTATTGTATAGCCTGAAAAATCGCCATACTGGATAGCCTTGGGGGATTGCTAGGATGAGAATATGAGGGAAAAGGAGACAAAGCATATCATGAATCTGAGCTCCAGAACCTACAGGATGAACAGAAGTGTGTGTGTGTGTGTGTGTGTGTGTGTGTATACACATATGTGTGCACGTGCATGCGCGCACGTGTGTGTGTGTGTGAAACGAGGGGAAGATGTTTTTAGTTTCCACTTCTTACTCAAAAAGTCACTGTTATTCAAGTTAGAATTTCTACATAGATAGTCTCTGGCAAGACTAGAGCCAGCATAAAAGTGACCTCAGCTTATTCAGGACACAGGAGACCTTGGCACTGCTTTTGCCTTGCTCTTAACTACCTGTGGAAGAGAAAGATCATCTAAGGTAGATTCCACGCCACACTCACATCCAATCTATAAGTAAGAAAGAGTGACTGTGTTTCAAAACAAAACAAAACAAAAACAGACAACATTTCTTTATCCTTAGAGGTCCATGACAGGGAGACTGAGAATACAATATCACACAGAGAGCCATGGAGAGGAGGATGATGGGTGTGAGCAGGCTACAGCCTAGAAGCGATGAGGAACTTCAAAGACCAGAAGAAAAAGCAGTCATTAGATGGAAGCAATAGGAATTACTTCCTTCTGCTAGGGGCTATTCCTGGATTTGAGAAGGGTGCTCATTACAGGAAAAGCTGCCACTTGGCGGGTGGACAGCTCCAGCGCTCTGCAGGTATCCTCAGGATGTCGAGAGAAACTAAAGAATACCTCCAAAACTTTGGGTGGACCCTCAGTGGGAAACTTCTGGGAGGACGTGGAAATGTGGTATGGGA